>OX104064.1:15257677-15301537 GCA_944474145.2 Dicrocoelium dendriticum
TATTTCCCTTATACGTTCCAAAGTTAAGATGTTATTTTGACGTACTTCATCCTACTTCGATTCCGTGCTACCCTACCTGTCCTGCTTGCTTGTTGACCCAAGCAAATCTATTAGTATAATGCGAAATTATGTACTCGGGTGAGGTGTTGATATTTTCGCCTTTTCTTTTTTCCTTAAGAGTAAGTTTATATACATCACCATCCGCATGGTGGTGTGATATGCTGAAAATGCACCTGCCCGTGTGCATAAAGCGTAATATGACTTGACTTCAGGTTATATGACTGCCCTCTAATGAGACAATAGTTATCGGTTGATGATGTTTAGGTTTACATCTCTCTTGCAATATGCAATGCGGCATGTGGTTGTACTTGGGCGCTGCTAGCGTTTGCGCCTCTTTAATTCAATCACTCTTTCTTATTGGATTTGAAAGTACTGGCGAATTTAGTTTGGCATATGTTCTCGCTTGTATCATTCATTTATTACATCTGGAGCTTAATCGTTTTAGACACATCGTTACAACGGTAGAAACGAGCTTTTGATTAATAGGCAATGAATGTTTTTATTATTATATTGCTCTAAGCAGGTCGGTGTAGTAGAGCAAATTCTGGTGAATTAAACAGCAGCGATATCTGGGCTGTCTGCAAGCTAAAGATTACTTCAGTCAAGGGATATATGGGCCAGGGGAACCCGCTCCATCCTAATTTGTTGTACGGTCGTTATTAGAGAGCACCATGTGAGGTCCCTAATGCTACTTGAGCAAATATAAATGTTAGTTTTATAAGCTTATAAGTCCTTCCAGAGTGTGTTGGTGAATTCGACATTCAAATCGTGAAATACAGGTCAAGAATGTTGGTACCTCTGGTAAGTAATCTAATTGCTGTGTCCATTAATCAGGCATGTTTAGATCGCCACTATAATTTTGACAGAACGGTGTTTCAGATGCTCATTTATATAGTTTCATCAGTTGGCCTACTGTTGCCTAAGTTACTTAAATCTCTAAGTAATTATAGCCAGTGGTGAAACGATAGGAGTCTATCTTATTCACGAAGTAGCTTGACGATGGAGAAATCATATTACTCACCTTAAGACATCACTGATATACACTACACAGCCACTTCATTGGTTTTAAAGACGACCATTGGCAAAAGCAATGAAGATACGCGAAAATTGCTACATGCACTGCAAGCCAAACCGTGTTTTCACTACGAGGGCTGCATGTGCATGAACTAGGGTAAAGACTGCAATTATTGTGTCCTCTTTGACAATGATCCAATATACTTTGGAAGATAATTTACTAGATCATTTTGGGGTAAGATATGGATTGCCTCTGAAATTTGTCTGTTGGGAAGCGCATTATCTGATGATATTTATTTTTGTAGGGTATTGGAGGGCGAGTTCTTGTGTAATTTTGCAGTAAGCATTGCTGACTGTATTATGAGTTTTATGGAACAATGTTATGATTTATAGGGTAGATTTACTAATAACGTGATGCAGGCAGAGGTAGTAGAGCCTAATCTGTAGGTGTGTGGTCGGCGTGAGAAAGAGCCTCACTAAATATGAGTGAGAAGCCTCGTGGCCGTGTGCGGAGTTTGCTGAACGATTACATTTATGCTGCGTGCCCGACAACCAGTTGGCTTGAGTCGCGTGGAAAAGAAATAAGAAGGGTGCCGGTTGAGACGGTGGGCTCCCAAAATATAGTATTTCTTTATAGTTATAATCGTATTGCAATAACCGAATACATTATTAATAGTGAGACAGCAATCCTACAAATTTTTATATTTTGCTACCTTATAAACCAAAAGGGAAAAGGCAAGTATTTGATCTTAAGCCTAAAGAGTGAATGGGAATAAGAGTAAGCGCACAATGAGTTGGGGGATTTAATACCCATGTGCGAATTAGGATAGTCCTACATTTAAGAGAAATTGGCTGACAACTTTTGCTGAGCTAAATAAAGATGCTTTTACCGTGGCGTCTGGTGGCTTTCGCAAGGTCGCTGAAGACAGCTGCTTAGGCGAATAAACATGAATGCAACCACGTATTGCATTCCTCAAGTGAACTACTGATCAAATGCCAAAAACATTTATCGTACCGTTGGTAATGTAGGAATTGCGCAGTGCTTGGCTGTTTAATTCGCTATTTCACCGGTAAGCAAGCTGCGTGTTACACTTAAGCATTTAATAACGTATTAGAGGACCATTGTGCACAATTTTTATTCGTCAGTGATCTCATTCTCTACTGGCTTGTTATCAGCAGGACTTTTGCCCATATAATGTGCGCCCAGTGGCTGGATCATATTCGTGGAGTCAGATCATCCATTGATAATGAGACAACCATTTAAAAACTCAAGAAGCTCGTTTGAATATTTGTCTTCCATAGGCTGAACTGGGTCACTTCATTGACATTGCCTTTATTTCAGCTCTTTCGAAAGACCAAAAATGTTGATATTATGAATGTAAAACCCACACTGTATTGTTTTGTAAAGTCAGTTGTCAAGATCCATTTCAGTGTCTAGGCTTCCTATGAGGGTGCATGTTTGCAAACTTTGTTCTTTGGGTCTATGAAAGACAGTTCGCTTCGAAAACCCTCCTAGTGGATTTGCTTAAAATATTTTCTTAAAGTCGGGTCTGGCGACTAAACATTTAAGCGCGGATAATCATTCCTTCATTTGCTTCCTTACACGGCTTTGAAATAAACGACTAGCAGTGGCCGCATTTTCTAATTTTCCCGCAAGGAGGTAAAATATCAGGACTATATGTTACTTGCTCAAATACAAACTTTTCGACAATTTCGATTGTAAGCTGGAACAACCTATTGAAAACAACTGTATTTTAATGACAAATATCACAAACGTCGGAGGCAACTGCAGGGATGAAGAATGATTTAATTTGCAGTTGCTCTGGTTTGGGATTCTCAGACATTCTGCATACACATGTGAGAAAGTTGTAGATCGCAATAGTCGTCCGACGCCAAACGCTGTTTGTGCTTGATTTAACATTTATTTCAAGGCGTTCTAATTTATTGCAAAATTTGTAAAACCTTTGCTTTAAAAGAGGACGTTCCTTTCAAAATGTAGAAGTTTCGGCAAGCATGAAAATTATGGCATTTTTTGGAACCTCTTGAGGACCAATTGTTAAGTAACAGTAAGGTTTTCCCGGAATTCAAAGGCTTAGTTGACAATCACAGGAAAGAGTAAGTATGTTGATCGATCCCTGCCTCATTACTGGAATTCGTAAAATTTCTTTTGTTTGTTAACTCGAAGTAGAATTTAAATCGTTTTCGGAGATCATCTGACAGTACTGCGGATGTCTACTAAAACTCTGTGACATCGGGTTACATATATGTGATAAAATGTGCTATTGGCTCCTGAAACCGATTTCCCTGATGCTCAGGTAGCATGATTGCGATTGAGGGGAATAAGCAAAGCTCAGAGTCAGTATCGCAAGGCAGAAGAGAAATTCTCTCAGTTATTGTTAGTTATTCGCACAAATACGCACAGCATCAAAATCTGCACATGTATACTTCAAACCACATTATTTCCCCAAATGCCCTGACGTGGAATGCACAATTCAAACAAGTCAGCATTGGCAGAAGCGGTGTGCTCATCATTTTGGAGATTCCGCTAAGTTGAACTGCAGAAAACGCAAAAGAGCTGTGCCATTTGCCGAGCGAACAGCGGTTAACGGTGCTAAGAGTATGCAGTGAATGCTTTTCACACTTGCTTGGCGACCAGATTATAAGCAATGCTAATAACTTGTGCTATCACGTGCCAATGCTCAGTCAAAACAGTAAGTTGAGGAGTCAATGTCTCAGACAAGCAGAGCCATACAGTCGCTTGGAGCATGGTAAGAAGTTCTTTTGCTACGGGTTTACCAATCGTACAATAATTTCCCGGGGTATGCTAATTCTGACCCTACATTGGTTATGTTCAAACATGGTGCTGATAACGCACTGATAGCACTAGATTACATCAGATGTCCCACAAGATTCACAGGAACGTCAGCAAATCAAAACGCGTAAATCCATACCAAATCGCAGGGAGAATCAAAAGCGACAATCTTGCTACTTACATCGAACCTTTGTGAATGCCAAATCGTTTATAAGAGTTTCTTCATCACCCAACTGCACGGACTGCGGTTCAAAAATATGGAAAGTAGTAGCTTACTCCGAGGGAATGACACAAGCTGTCGTGGAAAACTAGTCAGTTTCCAGCCAGGTTGCTAACAAAAATTCGCTTAAAATCAGCAGGCGCATGACTACGAGTGGTTAGCAGTTCTCAACAACTTTCAACCGACGTAAATTATTCGTCTGCACAGCCCTGTGGAAAGATCGACTAAAAGCACCTACAGCACACCACAGGACAGACAGTAGCATTAGCGAACATCCTGATCTGGAACATTCTGCTGAGCCATTCAGCTTGAGCAGTTTAAAGCCTTCTTGCAATAGCTAATTCCTAGCCATCCTTTGTATAACCACGTACCATTTCCCAACAGATTACGAAATGCTAACAGGACGTGGACATTTGATATTGTGCTCACTAACTATGCTCAACGAGATAGTTACAAGCACGCCACTGGGTCACAGTAAAAAGGCTACCCTCCAGTTTGATTACGTGTGTGCTGCTGAACATCCTGAAAGGGATGATGACGAAGTATACGCTGCCACACCCTACAACGTGTTATTCACGCTTGTTAAGGATACATCTAGGACTTTATTAACCGAACTTACCCCACATGTCGCCTGGGGAGCTTTCAAAAGACGTTTAGCTCACTGGTAGCGCAAGCATAAGAACAAACGTCTTTCCAAAATAAAATGAAATACAAGTCATTAATGTGGATTCGGCATAGCAAGCTCATAAGGACTACCCGAATGCCGACACCAGGAGGGAATATGTGGTAAATTGTAACTCCTTTTGAAAGTGATCCTCGAGGACAAAATGACACATCAACAGAAGTTAAAGAAGTGATTTGCACTAGTTGTCATTTCCTATACAGGCACGTTAATAGCCTTCGTAGGCTAGCTGCCCGTCGTCAGCAACGAAAGCAGATGGTTCACTACGGCTTCATTACTCTCACAACTTCCAGCAGGTAAAAGCCCAAATATTCTCCTCTTATCTACCAATCCGCTGTCGGGTTTATACGACATCACCATCACTGCGAAGGCTAGGTTTAATAAGTTGTTATACCTGTTTTTCCACAGTTTTCTGGAGTCAACGGCATTTGACTGAAGGCCCTGCATACAGTAGCTAGTGATCTGGAAGTAGCAATGACCGCTACTATCAGCGATGTCTGGAAGCGAAACATATTCCAACGGTATAAATGCCAGAGGTCAGCAGTCTTATTCATTTGGGAGGTAGCCGCTTTGACCCTTATACTTACTGGTCAACGACTCTACCTTCCGTACTATTTATATTTATGATATCAAGCATCGCATATGTGTTAATGCGGTATCTGGAAATTCACAACCAACTAATTGCATAGGATAGTGGGTTCTATGAAAATCATTCGTGCATTTCTAACCTGTTTATTGCACGTAACATCTGGACTGAAGCAGTCGATGATGGATATCTCAAAAGCATATGGTCGCCTAGACCATCGAATTCACCTTCACAAGCTTCTGAGCTAGCTTATAGGCGATCCGTCACTAAGTTGGAGAAGCAATTTTTTACAAGAACTTCGGTTGGAGGTCAGAGTCCGTGAACCTCTGTCCGCTGCAATTGCTGTAGTTTTGTGTACCACCAGGCTAGGTGCATGGGCTTTGTCGAATCTTAATATTTATGAGCGGGAAAAATTGTGTCCGATTCCCTAAGTTTAGCAGATTATCTCAAGATATGGTAAACAATCAGAGAACCGGACGACCAGGAACGACTCTAGTGCGACCTTAACAATATCTTGAACTGGTCAGTTTAGTAGGCTCTGGAATTCGATGTATAGGAATGCCGCTTTTTGCAATTACAACATGACTACACTTATTTGCTTGGAGCAGACATATTGCAGACCAGAATTCAGGACCGTGACATTTGTGTGCTCGTACAGAATGGCCTCAAGTGTTCAAAACAGGCTTCGACATTTGCTGAAAGAAGAAACTAGCACGTCGGCCTTCTACGAAGTAAATGTGAGAATTTTGACCTATCTATCTTCCCATTAAATTACAATTCCTTCGTGCTCCCTCACATTGAATCCGCCATCGAAGATTGACAAACTTGGTTACCGTGTGACCTAGAGGCTTTAGTGGCCAAACAACAAGGAGCGAATCAAGAATGTAAAGGACCTGTGCAAGCAGTCTTATCACCGAAAGCTGAAGTTGCTGGAAGTTTCCAGCGGATTCTGTCGAAAGCTGCGAGGCGAGCTGGTATTAGCGTATCATCTATTGATTGACCCCAACTAAGTATGCCTCAAAATGCTGAAACTTAGCCACAACAAAAGCTCAGATGTAATTGTGTGAAACTGTTGTAACAATTTAGCCTCCTAAATTGCCGACGGAATTACTTTTCCTTTCGCGCTTGCCAACCCTGGAACGCTCACCCAAATTCGGTTTTATCCTCCCATTTTTAAGCATTCAAAAATTATTGGATGTGATTCTTAGCTCTTAGCACTTCGTCTCCTAAACTACGTCATTGTTACTTAAGTTAATCACGCCCTTCTACTTGATATCTGTGTCATATGGACCAAGTGACGTGACGCATAACTGGGCGACCATCTTTTACTTTCCTTAGGCTTAAGATCAACGGTCAGTACAACCGGCATACTTCGGTAGGCTTACAAGCTATTTTAAATTTGCAGTAACCTTATTTATCAACGCATTTATCTCAATAGACGCTGGGTAAGTGGCTCACTTATATTTCGAGTTTATTGTACTCACGTAGATCATACTGCTAGAAGTGTCAATCAATTGCGTTTAACCAGTGATAAAGCATTGCCCATTATTCATTGTTCACATAAACACCTAATCGTGTGTTATATTTCGACCGAGATGGCGAATAGCTGGACTGAGAACTTCTCATTTACTTCGACTTACTTAAAGTCTCAGACAGAATAGATTACCACATTCATATCCATACCATGCAAATATAGCTTATTCAAAACCATGTTCTTGGCTGAATCAGAAATATATTTCATCTGCTACAAATATTGATGAAGGTTCCGGTGTTAGTATCTGATCTGACAAAGGTGAAATGTAGTTTTCCACAAGGACAAGATCTCGGGTGCGATTATAACTGATTTCCATTAACAATCGTAAGCGTGTCATCAAGTTTAACCTTTTGTATTTTGCCGATGGCGCTCATATATCCAGGAACCAGTAATCAGGAAGACCATAGCCTGTTGCAGCGAGAAATTGCTTGTGCTTATGATAGTTTCATACTAGTATAATCACGCTGGATATGGATAGACATAACTTAACTCTTCTACGCCACAGCCCTAAAAACATTTGTACGTTATGATTCGTTATCTTGAATATCGCCTCACAACACTGCGACCTCGTCGGGTGATGTACAATGAATCTGGCTGCCGTGAACAATATTTGAAGTTATTAAAACCCGAAATCAGTATTCGTTCTTTTACTAAAGACGTTCAGGTTTTTAAAAGTTTTAGCTGGCGTATAAACTTCATACCTGGCACCAGTAAGTAAAACGTGATCTAGCTGCACTGAAGCTCCCAAAGCGAACGGCAGCCGCAACACTCGAAGGCGGGTTTCATCTGTATAATAGCTATGATAAATGCCAAAGTGGTGTAAACCGGAAGCCGTTGTCATTTTTTGGATAACTTCATTGAGACGTAGCGAAAATTAAAGAACCCTAGTAGGGTTGCCGCTATATATTACAACGAGAAACTAAGCAACCAGCAGCTGGAATCCTTCACCTAATAAAATCAGTTAGACTGCCGTTGCTAATATTCCAACCCAACATTCACAGCTAAGAAAATTTCTTTCCGCTTTCGTCCTTTCTGCGACCACGTTACCCGCTTTTAATAAAAGTCGTCTACAATACATAAACCTCTTTGTATCACGTGACATGACCGTTTTTCCTCGGATGATTACAAAACGAAATGTCTCTGCCCACCGACCACCACAAATTCGGGTTGACCTAACAATCTGTAACGTGCTACCTGTGATGAGTTTACTGACGCCAGGTCTACGTTGTTGTTAAATTTATCTATTTCACCCAGCTTATGCTACGAAACTTGTTAAAATATCGCACCTTAACTTCATTTTGTCATTGTTCTATCGTTTCCTCATACTCGATAAGGAAACCATTAAAGCAAATTTCATACATGTAAGCGACAATCACAAATCCTGCATAGACATGCGTCGGATTGCCCATATACTACATCTTCTTTTCCTTCACTCGATGCTGCTTTATCCAACCTCAGCAAGAGCACTCGAACGGTAGGCACTTGACTTAACACACACAGGCCATTCCAACCCAACAGACAATTCCATACGTATCAAAATATTATTGCTAATCAGCAGATAGCAGCTTTCATGGCTGCTCACATCGTCCCCAAGAAAGATAAAATTGTATGTCCCACAACAACCAAAATAGGAAATATTGTAAAAACAGTGAATTTGCTCACACCTACATCATTAACACTACTCTAACCTAACCGATTTTATGTTGTCTACCGCTTTATTTTAGCCACTTTAGTCCAGTGTTTAAGTGGTCAAATAACGGAGGTTTTACTGCGGTATTAGCAATTAATTCAACAGCATAAATAACTGAGCGATTGGAATTAACAAATCACTTAGACAATTTAACCAGTTTAGTTACGTCAAAATTCCTCAACAAATAATCAGTCAGCGTCCCTGTCAGGAAACACAATAGTATTAGTTTGGGGATTGTCAAAGTTATATAACACAAAGAGGACGATGAATCCCCTATTTTGACTAACGATATTAATTTCATGCGAAGTTTTGAAATGGTGCATATTTGACAGATGAACCAGATATGTTGGAAGATCTTTGGAACCGATCCAGAAGTCACGAATTCAGATAGGTTGGAAAACTATGGGTCGGTGTATTTGTTGGCCGGATCAAGTTGGAAAGGCCATCATAACTTTCATTTCTCATCATCGTGTGTTCATTTGTCAATGCCATAAAGAAAATGTAACACCTGGACAGTCCCCAATGTGGATGATGTCATTGACATGATATTTTAATATGTGACCGCAGCATTCTCCAAGCTTATTTTTCTACGGACTGGATTATAATCTTAGTTCGCAAGAAACCGCTGCTCTGCTTATATTTGGAGATGGTGAGAAAATCTCTATTATGACTACGTCTGTACATTCATATTTGGGAACAGAACAACATTTGTCTGTCGAACAAGCATCGCAAGCTGATATAACAGATGCTGCTGTTCTAATTTTGACCCAGAACACCTGCACCAATTGCCAACTAACTGTGCGCAATCACACTTGCTACTCGGACCACATGGGGTTGCCTGTTGCCATTTGTTATTCGAAGGGATGCAAACTAGATGAATCACGAAATATATTGTGATAAATGGCTTCTCAAGGTTTCTAGTTCATAAAAAATAACCGAAATTCCAGATAAATACACTCGTGTTAGCTCATGGGACACTTAATAAAGGTAACGGAAAAATTACAACGCACCCATAGGTATCGCACACTCATTGCTCAGTTTGTAACTTTCAAGTGAACATCTAATGATCCTAGCAACATATGTGGTTTTACCAGCTGACTATTAAATCATGAGAATTTTATGTGCTGGGAATAATGCGTTCCTGACTAGAAATATTGCTTGGTTCCTCGGATGCGCTTTGAGATATTTCAGATGATAATAATAACACATATATTCCTCCTGACCCGTGGAAGTGTCTGTTGCCTCACAGATCAATGCACCATAGGTAGGACGGAAATTGCATCGGGATTGCTTCAGCTAATCCATTGCACTGTTGCAGCCACAAGGCTTGAGAACCTGTTTACCCTAGAGAATAAGTATATTTCTGCTGGTTGATGTTTGTGCACTGTGCTCAAGAATAAATAAGCAGTTCTGTTTTAGACATAATTTAAACATGTGTACTCGCATGGAAATAGGAGCAACACTTCTTGTGTAGCAAATATGAATATTCGGAGATCATAAATGCTTATGAACGAAGGCAAATAAACATTTGTAACTTTCATTCTCAAATAACTCAACGTATAACGCATCGCACGTATGCGCACTGTGGATTCAGAAACGTTGTTCTAACTCTTAAAAATTACCAATTGCTCATTGGTGGCCAAATTCACCGTTTGTAGTATAAAAAGAACCAACAAGGTAGCAATTGTAAGAATTTAAATTTATATCATTGTGTTTCTGAGGTGATTGGTATAGCACATTGCCTTCCCGTTTGCCGGATTGCGGTTAGTAATCTGTACGTATGCTTAATATGCTGCAAATTTTGTTTGCATCTAAAATACAGCAAACAAAACCTTGCCAACTATACTTGCCGGTCGATCCGGTTACTCTTTAACACTGGTCATTTTATCAGTTTACGACAGTTTACATAAAAGCACCTAACCATTAATATCGGTCTTCAATTTTGTTGACTACTGCTAGCAACTTATAAACTGCATCTAAATTCCGCGAAACATTGCTGAAGAATGCCCAATATTAGACAACCATACAAATCAGATTTTAAATGCGTTCTTGTATTGGGACTTTAGGGCAATAATAGTAGGTTTTCTGCACACCTTGTAGAAATAGTAAGTATCAGTCCCAAACACAGTGCATAATCTAGACCTATCTCGGAACTCAAGTGAAAAGGAACACATTAGGCAATATTGGAATAGCTACAAAAAAGGGGATGGACCCAGCAAATAATAACATATGTCATTGCAGTTCCTCAGCGAGTAGACTAGGTGTGAATTGATGAGCACGGAGGGTGCTGAGAAGTTAAATAAGAGCGAGTTTGTAGAGGCGGTTTACTTCAAGCCATTTTGGGTTGTTGCCTTCTTGTTGAATGCGTCCTCAAACCATGGGTCTTGCACGTTTGACGAGGTAGACTTTATTCCAAGTTGCCATTACCTTCTGCCCCACACTGAACACAGGTCTGGGCATCATCAACAGCTACAAAAGTCTCTTCCTTTTATCCGTTATGTCATTTGTCGTCTCTACAGGTGATAATATGCTTTCCTACCTGATGCTTTCTTTAATATTCCTGCATCTATGTTTTAGCCGATGCGACTGTCGCAGCCGTCTTTTGCTACCTGCCATAAGACTGAAAGCTGCTATTACGTCAAAAGTAGGAGAACGCTGAGGAAATCTTGTATAATGATCTCTACAAAATGTTGGGAGCAAAATTTGTTAGGTGAACTATTTTCTAAGCTGGGCAAATATTTTGCAGACGTTTCGACACCAGTCGAGGTGACATCATCAGTGCGTTAGTGTGTAGTGCAGTGTAGTATAGCGATGCGTAGATAATTGTGAACCGGGTAGTCACACGTGTACGCTTTTATAGGTCATCATTATGAGCCGTGGGTGGATGAATTTTTATTCAATCAATAGTTACTCTCTGTTTTCCCGTATGAACTTCTCAACGTATATTTCCGTACCAAGCCTGATGATGAATACATGGAAAACAATTGTTCGCTTTAAACGTACCACTTGCGTTTCTTTTTACAATATATAATAAAAATGGGCATACTACATGACACTAAACGTTGCAAATGTCCCCAAACGCTCAAAGAACTCAGTCAGTATATTAAGTTCAGCGTTATATTTTCCGAAACGGAAGCTTTTATCAAATTTCTTCGTCAGTGCTTTGCAACGAGCAACAATCTTAAAGCATTCTTGAAAGCATTACGAAGGCACCACATACGACCTACAAGAAGCAGCTTGAAGCGCCATGATCTAAACGTTATAGAATCAGCGAAATCGAAGCTATCTGAGACTGAGCGGCAAATATCACAGAGGAAACCTGCCATAGACGGCCTCGACCACGATGAACGGGTCCAATTTATCGAGTATGTGCGTGACGTGACCTCCAAGCGTACATCCAAGAAGAGATTACTTCTGCAGAAAACATTGACCGTGAAAGAATATCCGAACACATTTCCATCAAATCCGGAAATATATGTACACAACCTGTCCAGTATACGACTAGACACTGTACAAACGCAGGCGCTTTCATTGGGACTTAAGTTTTGTCATCCACGAAGTGATCACCGACTAGAAACCGAAACTCAAACTCAAACATCCAGACAAGTGATTTAGCAGTCACTTACAACACCAACCTCGAACAATTTAATTCATAAATAATGCCCATGGAAGATTAAAACACAGTGTTGCAAAGATATCTCTTTTCGGCAGTTCACATCAGGCAAATACAACTACAGGACTGTAAAATGCATTAGTAAACTGGTGCAAGTAACAAAGAGGACGGATGAGACGATTTGAACAGTTTTAGTATGTTCATTTGATGTTCGAATCGATTTAATCAGGTGACATCGTGATCGGGCTAACCGACAGCTAAATAACTTGTGTAAACAGAAAGGGCAAGATTACTAACCAAATTAAATTAGTTAATTACACAAATGAATAGCACCCGGTTAAGCGAGATACTCCGGGGAACCTTATCATCAGGGCCCATGGCAAAGTCAAGGGTTGCACGAGCACCCTATGCTTGCATAGCTCTGGTTGTGTTAGCCTGATCGCGATGGCTTCAGCTGTCTGCAGGAGGCGTTTCCTTAGCCCTTTCGGGTATCGCCTCGGTACGGCATAATAGACTTTGAAAGCATTTTTTGTCAGAATCTTATGTCCACTAAGATCAGATGCTCCATAATTGAGCTGTTGATACTTCTGTGCATGCCTCTCCGCAATGACCCTGGACAAGGTTTCAGCCATTCGTACCGACAGACGCCTGGTCGTATGCCCGAGGTACTTTGCACCACAGGTGCAAGTAAACTGGTAAACAATGTACGATTCGGACGAGACTGGCAGTCTGTCTTAAAGGCGTTGAGCTATGAAGGGAGCGGTCTCTGCAACTACATGCGGTTGGGCGGCCGGGTAGGTTTCTTGCTACGGCATTAGAAAGTCTTCTGTTCAGGAGATCGAAGGCGATATCTCCCTTAAAAGGAACAGTGAGAAACACATCCCTCTTCGGAACCGTTGCTACGGGCTTATCCCGCTCACGGGTCATGGCATTGCTTTTTGGTGAAAGGCTCTGGGTATCCATTCGCAAGAAGTGTTTTCACAACTCGGTCCTTCTCATCTTCGAGAGTTTCGGGGCTACAAATTTTGGTGGCCCGGTAATTCAAGCAACGTACTAAGTTGCGTTTGTACCTCAGAGGGACAAAGCTCAAAAATTATGTGTACTGTCCTACCCACGTAGCTTTGCGGAAGACTCTACGCTCATGTGATCCGTCTCGCGCCTCCTCAACAGAACGTCCAGAAAAGCCAGCTTACCTTCATTCTCCATTTCACTAGTGAATTTTATTAAGAGGTGTGCACTGTTGAACTGGTCGAGCAAATGGTTGACATCAATGTGCGAATCACAGATGATGAAATTGTCATCCATATATCTCCAATAAGGATCAAATGAGACAATAAGCCTTTGGATGGGACCGCGCTCAAGCTTAGCGAGAAAGATGTCGGCAAGAAGAGGTCCAAGCGGGGACCCAATAGCCACGCCATCGATTTGCCTGTAATAGATTCCGTCAAACAGGAACTGTCTATTAAAGGTACACCGCAAGATTAACTCCTTGAGCTTAGGCACCGGATTGCCAACGTTTAGGTTCCTTTCCACTATATACTCACAGATGAAATTAACAGTTTCAAACAGTGGGACATTTGTGACGCTATATGCTTAAAGAAGACCTTGGGGTTATCGGTGAAGCTTTTAGCGAGAGAGAGCTGGTACGCTTTTCTGTCCTGGCGAACAGCTGCTATACAGGAATTTCGCACCCTGCAGTATTGTGCTCGCGAATCAGAGTCGCCAAAAAGTAAGAATCTGTCCCAGAGGGCTTTCTTCTCCCTGATCAGCCTAAGCGTAGCAGGCTGAAGTTGCCTGTGGCGTTTCGGCGCATAAGCGCGCACTGTGGGGACGTGTGCCCTAATTGCGTCGTGGATGTGAGCGGCGATGTAGTTCCAATGGTCGTCGACTGTGGGGGGTTTGTGCTGCCAGGGACCAGTCGACTCGTGAGAGGAAATCTTTGATGGCGTCATAGTCCGCTCGACGAAAGTTAAGCCTGATGGGTAGTGCTTTAGCGTTGAGCGTGACGTTCGCCACCACACGAAAACTGATAACTACATGATCACTTGCACCAACTGGGGCGCTCAAATTAACGTTGTCAATTAGATGTGGCTCGTTGGTGAGCAGCAAGTCGAGTTTCGACGGGTTTTGACCGTCTCGCCACCGAGTGTACTGCTGTACGTGTTCGGTTAGGCCATGTTCTAGAACACTGGCAAGAAACTCAAGGCTGTGCTGACTGCGAGCTTGGCCAGAGGTAAAGTCTATCTCCGGGAAATTAAAGTCACCTGCGACAAGTAGAGGGGCACCCAAATCTGAAGTAGCTGCTCGGAGGGCGGCGTTCCAGCACCGCAGCCATTCTGGCGCAGATGAGGGAGGGCGATAAACCACTCCAAGGGTGAGACTGGTGGAACCAGAGCCGCGGACGCGAATGCAGAGGGATTCGGGAAGAGATAGTAGTTCCGGAGATTCGAGAGGGACGCATGTGAGGCGGTGTGATACATACACAGCTACGCCGCCGCATTTGCCGCTTTCACGATCGTTTCAAAAGAGCACGTATCCCGGGATAGCCACATCGGCGTCCACAACGTCTGGGCAGAACCAGGTTTCGGTTATACATATAACTTTAGCTTGCGTGTCCAGCGCAAGGGAAGAGAGTTCGGACATCTTGTTCCGTAGCGATAAAGCGTTGGTGTACAAGCAGTTCCACGTGCTAACACTTGGTCAACATTTCCTTTCTGTATCAAGGGAACCCCATGGCACATTCCCGATTACTAACAAAGGCACACATCGAAGCCATAAGAGAACTTCAGAAAAACGAGGAAATCATTATCACCAAACCAGATAAAGGATCAGGAGCCGTAATCATGGACGGCACAGAATACGTACAAAAGATTAAGCTTATTCTCTCGGACTAATCCAAATTTGTACGATGTGCTCGGGAGAAGTTCAAAACAGATTACACAGAAACACAACTGATAAAGTGTTTGAAATAACTGGGCACTGATGTTCACATAACTAAAGAAAAATATGAAAGGATAAGACCCACCGGCTCCCTAATTCCTAGACTTTACGGTCTCCCAAAAATACACAACCAGGTGCACCATTGCGACCGATAATGGATATGAGGAACGCACCATATCACATGATCGCAAAATGGTTAACGTCTATTTTGGATCATATTAGGAAAAGGATAACCCCTCATCAACTTACAGACACTTTTCAATTTGTGGAGAACGTTAAAACTATGAACATCTTGGGCTATGTAATGTTTTCTTTAAACGTCGTATCCCTGTTCACGAATGTCCCACTTTTAGAAACAGTTAACTTTCTTTCTACTTACATTGGGCAGCGCACGATAAAGATCGAAATACCAACTGTCCATCCAAAGCAGCTATCACTCAGATGCACTTATAACATCCAATTTCAGTTCAACAATGAATTGTACAGACAAGTATATGGGGCAGCGAAGGGATCACCTCTCGGACCATATTGGCTGATATTTATATGGGAATGTTAGAGGATGGTCCATTAAAATCGGTTATTTCGGGCCTATGTTTCTACCGACGTTATGTTGACGACATATTGTGCATAACTGAACAGACGAACAACTTGCAAAATGTCATCGATTGTTTTAAGAAGGCACATCCCGAAGCCACATTCCCAGTTGAAGAAGAAATGGATAACCAAATGCACTTCTTAGATGCAAACTTAAAGCAACGAGAAGATGGATCAGTTCAGATAGGAGTCTATAGAAAGCCGTATTGGACAGGCCAATACACACACTTCCGAAGTTTTGTGCCAGTAAGCCGAAAAAGAACACTGGTACATACACTAGCCAATCGTGCACGGAAAATCTGTAGTGAGGACACATTTGAAGAAGAAATGAAGCAAATCAGGCAAACACTTTGCGAAAACGGTTATCCAGAACCTATCATTGACGTTCATATAATGTCGAGTAGCCCAAGACCAACAGTACAAACAGTGGAAAAGAAAAAGCTATTTCTCCAACTCCCGTTTAAAGGTGACATACCGGCGGAAATATACACACGACGACTGCTACAGACTTGCTGAAAGTCCTTTAATGCAGTTCAACTGAGCGTCGTTTTTACAAGCCGTCAGCTCTTTGTTCCTAGGTTCAAAGACAAGATGCCTGATCAACAACAATCACCAACACCAAATCAGTGGTAGTCTACCGGTTCACCTGCTCCTGTGGGGCTAGGTACATTGGGCGCACGACCAGACAAACGGAAAAGCAAATCAAGGAACATTTACAAACGTCGCTCGCCACCTAACGAGAAAAAACTCTGTTGAGTGTCATAACCAACCATCTGATCCGCACAAATCATCTGATTGATAAGCGTGAGTCTTTTAAGATCTCTATAGAGTTCCATCATAGCTACGCCATCGGTCAGGAGCTAGGCTACTCGCTGTCGCTGAAGCACAAGGCATCAGGTTGACAAAACCAAACATATGCATTCAGAAGCAACATCTACAAACATTACAACGATCCTGGCCACCCAGTAATAAAGATGGATCGGACTTCATTCAGTGGCATCACATGCCTTCAGTCACTTGACCACATGACACGTTCCGTTAAGCATTTAAAAATTGTTGTTCATTCAATAGTTACTCTCTGTTTTCCCGTATGAACTCCTCTTCTCACAGTATATTTCTGTACCAAGCCTGATGATGCATAAATCGAAAACAATTGTTCGATTCAAGCGTACCGCTTGCGTTCCTTCTTACAATATGCATCTTAACTATATATTTTATGACTCACGCTGAGAAATTTAATTCGTGTTAAACTAAGCTGCGTTTAATTGTAATTTTTATAATGAAATTTACTCCCTACGTTTTCAGTTTGTGCAAATTTTCCTGTAGATTATATGAAGTAAACGTCTTTTTTTCAACTGAACATTTTTCCTAACTCCAAAGCGCAAAAGCAAATTATTCAACTTATTTCTGTCAATAAGATAATGGAGAGTACTTTCAGGAGTCTGGATACATGAGTTGTGGTCATATCCCCCGAAGGAGCAAAGTTACTTATACGTATTAAACTGGTTATTATTACTAATCATCGCATTTGGAGGGATATAGCTGTTGCATTTACAATTATTCGTCGCCAGTGGCATAGTACATTCTTCGCCTTTTGCGTACCAAATCTCAATGTGTCCTGTGACATATATTATTCGCTGGTTTGAGAGATGGTAGCATACTTACTCCACATCGACTGCGAAACAGATGAAATTATTTGTATTGCTGGGTTTCGCCCCACACAAATTCCTCTTCAACGTTTACCGCTCAGTCTTTTTGATACACGTAGGCTAATGATGGACCCAGTGAATAATGATGTAGATTATATGTATAATAGAAGGAAAACAACGTCGCCAATAGTTTACGCAAATATCCAGGTGTGAATTGAACTCACATCATTAAATGATGGAATGCGTGATACTAGTAACTGAATTTTTAAATAAGTTTATTATTATACTTACAAAGTCTTAAGATCACATAGGTCCAGTTTATAATAGCAGGTGAATCCCATAAATAATATGATATAAACTTAGTTGGGGTTTGATGGCATTAAATATAGAACGAGTAACGGAAAATTTAATACATTTCCCATTTCTCAATAAGAAGATGATTTACAGATACCAGAATTCCAGTACTGAGGCGTACTTCTAGGAAAACGTATCTACAGCATGGAACGGATCCGAACACTTTGACCCAAGCCAAGTACCACACGGTCTATAGGAAAGCCACTAACTACTAGCATTTAGGCACTAGCCTTGAAACATTCTTTTTCCGATTAACAAGTTAAGTGTGGTAGATTCCCTCATAGACTTAAGGCTAGCAATAAATGTACCAAAAACTTCGGATACATAGTTGGGTTGAAATCCCATAACATGTATTGTAATATAAACAGTGCTGATGAGTATGGCCCGCCTCAGCATTTTTTAAACTCTTCAAGCGAAAATACATTCCAGTTTTGAAAAATGCTTGTCACCGTTCAATAAAAGCAAAAGGTTACATGGTATAAAACTAGGTTTACGAATAGCGTTGCTCTTAAAATAGCATCTTTCCTAAGTGTAACTGCCACGCAAAAATTGCGGAAAATAATGTATAGCATTATATACTTGTTCAAACAGTAGCAGCTACAGGCATTCGAAGCCTACTATCCTCCGGTTCTGTCACATGAACTGATTCCAGCATTAAGAGCATTCAGAATATTTAATTTGGAATCACTCTTTTGCAATTATGGACATTGCTGTTTTGGGTCCACGTCGTAAATAACCAGATTCCCATACCTTGAATTCACAAGAACATGCCAGCCGTAAATGGTTCAAAAAGGTGGTAGACATTTAAATGTGTTCGATCTTTTGGTTTCACAAGCTGAATAAGCCTAACATGATCGGCATCATACGTTGTGCTTTCTAGTCTCCGTTTAATGTCGTCGTCTACTGATATGTTCAACCAAGTTTTAGTTTTTAATTAATTCTACTATTTAGGAACAGGTTAACCCTGGCTTCTAAATAATGTCATTTCCCATAACACAGTTTAAGCTCCAAGTAATTATTTAGATACATTCAGTATAAGCGGTTCATTTATGTACCCCTAACTGCTGAAACCGAGGGATTCAATCATTGCCTAGTTCGAACTCAGTGTTCATCCACCACCACATTTTACCCTTTTAGAAGAGTACGAAATAGTTTAGCATAAGTAAATCAACATAGCCAAAGGAAGTTTAAATCGGGCAAACTGTGGCTGCACACATCACAACAAAGTGCAATATTATAACTTTGGAGCTAACAGCCACTCACCATGAAATGTTGCTTTAGAGAACAGGCGAACTTGAGTATAAAAGTGGTGTAGAATTAACCAGGTGGTGATTGACACTTATCTTTATCTGGCTCGCCACATGTGTGATCATAGATCCTGAGATATTATTGACGTTCTTTACGAAGCTTCGAAAATGTTACAGTATAATACACTATTCTTCTAGGTTTTACGGTAATACGATATCACAGGATTACACCTAACCCCGTTTGTAGTCATATTTTCGTATAATATCCGGCGCTTGCTAATTCGTTTTCATGATGTGAGCAAATATTTGGTTAAAGTTTGCGGTACCAGTACCAGAAAAGAAAACGTCCACAAGTGATGCCGGTTTCTCACAAAAAGACACCTTGACGGAGCGAGCTTTGAATAAGAGAACTTTGAAGCCATGGCGCAGGAATAAATTATTTGGAGCTATCTCACCAATGGTCAATGCATGGGATTCTGCGCATAGGTTGGTATAACAGAGTTGCGGACAAGCAACTGCTGGTCGCTTTGGCATCTATTCATTTGACTGCATATTTCTGCTGCTGCACCTAAGGTGGCTGAAGCATATAAGCCGAATGAATTTAATGAGGATATCTAAATAGAAAGTTTGTACGGCCAATTTATTGCAGGGAAGCGCCACGTTGATAAATCGAAGGTACGTTACCAGACATGATGAACGTGAGTTTATCACAAACCAATGATTAACTCAAGTGCTGGGAAATATGGGCACTTTATCATTACAAATGACTTCAACCGATCAAGAGGGTGGTAGCTCAGGTGCAGGAGAAATCGCTGTCGACTGCGGAGCAGAAGAATTGACTACGGAAGCGATAGGCGCCGATGCATTCTTCTCCATCGAATTATAACTCATGTTTTCGTAGCACATGCGGTCGCGATTGCCTTTACTTATCGGGTTTGGTGAGCCGTAGGTGTTGCCATGTGGGACCAGCATCCAAAAAACGACAAGCCAACTGATTAACTAATCATGCCCAACTCAGCGTATCTGCTTTACGTCAGCTTATGTTCGATTTATTATACTATGCCAATAATGCGTTTGCTGCCGTTCCGATTAACCTATGCGTGTACCATGGTGTTGAATTTCCTTCGTTTAAGGGGTTGATTGGGATTTGATATCCACGGTGTTGCTGCGCTTCGTGCTAATTTGGACAAGTTGCCTACCAGGCTATTACCTACCTCCTCTGCTATAGTGGCTCCAGGAGGCTGTTGGACGCTAGTGAATAAGACGAGGTAAAAACGTTTCGCGGCGGTGCTAAACTCATTGAGTAATTACATGCACTCATGTTGGAGTGGATTGCGGCCCAGCCACCGCCTAGTGTGCATCTGGTACGCATGATACGCAATTTAGAGGAACAGAAGTGGTGCTGGTGTGAATGTTTTAGAAGTGTGGAACGACTGCGTTGGTGAATAGTGGTTCCAAACCACATTCTTCCTTGTCTTACTCCTTCAAGTTTACACTAGAAATGGGTTGTGTGGATGTAACAGTTTGTAGTGAAGCGCTAGCCACCCATGCTCCCTCTGTATATGCGGGCGTCTTGCGACTGTCCTATGTACGCCTCTGTGACAGGCAAATCCGGAACCGGATGCTGCCTACCAATCAACGGTGTTGTTTGGATTTGTAGGTGTGCTGCTGTATGTTCTTTTGTATTTGGTCAGATGGTGGTGCAAGAATGGATCGAAGAATGTATGACGTCCGCGGAGAGGGTAATATCAATTTGGACTGGCGAAGAGCGGTGACTGTATTTTAAGGCGTGTCAAATCTGCCATGTCTTAGTTTTCTTACGCAGGCATTTGCCAGTAAGAGAATACTTCTTAGGCCGTAACCCACCACGTCCTGGAACAAAGTCGCCGAACAACAAGCTGGAAAGTAGTTAACTGAAGCAAACAGCTGACATATTTTTAAATTTGTTTGATCCGCATGCAAGACTTACGCATCGAAGTTAACATTCAATGACCATAAGGGTCAAACTTTTACAAAAACCAATTTAACGCAGTTCATCATTTTTGAACCTTTAAGTCAGTTTGCAATATTTAGGTTTCACTCGCAAAATTTAACTAGCGGTGTTTTTAGTAAAAGCGATGCAACCATATGTTGGGCTAAACTAATTGTGTTTGTTTAAAGGCGAACGACCAACAACATAAATATAGTGAGATGAAGCCATCATGAACAAGTCTATTTACCTAAGTATGTTTCATCCAACGAACGGCCAATATTTTGCAAATGATGGCAACTGGGTGATGCGTATGATACCAAGAAAACATACTAGAATAATAGCACGTGCGGCACAAAATATGCACAGTTATTAAATGGGCGTATCCAATAATATATATTTTAACTTTGTGTGATTTGTTGGAACGTTCTTCCGTATTTTCCAAAAACCTACCTCAGGCGCAGTATTGATGGGACGTGGAAGTTATAGAAATTCACGTATTTCACACTGTTATAATCATCCAAATCTAATTTGCAATGTATTCCAGACGTATGATGAACTATAGTTTAACGCGCGACATCATTCTTAAAGGCCGACATGCATTTAGGAATCTGCTGAGTGTGTACGCAATTAGGTAAGCGTACGGCAAGTCAATCTGAACATCGCTGGAAGTTCGCAAATGGTTTGATAACTAAGTTGACGCGGAAAGTCAAGGCTATTCGATGGGGCTTGTACTATTTTGTCAGCTGTGTTGCAGCATCATTTTGGCGTTTTCGATTTGCGCAAAATTATCCCAATTCATATTTTGCGAACCTCCTCTCTACACTGATATCAATTGGATATATCAGCTATTAACAGCATGTATTAAATTGTTTATTATGTTGACGCCTACATTATATTCATTCCGACCACTCAGACGAATCTATGAATGAAACTCTGTACTGCTTCTACTCTGTTATTACATTAACTTGTATATTTGTAACCTAATTGAAATATCTTGCATTAGGGAATATAAATTAGCAGAACTCCTGTCTATTCTACATTGTGTGCAGTCACAACATTTTATCTCGTAGCTGCCAGTTGCAAAGCAGTTCATATTTTCCCAGATATTATTTACTTCCTCAAGGCACCCAGCTTGTCACGTCCAAAACGATCGCTGTCAATCAGAACTCATCGGATCGCCTATACCATGTTTATGTGACCATTGTGCGCTTCGCTTCCTATCAGAAAACCCACCTTACTTAAATTACCATTAAATAAACCCATATGGATGTGCGGTTGTGTGTACAACTGATTACATTTCTTTATGCCTTGACGGAATTAGCAACGTAGTCGCTAACATAGAAAAAGATATGCACAACTTTGACCTAAGCTTGGCAAGCCACAGCTTCGCAGCATTTGCAGTTGTGGGATAATGGTACAAACAGAGAAAATGTGTTCTGGATGCAGCACAAATTTGCACGCTATGTGTACTCAAATGTCCGAAGCAATAATGAAATAGCAACAAAATGGATAATTCTGGTTTGGTTATTTACTGATTTTTTGGCTGTCCTACTTGTTAGGTGCTTAGAGGATTTGGGCTGAAATACAATTATCCAGCAGCAAAGATCGAATAATCTACACTTTGCAAATAATCCTTGCGGTATAAACAGTGACCAGGTTCGTGGTCTGAAATATCTTCCGGGCATAAATCATGGCCCTTACATGACTCTCTACAGATAAGCACTTAGTTACACAATTAAGTTATAACTACTCCAAAATTGACTAATGGATATTTCCTGAAATAATTATGTGGCGCAAACCAGGTCGGAACACGAAACATACTTGTTGTCTGCCCAACATTAGCTTTATTACCATGTATGATCCAATTACCTCCGTTGCATATTTGAAATGTACTTTGACACTGTTACTCAGCTTTAACTTGAAGCACTTAATAAAGTAGGCACTTTCGGCCGCATCCATTTTTTTACTGGTTTTTGATAACCATTACAATTAACACAGCGACGTTTACGGATATCAACACGAACAGTTGCTTCTTATCTTTCTGAGCACGCGTATCTTATCTTGTATTTGCTCCGCGTTTTTATGCCAACCCTAAACATATTCTGCACGACGTTCATGTTATCTTTTCTATTGCAGTGAAGTAGCATCCTATTGCGCAGTAAATTGATTGCCTTGGAGCAATCCTCAGCTGACTAGGAAGATCTTTGCGCCTCGGGGTCGCAAGATGCACCCTGCATTTATATTTTCCATGGTCACGTTATTCATATCTATTCGCTTTTGTCAACCGCTTCTTCATTATTTACCCAGACTTAGCTCATCCGTTCTTCCATTTCTCTATCACAAGCCACTGGAGCTACCCAGATCCAATGCGCCGAGCCGCATACTCTCGTGTGCGTTTCATTTGCCTAGGTTTTATTTGCAACTATGTAGTTAACCGCATATGTTGTTCGCTTATTCACAGTCACATTCTGTCATCCGTAAATACATCATTATAATAATTCTCAAATCATACTTAACGGAACAAATATTCCAAATAATAATGTGTGCAAATAGTGTAAAAATCAGATACCATTTACACAGATTTACTCATAATACGGTAAAAGCATTTGTGCCTTATTCTGTTGTGCATATATGACTGGTTTGCTTTTATTTTCTTAATAATACCGTTTCCCCCGACCTACAAATAAGAGTTGAATAAAATAACATAATCATCCTCCACGACTGTAATGATTTAACGACCGTACTTCGCGAAAGATGAAATCCGACGAAACGTTTACTTTGTAGATTGCCCTCCTTATTACTGTCTTTAACGGAAACGAGTATAATATTAAAATAATCTTTCCTAAGCTGAACAACTGGCTTTGACCTAAACTATATTCTGCTAAACATTGACGCAAACAGGGACAATCGCTAGCGAAAGTTGACAGCCTACCGATACATTTTCCGGATTATTGCTCATACTTTTCATCGTGGATCGGAATTCACTATGAAACCAATTACATATTTTCAAGTAGTTGACTTTTCCCTGGTGCAAATCAATGCCACCTAGCCAAAGGTTGTAAGTTTAAAGAATTCCTTCCAGCTTTTCCTTGGATTGCAACAACCTGTCTCCGGGAAGAGTTTCTCAATTAATGTAGCCTTTACCTGTATATAGTATCCAGCTAGCCGGTGGGAAGTTCAATGACGCATACGATAATATTTAAGCTCGCTTCTTTTGAGCTAACCACCGATTCAGTCAAATAAAGTTCAAAACGATAACCCAATTATCTTCAACGAATTCAGGATAGTTAGTCTCCAACGCTCAATCACCTAATATCCATATTTCTCGTCTACAGAGGCAAACCAATTACACGACTCCAGTTACTAAATACTACGGAATCCTTGACTGTAACCAGCAACCATTTTATCAAGTATCAGACCATCAGACTATCCGAATATATACTACAATCATTGGCAAAGTAAACCGGAAGAAAACCGCTAAACAATTTATTGTACCAACTGATCACACCTGTCCTTTCCACAGTCGAAATTCGAACGACATTCGGTAGTCACTGTTCAACTTTTTACCAGGTTAATCTAAACATCTGCTTCTATTTGCCAACGGATTCACGGGCTAGTCACACATAGTGAAGAAAGTCTTTTACTATGTTTATTTATATTAAAGGTTTAGTTGCGTACGTTTCAGTCACCGTTATCCAAGGACACGGTACAAATGTTACGGCTAGAGTATCTCCAAATATCAACCAACCTACTTCAGACAATTACAATTGGCGCCATCATCCATCACAGCTCATCCGGCAGCGACAGTCAAAGAGGAATACTGAACGCTTATATTTATCAGCGTCTACCTAACGGAAAATCGGTCGTTGTTCGGGATCTTTGTGTATGCCATGAAAATCTAGCACAAACCAATATCAGCAAATATTTAGTGGCTCAAGTTTCAATGTCAGCAGTACCACAAAAAGTTCATTAAAAATATCGGTTTTAATTCCGACCTGACTATCGCATCCTCAAATGTGTTTGTAGCATTAAGGCATTCTTAAATTAATTATCTAGACTTTAATCTTGTTAAGTTTATATGCTTTGCTCATGATCACAGCAAGTAAAATTTGGATTTACGGCAAAATCCATGATGCCAAGATCGTTCTAACTGACATGTCCGTCATTCATAAAAATCGACGCAGTAAGGAGGGCATTGTACCGGTCTACCATCGCAATAAACACCTTTCCAAATCCTAGATGGAGCAACTAAATTTGCTTAATCTCTTTGATCCATCTTGTAGAGACTGGACCTTAAATTGGTGCAGTGGTTTGTGTGCCTCTGCGATACATTGAGCTATGCTGGGTTGTGAAATTGCAGCTTCAGCGCCTGTCATAACAGATGGATAATGGTTAGAGGCCACACAAACTTAGCCTTCTAGCCCTCCAGCTTCAGGGTATGTTTGAAAGCTGTTCCTTACTCCATAAAACAGACTCGCGGTAGTCAAGTGACAAAACCCCGCTGCCTTGCGGTAAGATTATATAACTGAAATCTTTGTTTGAAAAACCCTGATCGTTCTTTTGTCTAGATCTAGACAACCTGACAGTATCCTCCTACGCGATGCAATGAACCTTTCTTCTAGCAATGTCCTGATACTCTGGCCGTCGCAGAAGATAATTAATGGCACCCTATCCACCGCATCTATAAAGGTAGATAGGGGTTTGGATGCTATTACCCTGGACATCTCGCCTTCTTATTCCCGCTCTGACATTTTTTCATCCTTAGCGTCCCGTTTCAACTTCACTTTTGTTTACAAATTCTTGGCACACCCACACCTTGCTTAAATAGTTGCTTGCCTTCTAGTTTCGACTCAAACAATCACAGGATATCACTTCAAGTTAGTCAATAAGTCCTTGTTCAACCAAGCGGATAACGTCATTTCATCTGTTTCCCGTTGGAGTCCTCGATCTTCGCTTAGACTAGAATACCTCAAGGTGCGCAGTTTGCTACATATTGGTCAAAATGCGGCACTTGTCTAAACACGAGTACCTATCGATTCATATTCGCTGGTTATCGGAAACCCGCCTGCTTGGTTCGAGTTCCATGCTTACTCTGCGATCCGCAGATGCGACACTAGCGACACGTTTTCATTGCGCCTGGCTGACGATGACGCAGCTTCAAATGCAGGTCAAGCTGGCTTCGGCATTGTTTTCCGTGCCCGGGCTGAGTCTGTTCTGATCGACTATGGTCCTGTCAACAGCCGGATGTGCACCATTAGTTTGATTGACTTGTTCCAGGCTTCGAAGTGGTACGGAGACAAACCGTGTCTGTTTGTCATTGCGGTCTACGCCCACACAGACTGCAGCACTGATTCTGTGATAGGTGATTTCCGTCCCCAACTAAACGATCATCACCGTTACAGAAGAAGCACGGATAATGTCATGGTATTTAGTGATCTAAACGTGCAAGTCAAATACTTGTCCTCTGACGAGCTTCATTCGGGCGGCCAACAGTTGTGGGCACGCTTAACGATAACGGTGAGCGGTTGCTACACCTTTGTGAAGACTCTCGTCTCTTTCACGTGAGCACTAACTTTCGACTCAGCACTCGCGGAAAAGTGACTTGGTACCCATCAACTTCGTGCCAGCCATCTACTCAAATCGGTCAAATCGTGATTAGTTAACACTGGAGAGGTTGTGTTCAAAACTGTCGCTAGATTTAGAGCACCAGCATGTACTCCGATCATGGTCCTATGTGCTGATCTTCTGGTGCGTTTCGGAAGACGTAGAAAACGATGCATCCAGCGCATAGGCACAACCAGCTGGCGAAGACAAGTGTTCTGAATGCGTATCAAACTACGTTGGCATTTGTGCTTAATAAGCTTCCACTGAACACCGTCGAAGATCACTGCTTGTACATTCGTCTAACATTAATAGCATCAAGCATACTTTAATGTAGCAAATCTGATTGCTAATCTAGATATTGGGTCCTTACAATATCTCTGGAAATTATGGATGTTGGCCGATGTATCCCGGCGTAAAGCGAAAATAATACGATTTGCAAAATCTCAAGGCGAAACTGCGTACAACCTTGAAGAGGGACCGTAAAACCTATTTGTTACGTCGTGTATTGGAAATTGAAACAGCCGCAGCCGCTAGAAATCATTGTAAGTTACTCCGTCTGCTACATGAGATAAGCAGCGAAAGAACCGGTGTTGGAGACACAAGACGCGACAAGAGTGGACAAGCGATCCACAGCTTGCCATAATGCTTTAAGCGTTAAGCCAAACACTTTACAATTTCGTATAACCAATCTGAGTTATTGCTTGCTCTTTTGGACACTAAATGCCCTTATTCGTAGGCCGTCTCCTTAGATCCGTCTTAAAGCGCAGAAAGTCGAACGTGAGATAAGATTGTTGAAATTGCACAAGGCCGCAGGGGCAGATAGAATTCCCCTAGCTGTCTACAAATTCAGCGGACTTGCTCTTTTATATGATTTACACGAATAGCAAATAAAAATTTGAGAGCAGGAAACATTCCCGACCGATTGGAGCCGCTCCGTTATTGCCCCCATTTTCAAGAGAGGCTCCTGTTCGGAATTCAGCAAACGTAGAGGAATCAGTCTGATCTTAAATGTCACCAAATTGCTTTTGTCTGTATTTTACCACAGACTGACTGGCGTTGGTGAAGCCCAGATCCACGAAGAGTAAGCCGGGTTTCGCCGAAGTCCGGGCTGTATCGATCACATCTTCACTTTGCATCAATTGTTGAAGCACTGCTATTTTTATTGGTGACCCACTGTTGTTGTATTCCTTGACACAAAATATGCCATCGCTGCAGTCGATTGACCTCCCTTTTTACACTGTCTACTGAGAAAAAGTGTTCCCGATATATAGGTAAACATCATCGAAGCGCTGCATGCGCACAGTTCGGGCAGACTGAGCTTTTATGGCAAATTGTCGTTGCCCTGAAATATCACCAGCTGTGTGAGGCAAGTTTGCCCGCTGTCACCTTTGCTATTTAAGTTCGTAAGTGATGAAGTCATGGATACAGGATTCACTGGACGCAACGTAGGTGTCGAGCTATTGCTGGTGTGCTACTTCATGATTTGGAATAGGCGGACGACATTGTCCTCATAAGTGACAGCGGCCAAACGTGCCAGACTGCACTGGACCGATTAGTACTGCCTGTCAATCATTTTGGGCTCCGCTATCTTTCGTTGAAATGCACATTCTTCTCTAAGATTGTTAAGGACCCATCTCTGCACTTATCCTTGATGGTGATTGGCTAGATGTCGTTCAGCAATTCATGTACCTGGAAAGCTACATTAGCGCCAGTAGGATCGAAGCTGAGATTATGAGCCGTATGGCAAAACCTCGAGGTATTATTGCGAATCTCCGCCAACAGTGGTGCACACGCGACCTCACTATCACCCTGAAGGGCAGAGTTTATAATGCAGCTGTCCGTTCAACCCTCTTATACGGTTGTGAATCCTAGCCTATTAAATCGAAAAACATAAAAATGCTAGCTACGGTGGATCTTTGCTGCCACCGCGGCTTAGCTCATGTCTGGTTGGAGCACCGCATGAGTGATGAGCTAGTTCGGCGTCGCGTATTTGGTGCAGGAATAGCTAGTGAACCGATCAGAGCAATTATATCCCGCAACAGGCTCCGATGGCCGCGCCAGGTGTTGCGCATTCCGGCACATCTACTCCCGCGACATGCATTGTTTGCCCGCTGGGGTTGCGGTCGAAAGAGGATGAAGGAAGGTCAAGCAATGTATTGGTCGACGGAACTGAATACCCTCACTTTGAGTTGGCGTCGGTTGGTGTTTGGCGACTGCCTGGCTGGGATCCGAAGGACGATGAGCACGTTTAGGTGGATACAACTGCCAATATGGCTAGACGCTAGCTCTAATAGCACTTGCGTCGTGAGTCCCTTTCCTCACCCCTCTCCTGTATAGCCACCGCCTTCAATCGCGATCTCAATGTTAGGCATAACATAACTCTGATTTTTGCGCTTTAACCGGTTTTTAGCTCTCCAAATCATGTCCATCTGTTACCAGTGAATTAGTCTACGTGCTTCTGTTATCTTTTTGTCTTCTTAAATTTTGTAATGCGGCACAATAACCATGTTTTCCACCTGTAGCTATCGCGTATAATGATGATGATGAATCACTTTGTTGCTGCATGATGTTTATTTGCCCACGTTTATCACCTTCCTTTCTGCGCTCTAGCAATTTTCAACTATGTAGCATTTCTTCGAATAACCATTCTGGTGCAGCGTAAAGGCCATTTTCTCCTTTGGGAGACAGTAGCTTGCATAATCCCGAGTTTTCAGCTTCGTTATTGAAGTGTTTAGGGAGGAAAAGCATTATCAATCTACCCCCTTACAACTTTAGTATCAACTATCATCCCCTACAATATTCAGAAAGTGGAACAAACGGACCATCTGCTAACTCTTTTCCGCCAGTGAGGAGCTTCTTATCAGCACAGTAAGAATAGTTGGTTCCTAAAAGCGCATCTAGCACGCCTTACCATTTCCGCTACACTTATTAGGTCGAACGTATGAAGAAAACATTGAGGTATTTCTCACAAAGAATCGGCATTCTATTCAATCTCATCAAAACCGTCGATTTGTGTCTTCTAGCTAAAACGTCCACCGAGGTTGTTTAGGTTAAATTAGTTAACTAGATCGTCACGTTAGTAACACGCACATCAGAAAATAGTATCTTTATTTCTAGTATGGAAAAGGTCTTCTTGAGGGTTGTAAGGAGGAAAAGAATGAAGTAAATTTCCAAAATTTGGCTTAGGGACGGTACTCTTCAGGTGTTCTCGAAAGGCGCATTACAGACGAGAACCGGAAGTTGGAAACAACACTTTCTGGGATTTCGCTGGCACGTTACATCCCGCTGACTGATAAGGGACCGCGCTGAAGCTCCTCTAAATAAAACTGATTAACTGTATGGTAGGAAAACTGGAGAACACACACATAATACAACACTTGTCATCGAGAAGAAATTACAGCTCCCAAAATGTGAAGTGGATATCGTCTTCCTTTTTCCTGTGATAATGTACGATCATGAAATGAACCCGCAAGGCAACAAAACACTTCCTCTAAATACCGCCTGTGGGAAACGGCTAACCGCGCAAGAAACTGGCAAAACCTTTAAATAGCGATTCACTTGTAATTCCAGTAAACGAAATCATTCTATTAAGTTTACATAGATCACTTTCTATATCGCAGATGTGCTGAAAAAACTGACCATAACATACAAGCCTAATGTATCGAAAAATGTCGAATTATAGCCCAAATACATGAAAGTGACTGCCGCGAACTAGGTTGAACTCTAATCTCAGTTTTCCATCGCTGTTTCGACAATCTTTATTTTCGCACTGTGTGAAAATCGTTACGTGTTCGTGAACAACCGTCCGAGTATCTATGTCCGGTGCTTGCTGAATCCATGGAATCTGCACTTACCTACTCGTTCATACGATAATTTGAAATCGGCAATTTCATCGTACAGGGGCAGCATGGCTACTGCCGAAACTGCTTTCGTGTTACGAAACCTTCACTAACCTGTACCAGCTGGACATAATCCATCAATACTGTAGAACAAGTTGCTGCCGTCTTACTATTTTTCCCAAGGTATTTTGATCGTCTAGAAAACCACAAAATTTCTTACAAGCTTTCGAAGTGAATTATCGCTTACCGTATCCTAGGCTGCATATTTGGTTTGCTATTTCAAAGTAGATTAAATTGCAAATTGGTAGCGCTATGTCCCATCTAATAGAGGCGCACACATCAATGATCGCTGCTAGGACAACGTCGGTTCCTATCATTCATTAACAAGCACATGGGACTGCTGCTGTACCAATGTAGCAAAACCGCAAATTTTATCCACAAATATTTCAATAAATAACTCATTACGGCTTAACATTCATTAGGCATATTCTGCACATTGCTAATCTAAATACAATCTCTCATGGGCATTTACCGAGTAGGTGCAGTCAACCTCTAAGGATTCAGTGAAAACCAATCGTTCCTACAATTTTATCTATGATATTACATCATACGACCGACCCCATTAAAAATGAGAAAAATCACTTTATTTAATGAGACGGTTAAGTGTAGTATACGGACTAATCCATAGGGATGAATACAAGATTAAATGACGTTGAGACCAAGCAAAAATTAAACGCCACACTCCCGTGCACAAACCGCAGCAAATATCGTAGCCATGACTTAAATATTTTATTAGGAAACATGTGATTCAATGAGTGGCCAGAAATGAATTTGGTGGAATTTGCAAGATTGAACACTCAAATAGACAGTGCCACTGTTTAGTATTTTTGTCACTACACTGATCCTGTGTGTTGTTCATTCAGGAAGCTCAACACCTGGATTTGTTGATAGGCCTGTTACGAAGCAGTCGTGCATGGATACGTTCCTAGAGCAATCAGATTTGTCATCACATGTGCGAATCAAATAAGAACGTAAACCCAACTAACATACGAGGGGCTTTAATATCTAAGTTGTTGCAGACGGAATGACAACTTCAATATCTGAGCGGATGGCACCCCACATATAAAGTAGGTTGCGCTCGAAATAAACACAAGCATCGTTATTTCTACTAGAAGTTTATTCGCCTTATCCCTACCGTTCACCAACCATCTCATGGGAATGCTGACTTCAAGCTTTATAGTTCTTGTCAGTGAAGTTATGTTTAAGTGGCAATCAAGTGAGTGAACGACTAGAGGGCAATGTTAGATGCTCTCTACATGGCGTATGAGTGGTCAGCACCGAGGTTACTTCAGTTTGACGCTTCCAAATATAAAATAGTTCGCATGCGACAACGGAACATCTACGAATATCGGTAAAATTATTCCTTTTACAGCGAGTTTTCTATGAGTTGGATCTAGGGGCACTCATGTTGGACATTCTCAGAATTCGAGAAATTAGCAGAAATTATTAAAAAGCAATTATGCATACTGGGGAGAGCGTTATGCGGTTTAAACTTACCTTATTTTTGAAAATGTTCATAGTTTACACGAACCCAAATGTTGAACACGCCATCTGTACGTGACATATTGGGTAAAAGCACATCCCATTTGCTCGGGAGGATGCACAATAAAGAGCGGCCAAAAATATTCTAGGTTTGTTCCAACACTGATCAGTTTAGACTTGATGTCTTAAGTAGATACAATCATCGACGACTACGTGTAGCAGTTCGTCAAAACCTAACTTCGGTTGAAAACAATTTATTGCTAATCTGCTGCGACGCCTTCCTTATATACCACTAGATGAATTCCGATATAAATGGCAGCTACTTGGAATGCTGCCGGAATAGTTTCTCCATTCTTGAACCCTAACAGTCAATTTTTCTTCCAAGTTATGTTATATCCACTTCAACTTTAGCAGATTTTAGGCTTCGATTAGTGATACGCTGCATAGTATGCTTTTAATGATTCGAATACAGTTATTGGGTCATGTTGCTACGTAAGCAAACTGCGTTTAATCATGAAATTTGCCTTGAGTCCTTCGATGCGAATTGCGTCTAGTTAGGACCCTGTCGTTCTATTCTCAGGCATTTAACGATAAATTTTGAGCATTTGATTTTTCATCCGAGATCAATGCATTCTAAGCATTCCAAGCAGTGTTTGCCGAACAAAATGTAATAATTTACACAGCTAAGACGAAATGGCTAATTGCAAGTGTGAAATTTGGATAGGTGCAATGAAACTTCGTATAAGGTCGGCTTATTATTTCTGGAAAAATGAGTGAGTTTTGTAGAAATATTGTATGCGGTCTGAACCTACACCGATTTTTAACCACGGGTGGATGCATTGGTGAAACCTCAAGATATACATTATTTTCCAATAGACCTTGAATGTGCATGAAATTTGCGCGCACACGCATGGTTGAACAATGCCGGCTTATGTTGATCAGCCGTTGTTGATTCAATTGTCGCGACTAAAAGTGCACTAGCAACTGTCATCTGAAAATCAACAGGTACAAGGCTAGCCGAAATTCTTACTCGGTAAAAGCCGGTTCGATAAGAAACCGCTAGGTCAGACCCGTCTATGTGGCTGCCATAAAGACAAAGATAACTGCTACTGGTTTGTGCTACCAATTATGAACAGTCTAGAGTCCGAGAGATCTGAGGCCATCGGTATGCATTCGTCAAATATTACCCATAATTGTAGCTGAAAACGTAGAGAGCTGGTTTTGCTTCCGAAAATATTTTCCAGATGACTCATCGTTGTTCGTTGAGCCGGTACTGCTTTTTATACTAAGTTATTACCACATCGTTGGAGACTTATTGTGTTGATCTATACGATAGATAGTTTAAATCGTTACGTACTCTGCGCTCACTAAATGTGCCTTTTCTAACTGCCGCGTTATTTTTGAATAAATAGACACGTATTTAAACGTTCAAGTGGAACCTGTGTCCCGCAGAGAAGATTGACAGACTGGGAGAAATAAAATCATCAGCCGACTTCCGTGTATTTTTTCGTACTGGTTTATCCAATTATTGAAATCAGCTGACAGTTTAGTTGAAATGTTGCTTTACCAATTGCTCTTTATGTGCAACTTTGATCATTCGTATGGACAGCTTCTCCTCCCCCCACTTAAAGAGACTAATTAGACGAAGAATATTTAAAGGTTAAGGACAGCTCTTCATTAGAGTAAATTTTTGTTCTTACAAAGAGGCGTTGCACCGTCTCAACAAAGCGGATCTTCAGTCTAAACATGGAATAGCAGATGCCGCGAGATCTAGTAGTGATTAAAACAATTAAGCAGGCTTAATCAGCGCACATCAACTTCCTACGTATACGTGGATATATGAAATGATTATATCTGCAACTGCCATAGCCATCGGTCAATTACTCATCCTTTGCCTCGCATAAAACTTTTGCACGAGCACTGCAGCTGTCAATAGCAGCACTGTATGCAAGTTGCTAAAACAGCTACAAGCAGTGAAAGCAAAGTTTCACGGCGTGTTACTCCCGATGTCCTGAGAAATGGGATGAGTTTCAAGCCGAAACCCTCTTTTTTACACACATGCATTTAACAACAGAAAACTGCCGACTTCCGAAAGTGCGTCAATATTACACTAATAGCAAAAAAGGCCTGATAAATATCGCCATTTTGCTTGTATTCCAAGGCATAGAAGTGTTCAAAAACTTGTTTTGTGATGATAGTGACACAACGAAAGTAAAAAATCTCTCTTCAATTTGCCTACAGTAGTTAGGGTACAGCCCAATACGTAGTAGTCTGTTTTGTGCACTTGGTTCTGCCTTTCTTGTACAATAGAATAAAGTTAACCCTAGCCTGTTGCTTGGATCACAGAAACGCATTCGGCGGAGCAAACTGCAATGTACTGTTTACATATATACTTTTTACATGTTTATTTTACAGGTCATACCCAGGTAACACTATTTGGAGGCAGAATCTCCTCGCCGTTAATCACAAACACCGGGGTTCTTCGACGAGCTATTCTGTCACCATTTCTCTTTATTAGCTCTGTAAGCTCAGTACCAGTCCCATGCGATGAAACCTTGTTGAAACATACAGATGAAAGAGCTCTGTCCGTCAAGCAATCGACGACTTTTTTCAGTCCGATGGTATAGTCTTACCATTTGGTCAATTGCCAGCGAACTTCCACTCAACACGCAAGGTCAAAAAGTTGTCAATTTTTCATTGTACACGGGAGATCGATATAAACCGTTCCCTTTTACAATGCCCACAGAAATACACTCATGGTTTGAGGTTGCGCTCTTCCACACTAGCAAATATTTGGGTTTTCTTTCAAAGCTACCATGTATCTTGATCACACCATATCAAAGCAATGTTTACCAAAGTCCGGTAGTTATTATACTATATCTCACGCCTGTGAACTTCCTCTATCCGACATGATTTGATTTATCGCTATGTCGCTACTCGTGCTCTTCCACACTGGATGAATTGCTTACCAGTACTTTTTCCTAGTCTGTCGGGAAAGGAATTTGGATTAATCTCCAGGTCGTTAAGCATCCTTTGCGATCCAGCAGTGTATCAACTCCGTCATTCGTTGATAAAATTGTATCCACTTATGTTGTTTCATTCAAGCGGAGGGCACCTACAGTCTTTGTCGACACTTGTTACCACCTCTATTGTGCACTGTGTGCATGTGTCAACCACTTGAAGCACAGTAGAATAGAAATGTAAATATGCCCGTACACGAGAATAAGGTTCTTTAGGTATCCCCTACTCAGTGCAAATTATGTTCTACCAAAACAAAGTTAACCAAGAAGTAACAAACCGGTTTATGCTATGATCGTGTTATTCCTTTTTACCAATTGATCCATTTATCGAGTTTCATAGAATATCGCTAAAAGCATGTCTGTTACGACTGAAAATGCACCCGTTCTGTGTGTATAAACTTACTTGACTTTACAGTTATGTACTGCTAGTTGTGGCCGAAAAACTTAGGAATGCCTACAAAGACATAGCTCATAAACGGCTTAAGTTTCGCTAGTTTATCTGCGTTTGTCATTTTAAATTGGCGATCAATCTGCTAAATTTATTATGTATAACATTATTCCTCAATTTTCCCATCTTTCTTGTTTGGTATTCATATAAGAGATTCTGGGAATCATACAAATTCGAATGTAACTGGCATTACATCAATAACACATTAGCAAAAATGATAATAAGCTATTCCTGCAAAAATCTGAGACTTAGCGTAGCAAACAAGTGTATCCGTCAAGCCACCGGGTCGTCACTTTATTCAGTCTGAGCATTTACCTTCTGCTTTGTACCCCAACACACTTATTCCTTAATAAGTTAATTACAGTAAGCGCAAAATTTTGATAGGAACTACTTTTAAGAAATATTTTTTACTACTCCCCACACCACTATGATAACAATCCTTTGATTCCAATTTACTATTTCCATCAACGAGGTTAAAAATCACAATGCCTAACGCATGGATTAAATTGGAGTTCAGTTGATGGACTTCCCTCAAAATTATCGTCTGCAGCTGAGACTACCTTACCCAGTACAGCAAAAATGTGAATCCCCATTATTCAATATGCTACTTCAGTGATGTTAACTACATATTACGCGCGGATAATTGTCGGATAGTGGCGGCGAAATGACGTTTAGTGCCACTAAAGTTTGAGCCAGCTTGTAAACATATGCAATACATTGCAGAAAACCAAACAGTCCTTCTGTGATTTTTTGGTGTTTCCATCGAAATAAATAAACGTTTATTTTTCATAACACCTTGGTGCTGTCTTTGATCTAAACTCGGGTAAAATGCTGATCACGCCACATTGATGGTCACGCTTCAGTTATGACACAGTAGGAAACACACAGACAGAGAAAGCTTATATACAATACAAATTACACTGCATTACTGACGTATGTAGCAAGCAAACTGCTAGCCCGTTCCATGCAACTTGGAGCGCACTTCTTATATTATGCATTTTACAAAATCTACCACTATAAGGGCGATCACCAACAGGACGCATATATGATGAGAATTTCCATCTGTGGTGAAATGTCTGCAATCGAATTACTCCTTTCTGTAAGCCAACTAACATCACAATATAAAACCCTAGCTACCATATGTGATTTTATTGCAAACAGGGTTACTGAATTACAACAGTGAAGAGAGTAAACAAAATATTGAGCTTAGGTCATTCATTGCTTCGGATTCTATTGTCAAAATATATTACAGCTGGACTTTCAAATAATAGCTTGTTGATATTGGATGAAACTAAGTTGTAGTTGTTATGTATGGAAACGGTGTGAAACCCGATGTTTGCTTTCAATTGTTTGATGTATTTACAGTTGAACGCTTGACTTTGACGCAGATCTATCAGGCCTGGAGAAACGACTCGTAGTTTGTATCGCGGTTTACAGTACGTAAGTAATTATAACTTTACCAGAGATATACTTCGTTGGAGTAAAATACACAGTGTCTCAAATGCCATCTCAAGTATTCCAGTCAAGCTGCGATAAATGCTCCTATTTATTTTGTGGCCTAGTTGACTATCGCAGCCTTGTGAAGTAGGTGGTGATTTCGATCTTAACAATGGAATGGAAAGTGCCCAAATTACTTTAACATCCTTACTTCTTTAATGATTATAAGTGTAATCTTCAACAAGTAAGTTTTATTGTATCATAAATTTTTCCCAAGATGCACGTAAATAACACAATTTTTCCGTGCATTTCCAAAGTTAGCAAAAAAGTTAAATACTTGCTTGAAGTTGCGAATGCAAAAATACTTTAAGATGCTTAGGTTTTTAAATAAAACGGGAAGCAGCAATCCTTCACAACTGATAACAAACTTGATTGCCGACGTTAAGCGAATTTCATATAACCCGACGTGATAACCTAATTGATAAAGCTAAAGATGAATTTAAGAATTAAAATCTCGCCTTATACAAGGTCTTTGGAAAAAGTAATTGCCAAACAAACCATATTTTCATAAAATGCTATTTATTGATAAAACATATTGATATATACAAAAGGATTACATCGCTGTATTTCATGACTCGTCGCTTTGCTACCAAAGTACATTCAAATATATGTTGCTAATGATTTACCTACACAATGTGATACTATTTTAACTTAGTTTAATCCAAATTCCTCCGAACAGAAATATATGGCATGCCTAAATGAAAATAAGTAAAATCAGAACTTGCGAATTATTCTATTATTTAACATAATGCACACACACTAATGTCAATGGATTTACATGTTTGGCAGCGGTTGCCTACCAAGGGTGTATTTTGTGGTAAAATACCAGTAATACAGTCAGAAATCAAGTAAGTAACTGAGTGCCGTTCTACATGCTGTCAAGGTTGCCTATCCAATTTTGTTAACTTACTTTTAACATGCGACTGGTCTTGTTTACAGTATATACTCCGTAAGTTGGCTACTCTACTGACTGCACCAACGTGCTCAAAAAATTGTTGTGCTCAACAAATACTTAGAGTAATCTAGTTTCTATTTTTGACTAGTGCAGTAAATATTTTATATTCGCATGCACCTTATTTCGAAACTAGTAAATCAGCTTTAATATAACATACTGTAGTGTAATTAAATAAATTCTAAGTTTATGGTCTTCAAGTAAGTCACATTTGTTACAAATATATTTTCTGCTTATTTGCTTTAACACAAACATTTTTGCACAGCTTGGCTCACACTGTCGAAAGGATTAATTTTATTCTCAGCAAAGGAATGTATGGCTGGAGCAGGGAGAAGTACAACCATTTTCCAAGATGGGACTAATGCCCCGATGTAATATTAGTCAAATTGCACAATAAAAGTTCGGTGAACTCGTTCGAGTACCCCACTCCCAGAGTGTGTCTGTGTTTGTATGGTTAAAGTGACTGTGTTTGGTGGACTGAGTCACACACATAAACATCATGCCCACGTATGGTTCCTCAGATGGTTGAGGTGCCTGGATAGGAAATCTCTGAGGTCGCGATGTCCAATAGCAGCAAGTGTTTTGCTGACGCGGGATGGATATATACTCCATATTTTAAGATTAGCGGATCATGTACAATAAAGGAGGTTGCCGGCAGTGTAGTTTATGCGTAGAATCTGATTGCCTCTGCAAGAACAAAGACATCGTATTTATCAGTTAGGTTTGGTAAGATTGGGTCATCCTGTCTGCATCACAGAGAGCAGTATCCATCAAGTATTTATTAGAATACCAGCAGATAAATAGACGTGGTTCGATGTAAGTCTTTTGCCTGTGTATGCGTGTTTCTGGGATGATTGTAGCTTCCCGACGCTGTACAATCTTCCCATATTGAATGGCATTTTCACTGAGCAGTTTGCAGCGTTCATCGTGGGTTAGGCTTCAAAAGTGGATCAAGCGAGAGATTGACACATGTTGCCCAAATGCACCGGAACTATTGACAGCGGATGTTGAACGAGGTGGTCTGCCTCTGGTGCGTCTGACATTTGAAGTAAGTACGCCTCCGCGTAACTGAGTTGCCCTTATAAATAAGCGCAGGAAGATGCGTGCAGTTTGCCGGAGCGATCCTTGAGAAATTAAATACTTTAAAGCTTAAAGTACGGTTCATCCGTCAGGATAGTAAGTAACAGCGTCTTCCTGCATCATTTGCTGGGGCTTTACCCGTCACAGTTTATCCACTTATGATGAGTGACGAAGTAGCCAAATGATGTTACGCAGGGACAGATGGGTCACGAATGACCCAGCTCAGGATGGCACTTGTGTTGGAAACTTGTCGCTTCAATCTATCTTTAAGAACTAATGACAACGTGGTTTAGAGACTAGGAATGCTAAGCCGTGGTCAATGCTGGGTGAATGGAATAAAGCAAAGGCTGTATACTTGGGTAATCTCAACCATTTGCAAACATTAGTTCTGATTAATTTTCTATCCTTTAGAGTTATCATCGATGTATCACTATGACCTCCTGATTGCGATCTGTCCAAAAAGTGGGTACATTTTCCAATGGAAAACCGGATGTGCGCCAGTGTATAAAGAAGGTTGAGGCAAAATCTCACGCAACTCGGTCATGGTAAATCCGAGGCACGGATCCGGAGGGATCCGATGTGCGAAGTAAACTCACATATGCGTCAAAGCTGCAGTGCGTGACGAAATGTGTACGAACAGAAATAGGGCAAACCTGTTTAACCGTTAAACTTCTGGGAGTCAGAAAAATTTCGCACAATGCAAACTACCGCTAATACACATCGTTATCTGAACGTACGAGCCGTTCGAATAACAACTTGCAGTAATTATTCACATAGATAACCTATAGCGGTTTAATTACTATTGCCTGTTATGGCATGTGTGGTCAACATAACACCATTAGAAGTAGATAAATTGCTGAGTTCGGCTTCTTTAAGTTTTACCATGTGAACATTAAATATTTGTAAATTTGCTCAACATATATGGTCGAATTCGCAAGTTAGACCCTATTTAAAATATTTGGAAAAAAGCATTTGAGCTATTTCTTTTTGTCTGCAGTCGTAGAGCAGTTACTGTTTATATTGGCTGAAGTTGATGCTATAAAAAGACAAATTTTTACCTGTTTAGTAACCTGATAAAATACTAACATCTCAAACAGTAAAACTCATATTTTCTTGGGTAAATGATATCTGCCGTGTAATCTGGAAAATAAATTTCTGATAGCACATTTCCAGCTGGCTTATAAGTTTGATTTTGTTTCCCTACGCGTTTGCTGTGTATATTTTAATATGCCACTCATTTAACTGCTAGCCCTGGATTTGCTCCGAAAAGCGTAAATAAAATATGCAGTTATTTCTAAAAAGAAACCCAAATACGGAATGGTCTGCTTACGATGGTCGGTACTGTGCTTCGAATACTGTGGGCACGCTTAACAGCGTGCAGTTTGAAGGCAGCAAATGACAGTATATTGCCCAAACTAGTCCATGCCTTGGATAAGAAAATCAGTACAACACGCATTTTACTTCAGGATACAAAACTTCGTGCCCCACTATTACGTTTCTTTTTTAGAATTGTGCAAGCTGAAAGGAAAGCCAGAATGCAACGTTTGATCCCTTACTACCTATTATTCGAGTCATGAATTGAATGAAATGATTATTCGTAATTGTCCTCTTATATTGAGTCTCGAAAGGAATTTTCGCTACTGTGTTCTCCATGCTTAAGTCCCTACATTCCGATTGTGTGAATGCAGTTGGACCGATGACTTTAGTGTGCACACAGAATACATTTAAGCAAGCCGACAACCTGTTTATCAATTCAAACATTACGTATTTTTTCATAATTATTGACAACACGTATACATCTGAGTATGCGTTTTACTCTGTAATTTGGTCGGGGTTTAGTAATTTTTGAGAGCATATGATGAGTTACGTCGCAATGTAGCCTGAAGGCGTTGGCAACTTGCTAAATAACTCAAGATATGTACAGTGATCATTAAACTATTTCACGCTTATTTTACAATCGAAGTATAGCCTGAGAACATAATGAGCTTCGCATGCAGTCAAAAATGTACATATATGGTCCCCGGAAGTGGAAAAATAAATATTGTTTTATAATAGGTCAAATGCCTAGACAACAGGTCCACTTAGTGGGTAAGAGAAGAAATTGCAACATTGAAGAATAAGCATGCATTGGTTATTTGGCGGATCAACGGATCAGTCGAAGCTGTTTTTTAAATTAAATAGCACCATACGAAATAGAGTAAGGAGTGATATGTTGCCTGTTGTTTGTTGTAAGTAAAGCCGAATTGTTCTCCTATGGGCAACGATTTAGTTGTTTCAGTTCAACATATAATTCTGAATTTTGAATATAACCCAGCTTATTTGATTTTGTGACAAGGGTTAGGAACATGAGTATGTAATCCACTGGTGTTTTAAAAATGGTTAATTTGGGTCGAAAAATTTGTGTTTCGAATGACGCTTCAAAATTGGCAGATGTAGAGGTATCTTAAGCACGTCAATGATACAGCCGAAAATAGTATTCATTTACTCGTAAGCTACTGCCTATCAAGATTTTTTCCGGCTGTGTTTCCGAAAGTAGTAGCGCACAGATCCTGGATGGCACAGTGCATGCTATGCCGTGATGCTGTACCCAGGCAGCTTACTCTAAAATCTAATGTTTTTCTGCCTTTCGTTCATTGTACAATTTATGTTGTCAGACGTTGTAGTGCCTTGATGGCTGCGATGTTACGCTACTGGTAATGTTGTCAAGCTCGCATGTTGTATTCGCTGTAAAAACGTCAGCAGTATTCATCATTATACACATCAGCTAGAGGTGGGAAACACCTCAGATACTGTGCCGTAATACATAAATGAAAAAGGAAAATAAATAAGAATTTGCAAGCCAGATGAGCTACCAGCAACGGATGGGCATTGTTCCGGTAAGCTACCAGCCGCCTACTGGGCAAAAGAAAAAAATTATTTTGTTTTACGATGAGAAATGAGATGGTAGTTGGAGGGAGAGGCTAAAATGGATGAACAGGAACAAAGAAACTGACAGCAGGAACGCCACTGAGGTCGGCTCCTTGCCATGTCAGCAAGTGTATCTAGCCAAACGCGTTTACCGTCTTTTGGACCACAACCAGTGATCCGTGACGCTCCAACCGAGGCAAGGTCCGAAGTGGGGTCATTCATTCCTCTGGACCAAGTCATCTCTTGGCCACCCCTTCTCTTCTTACATCAACATCCCCGGTGAGCAAACAACGGCGTCGTGAAAGTCGCAGAGCTGGCAAGCGCAACACGTAGCCCAGCCATCGGTGCCTGGTGCATTAAATAACGGTGCTGAGCGGTTCAGTTCCTTTTCCTTTGCCGTAAAATAGGCGTCGAACACGGTCGTTACTCAGGCGCTGTTCCTACCAGATGTGAGCCAAACTGCGAAGGCACTGATGTTTGCATGTAACTAGCCTCTTTATGTCCGCCGATCTTAGAGGCCAGGTTTCGCAAGCGTACAGCAAAGCCGAACGTACCGCTGCATTTTACACTCTATCCTTGAGGTAGAGAGTAATGTCGCCGTACCGCAATAGTTGGCGAAGTTTAACAAAAGCACCTCGAGGTTTCGCCGTACGGTTCGTGATCACGTCTTCTTCCATGGTACTTGAATTTCCGAAGGGTCAGCGCAGGGGGCGATCCCTGCCAACCTTGGAGGAACGCTTTGCATTTCTATGGTGCAAAGAAAAGCCCAAAGCGGCTGACAGCCAGTGCTAATCTGACCAGCGCGTCTTGGTACGTTTGGGAGCTGTCACATATGAGGGAAATTTCGTCCGCATACTCCAAGTCGAGAAGTCGTTCTCCTGGGAGTAGCTTTAAACGTTCCAAGTCAAGTCCTGTAAATGCAATCTCCATGACTTCAGCAATAGCGAAGTTGAAAAGGAAAGATGACAGCGGGCATCCTTGTCTCACACCGCTGGAGATATTGAAGGGTGGCGACATCCTGCCGTAAGCCCTCACTCTGCCCGTGCTACGCGTGTATAATGCTCGGATAATATTTACATACTTCTCGAGCACACCTTTCCTGAGTAGACAATTCCAAAGTGTACATCGATCAACCGAATCAAAGGCACCATTGATGTCGAGGAACACGACTACGGTGGGCCGCCAATATGTGTGACGGTGCTCCAACAACTGAAACAAGGTGAAGATGTGGTCGATGCAGCCACGACCCCGACGAAACTCGGCTTGCTCCTCATGAATCTGGCTGTCACGAGCGCCAGTCAGTCTGTGAATGGTTATGGATGCGAGTAATTTGGAGGCGATGGAGATCATATTGATTCCACTATGGTTGCCGCATTTCGAACGCGAGCCTCCTTTAAAGATGGGAACTAAAACGGAGCGGCTCCAGTCGGTTGGGACAGTCTACTGCTCCCACAGTTTCACTAGTAATTCATGTAAAGCACAACAAGAGCAGAGCGTCCGCATTTGAAGAGGGCTGGAGGATGATCATCTGGTCCCGCGGCTTTGTTCAACTTCAGCATTCAGATCTTACGTTCGACTTCTGAGCGAGACAGTGGATCCAAATGGACAGCCCACGGAGCAGGACAATCACCGGCCGGCGAAGAATCGAACAATTCTAGCCGATTAAATTGCTTTTCAAAATGCTAAGCCCAACGCTCCAAATGTTTTGACAAATCGTGGATAAGCGGTCCGCTCTCTTCACGTATAGTTTCAATAACACCAAATTTCCTGTTGCCCGTTTCCCGTATCAGACGGAATATCTTACGAAGGTTGCCAAGGGCAGCGGCCACTTCCATCTCTGACTCACAGTGAGACCTTCAAGATTCACGGTCTCCCTTCAGGCTAGCACGTCTTGCCCGGAGCTCTTTGAGAGTTTTATTGAGTTCGCTTCCAGCCGGGATATGCCGTCGAGCGTCGATAAGTTACAGAGATAGCGAAGAGACCCAATAACCATGTTGGCTATTA
>OX104064.1:15301839-15329124 GCA_944474145.2 Dicrocoelium dendriticum
TGCTCCCAAAACAATTGTTACTATGCGCCGGTTCGTTTCCCGTCTAACACATTAAGACACTGATGGACCATTTCCGTTGTAATTGCAGTCTTATTATTTTAACAGAATATTGGTCCTGTCCAATGCAACTTCTAATGAACATCTCTGTGCTTACTCCTTCAGTGTTCTTACTACCTGCAATTTTATTTGCGCATATCATTCCATTATGAATGGCGAACGACAGGAAATATGGATAGGGGCACTCTCATAATTGGCATGTGGATCGGAACATGAACTGTTGACATCATGATATTCGCTAGTCAGACAATTTCCGGAATTGTTTACTTGCCAGGGATTCACCTGGGTAAATTCCCCTTGGATGCATGGTCCAACGAGGTTACTAGAGAGAAACTCGTTAAGGATTGTGTTCCAAATTTCACACTTCAATCTTTATGGGTACTGTAAGCTTCTAAGCGCTGGTTACCTTTGATTCATGCGAATCCACAGAACTGGAAACATGCTCAATAATCCGAGAACCTCGTCTGCATAGCAGTTGTTGTAAAAGCAGGTATGTTATGTTTATTTTCGACACTGACTTTGGACATTATCTAATAAACCTTGAAAATCGCTTAAAATTTAAAGTTTCTTTATGTTATCCGTACGGTCTCCACTGTTACGGACATTGCTAACGGGAATAGAGAGACCAAGCGTAGACAATGGTCATTCGTAGGAGGATCAGAAGAACGCTCATCTAAACTTGCATTTAAAGAAAACAGATCCGGCAATTGTTCTGCGTCTGGTGAGAGGAAGTCATGAACTTCGTAGGCTAGCCACTATCAGCTGCTGAGTTAGTGACTTACGTAGCAGCGGGAGATATGTCGTGCTATATCCGAGTTAGCTTGCAAATTGTGTGGCCCAGCTGACGTCGCCCATGCTTCAGTGGCTTAAGCTGATGGCTAATTGGCATCTACCTCTAACGGTCATGGGTTCAGTCTTCTGTAGGAGACCGAGGGAATGCGCAACACTGAAGAGCCCCAATTTGGCGAAACGCGTCAAGTGCCTATCCGGACTAGGCTGTGCCATGTAGCTTATGAGCAGCTTGGAGGAAAATGATACAATACAAAAATCTACTCTTTAGTAAGCATACGTCCGTCGGTTCGATTCCGCCAAAGTTCGGGCATTCTCGCGGTATACGGAGTCCGTAACGGCAATAAAATGCCGTTACGGTGAACGACTAACGCATATGTATTACTATTTTTCAGTTTTAACAGGTATATAAAATATTTACTCATTTACGACGCATTTCAAAAAAGATATTCATATGTTTGACTATTTTCTAGTTACAGAATGTATCTATGGTTGGGACATAAACAAAGTAAATTTTCAGAACAAACGTATCATCACCAATTGTTGCAGCACCAGGCCGCAGTTAGATTACTTTACCTTTCTTCTGCAGCAGGCGGACTCAATGGGTTATTTTTGCCGATGATGCAAAACACGACCCTGCTATTTACATTCGTTTTACTGCTTTGTTACCCATGATGGGTATGCCTTAGTACACGTTGTATCCATTATGAAGATCTTTGCAATTCAATATGCTGGACATTTTGGTTCAAAGTTTTAGTCTGGGACATATTGTACAACATGGCAAAATTAACCGTGTGGTTGTCTTAATAACAAACCATCAGCGTGTTTCCAATGCAGTATTCTAATCTGTGCATCAAAGCTCAGTTTATTTGTTTCACTTTTTAGCATATTGAAGTTTTCCTCAAGAACGTTCGTTAACAGTAAATCTGGCGTTGTCTATTACTGAAACACTCGCTTATGTGATGAGTATTTGGGTACTCGTTAGCCTGAGAATTCTTCAAATTATTAGAGATTTTGCTTTTTACCGGATTTGCCAAAAACTTAAAATACCTACACCATACGCTGCGACTCACACTAAACAACTCATCCTGCCTGGCTATTTGGAAGGCTTATTTTAATTTACCGTTATAGCCATGGTTGTGGTGAGAGTGGAAAATAGCTCTTTCTCTCTGGTTTAATGACGTTATGTTGCAAATTCTGACAATAATAGGGGATGTGACAATTCAATCGCTTGCAGTTTCAGATGAAAAAATCGCCACGTTTGTTATTTTATGTGGATTGACAGGTTCGTCTAACATTTAGCGTGTGCACTGATTTCAAAATTTAAGTATACACTGTTGTGAAAGGTGTATTATTCCCATTAGCGATACGTTGGAATATACTACTGATGAGTAGTGGTGTGGAGGTTGATATAATTCAGTTAAGTTATCATCATTACTCCAAATCAGCAGGCTTAAGCTAGTCTGGAAAAACACAAGACCCCCGCGCTTTGACCTTCTGGGTCTCCTTAGTGGCATGACATTTTAAGATGAGCCGGGCTATGTCAGAGACCATTGTCAATCCCGCGGGCCCGTGGCTGTTACTCATGGTGAATTGGCACTTGCTTCTAGCATATTGAAGTCATGTGGGAGGAACTCCGCATGGTTCCGCTGGGAGGTGCAACACTGAGGTGACTCAGAAGGTCAAAACGCTGGCGTCTAGTGCTTTTCCAGACTAGCCTAAGCCAGCTGTTTGGGAGGGACGTTCATGTATAAGCTGAATTGCAATATATGTTTGCGAACACAAAGTTCGTTCCAAAACTTGACTGTTCTAATTCACCACCAGTAGTTATTTATCAAATGACAGTCCAGAAGCAGGTTGTCACACTAATAACATGGATACTGGTAGTTAAAATAAGTTATTAGGCATGCGTGATGGCAAAATTAAACAAGTGCTTAATAATTTGATTGATGTAGTTAATAAAAACAGTGCTCCATGGCTTTATCGCTTCTTATTAACCACATAGCTCTCTTTCCAACGAAGTGCTTTGTACGACTGACGTTGCTCAAAGCTTATTATTTACAATTTTTACACAGGTTTTTATGGGTTGTGGTTGCGTTAGTTACTATATGAGCAATTAAAGTACTTCAAAATTTATTGACGACCAAACTATCTGTATAACAAAGTGTATGCATAAGAGTAGAATGTTAGTTTATTTTACTCGTTTATCGCTGAATAAATTTAGCTTTGAAAACAGAATTATTCAAAATGTAAAAATCTTTGTACTTGCAACTATACTTTGATTAAGAGAGTTATAATTATATCCCTATTTAGATTATGAAAATCGGATCAAATCCATCGGATGTTGTGCTACATAACTAAATTATTTGCATAAGGAATAGAGCAAATAAGGTCACGTATCCTGCAGGGCTGCATAATATTCCGCACTCTATGCACAACACGTGTAACAGAATTTGCTCCCCAAAAAGAAAATATTTTCAAGCATTGACAACAACCTTGTTAAACGCGATTGAATAATTCATATAAGCTTAAGCTTCGAAAACATTGCACAGTTTAGGTAGAATAAGCTAAAGTGCTTTTAATGCATGCTGCTTATTTCTGATAGGAACGATGTATTTTTATTTTCTAAATATTAGCTTATGTTGATAAAAGTTGCGAAAAGTTGAACTAATAAATTGAATAGATTTCGAAACAACCTGTAACTTTAAAAACAGCAACACCCCGGGATCTTTCTAAATGTTGTATAAATGAGCAATTCTACAGAAAAATTTAGAGTACACAAAACTTTCAGTGCTTAAAGTTATTACTAATGGACTAGAACAAAATGGTTTACTTTGCCCTCTTTTAGTCTTGATTTATGCAAATTATCATTTCATTGAAATAATAAACTTTATAACTTGCCTGCTATTAAAAATGGGAACATTTATGTGCTACTGCGTCTCTACATTTGTATTTTATTTCTGAGCCCCAAGGTGAGCTGACCGCGTCATAATTATGCAATTATCCTATCATACACAACCTTTCAACATCTGTTTGCAGCATCATGTAAAGTGAATATGTGATTCCATCAGGATATTTAGGTTTTGTGTGACATTTGCCAAATAAAATAAAATAATGAAATTATGAACAACGAAGTCCAGCTTCTGTCCGTAATAATACAAGAGGAACATTATCGAATTATTACGAAATAATTTTTGTGATATTAGAAAATTCCACAGGTTTGCAACCAAAGCAACATTGTAAATTGCATTTGCAGCTTGCATCTCGAAACAAAATTACAATGTTTTATAGCATGTGGTACAAATTAAATCTATTTATTTCAAAGATTATTACTTAAACTCCGTAGGTTACTCAAAATTTTCATTGCTTTAAAAACACCACTTACAGTTTGGCTGTGTTCCAAGAATCTTCAGCGCATAAGCCAAGAGAAAGAGGTTACTTGATGGAATTTCTTGATGCTGCGTCGGTCTGCATCCATCAGAAACACCATCATCGCCATAATTATCATCAACATCAACACACTTTCATTGAATTTGGAAAACATTTCCGATATTGCATCACAATGCAAGTTCACACCATTATTAAAGTTATGAAGTACTTACCATTACAACGTACAAAAAGGACACATTAAAACGAGTACTATTACGCCCAGTATCAAACCTTGTTTTGAATGAACCATCTCATTTGGTGGGAGAATCTAGAAATATTTTACTCTTGACATTGCGAGACACGCCTGCATAGGTAGTATCATGGTGACACAAACACTAAGGACAATGGATAGTAAAGAACCATAAAAGTTTATCAATCGCACAAGGATCCATGTGATAAGTGCGCATGAATATATGTAAGGAAGCATTTGTATGTGGCTGTGTCGCTTGAATTAGTAAACGCGACAATATTGTTGATTGATTTCGGTCAGGTCGTCAGCATGAGAAGATTGGAAATAAATTCTCCGGATTGCATGATTGCCTTCTGTGGATTAACTAATGTCATTCAGTGAGTGGAAAATTCCCATTTCATTATCAAGAACGAAAGACCGAAGGTAGCGAAATTAGAGAATACCAAGTTACCTGAGGAGATCACGGCCTTTGAATGTTACCACCGCTATATGGACGACATATTTGTCGTGGCCGACCAGTTTATTGATCTTGGCACTGTTATTGACCGCTTTAATCGGGCCCACGGATCATTGCAGTTCACCTACGAAAAGGAACTGAACGATCAATTGCCGTTTCTTGATGTGCTGTTAACTAGAAGGGCAAACGGCTCGATCCAACGGCAGGTCTACAGGAAGAAAACCTGGAGTGGCCAGTATACGAACTTTCACAGTTTCGTTCCGTTGAGATATAAGCGAAACCTAATTCGCTGTCTAACCACAAGGGCCCACAGGATCTGTTCTGAAGACAAGTTGGATAATGAGTTGACGCTCATTCAGAATTTGCTGCGCGAAAACGGATATCCTGATCGTTTCATTTTTAGGAACATGCAAAGTAAGCCCGACCAGTTACAGGTTCAGACAGCAGAGAAAAAAGAACTTTTCATACGACTACCCTTCAAGGGAGACGCCGCTGCTGAGCGTGTAACTAGAAGCCTTTCAACAGCTGTCAAGTCAACTTTTCCAGCAGCCAAGCTTAGGTGTACCTTTTCCACGGAGCCACTCATCCGTATTTACAACAAGACAAGTTACCGACGCTGACCGCTTCTATGGTAATTTATCAGTTCAAGTGCGCTTGTGGCGCTACTTACATCGGTCGAACGGCGCGGCAACTGTCGAAACGCATTAAGCAGCACCTACCACGTTGGTTGCGTCGAGGCGGTACTGGAGCTATAACTAGCTCAGTTATGGCTCATCTGGTTGATAGTGGGCATGAGGTTGACCCAGTCAGTGCCTTTCGAATACTGTACAGGGTCCCTCCACTCCAGTCGAAAGGCCTGCGCCTCCGGACCCTTGCTACTGCCGAGGCGATCAGCATTCGGTTGTACCAACCGCTTTTGTGTGCACAAAAGAAGCTGATCGAAGCTGTTCAGCTACCTTGGCCAGCCAAAACGGATCCTTCGGACAGCAACTGCAATTGTGCAACTGTACCTCAGCCCTAGTTTGCTGTTTGTTACTGGTTCATGCCTTTGGTCGACACGTGATCAATCTCATTTGAACTGATCGTTAATCCACTTGTACTTGCCCATTGCGATTTCACCCATATGATTGTACAGGTCTGAAGATGAATCATCGAAAACAATTGTTTACCTTCGGTCTTTCGTTCTTGATAATGTCATTCAGATTAGTATGGCGCACTGACTAGTACCACTCGCCAATTCTCAATGCTTTTAAAAGGCATGTGTGACTTTTATAGGGAGACGTGCAAGGCTTAAACGCACCAACTCTTAAACACCGAAACATATGTTGAAACAGGAATAACAGGAACCTCAGCTAGCGCTACTTGGAGGTTGTTCGGCAAGCTAGTGGAAGTAGAATTGACAAAGAACTCATAGCACAAAAGCCATTAAGGTCAGCTCTTTACCATGTCAGGAGTGCATTCTTGGGGACCTAAGCATTAGATCTATTGATACAACTAAGTTGGATTTCGAAGTGAGGGATTTCATTCCTCTTGACCACATCCCCGTTTAATCTCCGATTCTATTTTTCCATCCAAGCTCCGGAGACGGAAACAAAGCACATCTCGACAACATGTGAATTGGCCTGCGCAATACGTTACCCAGTCATTAGAAAGTTGTGCGTGAAATGACGGTGCTGAGTAGTTCCTTCCTCTTCCAGTGCCATAAACAAAGCACCGGACACTCTCATGGCTCACCCACCTGAAATGAGATATTGAAAAAATTGGTACATATTCCGGCATGCCTTTCTGAAACAGTTAATACCAGAAACACGTACAATTAGCAGAAGCAACTCAGCATAAAATACAATGAAGACTACATGTAAAGTTGCTTGCAGGTATATTGATGCCCTGTGGAAGACCAAGATGTGAGCAATGTGTGCTGTTTCGAGAAGAAAGTTAGCCTATCTTACGCTGACTCATTTCTTACTAGGATTAGTAAGCCATTGTATAATTTATACTTAAACAGTTTACATATGGATGAATAAAAACCAGAATGATTCCACAGGAAGTATTTTGGTCTGAAATGAATTTAGATGCAACGATGCGCAATCACCAAACTGATGCCGCCACATCTATTAACAAAACAGTTCCGAACAGATTGGGTGAAATAAATATTTTCGCAGGTCATAAGCTCGTTTGGTGCTTAAGACCATTACTTGAACCTGAATCTGGTAAGCGGAGCTGGACAAATGTAGTGCTGTTCTGTGTATGTGGTTTGGTAACCGTACATGTCAATCCCAAGGGGTCGTTACGTACTAATGACTGTAGCAATGCAAAAGAGGAAGTGCCAAATGCTCAATGTTGTCATTGATTTGAAGAATGTGTCAGGTTCCTTAGTGGTCCAATCACGGTTATCAAGATAATTGGAATTGTGAGACGAAAAGGAAACAAAATAGTAGGAGACGGTATCTTATAGGCGTATGATACTCTCTGTTTAACTATTTCAAAATAGGGGTATGCTCGAAGTACCCCACCGCTAGCCTTTACTGGAGAGTTTGACTTGCAAAGCAGCAAGCTGAATGGACTGCTGCTTAGGGAACTCCATCGAAAGCGTTTGATTAATGTCAAGCTCCAAAACGTTGTAGAGAGATTCGACTCGATAATACGATTGTAACTTCACGTCAGGAGCTACCTGTGGTTGACCCTATGCAAATTTAGAAAACCTGGAACAAGTTTAGTTCGCTTCACAAGCCATTTCAATTATATGCCACGGAACACCGGCTAATACCTATAAGCTTTGACGCGTGGGCTTTTATTTACCTAGGGGTCATTTGTTTTCAGGCAGACGGTAAAAGACATATGAGTGACGGTGATGTTCTCATGCCTGAACAAATTATCTCTTGGCGACGGAAATAACGCAAGCCGAGTGAGTCGGCGTGCTGACACGAGTAGATGTCGGAGTTTGGTCCATGATATAACTTCTCTGAGCGTTTCACTCTCTTTTCACTCGGTATATACACGACGCTGGATACGCACACTGCGCACATGGTATTCTAACCAGACACGAGCTAAACTTCGAAGTCAATGATTGTCTAACGTAACCAGCCCCTTTTATGTTTCGAAAAGTTGGAGTTGTTTGACAACTGTGCAGCTGTGTTGAACGGATGGCTGCATTAAAAACTCTGTGGGCCAATATGTAGCCACCAGGATTATCTTCAATTTACGAGGTAGGCCGTACGAAGACCGCTACAAAGAACTAGGGCTTAAAATCACGTTTCATCGTAGAGGGTTGATTGAATTAAACATGAAGCACCGGGTATTATATTTTGTTGTTTATCTCATATAGAGGTAGCTTCTGAATGTGTGCACACAGCAGCAGAAAAAACACCGGTACAAGATTTCAGTATCGGAGATATAGCACAACAAACGTTTGGAACTGAAAATAACGAAAATATGGAAAAACAAGCCACCGCAATTAGACGATGCAAGGTCCTTGTCGGAATTAAAGATCTTCCTGGACAAACATTTTACTGATATGAAAAATAACAAATCTTCTCCGACATAACAGGATTTCGATGCAACTACAAGGGGACGTCACACTTCGCAACTGTTGTCCAATATCCTATTCATATTGTAAGTTGCCCAGGTAGGGAATCAAAGAACAAGACCAAGCTTTTGCTGTAAGTCTCATGCCCTTAATTCAAGTTACAGGGTTAAGACAAAGGCAACCTTGGAGAAGAAAAGTACATCGCGGTGGTGTTAGACATTTCCCGAAACCATTGCTAACCAGTGTTAAGATTTATGTGCTGTTTGGCAGTTTAGCGAGCTGTCACAGAACAGGAAAATGTTACCTGCGTACTCCAACTCAAATAGTGGATCAAATGGAAAAGACACCAAGTCTTGTAAATCGCGTTCAGTTATTGCAGTTTTTAATATTTCCTCAATGGCATAAGAAAAGTGACGGAGAACATCATTGTTTAACAACGCGATAGTGATCAAAGGAAAGCGTCAGCTTGCCAAATGCACACTCTGAACCACCTACCCACATAGAGCGCTGTTATTTATTGAGCAGGCAATCCCAAAGTGCACTGAATGCAAGGTAAATTTGCTATCGATGAATACGGCTACGGTGGGTCACCATTAAATATATCGGTGTCCTAAAAACGGACGCAATATGAAGAGGTTTTCAACATAGCCTAAGTTTGTTGAAGTCCAACTTGCTCTTCACGAGTCTGACATTCACGAGTGCCAATCAATCTGTGGATACTTGAAGTGGCAAATAACGTTGGTGGTGGAGCTCAAACATTTTACTCTATGACTGCTGCATTCCGAACTTTACAACCTTGAAAATTGGGATTATAACGGTGTGGCTCATGTCTGTTGAAACAGTCTCCTATTGTTGCACTTTCACTAACTGGTTGTGCGAATCTATTGCAAGATAAGCTCCTCCAAAATTAAGGGGGTTGGACAAAGCCCAAACGTTTATGCGGCTTTTTAATTATAATATTTTGTTTGTGAAAAGCAAACAATATCAATAAGGAAGCTCGTATATCTCCTGGATTAATCTGCTTTTTATGTTTTTCACTAAATGGTTTAATCGTTGGGGCAACGCGGAATAGGCTGTCTACACATGTTGTATATATTATCTCTGACAAAACGTTTCTAATAGCAGAGTTACTTGTGTCTTGTGATTAGTGTAGACAGCGGCCATTTGTGTCTTTGGTTCATGTTCTGACTACCAGCTTTCGCGGTCAGTCATAGACCAAGCACGCAGTTGCGCCCTGATTATTTTAGTAGTTTCGCTGAGCTCGATTCCAACAGGAATGTGTCGACGTGCATACAAAATTTTAAAAGGCTGCATACAGGCCTAATATATAAATAGGCAACTATACTTATTGTAGGATATGTGTATGTTGATAATAACTCCTGAACGATGTGCAAAGAATGACCGTTAACATGTCTAAAGGGCACTAATTTAGCCAGGGATTCAGTGCCTTTAGATGAGCAAATAAAACTCATGGCTTCATTACCTGGTTTGTCCCTATGCGCTTACAGCGTTGATGCATATGTTTGCTAAGTGAACCCTGAGATCAGCACATAGAAATATGTGGTCCGAGTCCAAGCTCTTGTACGACAAATCTGATTACATCCCCTTCAGCGATAATTAAGTCTGATGTGCACTATTTGCCTACATTGTTGATCCGAGGCTATTGAGCGCCATGCCACCCTCCGGTGGATGTTGTGTAGGAACTTATTGCTCGCGAGGAATAGACAAGTATCTCCCCACATGGGTAGCAACCGCACAAGGGAACTTACAATTAGTTTGCCCCCCCCCAAATGCAGCTATTCAGTATAAGCTTCCTAACAGGTATTCGGATACCTAAGCAACAATATTTTATTCTATTTATTCAATGGAGAAAGACTACATTCGGCTTGTGATAGATTACAGTTTATACCAATTCAGCACTACAATTTGTTGGGGTGTAGGCAGCGATGACAAACATGCAGTACTTGTCGGCGTGCGACTTACAAATTTGAATTAGCCAGTTAGCCGAACGGGAAACATATATTGTTTATTGAATCCAACCTGCCAGTTTAGCTTTAGTCCGAAAGCTCAAAGTAATGCCCACAATATCAAGACTGATATTTAAAGCTGTATCATCTCCATGTAGACGCTGTGAGAAGCAACTTCAGTTTCACATGAAGGGGATCGGAGTGTGAGCACAAAGCCCGAGTCGTGTAAATACCTTTATCATAGGCAGCAGGCTACGATGTAGAACGTACTATTTTTGCTTACGTGCTGTCTATTGACAGATACTCAACAAAGTGCTTATTCTCACTCATGCTAGGAGGAAGGGCTCCAAATAGAAACTGGTAAGTTGGGGTTCCCTGCCCTGTTGAATTTTAGCTTGTAAAACGGGACCGATGTCCTGGTATTCCTTCTGAATCGGAACTAGAAGGCAATCAACTATACAGCAAGATTTGGGTCGATGATTAGGGGGGTTAAAAAGGGTATGGATAAAAGTGGAGTTGAAAGAGGATGGTATGGATTAAGGAGTTTAGGTTAGAGCATTCCCACCTCTAATCACTACGTTCGATGCAGAGGACAGGACAATAATGTCTATATTCTTCGATGGCTAGAATATCAAGGAATTGTTTGCAGCGAAAGTCAATGTATCGCGTGGACAGGTTACTCTTAAGCCCTCCGGGATTAGAACGGAGAACTCTAAGTTGTTCTAACCCAAGGCTTTTGGTTGAAAACCTGGCCAATAGGCATCGATTTTTTACTATTTTGCTAGATAATGTCTCTTTTATGGACTGGAAGGCCACCATCACAAAAATACCAGCCGAGATGCCACGGAACTGTTAGTCTAGCCTCTACCTATTAAGAATTTGGTATGCGTGGTTCAGAAGAATTAAAGAGAATTACCCAGCATAGATCACTGGATCTTGAAGCATGGAACCAAGTATTACTATAACCTACGACATCGTTGCACGCGCAGGTCTACACGTACAATAATTACGCCTAAACGTCAAACATTTTGGAACTAAGTGTCTCACGATAGCAAGAGCTCATTTTCTGCTCAGACATTTAAGAGATAACTGTTAGGGTACTTTTTAGGTAAACTTATTGGAGGAGATTTGCGTCAGAAGCTAAGATGCGTTAGCGCATTATAACGGGTCTTTTAAAATGTTATCACTATCTGGCTTCATAAACGAATATTGCAGTTAAGTAAGTAAAACGATTTGTGGCGCAACATGTTATCTAGTGACATCATTATAATTTATTAGTTAAGTTAATTCACTCGAACTTCTATTATTCCCAATTAGGTGGTTTTGTACTTCGTGTCTACTTAGAGTGAATACAAACAGATTGCTTATGAAAACATAAGCGCATAGATGGTCTGAATAAATATATGTTGTCGTTACCTGTGCATAAAATTATAGAAATTACTGCAACCAAACAGAGTTTAACAACTTTACATGGTTTGCGTATAATATCAGTATAACAGAATATTGGATAAATTATTCCTATACTTTACAAATCCTTGTTGCCTTATTGCTCGTATACAGTTAAAAAGAATATGCATGAAGTTCTTCGAGATTTGAATTATGTGGAATGATGGGGCATTAATTCACTTTTGATGATACATAAAAATATATTACATAATTCCAGGTTACTTTTGTTGTCACCTTTTGCCACTTTTGGGATGTTTGTCGTTCTTTCCAACAGATTTACATTATTTTTGTAGAAGAGAGCTGCCAGATTAGATATAATGTTTCCTGTAGCGTCATATGCGTCTCTAAATTGCATGCAATATGCATATATGACAATGCTTGTTGCGTATTATCTAACTGCTATAACGTCGACTCAACAAGCATAATAAAATGCTTGTTTCCGATGGTCTTTTGCTCGAGAGGAAATTTAAAAATCGGTACAAAATTGTTGTTGTGAATAGTAAATTGCAGCAATCCTGAGCGTTTTTCATGGAAACCCGGAGTTATACATTTACAGAAATACGCGCTTGCGCACTACCTAAATCTAAATATGCAATATATATTTCTTCTTTTATTCTAAGTAGTGTGTATTCTTTTCCATATGCTAACTTTTTCAGCTTTCAGCCATAGGTCGCCGCACTCTAATCTAGCAGATTCAGTGTCCTGTGAATACTGGCAAACAAGCAACCTACGTCGCTCGGCTGACTGCACTTGTGTGTACTAGCTAGCCAGTTCAAGAAGTAAAGAATGGACGATACTAGCTAGGATGCGATAGTAGTTTTTATTTCCTTGTTTTGCACTAGTTCCTTGTATGTATGTAAGCTACTAGGTGCGGCTTATATTAAGGTCTAAAATAATTATATAGTATACTTAGTTACATAAATACAATAAATATGTCTACAACGGAACACCTTCAGTGAAGTGCATTGCCACGGATGCACCAAATATAGGATTTGCTTTCGAACTACAAGGCAGTATTGGTTAGACCAAGGTTCCATTCGCACTAGTGGTGTCACGGTAGCTACAGCATATTTGAGTTTTTGGCGCCATGATCATTGTTCTCTTAGAAATACGGTACAGGTTTAGGTCCTCCTAATCGTTTGTAAGAAATAATAGCAAATACTGATTTTTTGGAAATATCCGTGCATATTAATTGCAACGAGCGATATCAGGTTAAATGCAATGGTGTTAAAGAAACGATTTGTCTGCTCGGTCTTCGGATTCATAACTTAACCATCCCAAGTTAGATGTTGTGAACAAGCTTCAATGCTCCAGATGTGTTGAAATATAGCATCAGTGTAAAAAAAGACTGTATACGATCTCAAGACGGTTGTGAAATGCAGACTGAGTGAGAAACAATTACGGCTGTTTAGCGAACTACCAGTTAATAATGCAGTCAAATAAAAGCTTTACATTTTGCCATGGATTTTTCGGTAATATACATTGTAATCTGTGTTAGTTACTTCGCTCACCAAACTGTATGTTCGAGGACTTCCTGTTCACTCTAAGTAGATCTGTGTCGCTGACGTTGCCCTAGGCGATGTAAACAGGCTTTGCATTTGCTTGCGTAAAACGTTCTAGAAAAAGTACGATCTGGCAGTAAGTTTATAATTAATCGTCTTGTCTCAGAACAACCAACACCGGTTTTCCTTTAGATTCCAATGATATAAGCATTCCGTACCACAACCAGTGGTTGTCGAATATTAAGAAACAAGCATTGATCGAGTCACTGGACTCAGTTTATCATGAATATGTGTTTCTAAACATGGAACATGGTTACAGTAAAATGAAGATGATTTTCTAATAATTATCAAATGCAGGCTGAATTTAGTTTTACAAGAAAATAATAAAAATTAGTCTATTATGCTGATTACATTGAGCTCACTTATCAAGACAAATATAAAAGGCAGGGTAATTAATAAAAGGAACAGAAAATTGTGATTTTCTGTTGTGTCAAATCCACATTATACCATATAGCTTGAGTGTCTAGTAAAGGAATTTTTAAAATGTTTTACTATGACAAATTCGTTTTCAATGCGTCAGTAATTGCAAAACATAAACCTTTTAAATATTTGCTAAACTCCTACAAGCATCGGCTAGTTGCAACAATGATAGATTATTTTTATTTCTCTCAAATGCGTTAGATATTTACGAAAGATTATCTTTCATTAAATTGACACAGACGGATGTGCTGCTACTCCTTCCGGCATTAGTATTGCAATGCCCATCTTCCTTGTGTGACTGGAGAAATAATTTGATTATCCTATGCAAAATCCTCTTAATTAGCAAAGAGCTTTTCCTGTTTATCTATATCTGAGGAGGCTAGCTTTCCTTTGGCTTTGGTAAAGTAAAGCGTAAACAATTACCGCTTGCACTCATACCGGAGCCCCGCCTAATCAACCAGACTAAGAAATAGGAAACTCATAGATGCGTTCGTGTGTGAAATTCGGTATTCAGTTAACTCATAGATGTAACAATAAGAGGGTAGATTTTATCTTGCGCTGTAAGGGTGACACGGCTTTATGCCCGTTTGAAACAAACAAAAAATCTCGGATATTAAAACGGATATTTGTCTTTCGCAGATAAAGTGTGACATCAAAAATTGAGGTATCCGAATATAAGCGCATGGATGTGAACATACCACAGATGTAACGGATATGTAGAAAATTATAAATATATAACCAACTGGCCAAGAAATATTTATTAAACTAGCAGCGAAATCATTGGAATTAAAACAAGTACAACTTGATAAACAATAGACAAATTGATAAAGAATTCAAAGTAGGTTTCGCGGCTGTGATGCACGACATGTAAGAGCGCTACGGCGGCATTCAAACACTCTATGCTGTGTTATCAATTTCAACTGGTGACTTCTCATTGAGGTGTTGTGGCTAAAATTCAGTTAAGGTCGGCATGGTTCGATAGAATCTCTGGTGATATGAGATCACAAAGAAAACGCAATTATTAACCTAAAACGTGCAGTTCTAGTAATAAATGTTAAGGGAAGTGAAGCAATCGAATAAGTTTTGCCACACCCCTTTTGTCCCTTTGCAAGAACGATGCTTTTAAGTTGTTACTAAAGTTTTCAAACCAGGCTGACGTATTCAACTTTTAATCTCAAGAAGTCGATGAGCGCTTGCAAAAATAAGGTAGAATTAAACCAGCAAATGGCCTCCGTATTAGGTTTAAGTGTTGGCTTGCTTTTTTAGTGCTAACTTGCTCAACTTCACTTGCTAAATTCATCAGTGGCTTCAGTATATCCGAGGTTGTGAAGAAGATCCGACTAAGTTCTCTTGGTGATGTGATAAAAAATTAATATGCGATGGCGATGGGTTCTGCAAAGTACAAGCGAAGTGATGTCTGGCAGAATTAGCTGCCTACTGGACAATTACCGCTTGCCCACAGATGGTTCTTAGAGGAAGGATGCCACGCCCTACTTTACGAACTCTAATCACATGCATGTAATGTAGCTTAGGAACTCAACGGAACTTCGCAAAATACTGTTAGTATTACAATTTATTTTCGCGAGCCGGTTTGATGTGATTTTGCTCATTTATGATAGCATACCGTTTTCCAGCATTTAAGTACTATTTCTTTGTTTTCCAAAGTGAATATCTAAGAGCCAATTTCCTCCACATGATCTTCAGGAGGTACGTTACATATCTGAGCAATTTATCTTAGTCAGTGATGTGCTTGGTGCTTAGGCGTTGAAAAGATTGAGAAATTTCCCTAATAGTCATCAGAGGTTGCTCCGCTAAAAATGACCAATCATTCACCTAGAGGAGGTCGGATAAAATGCTGTGATGTCTTATTATGCATATCTATTTGATGCCCATTTTGGATTGTTCAGGGCAGCAGAATAAACGAAAAAGTCATGCTAAATGATCAACGCGCCCCTTGGAATTGCTCAATATCACTACGTTGACAATATGTTTCTCATTGGAGAATAAATGTTAAAATGTCCAGCACTTTACTGTTTTAAATTTTTCATGGGAAATAACTTGAATAGGCAGCGGTACCCATGCAATTACTTCGTTTACATAAACACTGACCTGCTTGCCAGATGAGGCCGGATCACCTTCTTTTCGCTAGTAACTTCAAGGGAAATAAGAAGGTTACGCTGAGTCAGAACAGCATTAGGTGGAAAAGACAAACAGCTACACATATCCGGAATCAAAAGGGTAGGACAATATACGATGGACCTAAACAATTATCACCACGTCCTAGTTACAGGCGGCAATCATGTGAGTACACAACTTAAAGCTCTGAGTTATCAACGGCTTGGAAATTTGGATCACTTCAATAGCAATGTGTTACACGACCTCCCCCAATATATTCATCCATATGTTGGACTGAACTACCTGGAAGAGTTATCTTCACTTCCATGATTTCATTGATAAACTAGATATCAGTTATCAATGTCAAGTTCATAGGCATCGAAGCTTGGCTGAAGTGAAGCTGGGATAATATGTTGACGGACTCAGAGATTGGTTTACTAATAAGTTAATGTTTTGAAAGTAAGAAATGTATCACAGAGTGTGAATGACAAATACGAGCTTTCACTAAGCCTGGCGAGGTCGGCAAATAAGAGGTCTGTTTGGTAAACTGCAGACATGAACGTTGGGTCACTTCATAATGACTAGTCTAATTCTCATTATTGAAGTTTCGGTTTCAGCAGGTATTAGGAAAGTCGTATTTCTACCACAGTTTGCTGTAAATTGCAGTTGTCTGCTTCACACGTTTGACTTATTGCAATAATTGCTGGACCCTGGTTACTTTGCTCTCCCCTTATTTTATTTGGCTTCTGGTGTTAAACGCGTTTATCCTTGGATCTAAGGGTACTTAAACCACATGTTTCGACTGCAGTTTGGACTGCAATTCATCACTTCGAAGCAACAAGTTTTACTTCTATGATGACGGTATCGTTATGACCGATCTGGAAAGCAAGTTCTAAAAGGCAAGGACCTGACGAAAGTAGCGCCATTCCCCAAAACTGTGCACTTGTGCTTCATGGTCACTAGATGATTGAAACCTCGGTACGCCATGATTAAATTTATATGTTGGCAGTATTGCGGATTTTGTTTTCCGTGTTGGCACTCTCTGCAGCGATGCTTGGAAATATCCAAATGCCGCGTCAGTCAGTTCGAATATAAGTGAATGACAAAAGAACAGCCCCAACGTTTGCGCTGATCGTAGCGTCACTTGCAACAACCATCGTTCTATGTAGTTAGTCAATATTGTTTGCCGTACGATGTGCACCGTGATAGTGCCTAAGCCAATAGAAGACATATGAAATCCTACTGTTTTTGTTCCTCAAAATGTTCACTTTTTGGGTGATGGGTGATAGACTCAGGAATAATGAAACTTTCAATCGTCAGTAACTCATACGCTCAGCTTGGATTAACCGGTTGGTAAGGGATTGAGATTTGTATCATTAATAGGGTGATAGGCATTTTGGCGACATTTGTAGCGCAATTTTGATATATTCCAGGGGTAGTCCTAGATAGTGTTCCTGGCACGTACGTATTCACAACTATATCGATAGCCGTTGCTTAAGCGTTCTTTTGTCGCAAAATATCTACCGCGCTAAGATGAGAGGCATTGTAGTAGGTGAAAATGAGATAATTGTGTGCATTCGAAATAGAGTAGTTCGTGTATCTAACTTCAAGGCGCTTATCTTACCTATGGTTTTGCCGCTATGTTCATCTGTGGAGCCTTGTGCCCCAAACCAGTTTGAGCTTGAATCCTAAGTGTAACATTTCCTTTGCTTAGATTCCTTAACAGCCGCATTGGTTTATCGTAGTACTGTGCCAGAATAGCTCTGCATCATAAAAGGGAGCGGCCATACAATCATCGCAGAAGCAAAAGGAGTTTGTTTTACTGGTATTCATTTCCTTTGCATTTAAACAAACACAATTAGTGTGATGATAGTTGTTGCATCTAGAACATGAAATACCATTTGGAATCGTCAACCCGTCATGTGCTTGACTTCGTTTCTCGTCAGATTCCAGTTCTTTCTAAGTCCGTATTAGGAGTTGGGAAGTCGTCTGCACATATACGTACAAGTGCGTGCATGCGCGCACGTAATCAGACAACTCGCCCTCTAAGCATGGCAGGCGAGCTGACGCATGACTTGACGCATGGTAGTCACACTAAGCGGGAATACATGATGCGTCAGTTTTTGATCAATAAAGGTGCGAAACATCGCCAAACTGGGTACTTAGCAATGCCGAATATTGGATTAACATTGGCTATCAGACAGCCGACGAATATGGTTCAGCGATTAATACCGTATTAGATGTGGCGAGTTTATAATTATGGTAAAGCCTGGGACAGCCTATTTGGTGTTAAAGTCAAAATAAATCCAAAGTATTCATCTCAACTGCGACCAAATTGTCGAAATGGAATATTAGTTGAAGAGATGGGAAGAATTCAACGCTTCACAGTTTAATTTGTGTAGTAGGGAAACCCTAATGGAATGAGTGTATGCTTAATGAAGTGCAGTATGATCATGAGAGAAAATCCACATAAATGTCACGAGCTCTGATTTGGGCGGTATCAAAGGCAGATTGGTGACAACCCTTCCAACTGTGGCCCAGTGACACTGTTCCCTATATCCTAAAATATGTGGAATCGTGCTTCACCGAGATAGAACCCGACCGGTTAATGAATGCATAATATATTAATGACAGAGCTACAAAGCTTTCCTTAAGCACATCATACTCTTCCTGTTTATTTATGCAAGTGTAACCATAAAATAGCGAAATCACTTCCACTGTTGAAAGCAAATGCGCCGCTTACCCGCAAACCGAATGCTTTTGTGTGCTACATTTAATAAACTTGCATCCAGCCAGCGGAAACCATCGATTAGCAATAGATGGTTTGACAAGTAAAAGTATACTGTACTTTCATATCATTATTTTACACTGAGTTTTCGTATAACTGAATTAAGCTTAAGAATTAGATACTTTAATCATTAACTAATTTAACATTATGCATTCGCTAGGTGGATAGCAACGTTGCATCTGGCCACTATTTTATGTCTCCCGCTTTATCAAGCACCGTATTTTAGAGGCTTTAGTACCTTTAATTCTCGGACGAAAACTGACGTGATTAACTGATTTTCGTTAGTAAACGGCTCGAATTCAAATAATAGAAAAGCAATGTCATTAACTAATCGGTGATGGGCAAATTTCGCTTTACCCATAAATGAATTTCTTATGTATGAATGTCCACTTGAATACGTCAGAAAAATTAACCAATAGGGCTACGCAAAGGATTCAGTTTTCTAAAGATGGAACCATGGAAATTTATTTTATCGGCATAATTTGAAGAATAACTTTTTGAACACTGGTATGTATGTATACGTTTTATTGCAACGGCCTTAGCAAGTAGATCTAAGCAGCAAACAGTGGATGTTAACGCCATTAAGCTAAACTTAAGATTTATTCCGTATACTGTTAAAGACTTATTTAAAGTCGAAAACTGAGACATCATAAAATTAGCTAGAAGCTTGTGTTCTAAGGTTTTGAAATCATTGTTTACTAATGCCGCCCAACAATAGACGGTTGAATATGTTTGTAAATAAGGTAAATATGCTGGCTGTTGATTACCAGGTTTGGTTGAGCGGTTGAATGAATCGATGACATGATGCATGAAGCTATTATGCTTTAATTTTCATTACGTGCCGTACGGACTAATCGGAGACAAAGGAAGGTGCATAACAATAGGATCTGCTCCTGCTGCATTATTTATGATTATTTTATAAAGACGAGTTTCGCGAGGGATATCGAAAACACAATACCATAAACGCTGTGTGAATGTTAGTTCTGCTCTTTATTTTCAAAACAGCAGACCGGGTATTTGACATACCGGGTCAAGGAACCACAGGCCGCATTAAAGTTCACATGCAAAATAAAGCAGCAACATTTTCTGCCATTTCTGGACGTATTCCCCAGCTGTGGATGGGATTGATCCTAAGACGGTTTGTTTAATGTAAAGCATCTCGGCGCAGCCAGAACATGCAATTCATTAATTTTAGACTGATGCGAAAAAACCGGGGAATCGGAGCGACATTATTTTGTCTTGTTAGACGAATCTGTTCAGCCGACTAATCGATGAGTTTATAACTGCGAATTTAGATAGCATTAACGAATAGCCGCCACCATTATGTTTTAAATGATATAACATCACAAGGTTGATGTAAACACGCTGTAAACAACAAAGCCTATTGTCCTGGCTAGGCAGTAAATTTACCACGGCGCGTAGGTTGGAGTGATTTAGCGAAGCTTGCCCATCCCTACAGACGAAGGAATCTTAGTCCAACGGAGCCATTTCCTACTGTATATATCAAGCCAGCTTTCAATGTGAAACCAATTCTATACGCCGACCTCCTAAAACTCTAACTTCTCGACTAACTGAACATGTGCTGGTGGATTAAATGTTAAATTTTCAATAAACCCTACTACATTCCAATCTATGCCTCCATAGGCCGCCGGATTCCTTGATAAGCAAACACCTAATTTTGTCCCGGGACTCAAGTTAGGGCTCAGTTCAACGTACATAGTGGCGTTACGTTACACTTTGTCACGTCGGCTCCTGAGTATCAATTCCTAAACACAGGCCCTAACATGATTGGTTGAGAATGACCTTACTTTACTTAATTTTTCCTTGTTTTCCTTTCCGGCTATTCTAGCTACTGTAACGCAGGATGCTTTTTGTAAATCGGTTCCATACTACGTGTGCGCGTTCTGTTCCATTCATCTGCTATGGGCTAAAATTAACATTCTGGCGAATAAGTTAAATTGCTGCGATGTCGCACCTTCCTACACTGCTTTGAAGTTTTCCTTCTGATAATCCAACAACGGTCACATGGAACTGCTGGAAGCGCGCTTTTTTAGAATATTTGTAGCTAGTACCCTTCTTGCAACCAAACGCGGTACTCAAAGTGAGCCAAGAAATTAAATAATGGAGCCAATTTCTGGAGCATGAACGCAAAAGACATTTTGTTGCCTTCCATGTCGGTGAGAAGAAGACACGGTCAACAGCGCGCTAGAAGTCCTCAGCAGGTTATGGGGTTCACGACTAAACACATACACTACGCGGTAATTTTTCTTTACCTTGCGTTAAAAAGCCTGAAGAATGTCATTGATTTCATTTAGTGGATTCGGCAAGCTCTACCATTGCGTCGCTACAGTGAATTCTCAGTTATGCAGTTCGACGAGGCAATGGCTTTACAGTGCTTGATATCCGGTTTCCGTAACAAACAGGTTCGTGAAAGATTGTTTTTGGAAGCTGACATGACGATGATAGAGAGAAGGCCTACAATAATGTCCGCAGACAGTTTGCAGCTTTTTCCTCGAAACCTCATACAGACACAATCCGAACGGTCAACCAAGAAGAGATTACGCCGAGGCGGTCCGAATTGCCTTTCACCTGTTACCGAGGTGGACGCCAGCATTTATCAGCCAAGCAACGTCATCATTAACATATGATCTGCCGCCAATGTGGAATATTAGGGCACTAAGCCAGAGTTCGCCGATCTAAAGCTTTCACAGCCGTGATATCCCGTTTTCCCAAGAAGCCTGTGAAGGTTGTTCAGTCTACAGACAAAGCAGATCAGCTAAACACGATTACAAAAGCAGCGCCGAGTATCTGTACTATACACCCACCTTACACTGTGCAATTGGAAAGAGAAGGCCAGTTGGTTAAAATGGAATTTGATGATGGTGTCTCAGTTACCATAATCAGTGCTGCACAAGTTAAAAGCTTACCCAAGTTATCCCCCTGTGAAACAAATTTGCGAACGTACACTGGGCAGCCGATACCAGTCCTGGGACAACGAGCTGTTCATGTAATTTATCATTGGGAGAAGCGAATATCGCAGATATACGTTGTAGCGAAAATAATTGTCCAAACTTACTCGGTGGCGACCGGATTAAATGCCTTCCGGCCAAGCTAAAAACATTGAAGTTCATGTCCATTAACCAGTTGTCGGAGGATGTGCTTAACAAATATTCTGACTTTTTGCTGAGAAGTTAGAAAAATTGCATGGATATCAGGCTTGTAACTAATTTAGGCCGGGAGCTCAGCTCCGCATTTTCGAGTCACATACCCTATTTATTCGCTGAGATCAAAGATGGAAGATAAAGAGGTTTCAGTCAGAAGGAACAACTGCGTCAGTCCAATACAGTGAGTGTGGAGCTCCAATCGTTTCAGTCTTGAAGCCGGATGGTTCTGTGCGCTTTTGTGATGACTTTAAACACACTGTTAATGGTTGATTAATTCTGGATAAGTCTCACTTACCTAGGATAAAGGATCTGTATTCTTTGCTGGCAAGTAACAGTAGTTTACACATATATATCAGTCACGCGTACTTACAAATTGAAATAGACAAGACCTCTCGTTCACGCACTATAATAACTACATAGATGAGTCTATTCCAGTACAAACGCTTGCCTTTCAGAATTTGTTCGGCCTCAGCCGTAGTTCAAAGGATCATGAATAACCTGATCAAAGTTATTCCTCTTACTTGCGCCTATCTTGACTATTTACTAAGTACAGGACGTAGTGATGCCCTATATTTACAAACATTATCCACTGTGCTTGAACTTCTGCAACAGAGTGAACTCAAACTAAAGAAGTACTAGAGGACGTTTTTTTAGCTTCTGTTCTTTACTTTGGTAATTGTCTTGGTAAAAACGGATTACACATGAAAGAGGGAAAAGTAAAGCCTATACATATTGCAATTAAACCCGGGAATGAAGGTCCACCCTGGTCGCTTGTATGAACTTTTCTCACTACCTTCGCATCTTTTTTAATGTTTCAGTTGCATTTGCATCCTCATACGAGCAGTTGAACAAGGGGTAGTCCTGAACTTGGGTTCCGGATCAATGAAACAACTTCATAGATACAAAAACCGTGTTTAGCACCTCCCCGTGTTTCATGCATTGCGATATGCGCTTGCCTCTAGTGCTGCAGTGTAACACTTCCCCACACGGAGTAGACGCAGGCTCTGCCACTGGACGGCTAACGGCTCTCTCTGTCTAAGCCGTTTTGATTTTAGTGCCTTCCCAGCTAAACAAAGAGTTCTTAACGAGTATTTTAGAAGCAAAGCGTTCTAACCATTACGTCTGGGGAAGGGTGTCTGCTAATCACATAGACCGTAAGCCACTTATTTTGATTCTGGGTGAGGAGAAAGGAATCCCACAGATGTCTATGCCTTGAATGCAATGGTGGGCACTACTTTTGAGCGCCTATAACTACAAACCTCAGTATGTTAACGGACTAAGTAAACCTACTGACGATGCATTTAGTCGCCTATCGCGGCAACAATACACAAAACCGAATAGCCATTGATGTCCATACTAAATGGATAGAGGTACGTCCAGTTGTACATGCGTCCGCCGCAGCAAGAGATGCGAAAAAGGCGCTTCATAGGCGCCAATTTGATGTCCCAGAGAAGGTACGCACCGATAACAAAACCGAAATTACCAATGAAGTTTTATCAGTTAATGAGTAAAAAGGGAATACAAAAATCGAGTGTTCGCCGTACCATCCCGTGTGGAATAGAATGGCAGAAGATGCAGTTCGAACTGTTAAGCAAGGTCTCCTCAAGCAGCCTTATGGTACTCTACAAACTAGGTTGGAAATTTCCTGTACTCTTTCAGCAAGACGCCGACTGGGTGGACAGGAAAGTCACCCCCAGACTTAATATCTGATCGGCCCCTACGAACGAGACTGTGGCTACTTTTTCGAACTCGCAAAGGAGAATAGAGGAAAAGCAGGATAGTGTGTGTAGTCGAAAAGATGCCAGAGAAAATGTGTCTTATTGAATTTGATCGGGTACGCACAAGACTGCCTCACGAAAATAGTTGGCAACCAAACACGCTCATTTCCTCAAGGAGTAACTAATCGAAGTTTAAGTTGGTATACGGGCGTGCAGTGAGTCGCCGTTTTGTCCATATCCGGCCAAGCTTAAACACACCACTGAAGTGGTACGATAAAGCGACTTCTTCTGACCCAAAACGGACGGAAAATATAATTCACACTAGGAACCACAAACGGATGAGGTCCAACTGCAATTAAGACGCTAAAAACGCACGCCCTAACCAATTGATCGGGATCAACCTGGAGACTGCAATTTTGACCAGAAGAGAGTGAGTCACCACGTAGGCCTTTTAGTATCGATGGGTAAACAGTGGCCCTCACAGAACTGCTTGAGAATGACTTGACCTTTCTCTAATTAACTGGTTTTCCTTTACGGCTCTTTTATTCACTGTATCGCAGGCTGCGTTTAATAACTCGGATAAAAACTAGGTGTGTGGGTTCTTTTCCGTTCATCGGCTAAGGGCCATACTTAATACATTTGTTCATGCTTTCTTCAATACGTCGATATGTTACAGATAAGCCGAATAATGCCAGATTGTTAGTCAACTCTTGGCTACCAAGGACATAGAGGCTAAAATTCCTCATGAAATTGACACGCTTAATCTGCCTGGCCGCATCGAATGATGGATGTATATATGTATAGTTTTATTTGTACAGACTAAAAGAATCAATAATAAATGAATTCATCTAGCATACTTTGTAGTCTATCCGTTACTATGTTTCGATGATTGTTTTAAAGTTTGGTGGCTAGTCTCGAATTTCCTCGGTGAGGACGCTGGTTACATTTCGATAAACAAAATGATGGCCAACATCAGAGGAATTTTGACAGCCACCACTTAATCAATGGTAACGTACAATAGTGGAAAAATGGAAAAACCCACTTGACAATAGATTTGTCCCTACGATACATGAGTTATTAACTGATATTAAAAACATTTGCTAGAATTGAAAAATTAAAGAATATGTTAGCTTTTGTTGCGGTGTGATACGCATTTACATGTTACTTTTATATGTTCAGCAATAAAATAAAAGTTCGAAGTGTCATGCTAATTGATGGGAATTAACTTACGGCTTTGAGATTGGGAAATAACACTAGAAAAGTCTACTTTCTTTCATCCACAACTAGATAGTACGATTCTGATATCCACTTTTGCATTATAAGTTTAATCAAGAACAAAGACCACTCAGTGCACACCATCTACTTGGTAAAATAAATCGCTGAATAACCCATTTTTCATATTTACACTGAAAGTGTACGTCAGCGCAAAACGTCTGATGATTGCTAGAATAGGCAACGTTGAAGCACTCTGTTTAATCTACTGCGAAACGTGGAAAAATGAATAGGGCACTAAACCTAAATTATACCCGCAGCACATTCGTAAATCTGGCTGTACATGATTTGTCTGCTTGTTGAGTTACTGAAGTTACAAATAAATTGAGCAAAAGATTTGGGACAAATTTTGTTATAACATATCGTTATTATTAAGCAACTAAATTGTAATGCAAACCTTCGTTAAAAAAGGAATTCTACGAGCAAAAAGCCCAGTGACTATTTCCTTGTTGTGTAAAGCAGTTCTTTGCAGTGCGAAAAGTAAAAATTGCTCAGCTTTGACTTTATAAATTCAACATTAAGTCCTCTATCAGGAATGTAAAATTAAATACTCTTCTATGTAAACAAATCGAAATAATTTACAACAATATCTAAAAGTACTAAACCTTAACTTGATCTAATGTAAGAATGTTTCTGTTGTTTTGCTTGTCTAGCGCGAATGATGACAATTTATCGTCTTTTGAACAAATATGTGCATACCAAAACTGGGAAGGTTGATTTAAGGTACCTGCTCCATCTCCACATGTGGCGGACAGATAATTCTATTTTAAAAGCACTGTAAGAAGATTAAAACTGGTAGATGCATGCATTTCGTTTTTTCTCCTAAAATAGATAGCTCATGAGTCTTGTACGGCATTCTTATCGCTATAACATATGTTGATGCAATCGCTAATTGAATAATTGGGATTTTCATCTGAAATAATTCTAACTACTTAAATGCAACTCCCAAATACGACGGTAAGTTCCATCTGATATGCCCGTAGCATTGCATAGCTTATATGTCAGGGAATTGTATTCGAAATAAGTGGAAAGTTATAAATGTGACAGAAACAACTGAAATAACTGGAACTGCGGAACCAGTATCATTCTAAGTAAATAATTGCTTGATAAAATTTAGGCCAGCAAAGTTATATGAACTGATACTAAAAAATGTGCTTAGTATATTTTTGTGATAACTCCAGATTTAAGCGTCTTAAATTTGTATAACCAGCGTACCTAAATATATTTTGCTTTTCCTGCTGTAGTAAATAATGAAAAATTAGTGGAATGAAATTTGCAGATCCGATCATATATTAAAATTGAATTTTGTGATTCCAAAATCGTTCCAAACTTTTCTTATACCGATTAATGGACAATAAGACAAGTTTTAAAGTAATTTTATTGTTTATCATTGCTCTAATTTAAATAACATATGCTATACATGCCTGTGAGAAATAGTTCCTGTCATGCTTAACTGTTATATGCATTGTGTATTAAAATACACAATATTTCTGCAAGCATTTTTGTTACAATAACATTTAATATCTACTCCATACGAAACAGTTAGTTGTAATTTTGTTCTGCTTTCCGCTTTTATGCATTTTCCAAATAATAATGAGTAATGTATTAATATTATTTGAGCAGCGTTGCTTTTAGCTCATTCTAAACATGTATATTTGCGCACTTCTTTTTTGTTAACAGATACTACTCAGCGAAAAAATGTAGAAAAAATGTTTAAGGCTACACAATGCTTGCAAATTGAGAGACGACAACTTTGCAAATTTGTTAGATGAACTATACATTTGGGCCTTAAAAACCACAGAAAATTTACGCCCCTCTTATTACTATTCGCATAAGTGTAGCACAATGATGCACAATGAAACTGACAACACTATCAACACGAGAGGAAATATTTTCTAGCTGTGTCGGTTGAATGATTTGAAGCATCTGTAATAGAAATATCTCAAGACGAACCAAATAACTGCAACATAATAAGCATATAATAAATTTAAATGCTGTTTGAGACTTTGTAGGCATCGATCTGTACTGAACTTGCAGATATGCCGCAGTTCAAAGATTGTCTAATAAACTGAACAAACCTGTTCGGTAACCTTTTTGATGTTGTTGTTCTTTGGCTAGGGTATCCTCCTCCGACATACATGTAGAGCAAGATTATTAAAAAAAGGACAACCAATATATTATCATAAAGCGTTACTTTTTATGTAGATATGTAAATTCGCCTGTTATAGACGAGTATGTAACTACTTCACGTAAACTGAGGATCAAAACTTGTGATTTATTAAAATGCTGCAATCTCATTGTTAACACTTTACAAAGACGCAATGACGCTGGACCTTAACGTGCTTCTCCAGGTGGGGGGTTTGAAATGGGATGGTCTCCATTTAT
>OX104064.1:15329614-15350246 GCA_944474145.2 Dicrocoelium dendriticum
GTTCGAAGGGTCAATGGCCTTACAGTGCTTGAAATCCGGTTTCCGTAACAAACAGGTTCGTGAAAGATTGTTTTTGGAAGCTGTCATGATGATGATAGAGAGAAGGCCTACAATAATGTCCGCAGACAGCTTGCAGCTTTTTCCTCGAAACCTCATACAGACACATTCCGAACGGTCAACCAAGAAGAGATTACGCCGAGGCGGTCCGAATTGCCTTTCACCTGTTACCGAGGTAGACGCCAGCATTTATCAGCCAAGCAATGTCATCATTAACATAGTATCTGCCGCCAATGTGGAATATTAGGGCACTAAGTCAGGGTTCGCCGATCTAAAGCTTTCACAGCCGTGATATCCCGTTTTCCCAAGAAGCCCATGAAGGTTGTTCAGTCTACAGACAAAGCAGATCAGCTAAACACGATTACAAAAGCAGCGCCGAGTATCTGCAATATACACCTACCTTACACTGTGCAATTGGAAAGAGAAGGCCAGTTGGTTAAAATGGAATTTGATGATGGTGTCTCAGTTACCATAATCAGTGCTGCCCAAGTTAAAAGCTTACCCAAGTTATCCCCATGTGAAACAAATTTGCGAACGTACACTGGGCAGCCGATACCAGTCCTGGGACAACGCACTGTTCATGTAATTTATCATGGGGAGAAGCGAATATTGCAGACATACGTTGTAGCGAAAATAATTGTCCAGACTTACTCGGTGGCGACCGGATTAAATGCCTTCCGGCCAAGCTAAAAACATTGAAGTTTATGTCTATTAACCAGTTGTTGGAGGATGTGCTTAACAAATATTCTGTCTTTTTGCTGAGAAGCTATAAAAATGCACGGATATCAGGCTTGTAACAAATTTAGGCCGGGAGCTCAGCTCCGCATTTCCAAGTCACGTACCCTATTTATTCGCTGAGATCAAAGATGGAAGATAAAGAGGTTGCAGTAAGAAGGAACAAATGCGTCAGTCCAATACAGTGAGAGTGGAGCTCCAATCGTTTCAGTCTTTAAGCCGGATGGTTCTGGGCGCATTTGTGATGACCTTAATGGTTAATTAATTAATGGTTAATTAATTAATTGATTAATTCTGGATAAGTCTCACTTATCTAGGATAAAGGATCTGTATTCTTCGCTGGTAAGCAAAAATAGTTTACACATATATATCTCAGTCACGCGTACTTACAAATTGAACTAGACAAGATCTCTCGTTCACGCACTATAATAACTACATAGATGAGTCTATTCCAGTACAAACGCTTGCCTTACAGAATCAGTTCGGCCTCAGCCGTAGTCCAAAGCATCATGAATAACCTGATCAAAGTTAATCCTCTTACTTGCGCCTATCTTGACTATATACTAAGTACAGGATGTAGTGATGCCCTACATTTACAAACATTATCCACTGTGCTTGAGCTCCTGCAACAGAGTGAACTCAAACTAAAAAGTATTAGAGGACGCTTTTTCAGCTTCTGTTCTTTACCTTGGTAATTGTCTCGATAAAAACGGATTACACATGAAAGAGGGAAAAGTAAAGCCTATCCTTATTGCAATTAAACCCGGGAATGAAGGTTCACTCTGATCGCTTTTATGAACTTTTCTCACTACCTTCGCTTCTTTTTAACGTTTCAGATGTATTTGCATCCTCGTACGAGCAGTTGAACAAGGGATAGTCCTGAACTTGGGGTCCGGATCAATGAAACAACTTCATAGATATAAACACCGTGTTTAGCACCTCCCCGTATTTCGTGCATTGCGATATGAGCTTGCCTCTAGTGCTGCAGTGTAACACTTCCCCACACGGTGTAGACGCAGGCTCCGCCACTGGACGGATGACGGTTCTCTTTGTCTAAGCCGTTTTGTTTTTAGTGCCCTCCCAGCTAAACAGAGAGGTCTTAACGAGTATTTTCGGAGCAAAGCGTTCTAACCATTACGTCTGGTGAAGGGAGTCTGCTAATCACATAGACCGTAAGCCACTTATTTTGATTCTGGGTGAGGAGAAAGGAATCCCACAGATGTCTATGCCTTGAATGCAAAGGTAGGCACTACTTTTGAGCGCCTATAACTACAAACCTCAGTATGTTAACGGATTAAGTAAAACCACTGACGATGCACTTAGTCGCCTTCCGCGGCAGCAATACACAAAACCGAATAGCCATTGATGTCCAAACTAAATGGATAGAGGTACGTCCAGTTGTACATGCGTCCGCCGCAGCAACAGATGCAAAACGCGCTTCATAGGCGCCATTTTGCTGTTCCCAGAGAAGGTGCGCACCGACAACATACCGAAATTACCAATGAAGTTTTATCAGTTAATGAGTAACAAGGGAATACAACAAATCGAGTGTTCGCCGTACCATCCCGTGTGGAATAGATTGGCAGAATATGCTGTTCGAACTGTTAAGCAAGGTCTCCTCAAACAGCCTCATGGTACTCTACAAACTATGTTGGAAATTTCCTTTTCTCTTACAGCAAGACGCCAACTAGGTGGACAGGAATGTCACCCCCGAACTTAATATCTGATCGGCCCCTTCGCGCTAGACTTTGGCTAATTTTTGAACTCGCAAAGGAGAATAGATGAAAAGCAGGTACGTGTGTATAGTCGAAAAGATGCCAGATAAAATATGTCTTATTGAATTTGATCGGGTACGCACAAGACTGCCTCACGAAAAACGTTGGCAACCAAACACGCTCATGTCCACAAGGAGTAACTAATCGAAGTTAAAGTTGGTATACGGTCGTGTAGTGAGTCGCTATTTTGACCATATCCGGCCAAGCTTAAACACACCACTGAAGTGGGATCATAAAGCGACTGCTCCTGACCTAAAACGGACGGAAAATCTGATTCACAATAGGAACCACAAACGGATGAGGTCCAACCGCAATTAAGACGCTAAAAATGCACGCCTAAACCAATTGATCGGTATCAACCTGGAGACTGCAATTTTGGCCAGAAGAGAGTGAGGTATCAGGTAGGGCTTTTAGTATCGATTGGTAAACAGTGGCCCTCACAGAATTGCTTGAGAATGACCTGAACTTTCTTTAATTAATTGGTTTTCCTTTATAGCTTTTTTATTCACTGTAACGAAGGATGCGTTTAGTAACTCAGATAAAAACTAGGTGTGTGCGTTCTGTTCCGTTCATCGGCTAAGGGCCATACTTAATACATTGGTTTATGCCTTATTCAATACGTCGATATGTTACAGATAAGCCGAATAATGCCAGATTGTTAGGCAACTCATGGCTACCAAGGACATAGAGGCTAAAATTCCTCATGAAATTTACACGCTAAATCTGCCTGACCGCATCGAATGATGGATGTTTATATGTATAGTTTTATTTGTACAGACTAAAATAATCAATAATAAATGAATGCATCCAGCAGACTTTGTAGTCTATCCGTTACTATGTTTTGATGATTGTTTTAAAGTTTGATCGCTAGTCTAGAATTTCCTCGGTGAGGATGCTGGTTACATTTCGATAAACAAATTGATGGCCAACGTCAGAGGAATTTTGACAGCCACCTCTTTATCAACGGTAACATACAATAGTGGAAAAATGGAAAAACCCACTTGACAAGACGAACCAAATAACTGCAACACAATAGGCATATAATAAATTTAAATGCTGTTTGAGACATTTTAGGCATCGATCTGTACTGAACTTGAAGATATGCCGCAGTTAAAAGCTTGTCTAATAAACTGAACAAACCTGTTCGGTAACCTTTTGATGTTGTTGTTCTTTGGCTAGGGTATCCACATCCGACATACATTTAGAGCTAGATTATTAAAAAAAGGACAACCAATATATTATCATAAAGCGTTACTTTTATGTAGATATGTAAATTCGCCTGTTATAGACGAGTATGTAACTACTTCACGTAACCTGAGGATCAAAATTGTGATTTATTAAAATGCTGCAATGTCATTGTTATCACATTACACAAACGCAATGAGACTGGACCTTAACGTGATTCTCCAGGTGAGGGGTTTGAAATGGGATGGCGTCCAATTCTGTACAAATAAATCCTTGCCAACTCCCCGCTGCCTCGCAGACAGGTTTTAGAGTCAAAAACTTTGCATGAGGGTCCTAACCGTCCTCCAGTCTAGGTCTGCGCGCCCTAGCAGTATCCCAGCCCACATACAACCACGACTTTTTCTTCAAACACAAACGTCATGCTGCATCGGCCGTCGCGCAGATTATGAAAGGTCGCTTTATCTGCTGCATACAGCAAAAAACACGCTACTGCTGGCGACTCCCTTCTTTCTTTTCCACCTGTTGCTCTTACTCCCATTTCGACCCCTTTCACTAACCTATAATTCTCAGTTTAATTGACAGCAACCGAAGTGCCACTGGAGTAGAACCATCTCCAACCATTTTCTCGCGACACGCACCAGACGCCTATCGGCAATAGTCCCTTACAAAGCCACATTTTCCCGCATCCATGGCGACGTTCAACTTTCGCACTCTAAGCCAAATAGGTCAACAGGCTGCATTTGCACGCACCTTGGACACACTGGGTATTGATGTGCGTTATGTGTCCGAAATTAGGATCAATTACCATAATGGGGTTATTGAATTAACTGCACCCGGCTTATCCTCTCGTTATTGATTGCACGCATGCGGAGACGCCGATGCAGCACTCACGGGTCAAGCTGGTGTAGGTATCATTCTAAGCTCCAAGGCTGAGCCATGTTGGTTGATTGGATTCGGGTGAACAGCCGTTTAGGTGTAGCCCGTTTGACGACATCAGTCAAGATTGACTTACGAAGTAGTACAGTACGATGTTTGCTTGTGCTTTCCGCTTGTGCCCCTACTGACTGCAGTTAAATACTGTCAAGTAAACCTATCTCGAACTGAACGCGCTACTACGCAGAGCTACTAGTTCAGATATTATTGTAACTGCAGGGTATATGAACGCAAAAATAGGGCGTCTGAGCCCTTCAGAAGTTCAGCTGGGTGGTAATCATGGGCTTAACACCGAACGGACTGACAACAGCGAGCACCTGCTGCAACTTTGTGCGGCGCGCCAATTGTTTTTTAATAGCACTGTTTTAGTCAAAGTGGGCGCCGAAGTAACAGTTGACGTCCCCCTGTAGCTGGCCAGCGGTGGACCCTAATTGACCACATCGTTAAATGTTACAGCTGGCGTGGTTCCATTCTGGATTGCAGTTCATACTGGAACAACTGCGTCTACTCTGATCATGCCTTGGTACGTTGTCGTTTCTTCATGAATTTTACAGGGAAACGCACCAAGCGTCCCCTTCGAGTTTTAAATGAGAAAATGTATTGGCCCTCGGTCAGGTAAATCTATCAAGACACATTGTATACCGAAAATTTGCTGTCTTGTTCTAATGACACTGAGCTTTCTTGGATTAGAATCTGCGCCGCAATGCACTGCGCAGGAGCATCTGCTTGTGACACTAGCAATGGTCACCGCACCAGTCACTGGATATTCGAGAGGCAGTTGAGCTTGTTGGAATCTAGAGGAAAATATCCGGCTTGCTCTGAGCACAGTGTGACCAGACGGGCTATTAGGCGTGAACTAAAGCAGAGCCTGCGTGCTGTCAAGGAAGCCTGGTGGACCAGTAGGGCTCAAGAAGTGGAGGAGGTAGGAGCGGTAGGTTATTACTGCAAGATCTTTCGGCTGGTCCGCACTACTGGTTTCAGGAAAACAGGCGTCAGTTAGACAATCAGAGATCGTGCAGGTGCACTGATACACAATAAGGAGCGCTGTATGGATCGTTGGGTGGAACACTTTCAAAATCCGTTCGGCTGGCCGCCTACTGTCGGACGTCTTCCTACTCAAGTGATGCAGGAAGAGCCATTGAAGGTTAGTTTAGAGCCTCCGTTGGAGGCCGAGGTCCGAAACGCGATCATAGCCCACAATCGTTTTCGTGCCGCTGGCCCGGATTCCTTTCCACCTGCATTATTTAAGGATGGAGGTGAGGTCCTCTGCAAAGCACGGACCTCCCTATTCAAAAGTATATGGAAGGAAGAGGATATCCCGGCTAATTGGAGCGAATCGATTATGGTGGCCATATACAAGAAGGGTAGTCGCACAGACTGTAATAACCACAGCGGTATTAGCTTAATAACATCTGTGACAAAATTACTGGCGTTGATTCTAGTTCGTCACCTCACTATGCAACAGGAATCTTGGATTAGGGAAGAGCAAGCTGCTTTCCAACCAGGACGTGGTTATATATGCCATACATTGACTTTGCGGCAGGTGCTAGAGCGGCACCACGCATACCGCAGACCAACAATATCTGTGTTCCTTGATTTCAATAATGCCTTTGATTCAGTCGATGGATGCATTCTGTTCAAAATATTTCCGCAGAAATGTGTTGCCACGAATCATGTGAACATCCTACATGCTCTATACTCGAAAACTGCGGGCCGTGTCAGGATTTACTGTGGCCTATCGGATAGCTTTCCAACCACAATTGGCGTTCGTCAGGGTTGTCAGATTTCCCCAATTTCGTTCAATTTCTTCGTGGATTCTGTGATTGTGTGGTCCCCAACGAAATATCACGATGCAAGTATTGAACTGCAGCCTGGTGAAAGGTTAGTTGATCTTGTTTATGCAGACAACATCATCTTACTTTTCGACGATGTTGCGGCGGCAAAATCAACCATGAATTACCTGTCTAGAGTGGTCACATTATTTGGGATGCGCTTTGTACCTTCAAAGTGCAAAGTGTCGCTGCAAGACCACCAGCCACTTTATGAGCCATTGACCCCTTCTTACGAGGAATTCGAGGTGATTAATCAATCCACTTATCTTGGCATCTGCATCAGCAACGATGGACTCATAGAAACTGACGTCAGCTCAAGCATTGCAAAGGCCAGATCTGCCTTCTTGTACATGCGGCATATTTGGCGACAGAAGAGTGTTGTCCACCGCCTGAAAGGTCATGCATACAAGGTCATAGTGAGAGCCGTTCTGTTCTATTGTAGTGAGAACTGGCCCCTTCGCTCTGAAGATCTGAGGCTCATTCAAGTCTTTGATAATCGTTGTTTGCGAAGCATTGCTGGTGTCGGATGGCATCAACATGTCCGTATCGATGATGTTCGTAGGCGAGTACTAGGTGATGATAATCATGCTAGCTCCCTAGAACAACAGACGGCACTGAATAAGTTGCTTTGGCTCGGGCACCCGCTACGTATGCCTGGTCACCGCTTACATAGGATGGCCTTGTTTAGTCTGCCAGATGTAGGGTGGCGCAAAGCTCGAGGTGGGCAGAAGTTGACTTGGAAGCGGGAAATGAAATTACTGATAACAAAACAGGGTGCCGTTGGTCCGTGCTGGAGACCACGTGACTTGCATTGTATTTGGCTCGAGAGGTTACGTGACATGGCTCGCAACCGACACCAATGGCGCGCCTGATGCCGTCTCCTAATCGGATTGCCTGTTTGAAGTTTGTTTGGTGCTGAGTTATTTGCGGGCTAATGGCTGATTAGGTAGCGTGGCAGTGAAAGCCGCAAGGAAGGTTTCTCGCCGAGGCCTCATATCTTTGCACGATAGCCAGCTGTTTGTGACGGGATGTTGTCTTCACAAGGTGTAGGCGCCTTGACCCTGATTGTTTCCTTAGGGCATTCAGGTTTTCAGGTAATTCCCCCTTTCCTCCCTCTTATTTTTCTTTATTTTATAGGTCATCATGTTTGTATGGCAGCGAAGCATCAGTTCAAATGGCTTTTGTACTTATGTTGTTACTTGCTTATTGATTATCACCGTACAATTAATACATGTAGCTTATTGGTTCTCAATGAATTATGTGTCAAAATTGAAACCCATGCAGTCTGCTCTTGACATGGCTAGGGCAACTTAAAATATATGCTTTATATAGCGTCCCTTTATTGCATGACATATTTAGAACATCAAAGCGGTAGTTATGCCAACTGCATTAACTGTGTGCATATAAACATAATGGAGACAGTGTATCAAACGTCCCCAAATATATTGCGGAAACATGAGTCGTAAGGTAGAGCTTTAACTTTACCTGCTTTATGCACATCAATTGTTAGGCGTGTAAAATATAGCATTGAATTATCAAACATATAAACCGCAAACTTTTTATCGAAGCCAATAAAGACGTTAACGAATAATAAAAATAATCATCTTATTCTATAACAATTAATATATTTCTATGAATTGATAGATGATTACTGATTATCAGCTGTGAACTTTCAGGAAAACGTTGAAATTAACTTCGAAATCATCACTAACAAATGCCTGGTAATGCGGCCATATAAGCTTGAATTCATCAAACAGATTTTACATGATTCAATATCAATATATAGAAAGAAGTGACACAGATTATAAGCATAAATAAAGAAGCGCGGAAAAAGGATACACTAGTCATTTGCATTTTTCAATTAATCCATTAGATCTAGCTGATTAATTATGGAACAACACACACTTAAATATACCACCCAGTAAAAATATGTGACAGTTCTACTGGTTCCTTTCTCCGTTCCATAATCTAGTATTCTCAGTTTTGTGGCAGAGTTAAAAGCTAGGTGAAACAATAGCGCAAAAGAGCTTATATAGAAGAAACCTTCAATTATCTCAAAAGCTTAAAATCCAAATCAACGATTATAAAATTATCTTTTTCAAAAGCTAACCAGTTTAAGTAATAACAAACTCTAATTTTGCCTTTATGTAGAAATATCTATTTGGCGATCTGGTATCCAGTGTACTCTTTGTTTTTTATATTGACTGAACTTACGAATGAATTCTCGGAATTTTTTGAACCACTTAATCCCACGCTCATATATGGGGCATACTGATAAGGCTTAAATGGTTTTTTTACTTTACTTTTATTTACTTTACTTTAGTTAGGTTTATTAAGATTGCTGATGCCAGTTACATTGGCCTGAATGTATACGAATAATCAAGCTCACGTTTATATGGGCCAACATTTTAATAAAACATACAGATTTAAATTGCGACTTAGTTGATTTCTCGAGATTTTCTAACTTAGTTCGCAAATTACACTGGAGGCTAAAATTTGTTTTCTTTGTTTACAAGATTATTTCCTGAAATAAATGTGTAATCCCCCAACTGACTGCCCTCGATGTATCCTTTTAATAGGAATGGCGTTTGGAACCCAACTTTGGCCTTCTAAATCAGCACCTAATTATATCTTGAGTTCAATTGTACTATTCATCGAGTTGTATTGTCAGTTTATTATAAATAAAAATGAAAGTACAATTGATCATTTTGGTGACTTTCACAAATTATCGTGATAGTTATAAAAAAATACTATATGTGTGCATTTTGACCGATTTAGGCAAATCTTTTATTAGGTTAAAGTAAAATAGCAAACATTTTGTTGCAACTCTGCTCTTCAAAATGTCTGCATGTAGAATGCTATCCAATTTTTTCTTTCCAAATCCGTTCGGTAGCGTTATTTGGTGAACGGCACACCTCAAAGTTCAAGCGGTAGACTAATGAGCGCAAACAAGATTATATCAATCGTCCAATTGCTGTTCTCTCACAACCCACAGAATTCGTAGTTCGGAAAACGATGTGCAGTTTTCTTGTGTGACTGACGGCGCTGCACCATGTGGATAATGTGGGATCGCCTTACTTAGCCTGATGCGCGTCTTCTTGCCCATGTTTATGACTGACGGAGCTAATTTGGGACTTTTCAGCGATGCACAAAAACCCGCTCCTACCTGACTGGTTGAATCTTAGTGCTTAACAAAAAATGTTTGACATTTTACCACGTTTTATAGCATAAGGATTGAAAGAATGATGTTGAACACAATTCCCATTCTGAAAGCCATAATACAAACGTGATTTCATAGCATTTCTTTAAAAGATTCGACAAAAAACAGGCTAGTGTGTATGTTATGGTGTACAACGTTGCGCTTTTGAAACAAATGTCTAATCAGGCAAAATGAACTAGCTTAAACTTGAGTGGCACTTTAAAATAATCAATTGCATGCTACCTACAGAGATCGATAAACTCTCCGCTTATTAGTATAACTTATTTCTGTCTAAGATAATTGGGATTGCGTGAAATCCCTGGGTCTCAAATAAGATAAAATTGGAACAAAAACGATGGTCAGACGGTAGTAACAAACATGGTCAGCAATCTAAAATCTTCCATTTTAATGAAATTGGTCACTGATTGAATCTGTATTCGATAATTAGGGATTTTGTAGGTAGAGTTTGATTACCAATCCTTAGTTTCGATGTATCCACCAATGCTCATCAACCTGGCCGAGTAAGACGCCAAAATTAGACAGCCCTAATCCATCTATACTATTCACGTAGATGTTTTTCTTTGTTATTTCTTAAGCGACATTAGTTAGCTAATTTTTGAGATGCTCTCAGTCCATACCTGTTAGGTTCAACATTTTCGAAGTTAATTTTTTGTCCTGTGTCTAGCGCATGCGTTGCCACCACCGAGTGTATGAGCAATGCCGTCTGAATTTAGCTTAGTGTGCCTAGTTCCCTCTCCGTTTTGTTTGTATCCATTGTGCACAACATTTACTTGGGGTTTTTAAATGCAGGTATTTGTTCTAACTAAACGTAGGTAATCCTTCAAATGCAGTTGCATGAACCGGAGCATTTTGCAAGTTTAAAAACTTCCCTTATGCTCTCTTTAATCAAGGCACTTCGGATCGCTTCCAAATTTTCCACCTTCGTTATCCAATCAATTTTTAACCCAGCGCATGTATTATGATATTTTGGTAATTGTCTTTCCACAAATCGACACCGATATCCGCTAGCCATTAAGCTTTCCATCTGTGAACTAGTAATGAGGTTATTCCCGCATCAACCTGCTTTATGTGATCAGAAAATTTGCCAATTACCCCGTCAGATCCCATAGATTTGCAGTTAAAATGTCGTTTTATTTACTTCGTTACTAAGAACCAGCACATCGAGGAAATGAGGAGATCCGCCTTGAGACTTAAATTCTATAGTGAACGTTGACGCATCCACGAAGTAGTTCGAATAATGTAACAATTCATCTTTTCTATCCTTTTCATATTCGTAAAATTGTCGTACACATAGTGCCCCCATAATCACAGAGCGCCTCAGAAATTCGGTTATGCCTTCTTTTTTAAACATCGGGATAGAATTACACGAAGAAGAGACATATAACATTTAACAAAATGTTTGCCAATTACGATACGCAGATTTTTACAGTATAGTCCGTCATCCGGCCAACTTTTATCATTTTGACGTTTTGTTCAGAAAGACATATTTTTGAAAATGAAATATCGTTAGATTTGCTTAATTCTAGCGTTACGCGTATTCTGCAGGGGTTGACGATATAAACATCTTTACAAATGTTATCATTTTATAGCTATATTTCATATCCCACGTAGCACTTTACGCAAACAGCCATTTCATTAACGCAGTAAGAATACATAGCTTACGAAGTGTTAACATTTCAATTGCTCTTGTCATTCGCTACGCAATACAGGAAGAATAAATTTTGCATTAAATGGGATTCACCCTCAGTAACATAGCTAAAAGGATGAAATTAATTTGAATGACTTAACCAGGTCCAAGACAATAAAACTGATGGCCTTGGTTGTTTCTGGGTAGAAAGCGCAGGACAATTTAACCTTATCAAAATAAATTAGCGCAGATCCTAGAGCGTTTCACGTAGGAGCACATTCGTGATAAGCGATTCCGCGTCCCTGGAATACATGAGCTCTTCGTCGAGCGGGAATTCCAATACGTCCAATAATGTACAAGAATAACTTAAATTACCACAAAGTAGCCCGGTGGTTGGCAAAGCTCTTAGAACCCGTGCATAATTACCTGAGCATATATTTTTTGATAGATGTATTCGAATTGGCGAATATACTGGAACAAACAAACGCTGGACGAGATCTCATGCATTCCCTAGACGCGGAATCGCTTATCACGAATGTGTCCCTAGTGAAACGGTCGACGACCTATGCCAATTTATTTTGACTCGGAACCTACCTGTGGGCCTTCCTCTGAAATACCTAAGATACTTCACATTGTTATGCACTGAAAATGTGCGGTTCGTGTTTGAAGGGACGGCTAACAAACGGATCGATGGTATGGCTATCTGTAGTTTTTCGGTACCGGTACTGGTTGAAATCTTCTTGGGTATGATTGAAAGAAAAGTTGCTGCCTGCAAAGGTGAAGCAAAGCTTTATAAGCGCTTTGTAGACGATTTTCTCGCCTTCACAAATTGTGAACATTTCGGCCGCCTTTCTGCCTTCCTGAACTCAATTCACCCTAACCTTAATATAACACACGAGAAAAAAGAGGACAAAATGTTCTTTCTGGATGTGTTCCTCAAGAGAAGGACTGGCTACACTGCAGCGCATTGCGTACAGAAAAGTGATCTGGAGGATACGATACCTATATTTACCAGCTTCGTACCAGTTGCATAAAAGCGAAGCCCCATAAAATCTCTCTTCTACAGTGCCAGGCGAATATGCATTCCAAAGTGCGCAAGGCTGAAGAGTTTATATACCCTACTCTGCTGGCCAGTGGGTATCCTGAGAAATCATTTAGATCCATAGCAGACTTCCTAAGAAGATGGTGCTAGTACAAACAGCGGGGATGAAGGACGTTATTTGTTTTTACTGCACAAATTGGATCTTGTGGCAAATGATGTTGGTCAAAATCACAAGTCCGTTCAAATGCGCATCTACTCTACCGCCCAACTACGACTTATAGACACTACACGAAGGATTCCTCTCCACAGCTCTCCGAGTAGCACGCTAATCAGTTTAGCCTCTAATATCATCTACTGATTCAATTGAAGTTACGGTGAATCTTACATCGGCAAGACTGGTTGCCTACTGGCTCAAATGGTGGCGAAACACTTTCCATTGTGGCTAAGGCAGTTGCTGTCTCATCAAGGTGCCGTGGACCAAAGACTGAACCGGAACCCTGCCTCGTCTATCACCAAACCCCCTATGACGACTCGTCACCAGGTGAACCCAAACGATTAATTCAATATGTTACTATGCAACAGGAACTTGACGTTGTTGGCAATTGGCGAGGCGCTGCCGATAAGGCTGAATTGTTTCGCGCTCTGTGTCCAGAAACAACCGAATCAATCAATTAGATTGTCTTGAAACTGATTAAGTCATTCACATCAATTCTATCTTTTTAACTATGTTACAAAGTGTGAACCATATGTAACTCGTATTTTGTTCTGCTTGTAGTGCGTAGCGACTGAGGAGAGCAATGAAAATGTTAACATTTGTCAACGTATGTCTTCTTATTGCTTTAATGAAGTGGATGAAGGGGACTCAGTGTTCCAAGCAGCTTTGCATTGTAGGCTGTACTAAGGATGGTGCTAAGAAAAGTTCCAACTTGACTGTCGAATGAAAAGCCTGTGGTCATGAAACGCGAATTTTGCCCCGCTTTGACGTAAGGTGGTTATTCCTTTGGAAACGCTAGCATGTTTACAACATTACCAAAAACCTGAATAAGACAGTTTTTGCATGTATAATATAATACTAAGCTAGTATATATTAAATCTAGCCGCTATTAGCGTAATGTGTCAACAACGGTTACAACTAGTAAAAACACATTTTCTTTTACACAATAAACTTATTGGCTATTTTCTGCAGCTATGTAAAGAGGGAAGTAGTAGTTCGACTTCGGCATCAAGCATAAGCAGCAACAATTCCTTTAGCGTTGCAAAAATGTGTAGTAGAACTGCAACGAAAAACAGCTTTTAGTTTCTAAGGTAACATTTTTTAGAGTGAACCTATTTTAACAAAGTTTTATTTTATCTTAACTAGCTTATGCAGTTTATTCCATCAGCCATATTTAACCTTCGCACTAGAGTTATCCAGTATTGTAAATAAACTTTATGCAGCTATGCTGACTACACTGACTTGAAAGGATCCGCATAGCAAACGGCATACCAAAGCTGCACTCAGTAAAAATACAAAGTTTATAATAATAATTTACGTTTCTATTTGTCCAGCATTAATACTAGATCCTCTAATCAGCGCTGTGTAAAATCGCTCATTAAACCACTCAGTTAAACCGTGGGAACAAATGGCAGTAATTTTGGCTTAAACTTTTATTTGCTTAACTCATAATATTTTATTAACAAGTTTCCCGCGTAGTGCAGTATATAGTTATATGCTAATCGTAAGCTAACGAACATATTCACAGGTAAAATTCTATGATATTTTTATCAAAATGATAATTTATATGGCAATTTTTCATGCTCAAAAACACAAACAATTTTTCTCTAATAAAGGGGTTTATAATTGAACAGTACAATGTTTAAACAACACATAATATAATTTTTTATACTTATGTGAACTACCTATACATGTTTTGGTTAAATTGAGATTTTGGGTGAATTTTCTACTTTTTCTCTCATATTATAAGCCTGCTACTAACCAGAAAATTCCCCAGCTTTCCTTAGAGCTATAAAATCACTTTACCAATCACGTTGCTTTGTTTTGCTGAATATTACTGTGTATGGTTACGTTGCACTGGAGAAACCGAATTTGGGTGGGACAATTATATGGTTGTAATAATTGCGATAACTGTTGTTACTACAGCAACGAAGTTATCTGACATTTCGAAATTTACTTGTGAGTGTGAATATTGTATTTGTTATGTTAATATATTCGTCCTAACTGCTCACAATCTACGTATCATTACTCCACTCCGGAAGACCTGTAGACATGTTTTTCTATTGTGTTCACCACTGATGCGCTAGCTAGTTGGCCTCAGTCTCTAACTGTTATGGGTTTGATGCCCATTAGGGGACCAACAGAATTCCTACCTCTGACGATGACACAAAGGGCAAATATCATATTCTGCCTTTCCGAATAGAGATTGAACTAAGTAGCTTGTGAACTGTTTTGAGTAATACATGAAATTATAACTAATATACTACTACTCATTGTAAACGTCTCCTTGTTTTAGACCACAACGTCTGACTGCTGGTAAATTCCAGAGAAAATTTCCTGCGTAATGGCTGCTTAAATTATTACCCTGCAAAGATTCCGGCGAACACAATAAATCAGCTTGAACCCCTCAACTAAAGACACATACCCAACTTGTCTAGTATATATAACGCACGACAGACTGCATCGTCTAAGTGTACTAAGCACCCATACCGAGTAGGATACACATTTGTATCAACACAACTTCTCCATGTTGATGCAATCGAGAAAAGTCCATGTGTGTACTAAATGCACGGCCGATAGTAAAATAATAATATTGCATGTAATCGCAAATCTTGTAGTCTTAGAATCATTATTATTTATGGTAACAATGTCATATATACAGAAAAATGCATCCCGCGAAGTTCATGCGCTTTACAAGTGGATGGATGTTTGACACACAAAGATCATAATATGCATCAAGAATGATGGTGTCCAGTGGGCTTGTGATTATCTTGTGGCATAATAACAATAAATAACGCGTCGGCTGTAAGCCATAACGCCGTTTCGCTGCCGTGTGACCATCACAAGCCGCAGTGCAATACAGGTTGTCTTTGAGATGTCAACTGTGTAGATTTCTTTACAATCCGATTAAATGAAGAATCATAAGCTGCCTAAAATGCAGCGCGTCCTATTAACGTATCTGCCAAATAGAAGACAAGCGATATCATAAATTTCAATGTGCCTTTTTTGCTCTGAATCCTGTCTTATACGGAAAGCAGCCATGACCTTGGAGGATTTCCAGTGTAATCTGCGGATGTAGTAACCTGCGTGGCAGTAGAGATACGTCGTGCTGTGTCCGTTAGCTTGCAGATTATGCAGCCTAGCCACCGTCCCACAAGTCTCAGTGGCTTAAGCGACTTGCTATTTGGCAACGACCTCTAGCGGTCATGGGTAGGTTCACTAGTCGGAGACCGAGGGAAGGCGCACCACTGACAAGCCCCATTAAGTCAAAATGCATCTGGGGCTTTCCAAGTTGTGGGCTGCGCTTTGTAGCTCGTCAGCTGCTAGAACGAACGCGAATGAATTTGCCACAATACTGTCGTTCGCTAAATAATGCATATTTCGCATTTAGCTTTCGTTGCATCAGGAGCCGAATGAATGCTGCTGTCTGTCGTTGTTCATGTTGAATATTCTAACGTAGGGATAAGCTTTGTCAAAGTAATTCATTATTTCCAGACTTAAAAAATCAACCGCTATTTCTTATTAAAGTAGACATTTAACAGCGAGTTTATATTCCCTACAATGTTTGATGTTTATCATCGTCATTGAATAGCTGCTCAGGTAAATTTGCCAGAAAATACCACATTCAGATTTTCGTCAAAAAACTTTTCGAGTACGTTTTCGTTTATTTTGAAACTTATGCACTTTTATTTTTTGTTAATGCGTTTATGAGTTGCAACCGCATATCATGTTAAAATTGGCTTTTGTAGTTAGATTGACTCACAGCAGAAGACTTATGCATGATAGTCGTATTTTCATATCCTTGTAAGAATGTATGTAACGGAAGCTGGTGACATTCTAACGATTTATATGTGGGAGACCAGTAGCATTATCTTTATATATAAACTCAACAGATCTAGCCCCGAAAGCCTTAATGTGTATACTTGTATCACACTTATCATTATACATACATAACAACTATGTGTTGGGTTGATTGACCTACCCTAGTATGCAAATGTTTTGAAAACGAATGTGTATAGGCTGATCATCCACAATGCGAGACAGTCTCGTTCACCGAGCACAATACGAAAATTTCCTGGATTTCTGTGTCATTACAAATAAATATATAAATGTGTTTTTTTCGTTAACACAAGGCACACTTGCGCTGGCATAGTCGTGCAAACAGAGTAGATAAATTCTACTTCATTCGTATGATTTATTGATGTTCTTATTTACTGTGCATAGCACATCGGGTTATTAATAAAGGTGCAGTTATATACCCATGTCATTTTTGTGAAGTTTAGTCAGATTAGTGAGAGTACATAAACTATAATAACATTTGTATAAACTTTGCCAATATGGCTTTTCTGCGTGTTTCGTGTGTTATTGAATGGATAACGACAGCAATTTGTGTCAAAGCGCATCTGCTATATGATCTAGTGTAGTTGGGTCTTTTGAATATAGCTCATATTTTCCAACAAGTGGTAGTCTCCAAAACCCATCAATTTGCCTACAGTTTCATCTTAGCAGCTCCCGAAGTTCTAGTTAGAATAGTTAACATATATTATTCGTGTTTCACTTAAATTTTGATGGCTCAGCTTTGTGCATGAAAGCTCCTTAAGTGGATAATTTTAAAAAAATATTTTATGACCTAATTTATTAGTCGCACTTAATTAACGAAAGGAAGCTCTGATATCTCTTATAGTACTCGAGAGAGAACATAGTTATTTTCTCGCTACCTAAAAATCCTGATGTTAGAATAATCACTCAATTCTAAATCGGTTTTGTGTCCTGACAATACAACACTTTAGTCGCAGTCGCCTAGGTGAGTTAAAGAGCGGATTAGGTTTCTCCAGAATTTACAGCTGTCAATTATAATGATTCTGGAAAGAAGTATGTATATTATGTTTATATTATTTCACTATCCATGAATCCTCCGCAAATCACAGCATTTCTGATATTCAAATTCCTGACACAGTTACCACTCATAAAGACAGTGGTTATGATGAAAACCAAGAAAGTTTAGTAGCAGTTTTTGAATTATCCAGAGAAGTTTACGCATCAAGTATGTTACGTCGTTGAAGCAATTAGATATCCAAACTACTAAGCTGATAAGGTTGTAGCACACGATGTTTTCAAGGCAAGACCTGGACCAAATATGCGCACTAAAATATATGTGTCATATAGTAGTTACTGGAGTGATTTTGAGATGAATTACTTCGAAAATGTAGAAGCGTATTCTAGTATGTACCAATGATGTGGCCAGCTGGTTATTAGCAGTTGGCCAAACGCACGTATTCCTGAGCTGCGTGCGTTCCTTGAGATACTTTACATCAGATATTTAAGCGGTAGGAGTGCATGCGACAGAATTTGTTTAGGAGCGAGATATACAGATTATTCATTTGCGAGCAAACTTGGCATGGACAACTTCAAAAAATATCAGCTTGCTTTTCTGAAGTGTTGTCTGTCAGACTTGAAGATTGTAATTACTTGCAGCGCTAAATGCCTAAGCAGAAATTCACCGTCGACAAGGATATGTTACTGCGAACGCAACACGTTAAAGAACTAATTGCTTATTTCGTGGAAATGCGTTTGTGGCTGCAATGAGAAAATGGATTGATATGTTTCAATTTGAATATAAATAACAAATTAATCTATTTGCAGTGTATTTAAGTATTTTATATGTATCAGAATAATTCAGATGCAAATGTTTTGTACCCTGATTGTAATAGATTTCCTGCCGTACATTAAAAATGATAGTTGATAAAAAGAAATTTAACAAAATTAAAAGGGGTGATTTGGTACGTGTTTTTTTCTAGAAAGCACCACACATTTCTCATTACATGGTATGACATTATTAAGTAATCTGTTCTTGGGCTAAATTCTTATTTTGCCGTAGAAAATATTGGTTATTGCAGTTCCATAATCAAAAGCATATTCTAATATCTACTGTGGTCATATCTACTTTGACCATCATGATAAGCATACACAGAGGCAAATTTACACAACACAACAGTAAAGTGGCTACTGTTAAAATGAAATAAAGTTAAGATGCACAAATTAACGTTGGACATGCGTAGACGTATTTTTCTAATTTTTCCGATTGTTAGTGCTTCTTTGATGATGAAAAGCACTCACCATCAGAAACAGAAGAAATGAATTCCATCCCGTTGTCCGTTATGACAAAATGGAAATTCAACCGCTTCACATGTATAAAGTATGGCGACCGAGTTAATTTCTGGTTCAGCGCAAGGTTTGTTTCCGTAAACATCCAACCTGGTTGGACCCAAAACAATTTACCCAGGCTGGACGTGCAGTTTTATGTGTTGCGGCAATTCTATTTCACCAGCACCAAAGCGCATTTCTTTCAAATTTTGCTCGAGTATCTGACAAATTAGTGTGTGTACTGCATTTGCATCTGCTTCTTTTTCCTGTGGAATTCTGCGCAGAACATACTGGGGATTTATGTGAATCGTATTCTGGACTATGTCGCGCAGTCAAAATCCTTACAACTGTTAAAATTCGGCAGCTTGCCTTATATTTCTGTGTGCCATAGGTAAGACCCCAAAATGACACTTGTTAACAGACATGATTACGATGCAACTTGCAAACTCAAGGCCATCAGTCACGCGGTAAAACAAAGGAATAGAGCAACTACAAAACAAATCAACATTATTGGATCGAGGATACAGAGGTGGAAGAAGCAAGGTGACCTGCCCCTAGAAATGAAGACATAGCGATGTTGGGTGGAACAAAGCAAGGGGACGCAGTTGTAGAACAAAATTGAGCAGTGGATTACTGAATACAGAACAGCACCAGAAAGCATCTCTACGATATCCATGCGATTCGAGGCATTGGCGATGGCACTTCATATGAAGATGAACGACTTTCAAGGAGGTCCATTTTGGCGATTCCGTTTTATCAAAAAGCGTCAACTTTCCATCCGTACAATAACTACCACCTCGCAGAAAGTGCCAAAGGCATACGAAATAAAGTCGGCCATCTTTTGCTATTACTGTAAGAACAAGATCTCCGAAAAGTAGATCTGACCAGGTCATATTACGAGTATGGACTAGGTACCTATCAGTTATGATATCCCCATGAAGCGTAATGTTAAAACAACATGGACGTCTACTATATCTATGCGCACCAAGGGAACGTATAACCAACCATCACGGTAGTTCTTGGTTGCAAGGTAAATGGCCAGAAACTAGCATCCCTGTTGATTGTTACTAGGAAGACTTTGCCAAAATAATGGTTTCCTGTTGAGCTCATCGTCAAACTCAAAACAAAAGGCTGCATGCACAAGGAGAAGATGATCGTGAGGCAGAGATAGGTCAACATCAAGAGACAGGATGGCTTTTCCTACACATATCCGTCTTAATTGAACTATGAATACATGTGCGCCTATCTTACGGAAAATTTTAAATGCCAAGTAAAGAAAAATAATCCGGCATCATACCGAGATAATTCATCAAAAAACTGTAACTGCTGGATATTGTCGTTGTATTTTATTGATGGATTTCAAATTTATATTGCGAGCCGCTTGGGAGCATTGGATAACATAAGGTGAGCACACATGTACCAAGAGAGGGTGGCAACGCCGGGCTAGTTCGCAACTATCTGCCAATGGATCGTCGATGACTGACCTAACATTATGGGTCTAAACCGTCGTTCGAACTTTCCGAAGGCTGGAATCATCAATGAACACACTTGCAACAGCAACGTGACTGACTCAGATTATGACGAGAGGGATCCGGGCTTGGTTGATGCCGCCATCGCCCAAATGATAAAATCGGACACTGGTGATAAAGAAGTTGACGGATTTGTAGCAGCGGAATGGTTGAAAAAGTGAGGGTATCTTTCTGTGTTTTATGTGTGTTACAAGTAAACACTATTTATGGTTATTGTTTATAAGCTGAATAAAATCTGATCGATGCGACTATTTTATTTAGCTTTATGCGCCTTATAATACAGTGCGCCATATATACTATTAGATCCGTTCTTTTATACTGTTTCTTTTAATCAAGGAC
>OX104064.1:15350742-15419355 GCA_944474145.2 Dicrocoelium dendriticum
TTTTTTCGGAAAGTAGAAAGAAATTAATCATTAAGTCCGTGACGGAAAAAACGAAAGAACCTAGTTTTTGAGGAATGTTATTTAGTTGCTCATTTAAATAGGATTTCCACAGCAGCCAATTCACGACTTTTTAACTTAAAGAGGAGGGACGGGAAGACCATCAATATTATGTCAATATATCAGTTTATATGTGAACACAAGAAAAAGTCTGAACTAAACAAAACATACGGTATCATATCAAATGCACTAAACTTCACCCGGCACAATGGTATGCTGATACTTTCTACGGAAAAGCTTACTGCAAATTTAGCAAGTAAAAAAGAAGGAATGGTTATAAATACACTGAAATCAACGTAGTAGGCTGTGTCGCATTTGGGATTACGTCGAAATAAATATATGGTACAATACTGATTCGGTTCGAATAAAGCAAAAACAGATTCAACGTAGCACATTTCTTCTAGACTGAATTAAAGCTGTGTTGGGATAATAAATATGATAAAATAGAAAAGTCAAATTAAAATTGTTCTCCTATTTTTAACAATTTTGGACGGGTTGAATTTCTTACTGCTATTCAGATAAAGCTAAACAGTAAGTTATATTGGACGAGTGCTATCTCTGGCTGCGCGATGAGGGCAGGTCAATATTTTACAACTCTTGTGATATTAATGCCACAAACGGTTATGGAGGCCACATATTCCATATGTTATTGGAAGAAAGCATACGAAACAATTGATGTTGATGCGTTAACGCGCTTAGAGCAATAGTGAATGAATTTAACCAAAGCATTTAAAAACCTTAATATGCAAATTTTCCATCTAGTACTTTAATTTGCCTTGCATGTTCAGATTGTGCAAGTACCAATGTACTGCCTTACAATTCCGTTATATACCACTTAAACCCCTTGCTAATATTCCCTGTTTACACACAAAACTTCAATCTTAGTGTCAGCTAAATATTGAATTAGTAACAGGAATTTTCTAATGTAGATAACACACTTGTTTGACAGGGAAAGCATGAATTTAACCAAATGGTTAATTTTAGTTGCATCCGTTTCCGTCCATAGGTCAGATGTGTTACCTTGGTTGCCCATGCATCAATTTGACGTGTGTACTTCTGACCCAACCCATTTTCCACTGTAAATTACTAAACAAACTAGCTTTGGCAGATCTATAGAACTTTACGGGTTACGGTTGTCGAATATAGCTTTTGAAGATGGCGTGCATTTTTAACATATTAAGCAGATAACCAGAGATTTTCTTTTACCTGTCCCCTCCGGTAATTGAAAAAGTTATTGATTTTCAGTATTAATGCAGTAAATGGTCGCAGTTAAAGAAAATGAGATTCATTTGACTCCATTATTAAAGCGGTATAAAATACAACAAAAAGCACACATACTGTAAGATTTAATAGTTGTGGGCGGCATATCATGATTTTTCAGAATTTAATCAGAAAAATTGCAGCGAACTCTTAGTAAGTTTGTACAATATTTTTGTAACTATAAAGGTTTAAACCACTAGCACTGCCTTTTGCTATCGATCCGCAACAAGTTGCTACTCATGTTCTGTGATTATCAGTCTGGTTGCATGCAACATTACAGTCTATGTTGCAACAAAATTGATCTGTTATTCGTTGCTACTCATCGCCATCACCGTTGCATTAGTTTAAATATTTACCTTTAAGACGGCAATGAGCTTTAACTTACCTATATTCGGTAAATACGCTCTGCGGACGAGGGCCATTGGGAGGAAATGACTGTCTAACCATTTTCTGGATTTATAGCAACATAGAGTTTGTATGTATGCAAGATATTTTACTTAATTTCTGAATGCCTGTGATACATAAAATTTACGACATTCTCGTTGTACTATTTGATGAGTAAAACAAAATAGTCTATCTATTTTACTTTCACTTGTTAATTGTAGGCAAATTACGGATACGTTGCCTGCACTGGGGACTACAGTATGCCTGTCTTATGTTAAGCTGCTTTTGTGCAGGTGAAGTTGCTGCACCTATGTAGTTACAACGGACGGTTTACTAGCACTTAATTAAATTATGATCATATTCAGTGAGCTATCTAGATGTAAGATCCTTCAAAACCGTCATATATCTAAGCCGTAACCTGTATCAGCAGGTAAAATTTATTCAATTTAAAATAATTTATTCAAGACATGATTACGAATGACGCACCAAAATATTAGACTAAAAACATCAACAATGTAAAATTATTATTTTATGGAGCCTAACAAAATTTTGGCTATATCATAACCAGTAGTTAAAAAGGATACGGCATCTATTGTATGGTGCATACTAGGTAACTACATACAGTGCAATATCAACAATCTGTCAACAATATATATGGCAAATATTATGATATGAATAGTGAAAAATATTGAATAATAATACAAGCTAAAGAAATACTGCGTCGTTGAGTGGGTAGTAATTTACTTGAGCAATTTTTGAAAGCTTATTTACAAACGTCGCATTTATGATCTATGTAGGAGATACATGTTAGCACTTTTACGATAACATTAATACTGCAACTTTAATCAATGACAATAGAATTTCCTATGTTCCACACACTTACACGTAAATTGTTCTCATTGCCCTCTCTCCGGATCTAAGTATCCTGGATGACACTTAAATGTACGCAATTGAAGTTTTGTCTTTATAGGTTTAAATGATATTCTGTGGTTGCCAGCAATTTTGAATGACGGTCTATGGTTCACCAACGTTTTTCATAAAGAATTGAACTGTAGTTTAAAACAGTTTGCGTGGATCATAATTATTAAGTTTACCCGAATTAATAGGATAAAAGCATACACTACTTCTAATGACACAACATGTCTACGTCCATCGAAGTTTACCTTATAATTGTTTAATTTAAACCCTTTCATCTATATTCATTGCAACCGTTAGCACATAAGGCATCTTACTGTACTTCCCTTAGCTTTCTTTTACAGCTGAAACGACAAAGGCTAAGGGATAGCATTATACAATAAAGAGACGAATAACTGTAAACAAAATGTTTGCCAATTATGATACGTAGATTTTTACAGTATATTCAGTCATCCGTCCAACGTTTATCATTTTGACATTTTTTTCAGAAGCAACATATTTTTGTGCATAAAATATCATCAAGTATTCTTAATTATAGGGTTACGTATATTCTGCAGGTGTGGACGATATAAACATTACAAATGTTATCATTTTATGGCTATATTTATTGTCGTACGTAGCACTTTACACAAACAGCCTTTTTATTAACGCAGTAAGAATACATAGCTTGCGAAGTGTTAACATTTCAATTGTTCTTGTCAGTCGCTACGCAATACAGACAGAATAAATTATGCATTAAATAGGATTCACACTTAATAACATAGCTAAAAGGATGTACCTGAGATAAATGACTTAACCAGGTCCAAGACAATATAATTGATGGCCTCATTAGTTTCTGGGCAGAGAGCGCAGGACAATTCAACCTTATCAAAGTAAATTGGCGTCGGTTCTCGAGCGCTTCACGTAGGAGCACATTCGTGATAAGCGATTCCGCGTCTCTGGAATACATGAGCTCTTCGTCAAGCGGGAATTCCACTACGTTCAATAATGTACAAGACTAACTCACATTATCACAAAGTGGCTCGGTGGTTGGCAAAGCTCTTAGAACCCGTGCATAATCACCTGAGCATACATTGTTTGATAGACTGAAATAAACATACGCTGTACGCGGAGCTCATGCATTCCCTAGACGCGGAATCACTTTTAACGAATGTGCCACTAGTAAAAAGTTTGACTACCTATGCCAATTTATTTTGACTCGGAACCTCCCTGTGGGCCTTCCTCTGAAATACTTAAGATACTTCATATTGTTATGCACTGAAAATATGCGGTTCCAGTTTGAAGGGACGGCTAACAAACAGCTCGACAGTGTCGCTATCGGTAGTCATTCAGGACCGGTCCTGGTTGAAATCTTCTTGGGTATGATTCAAAGAAACGTTGCTGCCTGCAAAGGTGAAGCAAAGATTTATAAGCGCTTTGTAGACGTTATTCTTGCCTTTATAAATAGTGAACATTTCGGCCGCCCTTCTACCTTCCTGAACTCAGTTCACCCTAACCTTACGATATCACACGAGAAATAAAAGAGGACAACATGTCCTTTCTGGATGTGTTCCTCAAGAGAAGTACAGATTACACTGCAGCGCACTGTGTACAGAAAAGTGATCTGGAGGGTATAATACCTACATTTTCCAGCTTCGTCCCAGTTGCATAAAAGCGAAGTCCCATAAAAGCTCTTTTCTACAGTGTCAGGCGAATTTGCAGTCCAAAGTGCTGAAGGCTGAAGAGAAGTTTTCTTATACCGTACTCTGCTGTCCAATTGGTATCTGGAGAGATCATTCAGATTCAAAGCAGACTTCCTAAGAAAATGGTACTAGTACAAACAGCGGGAAGACGGAAGTTTATTTGTTCTTACTGTTCAAAGAGGATCATGTGGCAAATGATGTTGATCAAAATCACAAGTCCGTTCAAATGAGCATCTACTATACCGCCTAACTACGACTTATAGACACTACAAAATGATTTCTCACCACAGCTCTCCGAGTAGCACGCCAATCAGTTTGGCCTCTAATATCATCTACTGGTTCAATTGAAGTTGCGGTGACCCTTACATCGGCAAGACTGGTTGCCTGCTGGCTCAAATGGGGACAGAACACTTCCCATTGTAGCTAAGGCTGTTGCTGTCTCACCAAGGCGGCGTGGATCAAAGAATGAACCGGAACGCTGCCTCGTCTATCACCAAACCCCTTAAGACGACTCGTCACCAGGTGAACCAGAACAATTCATTCAATATGCTATTGTGCAACAGGAACTTGACGTTGTTGGAAATTGGCGAGGCGCTGCAGATAAGGTTGAATTGTTTCGTGCTCTGTGTACAGAAACAACTGAATCAATCAATTAGCTTATATTGGACTTGATTAAGTCATTCACGTCAATTTTTTCTGTTTAGCTATGTTACAAAGTGTGAAACATATTTAATGCGCATATTGTTCTGTCTGTATTGCGTAGCGACTGACAAGAGCAATAAAATGTTAACATTTAACAACGTATGTCTTCTTATTGCGTTAATGAAGTGGTTGAAGGGGAGTCAGTGTTCTAAGCTGCTTAGCATTTTAGGCTGTAATAAGGAAGGTGCTAGGAAAAGTTCCAACTTAACTGTCGAATGAAAAGCCTGTGGTCATGAAACGAGAATTTTGCCCCGCGTTGACCTAAGGTGGTTATTATTTTGGAAAGCAATCTTGTTTACAACATTACCAACAACCTGATTAAGACATAGGTTTTGCATGTATCATATAATACTCAGCTAATGCATATTAAATATAACCGCTAGAAGCTTAATGTGTTAACAACGGTTACAACTAGTAAAAAGAAATTTTTCTTTTGCACAATAACATTATTGACAATTTTCCGCAGCTATGTAAGAAGGGAAGTAGTAATTCGACGCTGGCATCATGCATAAGCAGCAACAATTACTTCAGCTTTGCAAAAAGTTATAGTTGAATTACAATGAAAAAGAGCTTTTAGTTTCTAAGGTAACATTTTTTAGAGTATGCCCATTTCAACAAAATTTGATTCTATCTTAACTTGCTTATGCATTTAATTCTATCAGCCAATTTTAGCCTTTGCACTAGAGTTATCCAGTATTGTAAATAAACATTATGCAGCTATGCTGAATACACTGACTTGGTACGACCCGCATAGCAAGCTGCTTAATAAGACTGCACTCAGTGAAAATATAAAGTTTATAATAATAATGTACGTTTCTATTTGTCTAACATTATTACTAGATGTTTTAAACAGCGCTGTGTAAAATCTCTCATGAAACCACTCATTTAAACCGTGGGAACAAATGGCAGTAATTTTTGCTTAAACGTTTACATGTTGAAATCATAATATTTTATTGAAAATTTTCACGCGTACTGCATTATAGAGACTTATGCTAATCGTAAGCTAACGAACGTATTCATAGGTAAAATTCTATGGTGTTTTTATCAAAATGACAATTTATATGGGTACTTTTTCATGCTCAAAAACAAACAATTTTTCGCTACTAAAGGGTTTGCTATTTGAACAGTGCGATGTTTAAGACAAGACATAATATACCTGTTTTACTTATGAAAACTACCTATACATGTTTCAGTTAAATGGATATTTTGGGTGAATTTTCTACTTTTCCTCTCATGTTATAAGCCTGCTACCAGCCAGAAAATTCCCCAATTTTCCTTAGAGCTATAAAACCATGTTACCCATCAGTTTGCATTGTTTTACTGAATATTGCTGAGTATGCTTATATTGCTCTGGAGAAACCGATTTTAGGTGGGACAATTCTCTATTTGGAATAAATGTGATAACTGCTGTTACTACACCAACGAAGTTATCTGACAAGTCGGAATTCACTTGCGAGTATGAGATTGTATTTGTTATTTTAATGTATTCGTCCTAACTGCGCACAATCGATGTAGCATAACCCCACTCCGGAATAACTGTAAACATGTTTTCTATTGTGTTCATCATTGATGCGCTAGGTAGTTGTCCTCAGTCTCTAACTCTTATGGGTTTGATGCCCGTTGGGGGGACCAACAGAATTCCTACCACTGACGAACCCCCAAAGGGCAAAAATCACCTGCTGCCTTTCCGAGTAGAAATTGTACTATGTAGCTTGTGATCTGCTTTAAGTAATACCTTAAAATTACAACTAATATACTCCTACTCATAGTAAGCGCCTCCTTGTTTTGACTACAACATTTGACTGCTAGTAAATTCCAGAGCAAATTTCCTGCGTAATTGCTGCTTAAATTAGTACCCTGCAACAATTCCGGCGAACACAATAAATCATCTTGATCCCCTCAACCAGACATACATACCCGACTTGTCTAGCATATATGACGCACGACAGCCTGCATCGTCTAAGTGTACTAAGCACCCATACCGAGTAGGATACACATTAGTACCAACACAACCCCTCCATATTGACGCAGTCGAGAAAAGTCAATGTGCGTACAAAGTGCACCGCCGATAGTAATATACGTAATATTGAATGTAATCGCAAATGATGTAGTCTTAGAAGCAGTATTAATAATGGTAAACAATATAATATATACAGAAAAACTGCATCCCGCGCGGTCCATGCGCGTTATAAGTGGATGGATGTTTGACACTCAAAGATCAAATTATACATCAAGAATGATGGTGTACAGTGGGCTTGTGATCTTCTGGTAGTATAATAACAATACAAAACGCGTTGGCTGTACGCCGTAATGCCGCTTCGCTGCCGTGTGACCATCATAAGTCGCAAGCGGACTGGGTATACCGTGAGGATGACTACCCCTACGGGAATTCGAACACAAAACGACTTTGATTGACATAGCTAATCCGAATTTCAATAACACCAAGTCATCTCACCAAACGTTGATAAGTTTAGCATGCGGGAACCACCGATAATTTCTTCACACGCAATTTCGAATCATTCTATTTTACTGACCCTGATTACATTAAACTTCTGCGCTTACCAACTGAATGACGAAATGTGCAATAACGCTAACAATTTTCCGTTATGTTTTCACTTTACCATTTTAACCTCTCTGGAGCTATTGAAACACAAATAAAAGCGATCCAGTCGCTATACAGCAAACACAGCAAACGTTAACTTCACCGTATGGTTAAACCGATTATGACACAGCAGTTGCGCTAGTGAAAGCAAATTCATAATGCATCTCAGAATACGGAATATTCACCAAACTTCCCATGTCTTAATATAGCATGGGATGAATAAACATAATAATTAAAAGAAAAGGGACTACTAAATCCGTTTAAAAGTAAATGTAAAGCTTAGATCTCAATGTAGTACGGGTGCTATGTTAAATTTCGCAGGAGTACACAGACCCATCCAAATGCACTGACGACATCAGTTCTTTTACAGTGCAATACCGTTCGCTTACTGGTTGTCTTTGAGATGTAATCTGCTTAGGTTTCGTTACAATCCGATTTAAATAAAGAACCACAAACTGCTTAAAATGCAGCGCGTCCAATTAGCGTAATCAGCCAATTAGAAGATAAGCGAGACCATAAATTTCGGTGTGTATTATTGCTCTGAATCCTGTCTTATACGGAAAGCAGCCATGACCTCTGAGCATAACCAGTGTAATCTGCGAATGTAGTAACCTGCGTGGCAGTAGAGATAGGTCATGATGTGCCCGTGAGCTTGCAGATTATGCAGCTTAGCCACGGTTCCACAAGGCTCAGTGGCTTAAGCTGCTTGCTATTTGTCAACGACCTCTAGCGGTCATGGGTAGGTTCACTAGTCGGAGAGCCAGGGTAGGCGCACCACTAACGAGCCCCAATAGGTAGAAATGCATCTGAGACTTTTCCTAGTTGTGAGCTGCTCTTTGTAGCTCATGAGATGCTGGATGGAATGCAAATGAATTTGCCACAATACTGGCGTTCGCTAAATAACGCATATTTCGTATTTAAAGTTTGTTATGTTAGGCGCCGAATGAATGCTGCTGTCTGTTGTTGTTCATGTTGAATATTTTAACGTAGAGATAAGCTTTATCAACATGATTCATTTTTTCCAGACTTAGCAAATCAACCGCTATTTCTTATTAAAGTAGACATTTAACAACGAGTTTATATTCGCTACAATGTTTGATGTTTATCATCGTCATTGAACAACTGCTTAGGTAAATTTGCCAGAAAATACCACATTCAGTTTTTGGTTAATAAATATTTCGAGTACGTTTTCGTTTATTTTGATACTTTGCACTTTTGTTTTTGTTAATGCGTTTATAAGTTGCAACCGCGTATCATGTTAAAATCGGCTTTTGGAGTTAGATTGACCCTCAACAGAGGATTTGTGCATGATAGTCGTATTTTCATATCCTTGTAATTCTTACAATTCTTACAACGGTAGCTGGTGTCATTCTTACGATTTATATGTAGAAGACTAGTAGCATTATCTTTCCATTTACACCCAACAGAATTATCCCCGAATGCCTTAATATGTAAACTTTTATCTCACTTATCAGCATACATACATAACAACTATGTGTTAGCTAGATTAATCTACCCTAGTATGCAAATGTTTTGAAAACGGATGTGTATCAGTTAATCCTCCACAATGCGAGACAGTCTCGTTTACCGAGCACAATACGGAAAGTTCCTGGATTTCTGTGTCATTATTAAATAAATATATAAATGTGTTTTTTTCGATAACACAAGGCACACTTGCACTGGCATAGTCGTGAAAACAGAGTAGCTAAAGTCTGTTTCAGTCGTATGATTTATTGACGTTCTTATGTACTGTGCAAAGCACATGGTGTTATTAGTAAAAGTGCAGTTATATAATCATGTTATTTTCGTAAAGTTTAGTCAGATGAGTGCGAGTACATCAAAAATAAGAATATTTGCATAAACTTTGTCAATATCGCTTTTCTGCGCCTTTTGTGTACCATTGAGTTGATAACGATAGCAATATGTGTCAAAGTGCATCTGCCACCTGATCTAGTGCAGTTGGGTCTTTTGTATATAACACATAATTTCCAACAAGTGGTAGTCTCCAAAACCCATCATATTGACAACAGTTTCATCTTAACATCTCTCTGAAGTTCTAGTTAGAATAATTAACATATATTATTCGTGATTCACTTACATTTTGATTGCTAAGCTTTGTGCTTGATAGCTCGTTAAGTGAATCATTTCAAAAAATATTTTATGACCTAATTTATTGGTCGCACATAATTAACGAAAGGAAGATCTGATATCTGTTATATTATTTGAGAGAGCATAGTTATTTTTCCGCCACCTAGAAAACCTTATGTCAGAATAATAACTCAATTGTAATACGGTTTTCTTCCTGATAATACAACACTTAAGTCACAATCGCCCAGATGAGTGAAACAGCGGATTAGGTTTCCCCAGAATTTAAAGCTGTCAATTATAATGATTCTGGAAAGAAGTATGTATATTATGTTTATACTTATTTCACCATCCATGAATCCTCCGCAAATCACAGCATTTCTGATAGGCAAATTCTTGACAGAATTACCACTCATAAAGACAGTAGTGATGATGAAAACCAAGAAAGGTTAATAACAGTTTTTGCATCATCCAGAGAATTGTACGTATCAAAAATGTTACGCCGTTGAAGCAATTAGATATCCAAACTACTAAGTTGGTAAGATTGCAGCACACAATGTTTTCACGGCAAAACCTGGACCAAATATACGCACTAAAATATTTGTGTTATATAGTAGTCACTGGAGTGATTTTGAGATGAATTACTTCGAATATGTGGAAGCATGTTCTAGTATGCACCAATGATGAGGCCAGCTGGTTATTAGCAGTCAGCCAAGCGTATTCCTGAGCTGCTTGGTATACCTCACATCAGAGATTCGAAGCAGCAGGAGTGCATGCGACCGAATATGTTTAGGCGCGAAATATACAGATTATGCTGTTGCGAGCGAATTTGGCATGGACAAGTTCAAAAAATATCAGCTTGCTTTTATGAAATATTTTCTCTCAGATTTGAAGATTGTAAATACCAGCAGCGCTATATGCCAAAACAGAAATTCACCGTCGACAAAAGTATGTGACTGCGAATGCAACACGTTAAAGAACTAAGGGCTTAATTTGTGGAAATGCGTTTGTGGCTGAAATGAGAAAATTGAGAGATGTGGCACACGTTTCAATTTGATTATAAATAACAAATACACTTATCTTCAGGGTATGTAAGTAATTTATACGTATCCGAATAATTCAGATGCAAATGGTTTTGTACCTTGTTTGTAATAAATTCCCTGCCGGACATGAAAAATAATAGTTGGTGAAAAGAAACTTAACAACATTAAAAGGGGTGACTTGGTACACGTATTTTCTAGAACGCACCACACGTTGATCATTACAAGTTATGACCTTATTAGGTGATCTGTTCTTGGTCTAAATTCTTAAATTGCCGCAGAAAGTATTGGTTATTGTGGTTCCATAATCGAAAGCATATTCTAATATCTGCTGTGGTCATATCTACTTTGACCATCATGACAAGCGTACACAGAGGCAATTTTACACAACACAACAGTAAATTGGCTACTGTTAAAATGTAATAAAGTTAGGAAACACAAATATTACGTTGGACACGAGTAGGTGATTTTTTCTAAGGTTTCTGCTTAGCAGTATTTGTTTGATGATTAAAAGCACTCATCATCCGAAACAGAAAAAAGGAATTCCAATCCGTTGTCCGTTATAACGAAACGGACATGCCATCGGCTTCACATGTTTAAAGTAAGGCGACCGAGTTAATTTCTGGTTAAGCTCAAGGTTTGGTTCCGTGGACATCCAACCCGGTTGGACCCAAAACAATGTACCCAGGCTTGACGTGCAGTTTTATGTGTTGTGGCAATGCTCCTTCACCAGCAGCAAAGCGCATTTATTTCACCTTTTGCTTGGGTATCTCAAAAATTAGTGTGTGAATTGCATTTGCACCTGCTTCTTTTTCTTGTGGCATTCTGCGCAGAACCTACTGTGGATTTATATGGACCGTATCCTGGACTATGTGGCGCAGTTAAAATCCTCAAATCTGTTAAAATTTCGACAGCGTGCCTTATATTTCTGTGTGCCATAGGTAAGAGTAAAATATGACACTTGTTAAGCGACATGCTTACGATACAACATGCAAACTCAGGGCCATCAGTCACGCGGTAAAACATAGGAATAGAGAAACTACTAAACAATTCAACATTATGTAATCGATGGTACAGAGTTGGAAGAAGCAAGGTGACTTGCGCCTGGAAATGAGGACATAGCGGAGTTCAGATGGAACAAAGCAAGGGGCGCAGTTATAGAACAAAACTGAGCAGTGGATTACTGAATAATGAACAGCACCTAGAACTGTCTCTACGGTATCCATGGGATTCAAGACATTAGCGATGGCACTTCATCTGATGAGCGACTTTCAAGGAGGTCCATTTCGGCAATTCCGTTTTATTAAAAAGCGTCATCTTTCCATCCGTACAATAACTACCACCTCGCAGAAACTGCCAAAGGCATACGAAATAAAGTCGCTCATCTTCCGCTATTACTGTAAGAACAAGGGCTCCGAAAAGAAGAGCTAGACAGACCACATCACGAGCATGGACGAGGTTCCTCTCAGTTATGATATCCCCATGAAGCGTAGTGTTAAAACGTGGTCATATCTACTTTGGCCATCATGACAAGCATACACAGAGGCAATTCTACACAACACAGCATGTAGCCACTAGGCTGATACACAACTTACGAGGTATGCCATATGAAGACCGATGTAAGAAAATAGGGCTGTACACCCTAGCATATCGTCGGCTGAGAGTTGACCTAATCATGACGCACCGGATACTACATCTGAGTGATTACCCCATGTTGAGACAACTGCTTCATCTGCGCACACCAAGCGGCACGCGAGGACACCGGTACAAACTTATCGTACCGCAGTTGAAGCGGGTAGCTCACCAACTCTGTTTCGAAGGCAGAGTGGTGAATACCTAGAACAACCTGCCGCAGCCGGTAATAGAGGCAAATTCAGTGGACGAATTTAAGAAGCTTCTAAACAAACATTTCGCAGCGGCAAAATATTAAGAGCGGAATGATAATTAATAGGTTGATGTCCAAGAGCGGCAACTGCTGCAGCTACACAGAGTATGCTCTCCTTGCTGCTTCCAATCAGTATCAGTTTTAGTATCAGTGGAGGTCTACTATATCTATGTGCACCAAGGGAACGTATAACCATCCATCACCGTAGTTCTCGGTTGCCAGGTAAATGGCCAGAAACTATCACCTCTGTTGAATGTTAATAGGAATGGTTTGCCAAAATATTGGTTTCCTGTTAAGCTCATCGTCAAACTCAAAACAAAAGGCTGCATGCACGAGGAGAAGATGATCTAGAGGCAGAGATAAGTCAACATCAAGAGACAGGATGGCTTTTACCACAAATCTCCGTCTTAATTGAACTATGACTCCATGTGCGCAAATCTCACGGAAAATATTAAATGTCAAGTAAAGGAAACTAATCCGGAGCTTGCTATCATACCGAGATGAATTATCAAAGAAATGTAACTGCTGGATATTGATGTTGTATTGTATTGATTGCTTTCAAATTTAACTTGCGAGCTGCGTGTGAGTATTGGATGACATAAGATGAGCACACATGTACGAAGAGAGGGAGGCAACGCCGGGCTTGTTTCGCCACCATCTGCCAATGGATCGTCGATGTCTGGGCTAAAATTATGGGTCTCAACCGTCGTTCGAACTTTCCCGTAGACTGGATTCATCAATGAACAGACTTTCAACAGCAACGTGACTGACTCAGATTATGACGAGAAGGATCCGGGCTTGCTTGATGCCGCTATCGACCAAATGAAAAAATCGGACACTGATGCTGAAGAATGTAACGGATTTGTAGCAGCGGAATGGTTGAAAAAGTGAGGTATCTTTCTGTGTATTATGCGTGTTACAAGTAAGACTATTTGTGGTTGTTTTTATACTTTGAATAAAGTCTGATCGATGGGACTATTTTGTTTAGCTTTATGTGTCTTATAGTCCGGTGCGCCATATATACCATTAGATCCGTTCACTTATACTTCGCCTTTTATTCAAGGACACCTTAACGTCCGAAAAATACGGTAGAAATTTTTTCTAATCATCGACCACCGGATTATATGCAACACAATTCATGGTATCTAAAAGTTGTCTGAGCAGCCCTAACAGTCTATCCTTGAGATGGTAAAGGTCTCTTACCCGCGGAAGTTTTTTTATTTTTTGTCAGGTTTGCTCTCCACTGGGTATTCATATGTACTGAACAAACTCGAGGCTGGCAGAGATGTGTTGAGTTAGGTAGAAGGCAAAGATAGCAATTTGGTTAGCATTGCAGTGTCTAAAAATATCAGGATAAAAAGTGATTTCAGCGATTTATCTGAAAAGACTAAATGACCAGCTATCCTTAAACCCAATTTAATACCAGTTACTGATACCAGCCTAAAAAGAATTGTTAAACTAGCCTGCTCTTGGCCTATTTTATTGCGCCTGGTGAACCATTCTCTATCCAAGTTTCCTATCATTTTCGGCTTTACTCACTTCACATGGCAGCAGCAACTAACCATCTGCGTTGCCAGCAAACACCAGACTTTTTCTGTGCTTTACCAGTTCATATTACTCTCGGGTTACTTCGTGCCACTTTCAAAGTTTACGGTTTTCGTCCAACGCTATAAGACAACGTGTTTTCGAGGTAGGTTATTATTTCGGACAGCGGAATATCCTACACTTCTGAATTATATTTTCAAAACACTCATTGACAAACATATTCTCTATTAAAGATATTATTTCAAACGCTTGGTGTGTCACTGTGTGTTTTCACAAATGACTTGAGCCAGATTTTGCCATGGTTTTTGTTTTTAAACCCAGCGACTAATCTCCCTTGGCAGTCAAAGAAGGCCACAATAAGCATGGTGACGTCATTCATTTTGCCAGGGGAATACTCAGTCTTATGTGATATCAGATTGTCAGCACGGTAAGTTTCTTCAAGCTTAAAAATTTGTTGACCTGTTTTGTATGAACATGGTTTTTTAATTTATTCTGCAGCGTGATCCTTGAGAATTGGAGTTCTTTACAAGCATGGCGCTAGTCACAGCCACTTTGCATTAAATTAACGACCAGCTGAATGCTGCATCGTCAAACGAACATTTTTGCAAGATACAAAATTGAATTTGTAGGTCCTATGCACCAAGGAAATGGGTTGTGTAGGGAGGAATTAAAATGTTTAATTTAAATCCTTTGAGATCAAATTTACCGAAGCTTAGGTCTACCGTAGGTTATGATAGGGTAGCACTACAGCAGTATTGCTTAGTTAGTATTCCCTAGATAGTTTATGCAAAACACCTAATAATATAATTATGGATTCCCGATACTATATGTTTTGATAAAGTTCATTACTTATATGTACATAGATATGTGTGTGCACATGAAAACTTAATCATATGTATATGTCAATTTATATTACACAATAACAATAACGATATTTCAGTTGAATGTGCAAAAGGTAAGCATGGTGTTCCAGAAGTGTTTAAGTAATGGGGTCCTTTTGTCCAGCTGGCTAAAGTTACCTAGAAATAACATTATTTATTTTGGTTACATCGGCAACAATGTCTGCAACCTAACGTGGATAACATCAAATATATTTACACCTACTTTTTCAACAACCGACAACGCTTACACTGCCTCAGAAAAACGAGTCAGCGATGAAAGCATATCGTATGTTAAACACATATCAAGACACCGGTCATCTAAGGCTGGATATTCGAGTCCAGCATAACATTATTTCAAACTGATGAAAAAAGAATAGTCCCCAAATAAAACTAAATTAACGCGATATCAAAAAACAAGCATAAATGGGTTTTATATGATAGATATATTGGTCCCTAACCTAAAGATAAAATTTGCCCCATTTTACGATTATCCGGCAAAATTTTCCGCTGTTCTGCGTTAAAGAAATGCTGTAAATCAGTGAATCCAGCGATGATAATAATAACAAAGCTTAGTTACGTATAAGGCTGCAGTTTTGGGCCAAAAATATAAAGGTAACTGCTCGTAACGTGCGGCATTTGAGGAAAAAATTAAATGTGAAACTAGTTAAAAAATGCACAAGTTTATCGCGCTATAGATACCTGGGTAGAAGTGAGTGTATTTGTTTGCACTGTATCCAACTCTTCATCACTGCTTATCTAAGTGGGTTCAATTGATGGGACACAGAAGTATGTACATTAAAAACGGGATGGTTGCAGTATAAGGGCAATTGCAATTTTGTCACGCTCTTCTGTACAGCAAACGTGTATTCGTTAACTCTATAATGACGCCATGAATTCTAGAATCCAAAGGTAAATGAATTCATTTGAACTTATATATCATATTTTTACAATACGTCACCCGCATGTTCATCATACAATTAGGTCACAAGGCTTTCATATGATCATCCCTAAGATGAAACATATTTAGCCATATACTTTTCACAAGGAATCAAATCACGGTGACAATTTAATTCGTTTACTGTTAAACCTTTCAATCATTCTGAAAAATTGAATGCGTTTAAAATTTACAGGTGAAGTTAAATCCACATTTGAATAATAAGAATCAATAGTAGAGGAAAGCTATAAAACAATTCTCTTGGTAGTAATGTGCGGGAGAATAACTTCAGAACGCCGTTACAGACAATTGCACCCAAATTTGCATATGCAACATTATATGACGTTAGGATTTCTTCAAGAAGTAGATAACAGAAGATTTTTATTTTGCATGCGAAATACCAGTTGGACTTTCAAATATTAAATTACTCTAAGCAATCATTTACCCTAGAATACAAAACACGTTTTAATCGTCAACACTTTTGCATGCATTGCTCGTCTTGTCTCCAAATAACGAGGGAATAACAAGGCAGTAATTTCCAGTATCAATATATTTATTGCTTGCAAGTCGCGGAGCATGGTGTGATAAAAAAATGAAACTCTAACCAAGTGACATACTTGGTTGATAAGAGTGTATTCGTTTCAAAAGCAGCGTTCATGAATGTTGAGCTACACTTGGAATATGCGCATTTTAAAATTGCTATCTTGATTTAATGTTGTAGTTCCGTGAAGTAAATTAGACACACTGACTAACATAATTGGGTCGTTGCTTCGTATCTTCCAAGTGGTAATGAACGGAAAAAATATGATTAGAATTTAAACGTAAAGGAAACAATTCCCCCTGAAAATATATCAGATTTACAACATTATCGACTTTAGCCAGACAAGCGTATATTGGCATTCTAATAATCTACGAGTAATGAATAGTGGTACTTTATTCTTTTTATTCCGATACAGCTGAGTGCCTATCACACTGAGTTCTATAGCTTTGGTGCTGCAATCGCAGCTTTTTCAGTGCAGTCTTGTTGAGGACAAAAAGCATTTCATTGGATAGATTTTTGTAGCCAGTCGAAATGTCGATATTTCTAGTTAAGTGATGATACATTAACCAATGAATAATGAAAAATGATTTATGCGGGGAAAAAGCAGGAGCTTGACAAGTCCCGCAGGGGTAAAACTACAATTGTCAAAATATAGGTGAGTTGTCTGGTTGAGCGTTTATCTAGCAGATACGCTGCTGAATAATAGTAGTGAAAATTGGAAAGTGAATGCAAATGAGGACACAAAATGAGGACCGTTATAATTGTGTTACTCTCTGAGCAAATTACAATAAAGTTAAAACGAAAATACTCATTCCTGTCCTGCAGCCTAAGTTTTAAATAACAGATTATTCTAATTTGGAGGGATAATTAATGTATTCCAACTTTGTGAATTTTAGATAAATAAGTAATATGAGGCGAGAGCAATATCCAGTAGTATTTTGTATGCATTCTAAATGGAGGAGGAAACCATGAACTTTGGGGGTGACTCCCAGGGTTGGCCATCATGAGTTCTACAATAAACACTAAAACCATGCAGATCAAACCTGACTGTGTGTAACATAAATTTGGTGGCAAATGTATATTCATGTGCTATAAAAACATAAAATACTAGCCTAGCATTTATTGCTGAAGCCGCGACATAAATGGCAGTTGCACTAGTGGGATCTGTATCAAGATGAAACAAATTTCTTACTTTCAGAGGCAACCGCAATGCATTGACAATTAACGTAAATAAAATAAGATAAACTTAAATTCTTATTATGCAGGTATGAAATATTTTATAAGGGTAGCTAATTTGCTGTTGTCATTCGTGCAGGTGTTACCCTATGTATACCAGCTACATGCGCGTTGCTACTACTATTAAACTAGGTTCTGAAAATATAGTTTTGATTAATAAGTAAACTTACGCTAACGAGTAGGCAAGGTATGGAAAAGGTAGTCTTAAGTAGCAGTTTATTTCGGATTCTTCTATAAAATTCCAGTCTTGCTATGGATGATCTTTTGGATTCTTAATTTAGCGAAAAAACGATTAAACCCTGGACATCTAGAAAAAGGTGTGCAATAATCTTTGTGGTACATCAATTTGTGGCGTTGTAATATTAACTTGAGCAGATCTTTAGTTAGGTGCTGTCTTAATATGATTAAATTGGAATACTGCTGCAGGATGTCCCCTAGTATTTTGCATTGAGCACTGCGCAGGCTTGCATAAAGTGCAGGTCAATTATTTTGCTAAACTTGTTTCGATCTGATTTTTAGTATGTTATGTAGGATTCCGTACATTGTAGTTTGATCGCATTCCGTTCAGAAAACTTACGGACTTCCTAGATTCGTACGAATTGAGCAGAAAACTAATGACGTGCAGTTTTACATGTTTAACTGTAAACCTAAATCCAGGATATTTTTGGTATTTTATGTAAATCACGGGACTGCATAAAACCATTGAATCGATTGTAATCAAGTGAAGTAATCATATGTGGCTGAAAGAAGAGGCTACTTTTTCACCTTAACGGCGTTCAGATGACGAAATTTACACCAAATATTACTAAGCTTTGCGTTAGCAGTTTTCCTCTTAATACACGTCTGTATTATCAGAAAACGTGGGAACTTAATGTAGACCATCATACCTTATAGTAGTAATAAGATACGTGCTCTCTAGCACTTAATTATATTGTATTGCAGTTTGCTCAAGAGTACAACGTATGAATTTGAATAGTACTTTATCCACCTGTTTAATCAGCACGGTGTTTGAGTGGGCCAATTCTTTTAAACCGTTAGAGCTTCAGTTTATAATATACCTCTGTGACAAAAGCACATTATTACCATGAGTAGCAATAAATGTACCGTCGATATTATATCCCGATCCGAAATTCTGTATCCAGTTATCAAATCATAATGTTAAGACCAGAATGATTGAGCTGATTTTTATCAGGAACACGTTGTGAGGAAGGTAAAATGTTTGCATCAGCCATCCGAATGTCACAGCCTGTCAGCATGAAGAATTCGGTGCCAACAAAACTGTTTCAAACTAATATATAATTGAATTAGCCATACTTAGGGAAGGAGTAATATTATTGTCAAGCAGTACTAAAAACTGAATCATGAAATATCTTTCATTTAAAATAGAGCGTGTCGTATGTAGGTGAACGTGTAGACATACTGAAATACATATATTCGTGATTAGCATCGGCCAAATAATAGTTTTATAGTCAAGCTATTTCCTATTTTTCCATCTTGAATACACCTCAAATGAACAGCAGCAACTATTACTCATTTGGAAGCTAATGGCCTGATCAAAGCTTCACTACATAAAACTAAGTGCTAACAGCATCTGAACAACCTATTAATGACGTCCCCTGGCTAGTTGAAGCGATATCTACAACAAGCTTGTCAAGTTCAGCGAATATTTGCCAGCAGAAAATTCAACGGTATTGCATAATTTATGAGAAATAGCCTAATGTTTTCTTCTTCGAGCCAAATAGCACATTTTCTTGAAAAGCTATCTGCTTAAGCAAATTTCTGCAATCTCCATCGTCTCATCACTTATGTAGAAGCTAGGTTTCAGAGAGCAGAATAATGTAAAGTGGGGTGGGCCGGATATACTATCCCAATGCTAATGTGTCATTTGAACTGATAGACAAATTGTTTATAAATGGTGGGGCAATAATAATGCTAATCAGATTAACTTTATATGCAGATTAACTCAGATTAAGTTTATCTGCAGCGTAAATGCTATATTTAGAGTGGCTTTGTTTATGAAAAGTAACCATACAGGCAGGATGAATATTGCTGGGCTTATACGTATAGAGCAATCAACGGATATTATGAATTATTAACTGTCAAACGCTCCTTGTTTTATGCGGCGCAAGGCATAATGAAATCATTAATTAAATAAGCAATTCGGCGTACGTTATTGAAAAAGTAAAAGAAGACTAGAATTAAGAACACTTAAATTTTATTAAACTTTCCCTAATTTGACTTGTTTTGACAGACATACTCTATGGTACGAACCTAAGTGACATTCAGTGAAAACATAAATTATTATTTGTAAGGCGCTTATTTTGCGGAAAAGTAGAGAGAGTTTTCAGTATCCCTTTGGCATCTACCACGAAAACTTGATTTGTGGAATGCACCTTATAATCTCAATTTTTGTAAGCAAAAGCGATGAAAATAACACATTTATAGAGCCCTTGATAATTAGTCATTATCGTTTGGCAAATCATTGGTACGACTGAACTTGTTTTAAACAAAATGTTTTTATGTCTGGCAGTCTTCATGCTCTTACCAGAATGTTGGAACGCATTCCTTAACTCTTCCTTATAAATCACCGTTCATAGAAACTGATGATACCATAATATTTGGGATAATGTTATAACAAGAGCAAATAAGTAACATATTTTTCACTTTGAAAATTATGATTAATTAAGAAATAATAATGAACTACGTAACGCTCTAATTCAACCAATGACTTTGGAGGTAAAGGAAAATGTCCGCCAAATGGGGAAGCAATTCCTGTCACGCTTGCGGCGTTTTGAAATAACCCACTTGCTTTTTTCTGCGAGCATTTTCTAAGTAAGCAACCATTTTACGTTAAATTATATTACATCGTTAATGATTTATTATTTTTTATGCTTGAAACATCGTCTTAGATTGTTTATTTGTTAGTTGATTGTTATCGAATTTCAGAATAACTACTGATAATAGTGTCCGTCCAGTTTTAGACAGTAATCATTATGGAAATGTTTGTTACTTAGTAGTCCTAGGTAATTTCAGACAAACCCGTGACAGTCACTTCCGGTCTGGACAACAATTCCTACAGAACTCACTGAAAGGGCGATCATTTGTTCTGCATCATACCAGATGCAAACCCCAAAATTTCATATTAGCACACCGACAGATTGGTCAATTAGTATTTGTAGAGCTTAGGTGTTGCTGAGATTTCTCTATCGCAAGCAATTCTGCGCAAGCACTTGACACAAAGTTGTAGACAATTGTCTAAGATACAATGGCTTAGAATATGTTGGCTTAACAACCACTTATCCGATAGCATTTTTTACTACCGTCGTGATTGCTACTGATTATGCGAAACTAGGAGAATACAAATTACAAGGAGCCTTTGTTGCGCTGATAGCAAAAGCTGCGTTTAAAATAAACATAACTGTGTCTTACTGGCAGTATTTGAGCAGCTTTGTCTGACAAGTTTTTTCTGTATCAATAGATGACAGATAGTTGCAGGCCAGTGCGATTTACCTCCTTCCTTAAATGCTTTATTCATGTTTCATCAGAGGTTGTGCATCACTTTAACGTCATTAAAATCAGCTATGATTTTCTAAGTGAACGACCTTCATAGACAAAGAATGGAAGTTAATTGTATTGCATCTGAAATAGTTTCCGGATTGAACCTAACAGCGACATCAGATTTAGGTATCACGGATATGAAAAATATTTGACTGCCTATTCAAGGCGGAAGATGCATTTTTAACTTGTGGATTGCATGACACATTGGCATTTACTTTTCAGCTGTAATGCAAAACTTAACTGACAGTTTTGTGCTTCTAGAAACCATTCGACTAAACATACACAAAATCGCTAACTTTATAAAAAATAAACAATGTACCTAACTAAATATTAAGGCTGCCTTTGATTCCTCCTAGATGAATATAGTATTTTATCTTTGGGTAAATAAACCGATACAAAATTTCAGCAGGCGTATTTACCTTTCAGTCATATGCAAAGCATTATATCAAATAATAAGATAAATCCCATTAACACTGTATTCTATCGCAAGATAATAGCAAAAATATGTAGCCCTCTTAAGCAAACGTTCTTGAAGAGTATGTATGGAAAGGAGTAAATGAATGAACGCTTCTGAATTGATAACAACTTCGTATGCACGTAGATACATATGGTTTAAAAATGCGGTTATGGGAATAGCTTTTTATTTCGATGGACGGCTTGATATCTACTATCGTTGTTAATTTTTTAAAAGCTAAACCATTAAACGTTATTCGCAGGATTGTTTATAACTACTGACGTCTAAAGTGTGGCACAATTCAATAAATGTTTTCATCACGCATTCGTAATCAGCAAACGAAAGGAGACTATGTTTGCAAGAAACTCCTTATTGAATTGAGGCATGAATCATACCATTGCGCAGCAGCTGAATTTCAAAAGAAATAACGATAATGAGTGAATATTAATCCTCCATACTTCTGCAATGCATACACATTCGAATATCAGTTGCAGGTTTATTATAATCGGTTGGACGTCATTCGGTTAATTTTAACTTAACAGTACGGAATGAAGAAAGCAAGGAATAGTATTATCCTTATAACCATTTAATTAAGGCACAATTGTTTGTTCTTGAATTTAGAAAGGACAACATATTTGGTGCCGTACAACTATGCGTGTTTATCATTTTCAAGCAGCAGATACCAATTTTCCCAAATATAAATTTATTGACTCAAAATGCACCCCTTGCAAAGGGCTGCCAAGGTATTTATACCGTTGACCAACTGGACAAAATAACTTGATATGGATAGACAAATTTGTAAGCACGCTATTAGGAAAAGCTTATCTCAAACGATAACGACATAAATGAAGCCGAAAAGACACTTACTGCCTGTCATTAACTAATTAAAATTAACGCTTACAATTATAACTTAACTGCGGTTTTGAAACCTGTTTTAGCTTGTAGCAGTTGAATCAATTATCTAGTAGTCGTTACTTCCGCCTGCCATCTGCGTTTACTTCTTTTTATGTGCGAAAGAAAGAAGCACAAGTATACCAGTGATTCCGTTTGGATGTGCATTTAGTTTAAGGCTATTCAAGTAATCAAACATATAACTATGTTATCGTAGAGGTGCGACAAACTGGCCCACATTTTAAATCTAGTAGAAACTAGAATAAATGTTCCAAAGGAACTAGACGAATCAGCCCTTCGTGGTCAATACGCAAACTCAGAACAGAGCAGCCAAGCCCATTGTAAGAGCAACGACCCAGTGTTTGTCACACTGATACGAATGGCGTTTCTAATGTTTACGTTATGTTTGTATCACATGATTTATCAACGTCGTATGATGAACCTCATGCCCTCCATAGTTGTCACCCACATGTAGGCGGCGACCTCCATCGTAGTCTACACTGCAAAAAATAATTGCGTTTATTGCTGTTAATACCGCCGCCTTACCTAGGACACCATCTGTTGTCTAAGGGAAGGAAGCAGCTAGACTATTATCCAGAAAGAATGGCACCTAACTACATTTCCTTGAACACGGTAAGCCTTAGTGTTACGTAATCAGAAGAAAACGTTAATAATGTCTAACTGCTATACGACTAGAATTAGTGCTACCCTAATAGAGTTCCAAGCAGCGCCGCCAGGTATTAAACATCTCATCCGCCGCGCAAATCATAAACTATGGTGTACACCGTTACTCCAAGTTAAGCTTAAGACAGATGATGCAAAAGCAGCACAGTTGTCAGAAAATCGCTTCTGTAACACCACGTGCATCGTCCGTAATTTATTAAGTTCCCAGTAGCAAACGATAGAAACTCAAAAAACCCAGAGTAATTCCGTAAACAAAAAGTAATAAAATATGTTCTAGTCTAGGATGTTCTTGAGCTTCAGAATTCAAGTGAGCTAAAGACACGAGAAAAGCTGTGGGATAAATGTAGCTTCATCCGTTAGGTACACAAAGTCGAACTGTCGCCAAATTGACATCAAGTTTACCGTTATTAAATAATACAAATAGAGTGGTGGCCTACTAAAGAAAAAACGTTGTAATCCAAACTAAGAGTAGGAAAGGCTATCAAATTTGTCATACAACGCGCGAAAAGCTCTTATCCGAAACATGTACAAAGGCAATGGACATCCAACAAAAAGATAAAAACAGCACTGATAATGTATGTTGCGAGTGAAATCCCGTCAAAAAACAGCTCAGTATCAAAACACCGTAAAACCTAACTGGTAGCCTATGAACTACCAGGTTATGAGTCATTGGCTGACAATAACCACTCTACAAAACAATTCTGAAGTGCCCTTAGGCTTTTGTCGGTTGTTCAAATATGACTTTCAAAAAAGATCAGCATGAACCCTTAACGTAAATCTCATTCGTGAATACGTATCTACACTCGGAATCAAACGCTTCTCATTAAGTTTAACAATTTTTGTTTCTGTCAAGTTTCCATTCTATGAGAAATGGTCATGGTAATCGAAACATATCACAATACTATGTTCACAATTTCATATAGCTGTATAGGGCGTAATTCCACTACGAAATGATCCACTCACCAAAGGATTCGACGTTATCTTCTAGTACCGATCTGACCAGCATATTGATATTATCGGATACAGAAACACAAGCTTCGATTTACCATGGTGTTGTATACACCAGGGAAGTGCTGATGTGTGCTTACTGGCAATAGTTTACAGCCCACAAATAACCTAGTTTGAATTGCAGCACCATCTATATTTTGTCTTAAAGCCAGTACTGGCACAGTGTTACAGTTATTTCCTTTGTATAAAGTTTTTAAATTAATGCCCCGATACTAACAAAGAAAACTGCAAAGCAGACTTAGAAGAAGTAGGTCTAATGCACTGCTGCGCAGCCATTAATTCACAAGGTGGAAGGAAATTTCGTTTTAAACATTGTGGTGGCCAACTAAAAATTAGGGTTGACACAGTAATTACTAACGCACCGCTTTATCGTAGAAATTGTAGAATGCAAATGGGCGAAAGACACCTGAAAAACAACCAGGAAACCTAAGTGGTCCTCCTACAGGCAACCTGTCAGAGCTCGTTCAATAAACAAACAGTTCCTTTATAGCCGAACAGCTACCCGAGGTCGTCTGGAAGGGGATAACAACCCACTATAACGGGCTAATGATAAACGCATTGAAAGCCAAATATTCTCGCAAGTAACAAACAAGCTCATTCCTGATGAGACGGACTTGATGAGGAATGAATATAAACGATTCTTCCTAGCGCAGTTCTATAAAGCGAGTCCAATCGTCTGGCATAAGATGCGCAAATATCTCCAAACAAACTACGTCAAATTTCTGAGTTATAACAGACTCCAACAACAACAATAGCTAGCGATTATTTTCAGCGTTAATCCTAACATAATGCACAGAAAAATTGGTGTCAGTTTGACGGTAATTTGTGTGGATGGACTGCGATGCGCAGTCTCAAATTGTATCGCGATTCCCATTGGAGTGAACCGTAGAATTCCCATCACTAATACAATAGATAATAAAGATTACGGAAACTTGGTTTATTGCAAGAAAACACTGCACTACATGACGTGTTTCAATGTATTTCCTGTCATCAGAGATAGCAGGCATCAAACCCATAATCATTTGGATGTCAGTTGTGACTGCTACCCCTAAGCTACTGGGTCAAGACGGGCACCGCTTGGTGTAAGGTTTAATGACATAGTGGGTGTTCATATTGCATTACACAAAATGAAAGGGTTGCCTAGCGAAATCTCAAATTGAAAGGCTCAGACGGAATTTGTGTGTTGCCCGTCCGAAAAAACTGCACTCCATAGACACGCAAGTTAAATGCCCCAAGAGTTCAACGCAAAAGAATCCCAGAGTTACATGTAGCTAATGATCCAGCACCGCCTACATTAGACGAGGCCAATTATCTCTGGCAACAGCTTACTTACACCTTCCAAAGTGAACCGTCACCTCATCCGTTCTAAACAAAACCACTACGCTGCCAAGCTCAAGTCACGTACTGCACTGCTGCGAATATGATGAGCAGTCTACTGTCTTTGTGAACGCATTTCTCTCATGATATGCACAATACCATACTGAAACCATTAAAGGCAGCCACCGTTTTCAAAGAAGAACTGAGGAAATGTATGTTTCTATTACATAGAAACAGGGAATAGATACTCACATGCATATAAGTGCCAATAGTGCAAATCCCTTGGACTACCGTCCAAGTACCATTTTCTTAGTGTTATACAAATATAGGGAGGGTAAACTCGTAGATGCTCTCATGGAACTCCTTGAGGTTGACAGCAATATGGTACCATTACACACTGGTATCGCAAATGCGGTCTTTCACAAATAACGCTATCCCTATCAAGCAAGACGAAGTCAGTCAATTTAAGAAAAGGAGTCGACGCAGTTAACTTTAACTTAAGCCTTCGATCGCCTGGACCACAGCACTTTTCTTCCCAATATTGCCAATGAATCGGTGAGTCTGTGCTAGATTATTTCATCGGCTTCCTCATTCAAAGTCAGCTAAATGTAATAGTCTTGATTGCCATTAGTGTGCAAATTGATGTCCATTGAAGTGCGCCCAAAACATCGGCACTGGTATCACGAGAATAAATTATGCATTACATAGGATTCACACTTAGAAACATAGCTAAAAGGATGCATTTGATGTGAGTGACATAACCAGGTCCAAGACAATATAATTGATGGCCTCAGTAGTTTTTGGTCGGACAGCGCGGGACAATTCAACCTTATCAAAATAAATTGGCGTAGGTCCTCGAGCGTTTCATGTAGAAGCACATTCGTGATAAGCGATTCCGCGTCTCTGGAATACATGGGCTGTTCCTCAAGCGGGAATTCCACTACATCCAATAATGTACAAGAATAACTTACATTACCACAAGGTGGCTCGGTGGTTGGCAAAGCTCTTAGAACCCTTGTATAGTCACCTGAGCAAACATTGTTTGATAGACTTATTTGAATTGGCGAATATACTGGAACAAACCAACGCTGGACGGAGAGCTCTTGCATTCCACAGGCGCGGAATCGCCTTTAACAAATTTGCCCCTATTGAAAAGTTCGACGACCTATGCCAATTTATTTTGACTCGGAACCTCCCTGTGGGCCATCCTAGGAAATACCTAAGATACTTCATATTGTTATGCACTGAAAACTTGCGGTTCTAGTTTGGAAGGACGGCTAACAAACAGATCGACGGTGTCGCTATCGGTAGTCCTTCGGGACGGGTTTTGGTTGAAATCTTCTTGGGAATTATTTAAAGAATAGTTGTTGCCTGCAAATGTAAAGCAAAGATTTATAAGCGCTTTGTAGACGATATTCTCACCCTCATAAATGGTGAACATTCCGGCCGTCCTTCTGCTTTCCTGAACTCAGTTCACCCTTACCTTAAAATATCTCACGATATAAAAGAGGACAAAATGTCCTTTCTGGATATGTTCCTTAACAGAAGGACTGATGACACTGCAGCGCACTGTGTACAGAAAAGTGATTCGGAGGGAATGATGCCCCCGTTTTCCAGCTTCGTCCAAGTTGCATGAAATCGAAGCCCCATAAAGTCTCGCTTCTACAGTGTCAGGCGAATTTGCAGTCCAAATGCTGAAGGCTGATGAGAAGTTTTTATACTGTACTCTGCTATCCAATTGGTATCCACAGAAATCATTCAGATCCATAGCAGACTTCCCAAGAAGATGTCGCTAGTACAAACAGCGGGGAAGTAGGATGTTTATTTGTTCTTACTGTTCAAAGAGGATCTTGTGACAAATAATGTTGGTCAAAATCACAGGTCCGTTCAAATGAGCATCTACTCTACCGCCCAACTACGACTTATAGACACTACAAAATGATTCCTCTCCACAGCCCTCCGAGTAGCACGCCAATCAGTTTGGCCTCTAATATCATCTACTGGTTCAATTGAAGTTGCGGTGACCCTTCCGTCGGCAAAACTGGTTGCTTGCTGGCTCAAATGGTGCAGAACACTTTCAGTTGTGGCTAAGGCAGTTGCTGCCTCACCAAGGCGGCGTGGACCAAAGAATGAACCGGAACCCTGCCTCGTCTATCACCAAACTTCTTATGACGACCCGTCACCAGTTGAACCCGAACGATTCATTCAAAATGCTATTGTGCAACAGGAATTTGACGTTGTTGGCAATTAACGAGGCGCTGCCGATAAGGTTGAACTGTTTCGCACTCTGCGTCCAGAAACAACGGAATCAATGAATTAGGTTATCTTGGACCTGATTAAGTCATTTACATCAATTTTATCTGTTTAGTTATGTTACAAAGTGTTAGACGTAATTAACGTGTATTTTGTTCGGTCTGTATTGCGTAGCGAGTGACGAGAGCAATGAAAAAGTTAACATTTCTCAACGTATGTCGTCTTATTGCGTTAATGAAGTGGTTGAAGGGGACTCAGGTTTCCAAGCAGCTTTGCATTGTAGGCTGTATTAAGGAAGGTGCTAGTAAAAGTTCCAACTTGACTGTCGAATTAGAAGCCTGTGGTCATGAAACGCGAATTTTGCCCCGCTTTGACGTATGGTGGTTATTATTTTGGATAAGCAAACTTGTTTAGAAAATTACCAAAAACCTGAACAAGATATAGTTTTTGCATGTATCACATAATACTAAGCTAGTATAAATTAAATCTAGCCGCTAGAAGCTTAATGTGTTAGCAACGGTTACAACTAGTAAAAAGAAACTTTTCTTTTACACAATAATATTATTAAATATTTTCTGCAGCTATGTAAGGAGGGAAACAGTAATTCGACTCCGGCATCAAGCATATGCACCAACAATTACTTCAGCGTTACAAAAATGTGTAATTGAATGGGAATAACAAAGAGCTTTTAGTTTCTAAGGCAACAATTTGAGCGTAGGCCCATTTTAACAAAATGTTATTCTATCTTATCTTGCTTATGTATTTTATTCTATCAGCCATATTTAGCCTTTGCACTGGAGTTATCCAGTATTGTAAACAAACATTATGAAGCTATGCTGAATACACTAACTTGGTAGGATCCGCATAGCTGGCTGCATACCAAGGGTGCACTCAGTGAAATTATAAATTTTATAATAATAATGTACGTTCCTATTCGTCTAACATTATTATTAGATGCTTTAATTAGCGCTGTGTAAACTCGCACATAAAACCACTCATTTAAACCGTGGGAACAAATGGCAGTAATTTTTGCTTACACTTTTATTTGTTTAACTCATAATATTTTATTGACAACTTTCCCGCGTACTGCATTAAATAAATTTATGCTAATCGTAAGCTAACGAACATATTCATAGGTAAAATTCTATGGTATTTTTATCAAAATGACAATTTATATGGGCATTTTTCATGCTCAAAAACACAAACAATTTTTCTCTACTAAAGGGTTGCTATTTGAACAGTACGAGGTTCAAAAAAAGACATAATATACCTTTTATACTCATGAGAACTACCTATACAAGTTTTAGTTAAATGGATATTTTGGGTGATTTTTCTATTTTTCTCTCATGTTTTAAGCTTGCTACCAGCCAGAAAATTCCCCAGTTTTCCTTAGAGCTACAAAACCACGTTACCAAACAGTTTGCATTGTTTTACTGAATATTGTTGAGTATGCTTATATTGCTCTGGAGAAACCGCTTTTAGGTGGGACAATTCTCTGTTTGGAAAAACTGTGATAACTGCTGTTACTACAGCAACGAAGTTATCCAACTATTCGAAATTCACTTGCGATTAGGAGGATTATATTTGTTATTTTAATGTATTCGTCCTGACTACTCACAATCGATGTATCATAAATCCATTCCGGAATAACTGTAGACTTGTTTTCCTATTGTGTTCACCAATGATGCGCTATCTATTTGGCGGCAGTCTCTAACTGTCATGGGTTTGATGCCCATTAGGGGACCAACAGGATTCCTACCACCGACAAACCCCAAAAGGCAAAAGCCACCTGTTGCCTTTCCGAGTGGAAATTGTACGGTGTAACTTGTGAACTGCTTTGAGTAAGACGAAGCAATTTACAACTAATATACTTCTACTCATAGTAAACGTCGCCTTGTTTTTGACCACAAGTTTTGCCTGCTGGTAAATTCCAAAGAATATTTCCTACGTAATGGCTGCTTAAATTATTACTCTGCAAAGATTCAAGCGAACATCACAAACCAGCTTGAACCCCTCAACCAGAGATACATACCCGACGCGTTTAATATATAAAACGCACGACAGCCTGCATCATCTAACTGTACTAAGCACTCATGCTGAGTATTATACACATTTGTAAGAACACAACTTCTCCATATTGATGCAATCGAGCAAAGTCCATGTGTGTACTAAATGCACCGCCGATATTAATATACGTAATATTGAATGTATTCGCAAATGCTGTAGTATTAGAAGCCGTATTATTAATGATAAACAATATAATATATACCGAAAAACTGCATCTCGCGCCGTCCCTGCGCGTTACTAGTGGATATATGTCTGACACACGAAAATCACATTATACATCAAGAATGATGGTGTCCAGTTGGCTTGTGGTATTCTGGTGTCATAATAACAATAAATAAAGTGTCGTCTGTACGCCGTAACGCCGTTTCGCTGCCGTGTGACCATCATAAGTTGCAAGCGGTCTGTGTATAACGTGACAGTGACTACCCCTACGCGAATTCGAACCCAAAACGACTTTGCTTGACATAGCTAATCCGAATTTCAACAACAGCAAGTCGTCTCACTAAACGTTGCCAAGTTTATCATGCGAGAACCACCGATAGTATCTTTACGCGCAATTTCGAATCACCCTATTTGGCTGACCCTGATTACATTAAACTTCTGCGCTTACCAACTAAATGACGAAATGTGCAATAATGCTAACAAATTTCTCGTATGCTTTTACTTTACCAACTTAATCTCTCTGGATGCAATGAAACACACATAAAAGCGATTCAGTCGCTATACAGCAAACATCTTAATTTCACCTTACAGTTAGACCGATCATGAACGGCAGTTGCGCAGGTGAAAGGAAATTCCTAATGCATCTCAGTATATGGAATATTCACCGAACTTCCCATGAGGTAAAAAAGCATGGGATGAATAGACATCATATTTAAAAGAAAAGATATTATTAAATCCGCTTAAAAGTAAATGTAAAACTTAGATCTCAATGTAGTACGGGTGGTAAGATACGTTATGTTAAATTTCGCAGGAGTACACAGACCTATCCAAATGTACTGACGCCATCAGCTTTTGCGGTGCGATACCGTTCGCTTACAAGTCGTCTTTGTTATATCACCTGCTTAGGTTTCTTTACAATCCGATTTAAATAAAGAATCACAAGCTGCCTAAAATGCAACGCGTCCAAATAACGCAATCAGCCAAATAGAAGACAAGCGATATCATAAATTTCGGTGTCATTTTTGCTCTGATCCTGTCTTATACGGAAAGCAGCCATGACATTTGGGGGGATAGCCATTGTAATCTGCGAATGTAGTAACCAATGTGACAGTAGAGATAGGTCATGCTGTGTCCGTTAGCTGGCAGATTATGCAGCCCATCCACCGTCCCACAAGGTTCAGTGGCTTAAGCTGCTTGTTATTTGTCAACGACCTCTAGCGGTCATGGGTAGGTTCATTAGTCGGAGAACGAAGGTAGGCGCACCACTAACGAGCCTCAATAGGTCAAAATGCATCTAGGGCTTTTCCAAATTATGGGCTGCGCTTTGTAGCTCGTGACCTGCTGGAACGAATGCGAATGAATTTGCCACAATAATGGCGTTCTTTAAATAATACATATTTTGCATGTAGAGTTCATTGCATCAGGCGCGGAATGAACGCTGCTGTCTTTTGTTGTTCATGTTGAATATTTTAACGTAGAGATAAGCTTTATCAACATGATTCATTATTTTCACGCTTAGCAAATCAACCGCTATTCCTTATTATGGTAGGCATTTAACAACGAGTTTATATTTCCTACAACGTTTGATGTTTATCATCGGCATTGAATAAATGCTTAGGTAAATTTGCCAGAAAATACCACATTCAGTTATTCGTTAATAAACATTTCGAGTAGGTTTTCGTTTATTTTGCTACTTATGCACTTTGTTTTGTGTTAGTGCGTTTATGAGTTGCAACCGCATATCATGTTAAAATTGGCTTTCGGATTTAGATTGACCCTGAGGAGAGGACTTGTGCATGATAGTCGTATATTCATATCCTTGTAAGAACGTATGTAACGGAAGCTGGTGACATTCTTACGATTTATACGTGGAAGACCAGTAGCATTATCTTTCCATTTAAACTCAACAGGTTTCTCCCCGAACGCCTTAAAGTGTAAACCTGTATCACACTTAACAGCGTACATATATAACAACTATGTGTTGGGTAGATTAATCTACCCTAGTGTGCAAATGTTTTGAAAACTAATGTGTATCGGTTGATCATCCAAAATGCAAAACAGTCTCGTTCACCGAGCACAACACGAAAACTTCCTAGATTTCTGTATCATTATTAAATAAATATATAAATGTGTTTCTTTCGATAAAACAAGGCACACTTGCACTGGCATAGTCGTGCAAACAGAGTAGCTAAAGTCTGCCTCAGTCGTAAGATTTACTGACGTTCTTATGTACTGTGCATAGCACATGGTGTTATTAGTAAAGGTGCAGTTATATAAGCATGTCCTTTTCGTAAAGTTTGGTCAAATGAGTGAGAGTACATCAACTATAAGAATATTAGCATAAGCCTTGTCAATATGGCTTTAATGCGTGTTTTCTGTACTATTGAGTGGATAACGATAGCAATTTGTGTCAAAGTGCATCTGCCACATGATCTAGTGCAATTGGGTCTTTATTGTATAACACATATTTTCCAGCAAATGGCAGTCTCCAAAACCCAACAATTTGCCTACAGTTTCATCTTAGGAGCTCCCCGAAGTTGTAGTTAGAATAGTTAACATACATTATTCGTGATTCACTTAAATTTTGATGGCTCAGCGTTGTGAATGATAGCTCCTCAAGTGAATCATTACAAAAAATATTTATGACCTAAGTTATTAGTCGCACTTAATTAAGGAAAGGAAGCCCTTATATCTGCTATAGTATTTGAGAGAGAACATAGTTATTTCCTCGCTACCTAGAAAGCCTTATATCAGAATAATCACTCAATTATAATTCGGTTTTGTTTCCTGATAATGCAAGACTTTACTCACAGTCGCCTTGATGAGTTAAACAGCGGATTAGGTTTCCCAGAATTTACAGCTGTCAATTATAATGATTCTGGAAAGAAGTATGTATATTATGTTTATACTTATTTCACTATCCATGAATCCTCCTCAAATCACAGCATTTCTGGTACTAGAATTTCTGACAGTTTTACCACTCATAAAGACAGTGGTGATGATGAAAACCAAGAACGTTTAGTAGCAGTTTTTGCACCATCCAGAGAAGTTTAGTTATCCAAAATGTTACGTCGTTGAAGCAATTAGATACCTAAACTACTAAGTTGGTAATGTTGCAGCACACAATGTTTTCAAGGCAAGACCTGGACCAAATATACGCACTAAAAATATGTATAATATGGTAGTCACTGGAGTGATTTTGAGACGAATTACTTCCAAGATGTGGAAGCATGTTCTAGTATGTACCAATAATGAGGCCAGCTGGTTATTGGCAATCAGCCAAACATACGTATTCCTGAGTTGCGTGCCTTCCTTGGGATACTTTACGTCATAGATTCTAAGCAGCAGGAGTGCATGCGACCGAATATGTTTAGGCGCGAAATATTCTGATTATTCAGTTGCGAGCAAATTTGGCATGGACAAGTTCAAACAATATCAGGTTGCTTTTCTGAAATGTTGTCTGTTAGATTTGAAGATTGCAAATACCAGCAGCGCCATATGTCAAAGCAGAAATTCACCGTCGACAAGAATTTGTTACTGTGAGTGCAACACATTAAATAACTAAGTGCTTATTTTTTGGAAATTCGTTCGTGGCTGAAATGGGTAAGTTGAGAAATGTGGCACATGTTTCAATTTGAATATAAATAAGTAAATAAAATTAGTTTCATTGTATTTAACTAATTTATGTGTATCAGAATAATTCAGATGCAAATGGTTTTGTACCCTGTTTGCAATTAATTCCCTGCCGGACATTAAAAATAATAGTTGGTGAAAACAAATTTAACAACATTAAATGAGGTGATTTGGTACACGTTTTTTCTAGAACGCACCACATGTTTATCATTACGTGGTACGACTTTATTAAGTAATCTGTCCTTGGGTTAAATTCTTATATTGCTGCAGAAAATATTGGTTATTGCGGTTCCATAATCAAAAGTATATTCTAATATCTACTGTGGACATATCTACTTTGGCCATAATGACAAGCATACACAGAGGCAAATTTACATAACACAACAGTAAATTCGCTACTGTTAAAATGTAATAAAGTTAGGAAAAATAAATATAACGTTGGACACGCGTAGGCTAATTTTTCTAAGGTTTCTGATTGATAGTACGTTTTTGATGATGAAAAGCACTCATCATCAGAAACAGAGAAAAGGTATTCCATTCCGTTGTCCGTTATAACAAAACGGACATGAAATTGGCTTCACATGTATAAAGTAAGGCGAGCGAATTAATTTCTGGTTCAGCTCAAGGTTTGCTTCCGCAAACATCTAACCCGGTTGGACCCAAAACAATTTACCCATGCTGGAAGTGCAGTTTAACGTATTGTGGCAATCCTCCTTCACCAGCAACTAAGCGCATTTCTTTCACCATTGCCTGAGTATCTCAAAAACTAGTGTGTGACTTGCGTTTGCACCTGCTTCTTTTTCCTGTGAAGTTCTGCGCAGAGCATACTGGGGATTTATGTGAACCGTATTCTGGACAGTGTGGGGCAGTTAAGATCCTTACGTCTGTTGAAAAATCCGCAGCATGTATTATATTTCTGTGTGCCATAGGTAAGACCCCAAAATGCCACTTGTTAAGAGACATGCTTACGATGCAACTTGCAAACGCAAGGCCATCAGTCACGCGGTAAAACATAGGGATGTAGCAATTACGGAACAATTCAACATTATTAAATCGATGCTACAGAGGTGGAGGAAGCAAGGTGACCTGCGCCTAGAAATGAAGACATGGCGGAGTTTCCGATTAAACATAGTAAGGGGCGCAGCTGTAGAACAAATTTGAGCAGTTAATTACTGAAGATAGAACAGCACCTAGAAGCGTCTCTACTGTATCCATTCGATTAAAGGTATTGGCGATGGCACTTCATCTAAAGATTAACGGCTTCAAGGAAGTCCATTTTGGAGATTTCGTTTTATCAAAAGGCGTCATCTTTCCTTCCGTACAATAACTTCCACCTCGCAGAAACTGCCAAAGGCATACGAAGTGAAGTCGGCCATCTTCCGCTAGTACTGTAAGAACAAAATCTCCGAAAAGAAGATCTCGCCAGACCACATCAAGAGCAGGGACGAGGTTCTTCTCATTTATGACATCCGCATGAAGCATACTGTTAAAGCGACATGGAAGTCTAATATATCCATGCGCACCAAGGGAACGTATATCTATCCTTCACCGTAGTTCTCGGTTGCCAGGTACATGGACAGCAACTATCACCCCTGTTGATTGTTACTAGGAAGGCTTTGGCAAAATAATGGTTTCCTGTTAAGCTCATCGTCAAACTCAAACTCAGAACACAAGGCTGCATGCACGAGAAGAAGATGTTCGAGAGGAGGATATAAGTCAACATCTAGAGACAGGATGGCATTTCCTTCACATCTTCATCTTAATTGAACTATGACTCCATGTGCGCCCATCTCACGGAAAATGTTAAATGCCAAGTGAAGAAACCTATCTGTCATCATACCGAGATGATTTATCAAAGAACTCTAACTGCTGGAGATTAGGGTTGTATTCTATTGATGGCTTTCAAATTTAAATAGCGAGCCGCGTGGGAGCATAGGATAAGATAAGATGAGCACACATTTACCAAGAGAGGGAGGCAACGCCGGGCTAGTTACGCTACTATCTGCCAATGGGTCGTCGATGACTGGCCTAAAAGTATGGGTCTCAACCCGTCGTTCGAATTTCTCCAAGGCTGGAATCATCAATGTACAAACTTGCAACAGCAACGTAACTGACTCAGATTATGACGAGAGGGATCCGGACTAGCTTGATGCCACTATCTCCCAAATGATAAAATCGGACACTGATGATGAAGAATTTGACGGATTTGTAGAAGGGGAACGTTTGAAAAAGTGAAGGTAGCTGTCTGTGTTTTATGTGTGTTACATGTGAACACTATTTATGGTTATTTTTTATAAGTTAAATAAAGTCTGATGGATGCGACTATTTTGTTTAGCTTTATGCGCCTAAAAATCCGGTGCGCCATATGTATACTATTAAATCCGTTCACTTATACGGCGTCTTTTAATCAAGGACGCATTAATGTCCAAATAATACGGTAAATACATTTTTAATCACTGACCGCCGGATTATATGCAACAAAACTAATGGTATCTAAAAATTGTCCGAGCAGCCTTAACAGCCTATCCTTGAGATGGTAAGGGTCTCTTACCAGCGGAAGTTTTTTATTTTTGTCAGGTTTGCTCTCCACTGGGTATTCATATATACTGAACAAACTCGAGGCTGGCAGAGATCGGTTGATTTAGGTAGAAGGCAAATATTGCAGTTTTGGTTAGCATTACATTTCTGAACATATTGACAAAAAAGTAATTTCAGAGATTTATTGGAAAAGACTAAATGACTAGCTTTCATGTAAACACAATTTAATACCACTTGCTGATACTAGCCTAAAAAGTAAGTATTGTTAAACCAGCCTGATACTGGTCTATTTTATTGCGCCGGTAAACCATTCTCTATCCAAGTTTCCTATCGATTTTCGGATTTACGCACTTCACATGGCAGCAGTAAATACCCATCAGCGTTGCTAACAAGCACCAGACTTGTTTCGATGCTTTACCAGTTCATATTATCCCCGGGTTACTTCATACCTCTTTTAAAGTTTACGGTTTCTGTCCCGCATTATAAGACAAAGTGTTTTCGTGGTAGGTTAGTATTTCGGACGGCGGAATACCTACAATTCTAACTTATATTTTCAAAACACTCATTGTCTGTCCTTCTTGACAAACCTATTCCGTATTTTAAGATATTACTACAGAAGTTTGGTGTGCCATTGTGCGTTTTCACAAAAGACTTGAGCCAGTCTTTGACATGGTTTTTGTTCTTAAAAACCGCGACTAATCTTTCTTGGCAGTTAAAGAGGACCACAATAAGCATGGTGACGTCATCCCCTTTGCTAGGGGAATACTCAGTCTTATGTGATATCAGCCCGTCAGCACTGGACGTTTCTTCAAGCTTAAAAATATGTTGACCTGCTTTGTTTGAACACGGGTTTTTAATTTATTCTGAAGCATGAATCTTGTGAACTAGAGTTCTTTACAAACATAACGCTAGTCGCAGTCACTTTACATTAAATTAACGGCTAGCTGAATGCTGTATAGTCAAATAAACATTTTTGCAATACGGAGGCTTGAACTTATAGGTCCTGGGCACCACGGAAATGGGTAAAGAAGGGAAGAAAAAATGTGTAATTTAAATCCTTTAAGAACATATTTACCGTAGCTTAGGTCTAACGCAGGTTATGACAAGGGTATCACTACAGCATTATTGCCTAGTTAGTATTCCCTAGATAGTTTATGCAACACACCTAATAATATAATTATGGATTCCAGGTACTATATAACTTGATAAACGTTATTACTTATATGTACTTGGATATGTGTGCATATGATAAATTAATAATATGAATATAATAATTTCTATTACACAATAAACAATAACCATATTTTAGTTGAATAAGCATGGTGTTCTATAAGTGTTTAAGTAATTGGGTCCTTCTGGCCAGCTGGCTTAAGTTACCTAGAAATCACATAATTTATTTTGGTTACATCAGCAACAATGTCTGTAACCTAACGTACATAACATCAAATATGTATACACTTGCTTTTCCAAAACCGACAACGTCTGCACTGTCTCAGAAAACCGAGTAACAGAGGAAAGCATAACTTACGTTAAACCCATATCAAGGTACCGGTCATCTTAGGCTGAATATTCTAGTTCAGTAAACATTAATTCAAATTGATAAAAAATGAATATTCCCAAATAAAACTAAATTTACCAGATAGCAAAAGCAAGTATAATTGGGTTTTATAAGATATATATATGTATATACATAAATATATATATAGGAAGAACTTCATCAAGTCTTAGCCCACTCAGAAAGCAGTCACACGCCCGGAAAAGCACTGGACGCGCGTTTCATCCTTTCGGGAATCATCAGCAGTGCGCATTCCATCGGACCCTTGTTGTGCTCGAATCAGCATCTCGACTGTTGTCAGTCCGTGGTTGAGACCACTGAGCTACGGGGGACGGCAACGACCATCGTGAATAAGTTACTAGATGTGAAATAGCGATGTGATAAAGTAATGAAGTTTTTCCTATAACATTCAACCCTCCATACTACTCTTCTGCAATCAGTACGCAGAACCAACTGCTTATAATGCCATGAGTTAGTTGGCGGCTTAAGTTTGGTAAGCTCGTCGCTTGGTGAGGGAGCTACCCTGTCCACTGCACAGCAGTAACGTGTAAGTCAGTGGATAGTGAGCGGCGCTATATCACATCTAGTAACTTATTCACGATGGTCGTTGCTGTCCCCCGTAGCTCAGTGGTCTCAACCACGGACTGACAACAGTCGAGAAGCTGATTCGAGCACAACAAGGGTCCGATGGAATGCGCACTGCTGATGATTCCCGAAAGGATGAAACGCGCGTACAGTGCTTTTCCGGGCGTGTGACAGCTGTCTGAGTGGGCCTAGATGTGATGAAGTTCTTCCTATAACATTCAACTCTCCCTACTACTGTTCTGCAATATATATATATATATTGGCCTCTAGTTAATCTACAGGTCAAATTTGCCCCATTTTACGATTATCCGGCAACTTTTTCCGGTGTCTTGCTTCCAAGGAAGTCTGTAATGCGGTGAATGCAGCGATAATTATAGCAAATCTTAGATACGTATAAGACTGCACGTTTGAGCCAAAAATATAAAGTTAACTGTTCGGAACATGCGGCTTTTGAGGAAAACCTAGACTGTAAAACTAGTCTAACAATGCAAAAGTTCAGCGCTCTCTATATACTAGGGTATAAGTGACTGTATTTGAATGCACTGCATCCAACTCTTCATCGTTGTTTATCTTAGTGGGTTAAGTTGATGGGAAACAGAAATATGTAATTAAGAACAAGATGATTGCTGTATAAGTGCAACTGCAATTTTGTCAAGTGCTTCTGCACAGCAGACTTGAACACGTTAACTCTATAATGCGCCGATAATTCGAGAAGCTAAAGGTAACTGAATTCATTTAAAATTATTTATTAAATTTTTACAATATACCACCCGCATGCTCGTCAAACAATTAGGTCACAAGGATTTCAGATGATCATTCCTAAGAGGAAACATATTTAGCAATATTATATTCACAAGGAATCAAATGTAGGTGACAAATTAATTTGTCTACTGTTAAACGTTTCAATCATTCTGAAAAATTGTATCCGTTTCCTAAATACTGGTGAACTTAAACCTACATTTGAATAATACGAATCAACAGTGGACGTAAGCTATAAATCAATTATCTTGGTAATAGTGTGAGGGAGAATAACGTTTGAACGCCGCTACAGTCAGTTGCACTCAAATTTGTATATGCAACATTACATTACGTTAGGATTCCTTAAAAAGTAGATAACAGAAGATTGTTATTTTGCGTGCGCAATAACAGTTGTGCTTTGAAATACTTAATTACAATAAGCAGCCATTTACCCAAGAATACAAAACACGTTTTAAAAGTCAACACTTTTGTATGTATTGCTGGTCTTTTCTTCAAATAACGAAGGGATAACAAGGCAATAATTTCTAGTATAATATATTTATTACTTGCAAGTCGCGGAGCATGGTGTGATAAGAAAATGAAAATCTAACTAAGTGACATACTTCGTTGACAAGAGTGTATTCGTTTTAAAAGCAGCGTTCATGTGTGTTGAGTTACACTTGGAATATGCGCAATTATAAATGATATCTTGATTTAATAGTGTAGTTCCCTGAAGGAAACTGGACACACCGATGGAAATAAATGGATCGTTGCCTCGTATCTTCCAAGTGCTGATGAATGGACAAAATATGATTAGAATTTTAACTTAAAGGGAAACAATTCCCCTGAAAATATATCAGATTTACAACTTTATCAACTTTAGCCAGACAAGCCTATATTGGCATTCTAACTATCTACGTGTCATGAACAGAGGGAGGTTATTCTTTTTATTCCGATACACTTGAGTGACTATCGCAATGAGTTCTATGGCGTTGGTGCCGCAATCGCAGCTTTTTTCAGTGTAGTCTATTTGAGGACAAAAAGCAATTACTTGAACCGATTTTACCAGCCGTCAAAATGCCGATATTACTAATTAAGTGATGATAGGTTAACCATTAAACAATGATAAATGATTTATGTCGGGTAAAAAAGAAGTAGCTTGACAGCTCACGCAGGGGGTAAAACTACAATTATCAAAATATAGGTGGGTTGTCTGGTTGAGCGTTTATCTAGCATATACACTGCTGAATAATAGTAGTGTAAAAGGGGGAAGTGAATGCAAATGAGGGGACAAAATGGCGACCGTTATAATGGTTACACTCGGTAAGCAAAGGTAAAGGTTAAAACGAAAATACTCATTTCTGTCCTGCATCCCAATTTTTAAATAACATGTTAATCCGCTTTGGAGGGATACTTAATATATTCCAAATTTGCACAGTTTAGACAACGAAGTAATATGAGACGAGAGCAAGTTGCAGTAGTATTTTGAATGCATCCTAAATGGAGGAGGAAACAATGAAATTTAGGAGAGACTCCCAGGGTTAGCAATCTTGAGTTCTACAGTAAACAATAAAACCATGCAGATTAAACCTGACAGTGTTAACCATAAAATTGGTGGCAAACCTGTGCCAGAAAAAACATAAAATACTAGCCTGGCGTTTATTGCTGAAGCCGCGACATAAAGGCCAGTTGCACCAGGGGGATTTGTAAATCGGTGTCAAGTTGCAACAAATTTCTTACTTTCAAAGGCAACCGCAGGGCATTGACAATTAACGTAACTTAATTATGATGTGGTTAAACTCTTAGTAGTTAGGTTTGAAATATTTTATAAGGGTAACTAATTTGCTGTTGTCATCCGTGCAGATATTACCCCAAGTATAGTATCTACCAGCGAATTGCTGCTACTATTAAACTAGGCTCTGAAGATTCTGTTTAGATTAATAAGTAAACTTAGCTAACGACTAGATAGAGAAAAGGTCGTCTTAATTAGCAGTTTGTTTTGGATTCTTCTTTGTCATTCTAGTCTTTCTATGTATAGCCTTGTGGATCCTTTATTTAACGAAAAAATATTAAACCCTTGACATCTAGAAAAATGTTTGCAATAATCTTTTTGGTACATCAATTTGTGGCGTTGAGATATTAACTTGAGCCAATCTTTAGTTAGGTGCTCTCTTCAGATGGTTAACTTGGAATACTGCTTCAGACTGCCCCCTAGTAATTTTAGTGTGCACTGTGCTGGCTTGCGTAAAATTCAAGTCACTTGAGTTTGCTGCAATTGTTTCGATCTGATTTGTGGTATGTTATCTAGGATTTCGTTCATGGTAGTTTGATCGCATTCCGCCCAGATAATCTACGGACGTTTTATGTTCGCAGGAATTGAGAAAAAAACTACTGACGCATAGTGTTACATGTTTAAGTGTAAACTTAAATCCAGGATATTTTTTGTATCTTATGTCAATCACTGGACTGTATATTAATGTTGAATCGGTTGTGAGCAAGTGGAGGTAATCATATTTGGCTGAAAGAGGAGGCTACTTTTTCTTCTTAATGGCGTCCAGATGTCGAAATTTACACCAATTATTACCAAGCCCTGTGTTAGCAGCTTTCTTCCTAATACACGTGTGTATCATCAGGAAACGTGGAACTTTCATGTAGACCATCATAGTTGATAGAAGTAATAAGATACCTTCTATCCAGAACGTAATCATATTGTATTGCAGTTTGCTCAAACGCACAAAGTATTAATTTGAATAGCACTTTATCCACCTGTTTAATCAGCACGGTGTTTTGAAGGGTCAATTCTTTTAAACCTTCAGAGCTAGAGCTCATATATACCTGGGTGACAAAAGTATTTAAATAACATGAGTAGCAATAAATATACCGTCGATGTTATATCCAGATCCGAAATTCTGTATCCAATTATCTAATCATACTGTTAAGACCAGATTGATTGAGCTGGTTTTTATCAAGAACACGTTGCGGTGAAGGTAAAATGTTTGTGTTAGCCATCCGAATGTCACAGCCTGTCAGCAAGTAGAATTAGGTGCCAAAAACACGGTTTCCGACTAATATTTTATTGAATTAGCCATACTTAGGGAAGCAGTAAGATTATTGTCAAGAAGTACTAAAAACTGAATCATGAAATGTATTTCATGATAATAAAGTGTGACATATGTACGTGAACATGAAGCCATACTGAAATACTTATATTCGTAATTGGCATCGGCCACATAAAAGTTTTACAGTCAAACCTTTTCCTATTTCGCATGTTGAATACACCTCAAATGAACAGCAGCAAATATTACTCATTTGGGGGGTAATGGCCTGATCGAGGTTTCACTACACAAAGCTAAATGTTAACCGCCTCTGCACAACCTAATAATGATGTCCCATAGTTAGTTGAAGAAATATCTACAACCAGCTCGTCAAGTTCAGCGAATATTTGCCAACAGCAAAGTCAATGGTATTGCATAATTTATGAGAAATAGCCTAACGTTGTCTTCTTTGAGCCAAATACCACACTTTCGGGACTAGCCATTTGCTTAAGCAAATTTCTGCAATCTCCATCGTCTCATCACTTATGTAGAAGCTGGGTTTCATAGAGCAGAATAACGTAGAGCGGGGTGGGCAGAATATGTTATACCAATGAAATGTGTTATTTGGACTGTAAGACAAAATGCTTCTAAATGGTGGGCAATAGTAATGCTAATCAGAAAAGGTTAACTTTATGTGCAGCGTAAATTCTATATGGTGGTTTCGTTTATGAAAAGTAACCATACAGCCAGGATGAATATTTGCTAGGCTTATAAGTATAGATCAATCAACGGGTATTATGAATTATTAACTGTCTGACTCTCCTTGTTTTATACGGCGCAGGGCATATTGAAACCATTAATTAAACAAACAATTCGGCGCATATTATTGAAAAAGTAAAAGAAGACTAGAATTAGGAACACTTATATTTTTTTAATCTTTCCCTATTTTGACTGGTTTTGATCGACATACTCTATGGTACAAACCTAAAAGACATTCAATGGAAACGCAAATTATGGCCATGCATTTGTAAGACGCTTATTTGCGGAAAAGTGGAGTGACTTTTCAGTATCCCTTTGGCATCTACCACGAAAACTTGATTTGGGTAATACACCTTATAATCGCAATGGTTGCAAGCAAAACCGATGAAAAGAACACATATATAGAGCCTGTGATAACTAGTCAATATCGTTTGGCAGATCAATGGTACGATTGAACTTGCTTTATACAAAATAACAATAGAAAAATGCTTTTCATGTCTGGCAGTCTACAAGCTTTTTTCCAGAGTGTTGGAAAGCATTCCTTAACTCGTCTTTATAACTCATCGCTGACAGAAAATGATGATACCATAATATTAGGGATAAATTTATATTAAGAGAAAATAAGTGACGTACTTTCCACTTTGAAAATTATGATTACCCAAGAAATAATAACGAACTACGTAACGCTCTAAAATCAACCAAATGTCTTTGGAGATAAAAGAAAATGTCCGCCAAATGGGGAAGAAATTCCTGCCACGTTTGTAGCGTATTGAAATAGCACACTTGCTTTATTGGCGAGAATTTTCTAATTAAACAACCAATTTACGTTATATTATTTTAATTTTTAGTGAATTATACTTTTGTGGTATTTGAAGCATTGTCTGAGATAGTTTATTTGTTAGTTGTTGGTTATTGAAATGCAGAATAACCGCTGAAAATAGTGTTCGTCCAGTTTTAGACAGTAATCTTTACCGTAATATTTGTTATTTATTAGTGCTACGTAATTTCAGACAACCCGTGACAGTCAATTCCGGTCTGGAAACAATTCTTACAGAACACTCTGAAAGGGCGACCATTTGTTCTGCATCATACCAGATGCAAACCCCAAAATTTCATATTAGCACACCGACAGATTGGTCAATTCGTATTGGTAGAGATTAGGTGTTGCTGAGATTTCTCTGTCTCAAGCAATTCTGCGCAAGCACTTGACACAAAGTTGTAGACAATTGTCTAAGATACAATGGCTTAGAATATGTTGGCTTAACAACCACTTATCCCATAGCATTTTTTAATACCATCGTGATTGCTACTGATTATGCGAAATTAGGAGAATACAAATAACAAGGAGCCTTTGTTGCGCTGATAGCAGAAGCTGCGTTTTTAACGAACATTATTGTGCCTTACTGGCAATATTTAAGCAGCTTTTTCTGACAAGTTTTTATTTATCAATAGATGATAGTTAGATGCATGCCAGTGCGATTTCCCTCCTTCCTTCAATGCTTCATTCATGTATTATCAGAGGTTGTGCATCAGTTTAACGTCTTTAAAACCAGCTATTATTTTACAAGTGAACGATCTTCATAGACAAGAAATGTAAGTTAATTTTATTGCATCTGATATAGTTTCTCGATTGAACTTAACAGCGACATCAGATTTAGGTATCACGAAGATGAAAAATATGTTGCTGCCTAAAAGCGGAAGATGCATTTTTAACCTGTAAATTGCATGCCACATTGGCAATTACTTTTTAGCTTTAATGCAAATCTTAACTGACAGTTTTGTGCTTCTAGAAATCATTCGACTAAACATACACAATATCGCTAACTTTATAAAAAATAAAAAAGTACCTAACTAAATATTAAGGCTGCCTTTCATTCCCTTTTGATGAATATAGTATTTTATCTTTGGGTAAATAAACCGGTACAAAATTTTAGCAGGCGTATTTACAATTAGGTCAAATGCAAAGCATTATGTCAAATAATAAGATAAATCCCATTAACAATGTATTCTATCGCAATGTAATAGCAAAATATATTTAGCCCTCTTAAGCAAACGTTCTTGAAGAGTATGTATGGAAAGGAGTAAATGTATGAACGCTTCTGAAAGGATAACAACTTATTATGCACTTATATACATATTGTTTAAAAATGCGGTTAGGGGAATGGTTTTTCATTTTGATGGACGACTTGATACCTACTATGGTTGTTAATTTTCTAACTGCTAAACCATCAAACGTTATTCGCAGGATTATTTATCACTACTGACGTCTAAAGTGTGGTACAATTAAATAACTGTTTCCATCATGCATTCGTAATCAGCAAACGAAAGAATACTATGTTTGCAAGAAACTCCTTTTTGAATTGAGGCATGAATCATACCATTGCCCAGCAGTTGAACTTAAAAAGAAATAACGCTAATAATTAAATATTAATCCTCCATTCTTCTGCAATACATACACATTCGAATATCAATTGCAGGTTTATTATAAGCGGTTGGACGCCATTCGGTTAATTTTAACTTAACAGTACGGAATGAAGAAAGTAACGAATAGTATTATCTTTAAAACCATGTAATTAAGGCACAATTATTTGTTCTTGAATTTAGAAAGGTCATCATATTTGGTGCTCTATCACTATGCGTGTTTGTCATTTTGAAGCAGCAGATAACAATTTTCCCAAATATAAAATTATTGACTCAAAATGCACCCTTGCAAAAGGTTGCCGTGGATATTTATAACGATGAGCAACTGGACAAAAGAACTTGATTTGGATAGACACATTTGAAAGCACGCAATTAGGAAAAGCTTATCTCAAACGATAACGATATAACAGAAACCGAAAAGACACATACTGCTTGTCATTAAATAATTAAAATTAACGCTTACTAATTACAACATAAATGCGGTTTTGAAGCCTGTTTTAGCGTGCAGCAGCAGATTCAATTATCTAGCAGTCGTTAATTCCGCCCACTAACTGCGTTCCCTTTATTCTTTGTGCGAAAGAAAAAAGCACAAGTATACCAGTGATTTTGTTTGGATTTGCATTAAGTTTAAGGCTATTCAAGTATTCAAACAAATAACTATGTTAAAGTAGAGGTGCGACAAACAGGCCCACATTTTAAAGCGAGTAGCAACTCTAATAAATATTCCAAAGGAACTAGACGAATCAGAGCTTCGTGGTCAATACGAAAAATCAGAACAGAGCAGCCAAGCCCATTGTAAGAGCAACGACCCAATGTTTGTCACACTGATACGAATGGCGTTTCTAATTTTTATGTCATGTTTGTGTCACATGATTTATCAGCGTCGTACGTTGCACCTCACGCCCTCCATAGTTGGCATGCACATGTAGGTGGCGACGTCCATCGTAGTTTAAACTGCAAAAATAATTGCGTTCATTGCTGTTACTACCGCCGCCATACCTAGGACACCATCGGTTGCCTAAGGGAAGGAAGCAGCCAGACACACATCCAGAAAGAATTGCAGCGAACTACCTTTCGTTGAACACGGTAAGCTTCAGTGTTACGTAATCAGAAGATAACGTTAATAATGACTAACTGCTATACGACTAAAACTAGTGCTACCCTAATAGAGTTCTAAGCAGCGCCGCCAGGTAGTAAACATCATATCCGTCGCGCAGACCATACACCACGGTGTACACCGTTACTCCAAGTAAAGCTTAAGACAGATGATGCAAAAGCAGCGCAGTTGTCAGAAAATCGCTTCTGTAACACCAACTGCATTGACCGTAATTTATTAAGTTCCCTGTAGCAAACGATAGAAACTCAATGAAAACCCGGATTAATTCCGTAAACAAAAAGTAATAAAATAAATTCTAGTCTAGGATGTTCCTGAGCTTCAGAATTCAAGTGAGCAAAATACACGAGGAAAGCTGTGGGATAAATGTAGCCTCATCCGTTAGGTACTCAAAGTAAAATTGTCGCCAAATTGACATCCAGTTTACCGTTATTACCCAATACATATAGAGTGGTGACCTACTGAAGAAAAAACGTTGTAATCCAAACTAAGTGTAGGAAAGGCTATCACAATTTGGCATACAACGCGCGAAAAGCTGTTATCCGATACATGCACAAAGGCGATGGATATCCAACAAAAATATAAAAACAGCACTGAAAATGTATGTTGCGTGTGAAATCCCGTCAAAAACAGCTCAGAATCGAAACACTGTCAAACCTACCTTGTATCCTAAATACTACCACGTTATGAGCCATTGGTTGACAATAACCACTCTACACGCAATCCTGAAGTGCCCTTGGGCTTTTGTCGGTAGTTCAAATATGACTGGCAAAAATGATCAGCACGAACCCTTACCGTAAATCTCATTCGTGTATATGTATCTACACTCGGAGGCACTCAGATGCTTGTATACCAACGCGCAAACGCTTCTCAGTAAGTTTAACAATTTTTGTTTTCCTCAATTTTACATTCCATGAGGAATAGTCATGGTAATCGAAATATAGCACAATATTATGTCACAATTACTTATGGCTATATACGGCGTAATTCCACTACAAAATGATCCACTCACCAAAGGATTCGACGTTATCTTCTTGTACCGATCTGACCAGCATATTGATATTATCGGATACAGAAACACAAGCTTCGATTTAACATGGTGTTGTCTACACAAGGGAAGTGCTGATGTGTGCTTACTGACAATAGTTTAGAGCCCACAAATAACCTAGCTAGAATTGGAGCACCATCTAGCTTTTGTCTTGAAGCCAGTACTGACACAGTGATCCAGTTAAGTCATTTGTATAAGGTTTTAAATTAATACCTTGATACTAACAAAGAAAACTGCAAAGCAGCTCAGGATAAGTAGGTCTAATTCACTGCTGCACAGCCATTAATTCACAACGTGGAAGGAAATTTCGTTTTATACATTGTGGTGGCCTACGAAAAATTAGGGTCGACACAGTAATAACTAACGCACCGTTTTATCTTAGAAATCGTACAATGCAAATGGGCCAAAGACACCTGAAAATCAACGAGGAAACCTACGTCTTCCCGCTACAGGCAACCTGCCAGAGCTCGTTCAATAAACAAACAGCAGTATAGTACCATTACGCATTGGTATCGCAAATGCGGTCTTTCACAAAAACGTTAGTCCGATCAAGCTAGACGAAGTCAGTCAATTTCAGAAAGGTATTGGACGCAGTATACTTTAACTTAAGCCTTCGATCGCCTGGACCACAGCACTCTTCTTCACAAAGTTGCCAATGAATCTGTGAGTCTGTGCTAGATTATTTCATCGACTTCCTCATTCAAAGTCAGCTAAACGTAATAGTCTTGATTTCCATTAATGTTCAAATTGAAGTCCATTGAAGTGTGCCCAAAACATCGGCACTGGTATCATGTTTATCGCTTGTAATCATCAACAATTTTGCCAGTGAGAACCAATCAGAATTCTTAAAATCCGCTTGCAAGATGGCAACATAGTGGACGACAATGTGAAATTACAACGAAGCCTCCACAAGGCCTTTACATGGACATCCGAAAAGTCGCCCCAGTTTAATTGGAGAAATGGAAAGTATGTAAATACCACATCCATCTACCCATAAATATCGACTGGGAGAGCAGTAGCTACAATTTCCTATTCAGGGAAACGACCTCGGAATAATGGCGCTAGACAATCTTGGCTGCTAGAAACAGGCTGAAAATGACCAGATATGACCCAGACAGCACGCAAGTCACTCGAATAGTTAAAACCGTCAGTCTTTTCCCAAATACTGAAAACCCATGTGGGACCCCATGTTGTGTATGCTAAATAAGCTTAGCCTCTCTCGGGCAAACATGACACTGTCGCAGTTGGAGCTTCCTAAGTTACAACAACTAAATAAATCAGGTACTTCTTTATTTTCTCTGCCAAAATAGTCTAAAAAGATTGCAGTTTTTCAAAGGTTATTTTGGTTAAAACGTTGTGCTCTAACTTTAAGTGTCATGCATGACATCAACAACTAGTCTGAAGAAGAACCACGGTTTTTAAACTGACAGAACTTCCTCAGTATTAAAGATATCGCAATAACGGCAAGCAACTGTTTATAAAATATTTTGGAAAACTGGTAGCTCGGGTTGATAATTCAGTCGATCATTTGTTCGCCGAGCTTCGAAATTTGTTTGCAAACGTTTCACCGCCATGCGAGGCGGCATCATCAGTGCGTCGAGATGCGGAGCGTAATCTCTCTGATTGAATTGTCGAACCGTGATCGGCGTGCAGGTGACTTTTCGAAAGTGACGGCTTCGATCTGTGTTTCGTGATCTCTACCCATTTCCCCGTGGCGGATGTCGTCGTTTGGGTTGTTCCTATTCAAGCGGCGTCTCATACTTTCTCTAAGTTCTTTCCTTCGGAGGGGTTGGTAAACTGGGTCAAGCTCGATATGCATGCTGATCGAGGCATTTGTTGAGAACCACGCTTCCAGGAATTCCCTTGCTCTTCTTGTTTCTCCTAGTGCCAGAACTTCTCTTTTGGCCCAATCAAAGCTGTGTTCTTTTTCATCCACGTGTGCTGAGTCTAGCGAAGATGCATAGTGTCTTTTGCATGCTCTTTTGGGCTCTTGTAATCGTGTTGTTAATTTTCTGCCTGTTTGGCCAACATAGTCCTTTTCACAATTTCTACAACTTAGTCTATATACAACATTACTTTGCTTATGAGTTTCCAGTTTCTCTTTCGGTTTCGACAGAGTTTTTCTCAATGTAGCAGTTAGTTTGTGTGCTACGATGAGGTGATGTTGTTTGAATAGTCTTGCTGCCATTTCGGATATAGTCTTCATCTAAGGTAAAACAACGTGTCTCTCCGTCGTTGGTGCAGGCTCCCCGTTTGGTTTGTTGTGGTTTAGACACCTTCGGATGAAGCTTCGCGGATATCCGTTGAGTTGGAAACATTTATATAGACGCTTCTCTTCTTTTTACTTAGCCTCCGCGGTATTACAGTGTGTTTGCACACTACCAAATTGTGTCCGCACACAGCTTACTTTGTGGCATTTCGGATGGTTAGAGTTAAAATTAAGAATTTGGTCCCTATGTGTCCATTTTCTGTAAACTGATGTTTGCGTAGCTGTGTTATACTACATTAATTTTTTAGTATGTACCAAGTAAACGGGTGATGAGCTTGTCGAACGCATTACGAAAACGTTAAGATTTTAAATATCGCCATGGATGACTGGAAAAAGGTGATTGAACCACAATCCAGTATTATTTTTATGGAACCGAAGAGACAAGGTAAACTTTTCTGACTAATTGAAGTGCTGCATTTGCGCCCAAAAATAAGATGTGTTTTTACGTATGGCTTGCTTTGATAATACAAAGATCTTAAATTAATGTATCTTATGGGATCCACCGGATACAACCACTGGGCAGCTAAAATCCGCTTACGCCAATAAGCAAACTTCTTAAGATTTATAATTAAAGGTATAACTGGGCTGACCTGCTATTTGACCTATGATTACTTCATGTAGTTGCAGTAGAGTTTAAGCCAAATTAATTCAAATTAGTCAGAAGCACTAATCACTCACCAAATTGTTGACTGGTTCAAAAACACTTCGAAGTTTGACAAAAGCTGATATATATATATATATATAATTTAATTAACTCGTCATTATGCACTGGATTTCACGTCTAATCAGTTTTTAGTTTATCCACTTGATGACTAAACACTTCTCTTCACTCTATATTAATATCTCGGGTTGTTCAATTTTGTAACTTAATGCATTAATATTGCTCCTCCCACAAAATTTTAATTATACCTATTGGATGATATGGTCGAATCATCTTTCCAAAACTCTGTAAAGGCGTTCGATCAAGTGAGCCTCTGTCATTGCCCAAAGCTGTTAACTCTGTAATTTGTCACATCACATCGCTGTGATTTAGCGCCTGTTGCGACTGTTGAACAATGATGGACAATGACAGTGAAACCAGTACCTAAGTAAAACAAAACCCTTTCGAACAGCACTTGTCTTAGTTATCTTAGACCCAGAAAAAGGTACTGCCTAAAATAATTCATGTGTACAATCCAATGTACTGTTCCTCCTAACCTCAGAACAGAGGTGACTGACCACTATTCAACCAATAAATAGAGATTGCTAATCGTATCATTCCAACCAAACGTAGGGGAAAATAATCGACAAGTTAACTGTGAAATGAGAAGTACGATTATTGAAAACTCCCAACGTCCCAAATTGAGCGAGTATTATGAAAACCTATTCAGTATTGATGCCATCTACGGAAATAAGTCCTTCTGCCTGTAGACAGGCGTTCGCCTGCTTTAACGCTATTATATTGCTGGCTAACAAAATTACCAAGTCGAAATGCTATGACACATCGGTGCAGATAAAGCATGAATGACCAAGCCACCCCATGCTAAAAAATTTATTAGGGAGGTGGAATAACTATTTGGGATAAGGTGAGTGCACAATTAAACTGTTCTAGTTAGAACGAATCTGGACAACGCAGCTGCTTATTATTAAGGACTAATAGAATTATACGATTCCAATTGGTTCATTGCAATTAGTATGCAGGTGGAAACGGTAAGATTCCAATCCGGAAAGCACTGGATGCGCGTTACGCTCTACTGGGCTCGTCAGTTGTGTGCAGCCTACGGTACCCTACTGGTGATCGAACCCTTGACCGATAGAGTCTAACGCTAATTAACCGGATGTATATTTCACTGAGCCATGGGGGACGGCAGCCTACCATCACTGATTAACACCTAACTGCTATGTATCCAGACTTATCCTTCAGAACCATTTGGGTTACTGCACGGGCCGATGAGAGTGGTTCAATCTCCGCGTTAGGATTTCCCTTGCCAGCACTTATACACATATATTAGTAGAGATTGGTAGTGCTTATATTTTAATTACTATGAGTAGACGGCTTTGATTATGATTTGATTCATCGCGCTTAGATTCCATGCCATGAAGGTAAGCTAACAATCTTGAAGTCACCGGACGCCTGTTGAGCCCGTTTGGTGCACGCCAGTGGCTCGAATACTTCGGTCCCCTACTGGTGATCTAATTCACGACTGCTTTAGGCTAAAAACAACCAGACAGCAGCAAATTTCACTGAGCGATTACGGACAACAGCCGATCACCGCTGATTGAAATGTAATTGCGATTAAGCCCTACCCATCTTCCACCGTCACGTAGGCTATTGTCCATGCAGAAGAGATTGGTAGACCGTTTGGATCAGGACTTTCCTTGCCAGTGCAGTGAATCCACTCAGCATTTTGAAGACTGGTAGTGCATATATTTTGTTTACTACCGGTTTTCAAAAGTTGTGTCAATTGACGGCGCTGGCCAGGAATGTCCTGCTCTGAATCGCAACTACTCTCCTCGGCATGTGCAGTAACCCGCATGGCGTTGGAAAATGGGTCGGGCTACAAGCAGTCAGGTTTTAATCCGTAGTGGTCGGCTGCCATCCCATATGGATCAGCGGCATAAGCTGCTGGCTGCTTGGCGTTAGCCTCTAGCCGTCATGGGTTCGATGCCTAGTAGAAGACCGAAAGATGCGCACAATTAACGAGCCCCAAATTGGCGAAACGCGCGTTTTGTACGTTCTGGATTTTCAGCTTACCTTTGCTGCTTGTAATCCGGTTGTGATGCACAATAGCAAACCAAAACAAATCGTTCTATCATTAATAATCACAATTGTAAGCTGTTCAACTAAGGCAGACGTTGCAAATATGACAAGTGAGAATAAGGAATGATTTTGGTAATATGCGACTTCGTTGTAGATGAAAAGATGATGAAAAGGAGGAAAAGATAAATTTATATGCTATAAAAACGTAAGCGAAATACATAGAATAACTAATCGATTTGTTTCACGGCTTACGGGTCAATGCAAAAATAATTGCATCTTAGTCGAGTTTCCGTGTATACATAGTGTTAACCGAGTTAATTAATATTTTATGGAAAGGTGTACATATGTAAAGGTAGCAGCAGTCGAATATCACACATTATATAGACGAACCAAATAATTTAGTCCATAATTAGTACTCTAATTTAGCTGGCAGATTGTACTTAATGTCATGGACAATGATTAAATTATACATTTAAAATCACGTTTGTGTTTTAGCGAATGTCTACAAAATGGTGCACTCCATACAACAGTACTAGTTATGCTTGAATGCAATGGATACGCAAACCTCCTTCAAATAAGCATTTCGTATTAATAACTTAAGCAATGCCATCACAAACAACACGAAGAAAGTTTTCATTGCATCACTGTTGAGTAAACCCTAAACATTGACATCACTGCAAAATACAGAGTCATTAGAAGCAATTCATTTTGCGATGTGCAAGCTGGCATGCCACAATGCAATTAATTGTTTTGAATAAACACAGATGAATATGTGGGTAAACCCCATCCAGAAGATTGACATGCGCAGTGTGTGTCAATGTGACAAAGCAAGATACTATTAATCCAAAGTGCGCGTGTGAATGTAGCTACTTGTGGAAATACACAGTATATTGTTGAATTTTCTAGAATTGTTCTTGTAATTTGAGAAATTCAACGTGGGATTTTAAGATCTCTGCTTAACAAGAAATAATCTTCAGCAACCTTAGTTTCCCATGATTTGAATGCTGTTGTATTCACTAAGTGCTCTTTCAGTTGAAAGGTGAACATTCCTTATTTTGAAGGATCACGACCATGAGCGCTAGATCCTTATCTTGTGTGCAGTGGATCATACCAGGTAGACTACTACCAGTTAGGATTTCTTGAGAAAAACCCGTGGAAAAATTGAAACGATTTGCTTAGCGACAGAATAGAACCCTTATGTTGCGTCCGATTCCAAACTGTGCGACGATGCACAATTTATCAATATACGCTTATTACATAACGGTAATACTATACAGTAAATCAAAACTAAAAGTAAGGAAAAATTTGAAAGTTCTAATGATAACCCACTTAAAATTCTGCGAGCATAATTTGCTTAACGGTAAGAGCTATGATAAGGAACAATAGACTGCTTTGAGGAAAGTATCAATTACTTTACTAAAATCATTGGGGATAAATAGAAAACTAAATGCACTTGTTTTTGAAGCCAATAAAACATATATAAAAGTAATACATATTATCAGCTTCTTCTTTTACAGGCTGTTGAATAGAATGATAGCCTTCATCTTTACTTAATAATGATACCATCAAAGTTCAAGTCTATGAAATTATTGTCTCAATACTCGAAATGTTCTGTTCATGAAAGCTTCTAATAGATATCTCAGAAACAGTGAAACATGTCCAGGCTCGCGCGTCAACTCAAAGATGGTAAATGGCTGAATCCTGTGTAGATTTAACCAGAGTTTTCAGAAATATGCTTACTGAAATTTGGAATATATAAATGTTTAGATTGAAATACAATTTATTCAATGGAAATAATTTGCTTACTGCTGCTCAAGGGTAAGTTCTGGAATATTACAGGAATGGATCTGCATAAACTGGATTTTGTCGGAAGAGTAGCATTTAATGCCATCGTTATTTTTACGCGTCAGAAATGTACCAAAAACATGTTTATTGATATCCGCGCAATATTGCAAAAGATGTTCCCTTCACGTTTCTGGGTCGCATGCTTGTTGACATAGTAATACTCTTCTAAATTACAGGTAACTTTCTAAGTTGTTTTTATGGTTAGTATTGTTGAATTTATGGTTATGAATCAATGTACTTCCAAATAGTGAACATTTAAACTTTTGCATGGTGCATTGTACTGGCTAAATTAGCAGTTGTCTCAGTATGGAGGTGGGACTGCTGGTTGTTACAGGTAACATGATCAGTGGTCAATTAATAGCATTAGTATTATCGAAGGGAATATATGTGGCTACACAGGTCAAGGGCGGAGCATGTCAGCTGCAAATAATGCTACATCGGGAGGCGTGCAGGATGCAATTTGTATTCAAGCCACTAATGTTTGAGAAGTTGAGCGTGGTGCCAAAATCACTGTTGTATTTGCTTAGGCGGCTTAATTGTGTTTGCTGCCATACCGCTCCTTATATTACTAACCATATTCATACACACTCTATGGTGCAGTAGCAAACCTATAAAACGGAGCATATCAATTTAGAGTATACATAACAAAAATATCGAGGACAACCTGCGGGATAAATAAAGACCTTTAAAGATACTGCAGGAAGATTACTGCGCTTGTAACTACTGATCCATTGCAAAAGCAGTTAAATTTTAATAAGTAATTAAAATACATGCCTTCACTCAAAATTTCCTTTTCTAAACAATTACCGGAAATGTACTTCAAATGACTCAATTAAAATGTCAAGCATGCAACTGTAACTGTGCTATCATATGCGTAAATTTCTTCGATAACGATTACAATAACAGATATTACAAATTTAAAATAATAATGATGGGCAATTTTATTAGGAAACGTAAAATTGAATAAATGTTAGGCGGCTGCAATTACTATCTATATTATTGCGGCATTCTTAATGTAAGTTAACATCTCCTCACCCATTTGCAATTCACCGGTTAGCTGCAATATTTACAGACACAGAGAAGCCACAGCAGAAGCCGAAAGGAACATAACGAAAAGTTAATTGTAATCTAGTACCTTACATTTTCCATCAACCATAACCGCATCTGTAGGTAAAGGATAGAGTAGGCATCCTCTCAACTGACTGTTTTCAAAAGTTGAATAGAAATTAGTTATTCGCATTGTACACAGTTAGAATTGAATATTGTTTAGATAATAGATATAGGAGTGTCAAAAGTTTTAATATATTTGCCTAATATAAAATAAAGGATCTAGCCTGGTACCTTCCGATTTCCTACTAGTTAGCCTGCAGTTAAACGTAGGTTCATCTGGACAAACTAACCTTTAATGATTAATGACTAGCAATTTCGGAATCAATGCCAAGCCCATTATTCATTTAATTAGTCAGGTTTCTTCTATAGAATATTTATAATTAAATAAATGAATAAACTTTTATTCTCGGCTAAGTGAGTCACGCCTGCACAGGCATGATCATGGAAATAGTGCAACAGTTAATCAAGAAGTGTGCAAGTGGATTGTGATTGGACTGTCATAGATGTTGACACATGAATGTATTTATTTGTTCATGCAGAGGTGTGTAGGTTTGTTGCTTGGCTTTGTGAAGGTTTTGCTACTTTTGCTTGCGTATGCACGTTTCGCAATACTTGTAAGGATAAGCGTTAAATTGCTGGTATAAAATGTCCCATCAATTTAAAATAATCGGTTGTGACTTTATTTAGTTATAAGTCACAACCGCCGAGTCAAAGTTTTGTTAAACGGATATTTTTCATTTTTTCAGGGAAAACACTTGCCAAACGAAAACACATCATGTCGTGGATCACTTTCGCCGAAATATTTGTTGGAACGTGGTGAACCCGAAACATACAACTGACATTACGTGGAGGTTGTTAGCTAGCCAGCCATATTAAAACTAGGACGCTAAAGCTTTAGGCTGGGTGCACAAAAGTTTGGTGAAATAAGATATTGGCTCGCAAAGGTGGATACTCAATAATTATAAAAATAGATATTGATAGCACTTAGTTCGCATGACCCATCAATTTGACTTCCAGATTGTGCGCGTCTCTTTTATATCAGGGAAGACAAACCAAACAGTTTCGTTTATATTCACGGTGTAGTAATCATAATACCATAAGCGTAGTTTGTCGTTTTATATCGCCCAAACAAATGTTGGAATATCACCATTAGCGTTTCTTTTCAGTGGAAAGCAAGATTAGCCACACTTATATCATATTATAGTCCGACGCATATTTATGTACAAGACAGAGGATTTTCCTTTTAGAATTCATAGAGCTAAAGGCCGGAATCCCGTGATGGACTGTTTTTTAAAAGACGGAATGCTTCGTAGTTCGACTGCTAGATAAATATTTTCCCTTTGCGTTAGACCAGGATTCAAATGATACAGGGAAGTCAATCAGTATCCCTGGATTTCTGAGCTCAGCAAACTGCATTCAGTCACAAAGTAGACTCATTGCATATTCGCGCATGATGGTTTAATTCTTTAAATATATGGTTCAATCTTATTATTTGCTAACGGATAAGTATTTACCGATGCAGCTTAAAATAGCTAACACTCTCACTTAGCAAAGAAACAAACATAAAGCATTGGCTTGTCTTTATGAATCATAGTCAGATGGTAGTGGTTAATATATATCATATACTGAGTGGGTTCCATTTCAATTAGATGTAAAGGTAAACGACCTATTTTATGACGTATTGAAAAACAACTAATCTAGCGTTGGCAGTTCTGTATTGTTTTTCAATTTCGTGTTTATTACTTCTAACTGTCAATTGAATTTCCGTAGCTTCCTCCTACATATATATATATGTATATACATACTTATACTATGTTTGCATTGATGAATTCAGCTAAGTTGCGGAGGAAACGAGCGAAATCCAACGTTCCAGCTTTCAGATACAGAATAGTAGAAAATATACCCATTGAAGAATATTAGTCTAACTCAACAGAAATCTGCTAAAATATATGGAGATAAATTTTGGGTTGTGTTGCACTGGAAACGTGCAAAAAACGTTTGTGACAGTGGTTCAAAACGCATAAGAAAAAAGATATTACTGCTAGTATCTAACATATTATACTTAAAAATAGCTCACCTACTTTTCAATATCGTTCGGTTTCGGACTTCCAAGCATCCTCATCGCATGAATAATCAACTAAAACCTAGTACATGTTAAGGCTGCAAGTAACCCTTGCAATAATGAGGCTGGTATTTATAAATTTGGAGCGTGTCGATAAGTTTGAACCGCTGATTTCAAGAAATATTTACTTATATATATTTCCAAAATTCCAACAAAGCTTTGTACTTGTCTGCGTTGGCTGGCTCGTAAATATTTACTAAATTTAAGTGGATTAGGCTGAAATAAAGTAAAATCTATAATACATTTGTCTTTTTCTAAATGAAAACCATGTTTATTGCTCAGGCCTGCGATATGGGTTCATTACTAAACTCTCCTCACTGATAACTTCTGTGAGATATTCGCCTTTATTCTAGTCCCTGTCTGTATCACATCAACTAGAATGAGTTGACTTTACAGAATGGATAATACTCTGGTCAACAAGAAACAAGCTGGTGAGAGATGTTAGTGTTTCCTGCTATTAGTCCTTTAGTAAATGGGGCGTTATAGCTTCTTAGTATAAGCTTGAACGGCATACCACGGAGTCAGAAGCGCATTTGGTTGAAACGACAAATCTTACTAGTTAAAACCAAGTTCTTTCTAGCCATATTTTTAGTAGATTATGCAGTGGTTACGTAACGCAGAAGCCGAAACAAAGCAAATTCGGATGTCCACGATAGGAAAGTGTAACATACAAGCAAATGCACCGGTTTATAGAAGGATTTTAGCTAAATCTAGCAATATATTAGCTAAGGTTATAAGTGTCTCTGATATAGGTTTGTTGTCGGGGGGTAAATCATAATTACATTTAGTAGACTTATCAAATTTCGGGTAATCTTAAACAATGCCGTAGGGACACACGGTTTGTAGCGGGAGGTTAGTTCCAACTAAGTAATTGATCTGTCTATGCGGGCGCATATGGCTGAAGAAACTTGGCAAAAACCCATGATAATAAACAACTCTCAAACAGACTTCATACTGGTCGAATACGACTGTAATTTTACTACTTCTTCCCAGCAGGTTACAAGCACCATAATCTAACCATTAAACATAAAACGCACCAGATGAAGGTTTTGCCCTACCGTGGATCGTCAGTGCTGCGCAATCACTCGGTCCCCCGAAGTCGAACGAAAACGTTAACGCTAGCAACCTGCGCCAACTATCCGGAAATCAGGCCTAAAAACATCATTCAATCAATTAATGTATAAGCAGTGTCGTAATAATCCTTAACGTTTATGGCGTGCCCGGTCTACCGGAAGCTGGGATGTTCAAGCTGACGACTTTGAAGAACAGCGATACTCCTGCGAAACGTCATAGTACAGTCAAATATAGGGGCTAACATGTCTTCCAACAGAATGATTTTAAGGCATTCGCCTGAGTCACAAAAATGTTGTAAATGGAATGCTTATCTAAATATAGCGCATCTCATTACCTTCTTAGTGTACGTTTCTATGAAGTTAATTGCATTTCTGTAACACTTCTGTCAGCGCTTCTGGTGGTCATGGAGTTTATTACTTCTGCAATGCTGAAATACATTTGTGGAAGAATTTACCTGCTTTGCCCGGGAAAGTAATAGCTTCCTAGGAACTCAGTTATGAACAGAACATACAGCTTGCAGGACCCTACAAGATAAAGGATGAATACACTGTTATTGTAGTACTGTATGCGTTTTCTATACTTATCAAATAAATTTTATCGGGTAGCCAATCGTAAGTATTTTTCAAAATTTCGTACTTCAGCAGTTGTGGACGGGTGTTCATGTCATATGCAGTATAGTTCAATGATTTGATATTGAGGTCAATTTTCTGGTGCATGGACACAATACATTATTCCCGGTGGTCCCGCACTATTTAAGCAGATTTGTAAAGAGTTTATGTATGGTTTGGGATATGGTTCAGTGCTATATAGAAAAATGCAGAGTGCGGCACCTACTTAGGCTTACTCCTATAAAACAGGCAACCAGAAGATTAAAAACTTTCAAGCAGTTGACCAGTGCAATCTAATTTAGGTCAGATTTCCATCAAATGATCAAATTGAAAAGACATCAGAAATCATTTTTAACAATTGTGGACTGCTGCAATCATTCAGACGATTTGACCAGTAGATTTCTAAGCAGCTTCTTTGTTCATACATTAATCCATACATTGAATAAATAATATAATTCTGGCTACTCTGGTTGAGGAGAGATCTAAGCACTTTAGAGCTAAATCAAGGACTTGTGCCATTGACATTACGTGCATAAGCTAAATGAGCTGGATCCTCATCGGACGATAGCTGCTTTGCTTTGTGATATAATTATGATATTTCAACTTTTGAGGGAGACCAAACTCACGTGTCACCAACTTCTGGAACCTAGTCGCAGCAGCAAAATGTGAGGCTACAACTAGAGCTGACATAGCTCTACTGTCGTTTTGAATGTTGTTAACACTACACTTCCGTACATATCTGCGACACCTGATAGTCCCTGCCAGGATCTGTCATTCGTACACATTCTGACAAAGCGCATAACCACAGATGACCTTGATACATTCTGTGCACGAACTGATACGACTCCGTACCCATTGCAAAACACAGGAGCTTCATGAAGATATTACTGCCGGCCAGCTACCATAACCCGTTCCGACTTGCTCACATACTACAACTGTTGAACTGGTGACATGGCTTTTATAAACATCCCATTTGTCGTCACTTCTCATGAAATTACGGTTACAGTAAGTACAATATTGCGAGTCCAACAATCTAAACCAATATTTATTTTTATATTTGCCATCTCTTCCCAAATTCACAATGACCATCCCATGGGACCGGCTAAGCTAGAACATTTAAACAGGTAGAAATTTGTCGCATCTAGGCTCAATCAGACAGCCATCATACGCTCTAGAAAGAACTGTAGGCGCGTTTCATCATTTCGGTGATAGTCAAAAGTGCACATTCTATTTAAATATGTTAGGGATGGAACCTGCAACTCATCTGTTGTCAGTCCGTGGTTGAGGACATTGAGCTGCGGCGGATGGCAAGGACAATAGTAAATCGGTTACTAGATGTGATTAGAGCCGCGCAATATATAGATATGACGAACTTCTAATTATATCATTCAACTCCCCTTGCTACTTCCTCCGTATTCAGTACGTAGAAAAAACTGTTTACACAGCCTTAAGTTAATTGGTGGCTCAAGTTTGTTAAGATTTTCGCTAGTAAAGGGGATACCCTGTACTCTACACGGCAGTGAGATTCAAGCCAATGGATAGTGATTGGCGCTGCATCACTTCCAGTAACTCATTCACGAAGCTCATTTCCATTCAACCGTATCTCAATGGTTTCAATCACGGACTGGCAACAGTGGAGTTGCGGGTGCGAGCCCCACCCAGAGTCAGATAGAATGCGCACTGCAGAACATTCCCGAAAAATGGAAACGCGCGCACAGTGCTTTTCCGGGCGCGTGATGGCTGCCCGATTGATTCTTGATGTGATGAATTTATACTTATAATATTCAACTCCCACTACTACTTCTCTGTATTATGTAAAATATGCTAACGTTAGTACAGCCACGACCGCTTACTTGAAGGTGTTGCACGAGTGACGCGAATAAAATGAATTCCTGCAACATCTGAAATATCTACACAGTTCTGCAAGCTTCAATGATTGACCCCACAGCTTTGCATTCCTGCTGAGGCGATTTAAAGAGTGGCACAAAGGACCTGAATTATGTACACTCAGGCGTATGTTTATTAGTTCGCAATGCAATCGGTGATATCATCTGCGTATGCTCTCTATAATTTCAGCGTCTGCTCTTATAGATGTGTGTTCATTTCAATGACAATTGCATCCCTGCATATGGTCACTTACTCTAGCGTATATAGGTCGTCTTTCAGCTATAGATACTGGGCTCGAATTGCATAGTTAATATGAGGGCAAATATGCGTACTGAGCATCTCACTGAAAATATTGTTGTTTATTTGTTATTTTAATGAATATCAAAAAAGCCCGAGCAAAGATCTCTTGAACCAGCATACCAAAATAAAGTTTCGACGTTAGACTACTGCAGTACTTAAGTTCCGAGCCTGTAGGTATATTTGAGCTGGTGTTAATGGAGAGCATTTTGCATTTACTCAACTTGAAATTTAGTAAACTTGGATTCACCGAATTATCCCGTCTACGTCACTCTAAAACAAATGTTGATGGACATTTAAGTTCAAGTAGAACCAGAAGATTAGGGGAACCATTGTAGTTTTACCCAGGAGAAACGTCGTTATTTCTATAGTGAAATTTTGGGAGCGATTTAAAATAGCAAAATCAACACTCATGATCATGGTCAAAGCAAAGATACCCAAGTGTCTTTAAATATAGTCTGCAGTGCCGGCCAAATGAATGCAGCGCCTAATCTTGATATATTTAGCAAAAAGCAAGACTTTGAAACAATTGCTTGTGTGAGGGCCAAACTAAATAACATAAACTCTCGTGGACCCAAAACAGAGGCAAGAGCAACACATACCTTTTATGGGGTCAACTAAATACCTCCAAACTCTGAACATCAATTTCCTTTGAAAGAGAAAGTTAGCAATGCAGCTTTGAGGATGGCGATCGATTGCTTAATACTGAGACTTAGAAAGGAGTATCTTAGATTCGAGACGATAGAATCACCAACAGATCCAGGTTTATAGAATGAATCTCATCTCCAACGTTAACTGACTCGGTATAACTGCTCCGTGCGAGCAGTAAATTTTGGTATGCCATCGTTGACAACGGAAGCCATGCTGCTCGGGAGCAATATTGTTACAAATGACACACCAGCGTATCGGCAACATTGGTTTTCATGACTTTAGACATATAAGGAGCATAAATATTTGACACTATTTTGATGTCTCAGAGCAGTTTCCGCCGATATGCATCGGAATAATTATCCTAAGCTTCAACATAACGGGCACCTGGTTCTGGTCTAAACAGCCCTGGAAGTACTGAGACAAATTTATTGCAAGTTATCCGGTTGTTGCTTTCATTGCCTCTTGACAGATAGCATTGACACCCGGGTAGCCATATTTTTGGCAAAAGAACGTCTAACTTTGCAAGAGAGCTTAAGCAATGAAAGGAATGTGGGTGAGTCCTGTTGGCGGGGTGACTGAATCAGGAATATCTCCTGCTGGTAAGTGTCTTTAAAATCTGAGTACATGACATTTTTAGCGCGTTTTCTGACTGCACAGCTTTCCTGGTTGGGAAGTCAACCGTCTAGAATGGAGAGAATTCCTTCTTAAATTTCTTAGGCCATTAACATTTTTGTAAGATAGTTCGTGATTTACGATGAAGGTTTTTGTCATGTTCTGCTGAAATGCGGCCTTGTCTTCTCTGAACAGTTGAGTATAGTGGTAACGTTGGACTGGGTATTTCTCTAGTCTGATGTTAAAGCTAACGTGAACGCTGGGCTTGTTGCATCGCATATTATCATACATATTCGAGTTGTGCTACTAATGAAATAGTAAGTCAGACACAAGGCAAACTGTTGTCTCTTAAGTATCTATAAGCTTTTTACTAAATATTTAATGATTTCGAGTCAGGCGAATATGGTGGGTTCCTGAAAAAAGCACTGCCGGGTTTTTGCACCGACGACCTTGGCTAGTCGATCGTAATATTTGGTGGTATTCAGCGTCCCATAGATCGCTTGCTGATAGTTCGCATTGCAGAGAAGCTGAAACTAATGCCTGTTTTATCACTGGGAACCAAAGGAAAGTCTACAACCAGCACATCAATCATATGTTCATCGATTATAATCACAATATTCACCACGGTTGTCCGTTACCTGTTCTAAAAGTAGTGGGCAAAATTAGGTGACAGTGAAGTGAACGCTGGGTACGAACTCATGAATATCAGCATCGTATTATCCTCCAATACTAGTAGGTGTTCTAAAGAAGTTACTTTGAAATCACCCATGATGAAGCCGTAACTGTGTCTTTCATCTACGGCGCGTTCAGAGAACTCGCAATAGGGCTGTCCATTTAAGATATAATCGTTTAAATATCGGTACACCAGGAAGATTAGGCAAGTGTATTTGCCTTTTAGCTCCAAACTGTACAAAGGGAATCTAGGAGACACGAGTATGAATACCACAGGAACACATACTGTGCTAAACACAAAAAGCCAGTCATCGAGCTACCACTCACCACCCACGGTATCTTGAGCTCTCAGCCATCCACGAATGGAACATAACCTAAGGAAAAATTACATAGCCTGCGATCATAACTGCACCTTGCTTTGGTGAGCATTTGACGGCTTTGTTTCTAAATTCGTCCATTGCGATTCTCTAAAATATGCATATAAAATTAAGTTAATTTTAGTGTTAGTGCAATCTGCTAAAAATATTTCGAAGAAAAGGAAGTTTTCTCAAAATTTGATGTACTGCATTTTTTAGACGTTTAATATTACTAAGTAGTTAAACTACGTTGTGCATCGTTACATCATTTTGACTGGCTATATGCTTTATATGACTGAAATTGTCAAATGAATGTTTTTCAGTCGTCTTGCAAATCCTTAAATGTAAATCACAAATAATTGTTTCGGAATTGCTTGCAGTCAGCGGACCCAATGGCTAATCTTTAATCAAATGTGCACATAGATAAATCGACGCTGTACTGATAAAGAAATAGTGATAATTATAAAATGTAGTTGATTAGACACACCGACCAAAAACAATAGCTTACACAAAACCAATAAAGTGTTGTTTGAAATAAATAGCAAATTTACATTACGCGACTTTACTGCTAGTTGCGACGGAAAGACCCTATGCTAACATATTTTTGTTGTCTAACTAATGTACTACCATCTACCTGACATTAAGACGCGTGAAATCATAGTTGAGTTGAACAATCAAAGTAAAGCCTAAACGTTCGTTTTGTAACATTTTACAGCCACTGAATTCGCTTCCAACAAACGGTAGTTCATTACCAAGTTAGAGATGGTTGACAGTAGAGATGCTGAAAACAAACTTGCCTGCTCCCACGAATTAAGGTGTACATTAAATTTGGCCATGCGTTTAGAAGTACAAGATACACGTAAGTACAACCACAATTTGCTAGCAAAACAGTTTGTCAACTGTTTGACTCACTTCATTTTGAGCCTCATCTTACACTGTCATGTTCCGTTAAACACTGTTGAAATAGCTATGTATTTCGTATATTCCGACTTTACTGGTTTGGGAGCAGTTTCGGCCAGGATGGATAAATTAAAACTCCCGCACTTACACAATTTCAACAAATCAACGCTTGTACCGTGATAACTAATTATATTCACTGTCTGCTAAACACGGACTCCCTTTACTACATGATAAAGGAACATTTGTCAATGGGGATACATCGAAAACAATGTAAGCTAATGAAGGTTTGATGTAACAAGCGCGTAATCCGAAAGAAATCACAGGATGTGTTGTATTGCTCAGGATATAAAGCAATCGGTTTTTCATGTCAATTGAACAATACATACAACAGAAATGTGCGTACTTGCTTGTTTATATAAGAATGAAAACGGGATATGGGTATAATACGGATGAAAGAGACAAACCTAACAAGTCCCGTGTGATGGTTTGTGGAAATAACGTTGGTTCAAAAATGTTACATAAAAGTGAAAAAACATCTGCGGACTCACCATATTAACCACGTTAATACGAAGGTATATCCGTCCACACCGAATTCGTGAGATTTTTAAGCACAATGTTTTCCTGTGCCATACAGTCACTCAATTAAAACAAATGTGAGTAATGTAGGTGATTTAAAGCATCGTCGAATCGGGTAGCTTAGGCGCAGAAATAAAAAAATACGGGAGAGCGTTCCACGGTTGACAAACTCGAAGGGAAAACGTTTCCGGCGAAATTTCAACCGACTCTATTGCGTTGCCAGTTTCAGTTGTCACCCCTCAGTTTTGTGTTGCGGCTGAGCATCAGGAGATTGCGGTTTGAGTGACCGAGCTTTTTCAAGATCTAGTAAACCAGGATGAGATCACCCCGTAGACAGCGATCTCTTCCGTTGTACACACCCATGACTTTTAGTCACCTATGTTTTTATAGGTGAAACAACCCCATCACATCTTTTGTAGCCGTTCGATTTGTAGTCTTAGTGCAGCGAGGTCGCGTTTTACCCAGTGCTTGCGATCCTGGATTGCGTTCGTTACATGGAGCCTCACATATGCATTGAGCGTTGAGCAATGATTGATGCATGTGTGTGAATTTCGAACCATACAGTTCGATGTTAAAATTCCTGCGATGCAGCTGTGTTCAAATTTCCGATCAATTTTAGCCTAATTCCTTATTTAGGTAACATGCATTCTTATAACTGGCCCAAAAACCATGGTAAACTTACCGATTCAAAAGCAAACAATTGTAACAGTGTACTTTCTTTTACACGTGTAAATTAACTTAAATGATCTTACTGAGTAAAGTAGCTTCTCTTTTGGCATCTATGTCTACAGCGTTAGCACCGCTTTGGATAGAGATTGGAAACCATTTGCTGCTAAATGTTAGAGATTTACACATTAGAGTCGCAGATTAAAAGAATATTGTAGTTTGTGAACAACTGAAACCGATAAATACTATTACAATACTGATTCTAGTTGGGTTCAAAATGTACGAGAGCGATACAACCTAACTAAACGCAAATCCTGCAATGTGATCCTTATGTGTTCAAAAAATTTTACTGGTAATTCTTTCAGTCAGTTAATTTAGTGAAAACGAATTTAATCTCAGAGTGGATGAAGTATTCAACCGTACCTTTCGCCTATCTGCGACTGACTAATGGTATATCTCAGTCCTTTAGGCTGAAGGTTATGCAACACCAAGCTATTTGATAGTCGCTAATCCATTTGATGACATAAGGTAACTTGTGACACCTAGCACATACAATGGGGAGCTGCTTAAACGACCTACAAATGGGCACTTTCTAGCTAAGAGTTGCAAGCAAGCAGGATATGATTTGAACCTAAATAAAGTTGGAGTAAAGTGCATAGAGCCCCGAGGAATGGGGACTAAGCATCTGTGCGGAAGCATACCATAGATAAAGTGAGACCACATCAAAATTCGCATAACGAAAGTAAGTTGACCATAACGTGAATACCATAGAAGTTATTTTCAAAATTCGTGCGCCGCGTCTCCAAATCCTAACAAAAAATCCCTTTGAACTATACACAGCATTTTGTTATTCACATTGAAACATATAGACCTGCCATCCGGCCCTAATACAAGTAGCAAATATTTATTTTTGTTGTTAGATGTGGGGTCAACACAAGCAAAATAGTTTTTTATATCTATTCCTGTTATTTCCTTAAAATGCTGTATATAAGCGCCTTTTATCGGCATCGCCATTGAATGGATAGTACGAAATGCTTGCATCTGACAAACGTCGTTTGCTCACTGCATCTTTCAATAATTTACATATCGTTATATAATTTAACACACTGTAGCTGAAATGTAAAGAAAAGTTACTAAGGTCACGGAGATTATATGCTAACTGTTCGGTTTTCGCCTACCAACAGTTAGTGAACATTAACCAAATTGCTATAATGAAAAGTAAAAAACCACAATGGCAATTGATTAATATGAATCGTGGGAACTTAGGTGCATGCTAAAAGTGAATCTGATAAGGAAGAATAAGCGGATTCGTTATAGTTTTGCATAGACATGCATATGTCGGCAGATGAAGCTCCTGCGCAAATTGTACCACGATATTGTTGTCGATCGCAGGCTGTCGCACTCATTAAAGATGATGATACACCGGAATGCCATGTTACCGAGCCAAATCAAGACAATATCTATTCAATCACCGCTGACTCCATACCTTCAGGTTGTGTAACCATATCCGTTGTTGAACCGAAGTTTCCAGCTGCTGACATGCGTACTGTATTGTTCCTTACTTTTAAAGGTGCTGTTCCATTGGAAATGGAACTTGATTCTGCTTCTCCAGTTACTATCGTGCCTTTCCAATTTTAGGAACGCTACCTATCACATCATACTTTACATCCCACCTCACATTCATTCTGGAGTTATAGTGGGAACACAATAACCATCTTGGGATTTATTATCGTGCCTTTGCAGTTGCATTCTGTGATTGCCGATGTCGCAGTGTATATTTCTTCGGACAACAGACGACCCTTGCTTGGGAGGAATGCTATGGTGGCATTGCACATTGTACCATCATTCGACCGCATGCTTATCCCTTCCGTCAACGTAGCACACTGGCAGGAACGTTATCCACAGCTCTTCCAAAAGTCCATCGGCCGTATTCCATGTGGTGTGCATCGAATTCAGCTGAAACGGAATGCGAAACCGATCGCCATTGGTCAACCTCGATCCATTCCGCTAGCAAAACGGAGGGTCTGCAGCCCCGCAAGCGATGCTAGCAAATGATTTGATTGAACCCATCGATTGCTCTGAGTGGGTGCATCCAATGGTTTGTGTCATGAAAAAAGACGGTACTGTCCGGATATGCAAAGATTTGCAGGCGCTGAAAAAACAGATCGTCGTAGAACGCTTTGTTTTACCATCTAATGATGAACTCACTGTACGTTTAGCTGGTGCAACTGTTTTTTCCAAGCTAGATTTGAAAAGTGTGTTTTTTCTATATGCCATTGGCCGATGATTCCAAACACCTAACTGCCTTCCTCGCTCCTAATGGCCAATTTCAGTACAAAGTCTTACCCATGGGTTTGAGTTCCGCGCCCGCCGCCTGACAAACGTTCATGACTCACAACCTAGCACGTATCGATGGGCAGGTTGCCTACATGGATGATATTTGTGTTTTCGGCCGCTCACAGGAAGAACATGATGCAAGGTTACACAAAGTCCTCCAGCGCCTCAGTGATCTCAAGTTGCGTCTGAACGCAGGGAACAAGGTCATCCTAACACACGGGTGACGTGCGTGCTACTGGTTCATTTGGGTTATTTCCCCATATCCTCTCTCCATCTTTTCGCAGCGTTGTCACTGTACGCTCATTCGAACCGGATTTACCAG
>OX104064.1:15419855-15436304 GCA_944474145.2 Dicrocoelium dendriticum
TATTGTTCATTATTCACCAGAAATTCAGTTTCTGGGACATGTCATTTCAGGCAGTGGCATTCGACCAAGTGATGAAAATATCAGGGCCATCTCTGAAGCGCCAACACCCAAAAATTTGACAGAACTAAAGTCCTTTTTACGAATATGCTCTTACAACCTGCGCTATCTGCCGGATTTTGCGACTGTGGCAGATCCATTACGACAGTTAACGAAGAAAGGATCGTCGTTCGTTTGGGGCAGCAATCATAAAAATGCCTTTGATGAACTGAAAAGAGAGTTGCGTCCGCTCCCTTAGTGGCCATTTTTGATGAATCTTGCTGCACCTTTGTGTCCACTGACGCGTCTGATATCGGTCTCGGAGCTGTCCTCTCACAAATACAAAACGCAGAGGTGAAAGTTATTGCCTACCTATCACGAAAGCTACCAGGTTCCGAACGTCATTATTCAGTTGGGGAAAAAGAAGCTCCTACACATGTGTGTGGGCCTGTGAATAGTGGCATTTATTTCTGTTCGGTCATCGTTTTATTCTGCGTACTGATCATTCATTCATTCATTCATTCATAACAGCTCTTCTCAGCAATGGATCTAAAGGATCTCGCCCAATGCGAATCGATCGCTGGTATGCCAGGCTCCTTAACTACGATTTTGAAATTGTGTACCGGCCAGGTTTGCAAAATCAGATTGCTGACGGCCTATATCGCCTACCTGTGGGGTTGGAGGACGAAAATAGAGACTCAGAGAGGCGGTACTAGTTTCCAGTCTCGGAGCTAACCTGTCTGCCTTAACGATCGAGGAACTACGAAGGGAAAATTCTAACGATTCTTTACTGCATGAGATTATTGAATATGTGCAGCAGGGCTGGTCCAAGAATAACAAAATCCCCGGTGATTTCATTCCGTATTATGCAATTCGACATGAACTATCAGTGGTAGACGGTTGCCTGATGCGCGGTTCGGTGTTTGTAGCTCCGTCCCAGTTGATAGCCAAGATAATAGCTTGCGCACATGAGGGACATCCAGGTATAGTTCGGACCAAAAAATCGAGTAAGACTCTATTTCTGGTGGCCACGAATGGCATCTAGCATTGAGACATTTGTGGTCAATTGCAATGCTTGCCGATTAGCGGACAAAAGTTCCTGGCCCGTTAAAGCCCCGACACAGCCAATTGCTTACCCGATGAAACCATGGGCCAAAGTCGACATTGATATTATGAGCGCTTTCGCTACTGCTCCTACGAATAAGCGAAATATACTTGTTGCCACATGTTTTTACAGTAGATGGCTTGAAGTACACAATGTGCGACCCAGTTACTACTTCGGTTGTGTTACGTTGGCTTAAACACTTGTTCAGCCGTTTCGGTTATACCGCATGAAATAATGACCCCGATAACGGGCCACAATTTTGTAGCCGCGAATTCACAGATTTTCTACATTGCCATAACATTAAGCACTCTAGAACTGCGCCCTACAATCCTGCAGCCAACGGCATGGTCGAACGTTTAAACCGGTCTTTAAAAGAAACTATACAAGCCATACACATAAGAGGTTCGGACTGGGAGGATGCAGTTGTAACTGCGGTTTTTTCCTACAGAACATGTGACCAAAGAGCCACCGGAAGAACGCCAGCGGAGCTGATGCTAGGAAGGCCCTTAGGCACAAAGTTAAATGCTGCACATAACGTTTTATCAGCGAGAGATGCCGAAGTTTCAAATCGCATAGCATCTTGCCAAAATTCGTACGCTAAATTATCAACACCAATGCAGCCCGGGACATACGTTCCTGTCAAAAGCAGAGCAACAAAGAAAGGCACACCTTCGCTTTCCGCTCCACTGCGCATCGACCGTACGCTTGGCCCGGGCACCTATCGATTGGAGAACGGCCTAATTGTCAACGCGCGGACCACGCGCTCACGGACCAGCTAATCAGCCCGACCGATCCGCGCGCGAAGACCCGGCTGAGTTACCATTACCACGAAGCCAGCTGCGTCGGTCCGCGAGAACGGTGAAACCTATTGATCGCTACGAACCCGGTTGAGGCAGCTTTTCGGAGGGGGAACGATAATGTGTTAACCATGTCAGCAACATCGATTGGCTTGATCTCATTGGTTGGCTTGCTGACTCATTACTATGGGTTGTGTGCGTCTGTCGCTTGACTCTCCGTTTAACAAGGGATTGACTCAGTTGTACTTTTTTTAATTTTGCGAGATACATTTTACCTTTCCTACGGCTTTCTTGATACAACAGATATAACCAAAGGATTTCATTTAATCACGAAACATAAGATACTACGCCAACACTGATGTACACAAATATTATAAACTGCAAAAGACCGTTAGCGTTTTGCACCTAAACAAAGTCATCTGAATTGTCACAAATATGTAAAGTGAATGTTTCACATCTTAAGAAACCATAATGTCACCTCATTGCGACAAACTGATACACATCAAGAGCGGTCGCATTTTTTGAGGGTATGAAGTAGTAGCACTTAAGTTAACTGCAAAAATAGCTTACAGTAAACCGATGTCTGATCTAAAAACTAACCAATTATAATTGATGTAAATACCTAATAAGCAAACAGCAGTATGTGTAGGGCAGACATCTTTAGCATTCATAAGATCGTCTTAAATTTTACTTGATTGATACTTTAGGAAAATATCATAAAGAAAAAGTGGATACAAGTATGCTGCTGGAATCACTGTCATTAACATGGGTGTTGGTGCACATTGATTACAGATGTTAGCAATAACATTTTCCACCACATGAAAAAGCAGAAGAGAGGAGAACTCTAGAGGCTTCATGCAATGCAATAACTCGAGTAAACATAGCTATTTACGTATTATATTTCCAGTAATCAAACAAAGCTAGTGGTATTTTTAAAAAATTAACTCCTTCTTTGCAGAAAAACGGGTCGCTACCTGGATACCGAACAACAGATATACGTTACTTCGTCTGTGGACTAATTTAATCATTGCACCAATTGAAATCATATCCGATTGTCACTATGCAACATATAACAAGCCGGTTATAAAAATCAGCAGGTACACTATTGTCAAACAATGTGTAACCAGTAAAGACAAAAGGCAAAATGTAACGCACAAACTATGCATAGAATCAGCCATTTAAGCAGATTTTGCATATGGGTTACCTCAAAATCAAACAATTCGAACATATCTACAAGTAACGAGGAGTAATATTTGTTTAACCGTTGTAACATTCAGTAATCGTAGTTATAAGGAAAGTAAACATAAATTGGACTCATATTGGAGAGATATTATACAACTTATTTGCGAAGAAAATAAACATTTATAAAATTATCAAAACAACGTACATTCCTTCAATATTTAGGCAAATTACTTGTAAACTATTTTTAATAGAGTTGACTTTAACCTTTTGCAAACACACCCAATACAGCTAAGTGCATGAAAAGCGATGTCCTGTACCACAAAATTATTCAACACTAAACGTACCATGGCAAATGTCAGACTGTATTGCTTGAGACTCAGTTTGTCCACGTTGTAAATCGTCTAAAATATATTATCATTTATACTACGTGGTTACAGAAAAAAGCAACTTTGACAATAATACCTATATAAAGCCTAGATAATTTCCTATTTGCTTTAAATACTCAAGTCTCATTGAATATTGACAGAGATTTTGCTGCTTTTTTTGGAGCTTTTCCCGGAACTCACACCAGTCATATCCATTTATAAATGTTCGGCAAAATATTAAAAGGTTGTTGCATTCCATTAGGTCTGGTCAGCAATGTTCTCCACTAGTTCCAACATTTTCCGAAATCTTGATATCCCAACCAAGTGGCCTATTCTACGACGCCCACTGTGTGAGAGGCAGAAAATTTTACTTTACGAAATGCAGTTAGATATCCAAGTTCGTCGTATATTACCATATCAATCACAAGCAATGCAGTGAACTGGGTTTGTGTGTAGTATCAAAGCTTTCTCTGAGGTTGAAATTTGAAGTTGTGCAGGTCAAACCTGTCAACAACTTGGATGGATAGGGGATAATGCGTCGTGGCAAACTGTAATTAATTCATCAGTTATCTCAGCATTCCACCTTCATCTGTTGCCGTAAGGCTTATTCCCTTAGCTTAATGAGGTTAAGCTTAAACCCATGAGTGTGTGCGAGATGTGCACCTTACGTCGTTACTTTGAGAAAATTGATTTTACAGATCACTTCAATGGTTATTTTCCCCACCTTAACAAGTCGACCTTATCCTGTGTTTATCAACAGCAAGTCAAATGTCCAAACTTTCGCTGCGTCCCTTGCTCAAATTCTTGTGAATTGCATGCACAGTTCAGTGCGCTTTTCCGTGACTGACATATTGCGTCTAAACTCTTGAACCCAACGGTTATTGTTCACCTTTCCATCGTCCTCCACCAATTATCCACTTGGTACCCAAGTAAGAAATATGATTCCTTAAAGTTCCTTGGTGTAGATAGCGATGCAGCAGTATTATTGTAACAAATCGAACAAAATATAGTGATCGTTTACTGTCTTTAATTCATATGAATGACTGTGTACATTTGGGCACAAACTTTGAAAATATATGTTTATGTAACGGCACATATGTACACAATGTGCACGAAGGGATTATAATTGTATTAATGATTAGTTTACCGCTGCGAATAAGATTATTTTCACTGCATTAAATGAACCAGTTGGTCATTGAACCCATGGCTGAATACTTTAAACCTATTCAAACCACTTGAAGAAGTATTCAAGCGCCTTTAAGAATAGTACGTTAAATCATTTTCATAGTTTGACCTGCTTCACAGTAACCTGTAAAATGTAGTGTCATTAGTTTGTTCCTCAATCCCTCGTAACATTAGTTACTTTACTCTTGAAACTTAGTGCATCAAATAGTAGCTATTTTGGGTTTAACATAATGCCGTTAAAGTATCTAGTGGTAATTCAAGATCCTTTACTGTCAACATTTGATTAGAATTTTCCAAGTAAAGTACGCCCATCTCTGAATAAACCCACCTTTATGTTTAAAGGCAGACGAAGAGAGTCTGCATTAAATATAATCTCATAGAACATTTATGTGAATGATGGTGCAACTTTTCAGACTTTATCAATTCCCGAATATGCCCAAGATTTATTTTATTTCCTTAGATATTCCACCTGCGCCTAGCATTTGTGGTGGCGATTCCATTTATTATGTTTCAATCCTGTTCCGTTTTTTGTTTTATTTGAAAAACACCCACCAGAATGCTGTGTAACTTTGCCGTTTAGTTATTTATCCCTTGAAATATTAAGGTTTCTATTTGTTTGAAATAGTGTGATCAATAGTACTTTGATACACGTTGGCTAACATGTGCTGCATTTGTCTGGGATCTTGTTAGCTTGTTAGGCAGCACATGGCTCTACTGAGTTGACGGACCTAATTTTCACGCAATACTTAGTCACATGCCTGGCCTCCTTGATTCTAGTGTAGTACAACGAAATCTGACAAAGAAACATGACAGAACTAGTTTTCTAACATTATGTTGACTAGTAAACATTCCACAAATACAGCATAAATTGTGCACGATTATTCAATTGTTTATAAATATAATCCTGTTTAAACTCTATATAAAACAATAGTTCCACAAAACTCTAATATTTTATGCTAGTCGGGAAATGTATTTATTTTTCGCCTGTGTTTTACCCAGCTTTTCATCAAGTTCTGATTTGCTCCTTGGATAAACATGTTGCCCAGGACTTTCAGGCGACGTACGTCGCTTATACTACTGACATATCACACTGAGAGGAGATTGTTCTATTACTTTCCTGAACACCCGTGAGTCTCCACATACTTGTGTACATACCATAATGAAAATGTTGTATTCCTTTGTCTGGCTTACATACAATTTAGTTCTCTTACGTAATTATCCACATTCATGCTGGTATATTTTTAATTGGATTTGTATTGATGCCGAAAGCTAACTATTTTGTTAAATTTTGCAGCTTATATATATAGGTAACATAACAAAGATTTCGTCAGTTACATTCGCAAAATTGCAAGAAAGCCCATTCTGTGGATATAAAAGTAACTTTAAAAATATCCCTTTATTTAGCACTATATTTAATACATAACACTCATTTTCATTGCGGTATTCGAAGTCGCTTAGTGCAATGCACTGTGGCGTTTCATTTACTTAGGACGTTTTTGGTCTTAGTGCAATCTATGGTCTAAAGCTTCGTGATGTTGCTATTTAGGGGTATTCATGAAGATTATCAATATCAAACGTTTACTAAAGAACTGGGCAACTTTAACATAATTGTGAAGATTCTTCGCTGCCACATCCAATTCAGATGTTTTTATTCGGCCAAAATGACTCTGGACGTCCGCTGTGTCCTACATTGTTTCGTAATCGGTACGCATCGGTCCGCTTAATCTGTGACCGTATCCACCAACACTAGCGTTTTGATTAGTTAGCCAGCAGTTTTTGTTAATAGTCGGGGATGACAGCGGACTTTTGTCAAGATCTATAAGTAATTACTATTCGTTTCAACCCAACATTTACTGTCATGAAATTTACGGATATTCCAGAAAACAGTTTTGGGTCAGTACGAGTTAAAGTAGTCAAGGAAGACACAAAGTATATGAGTTAAACCGTATTAGGACGTTTGAGTAGATTTCATTAAGTAATTTATACACATATCCTAACCATGACCAAAATTAAATAGTCACTACGACATTTTGATGCTAAGTCATAATCCGTTTCTGTTTTGGAAAGTTGTAAGTCAAGAGCAAGTGGCTTTTTTATGGTGTTAACAACTTGTATGACAGTGGAAGACGACTTGGATACTAGTTCATAACTTTCAGCTTTTGTTCTAACAGTATAACGTGTTGGCTAATTGTGCACTCTACTAGCGGCTATGACGGTTGTATGTTAATGAAAATGAGGTACGTGCAGTAATTATGAACTATGATGGCGAGTATGTCGACTATTGCCATTTCGGGCATGTGCAAGGCAGTCTAACTTGAATACAATCAAGGCAGCTGTAAACCACAGTTAAAGCGTAATATCTACGAAGGTGCTACGCCAATAACTTTACCAGAACTTGCATAGGCAACCATGATAAATACCACTTCCAATTGCTTGGTGCATAGCCCTAAAGCATGTTGAATGTGATGCGGTCTGAATGGTCGAACAATTAAAATCACTCGTTGTGGGAATGCGATGGGACGCGAAATTTAACTGTGGACCAGCATAAGCACTGCAGTGAGCCACGGTCACTTTGATTACTGAGACTGTAACTATTAGAGCAGATGAAAATTCGGTACTACCAAGGAAACTATGCCGGCTGTGGATTGCAGGTATTTCGGTCGGTCAGCACCAAGTTTGCAATTATCTTGGCTGTTTCAAGTCGAAGAGAAGGAACTGCATTTATAGCGAATTCTACCTCTACAGCTTTTCAAGTTAATTGTTAAGAAAAGATTAGCAGGATACGTAGTGTGCTTTTACATCACAGCGTGACAATAGGAACCCAAAAATTCAACTTGCATATTAATACCGTTGTGCATGCCATATTATTAAATTGCATACTATCATTGCAAAGTAGACTGAAATAAAGTATGTTCACTGGAACCGTTTCTAACTACAATTGTTATACCCCCGGCGTTCAAAAAGAACATGCAAAGAAAAAGTTAAACCATTTATGAAGCGCAGTTTCGCGACCTTGAATCGTCTACCAATTTTCGTTTTCTTTAGTCTAGATCCCCGTTAACCTGTTACGTAAGGAAACCCCGTTATTCCTGCAAAGTTAGCTGGTTGCAAATGTCTGAAAATTGGTGCTCTTATTTTCCGAAGATATACTACTATCGGCTCAGAAATGTGTCTCTGGCACCGCAAACTTACACTTTAAAAAATACCGGAAGATAATCGCATTACTTCGAAATTATGTTATGTCAATCGTAGAAGTCTACAAACATGCATCGAAAATCTGTTTAAAAATTGCGTACCACGTTCTCTGTATTGTGAGTTACAAACTCATGTAAATATATACATATATCCACAGAATGTCATGCTGATGCAGACACATTAGTTAAGCAGGGTTTCAACACCCAATATATATAAAGCACAACCAGCATTAAGGTGAATGTGTTTCAGTAACCTTTACCTATAGCAAGCATTTTCTCCTAAACAAACAGTTGCATGTTTTTGATCTAATGTTAAGACATTCAGTCGGACATTGGCGCAGATAAAATACTATTGTAACTACGACAGTTTCAGTTTTGGTTTGTATGGCAAGAGATTTTGAATACACATAGGTCGCAGATGAGTGCATTGCTTATACAACTGGCAATGGGCTAAAACGCAACGACAGCCTGATGCCTAATAACATTAGTTGAGTGGCATCCACTGTTGAGTAACGTTGAAGTTTTTTCTAAAAACAGCACCTTCATTAAAATGGCAGTGTATAAGTTCATATTATCTAGGACCGCATTAGGATAAATGATATCCAATAAACCTAAAGTTTGCTATCAACTAGCGATCCGTATGCAATGATATATTGCCGCCACAAATTTCTATATTTCTTTGCCAAACAGCGTGTGATATCCGGTTAAATTAATAATCAAGTGTCACATTTAACTAAACCTATGCATGCTTTATTGCATATGTTATGATTTGGCTTTATTAACAAAACTGCAGCAAGTAACTTCTGTTATATACTATGATTGCTTCAAACCATCTGCTCTGTTTACAACATTGTGCAGCCATTTGTCAATTTAGTTTATATTCAAAACCTGTTTGTTGTTTGCTTTCCTCCCACTGGCAGCTGGGGAAGGGCATGTTTTCTAAATTACATTCGGCTTGTTCACAAATACACCTTTGTATTTGTTCTTCCACTAGCAATCCAAACTCGTGTACATTTTATTATTAACTTTATATGTTAGTCAATATTTTATTATTTCTCAATAAAGGTTACCTAGGCGAATGAGTTAAATCAAGATAGTAAAATTTTAATGGTGCAAAATTCGCCCTCACAAAATCCAGGAATTTCCATTGCGTGCGCTACATAGAAATTATTAGCAAATTCAATAAAATGAATGCGAGTTCCTTGGCAGCAGACCAAGTGAAATAGACCCTTACATTGAAACTAAATTTGACAAGTTGGTAAAGAAAGTTAGTATTATATATGCAAATGAAGCGCTAGAGATGTATGGTAAGACGAAGATCTTTTACTAACCATGTGGCATATATGATGCTATACTGCAATGCAAATAGTGGAAGCAAGATATTCAGTAATATTCGCAAAATATTTCCGTTCTAATTTTATGGAATGCAGGGGTTCAAAATTTCATCGACACACAAACTGCCTGTGATAATTGCCAACTACCTGCTATCACAGCAGCAGTCATTTGGGATTACCCCTTTGTTTGCTACTCTGTCTTATTACTATTCACAATGATCATCACCCACGTTTCCTCTGCAACAAATATTGCAACATTTAATGCCGTATTACGAACGTTGTGCTGATGGTAACATTTTCTATTGAATAGGTGGCACTTTGTTGCATTACATACTGACCCAAACGGATTATAGCATCTCTATGATGTTCACTTGTTAACCAAAATATACCTCTACAACAATCTCTCCTTACCGTTTATTTCACATTCGTCCCAATTAACTACTTCATGCACATTTCACAACTATTTATTTAGAGTTTAGCCCGACCGTGCAATGGCTTTTGATTCATTAGTCATCAAAATTATAAATGATCGCGCTTGCTCGGATTTGGATCATCCTATCTGCAAATACTTTTCTTTTTACCTACTTACTAATAGTATTAAATATGAACGAGAAATAAAGATTTCTATTTTGCTTGCACCGGCCAGCTTTTTCAAGAAACCAATCCCACCATAGCACGATTCATTCGCATTTAAAATCGGCCAGGCTTCCCTAAGTCCCGCGTGCGTTAAAATTTAGCCCTAATTGTGGTCACGCATGAAATCAGGATACAATTCATTTGTGAATTTAACACCTAAACACAAGTTGATTCACTATTACTAGAGTAATATTCATTAAAAGGGTATTATAAAAACTGCTATGAAACTAATTAGCTCCCAAATTTACTACGATGGTTTGGTGCGTAATAGGTTTGGGAATCACACAATGATAAGCTTAAAATAATTAACTAATAGTACATATTCATGTTATCATTGCGTTTCCGCTTCGGTGCAGAGCTGATTGCAGCCACAGGCTTGTAATTCAAACAATATTGAATATTGATGCAATTTACTTTAGTTGATGCAACTCTGGTGCCGTAATGTAAATGCAAACTTTCAGTTGATTATTCATCGAAATATAAGGCATGCTGCTTAAATTAAATAATGTTGAAAGTTTTCAAGACCATCTCCGTAGAAACTAAGGAGTCAGTTAGATTGGAAATAAATAGAATATTTATGGGTGTAACAATTTAATTTGGCGGTCCGCAACCAGCATTTTTATTATCGCGATAATTTCCTACGATTACCCAGCTGTAATATTGGAGGTTTCTCATATTGTTTGAATGGACTGGTAGGAAGTCAGTGAAAAAGCCTTGTATATAACACAAAAAACAAGAAAATGGTCTATTTGTCTCTTTACAGATTCTGCAACTCTTCATGAGCCATTATTGCTGTACCAGAAGGTTACAACTTACCTTTATTTTTGATAAACTAAGAAGATTCCCATGTCAGATAGTCCATCAAAAATGATTCTATAATTTATCCTAATCTATCCTATTCTATTATATATCCAACATTAAACAATATACTTAAACAAATCAAAAGCTTCAAAATAGATCTCCTGTGGTACATTGTTTCTGACTATATGGCATATTTATTCGAGCTTAGGGCATAAACTGTAATGCTGCTACCAAACTACTATTCAAATAGCATTAATACCACAAACCACATACGGATATTTTTCGTCCTCCGCCTAGCTGAGAATAGTAGATTGGTGATAACGAGATTTAAAAACAAAGTTGCTTTCGCGGTCTTTAAAAATATATTTTAAAACGCATCGTAATACATTCTAGGTAGCTAGTTTTTCCAATATACTAAGCAAACTAATAATGGCTCTATAAAATATATGCCGAACGTTTTATGCCTAGAACGCTGTTAGTACTGTAAACTTGGCGCAAAAATTGAGCGCCAGAGGATTCGTCAAATTCGAATAACCTTCCTTAATATTAACATTGGGTTTCTGATTTATAATTATTATGCAAAAGCTTCCGCCTATCATAAAAAGCGAACATTTGATAGCTGACGTAAGAACAGACGACATTTTATAATAATCAGTTAATGAACATGTTTACCAGTGCGGTCTACCCAACTGTGTATTCAGAGAATAAGTTAACAGACCAGCCGACTGTTATATTACGCACGGAATTGAAAGCGAAACCATTGATAATTGTCCGTGTCTCGTGGGCCTTGTAATGCAAGTTGTTTTTAAATTGATCCTTTCAACGTCTTCTTTGTGACAATCGGCCACCAAACATACATTGCTTATCCACCGAACAACTCCTGAAATGATGTTCAATATTGGTCTGTGAAGCCAGCTAAACGAATAAGTAATTTAGGGAGGAAAGACAACATTTATAGCTGCGGGAAAGATTTAAGTTAAATACCTTCACAAGAAAATCATACTCTTCGGAGTGCACACCTATAAGCAAAATATCAATCCGTTATCGCTAATCTTGAAAAGGTTGTGCTACATAAATATATCTAATCTTGAAAAACTGCTTAAAATAATTTTATTCTTTACCTTTCTGCATTTCCGCTGCATTTTCCTTCATAGGTAGACAGACTAAAATTTGTATAAAGTAGAAGTCACGATTAAAATTCACGCACAATAATACGCCTCGACGGGGAGTCGAACCCCGTGAGCCTATTGTGAGCCTATTGGCAATACGTCGCGCACAAAGCAGAAGCCATGTGTTAAAATTTGCGCACCTAATCGTCAGCCCTCGGTAGCTCAGGTGGTAGAGCAGCGGACCGGAAATTCGTGGACCGGGGTTAGACTCCCCGTCGAGGCATATTATTGTGCGTGAATTTTAATCGTGACTTCTACTTTCTACAAACGTTACCCTACTCACAAACTTCCAACGTTAATCTACCATCGCCCCTTGGACATTTGAAGGACAGGTACTTCGGTCCATTGGCAAGTGATGTGTGAGTGAGCCAATCTGCAACATCAGGACAGGTACTGTGAGCCCATTGGCAATACGTCGCGCACCAAGCATAAGTCATGTGTTAAAATTTGCGCACCTAATCGTTAACCCTCGGTAGCTCAGGTGGTAGAGCAGCGGACCGGAAATTCGTGGACCGGGGTTAGACTCCCCGTCGAGGCATATTATTGTGCGTGAATTTTAATCGTTACTTCTACTTTCTACAAACTTTACCCTACTCACAATCTTCCAACGTTAGAATAAAATTTCTCCCATCTGGCAGCAATTAAGGCAAAAGTACCGATTTTAAACACGGGCGAATGCTCATGCCGATATATGTAGAACGGCTAAGTACTTACGATTTTGTTACTTAAAATAGATTTATAATTTTGCATTGTAACTAAAGTTATCATTGTGACAGTACGTTTTCAAACTAATTGCTGTAAATACCCAAAAAAATAAAAGTTGGTATTCCAGCCATCTTCTGAAATCTTTCTTAATGCACCATCAGGAAATTTGTTGTGTGTGCAACCTTTGGATTTAACCAAATGCACCAACTTCTATATTTCCAAACAAGACAACAAGCTTAAAATTTTAACAAGACAGCAATTCAAATCTCATCACCAATTGTTTCATTAGCTATATGACAGCATACTCATTGTAGCGTAATGTTGCTCCGACTAGATCTCACAATATTACCTAAAAGACTGCAAGCTGTAGTGTAAAAGCCATAAAATTTGATAGCTTTGATTGCACAGATAGGCTGAAGTCCTCCAGCATTGAGTAATCAAGATATTTGTTTCTGTCAACACAATAAACTTAATGCTGGTTTGCATATTTTGCTCAGGCGATGGTGAAGAATTCAGATTCCATTGCGGTTAGACGAGTTGAACAAATTCATTCAGTTTGTTACGTCAGGAACTCAGGTGAATTCATTGGTGCATCAACATTAAGTGGGTTTTCACGCTGATTGTACTAGATATGTTTGCAATGATATCCTCCTAAGATAGCAAAAAATAACGTTAGGAATTCGAATGGAGAAACGAATCGAAGCGTTACTATGTATTATGTGCAGCTTGAGAAGGCTGCAATAGTCGAGCATTGAACACATAGATTTGACTGTTACTTACATCGGATGTGACCAGTGCGCTGTTGTTATCGGTGAAAGTGTTCTGCAAACATTTTCCAGCCGTACGGCCGCACTCTATCCGCGCGTATACAGAATGAAAACTCTGGTCTCTTTATATCATTTATAAGACTTACTGGCCTGTGCTAAACCCAAATATGAGTTGTCATGTGCCAAGTTATTCGGCAATCTCAGTCATCTGCTGGCTGCAAAAGAAAGCACATGTTCACCTTACACGCTAGCATAGAAAACGGCTTTTTGAACTTTGCCATTGAGTTATGTATTTTTAACCAGGTAGCTGTAGCTAGGATACCTATAGGTCTCAGGACTGCAGACTTCAACCTCAAACGATCGGAAACTTCTCTATTTTGTCCGACCAATTAATTGATGTTTGTTATATTCATAAGATAATTAGCGAACATATCCCAGATAATGCTGTCTGCTCTTAAACGGGTTCTCATCTTTTAACTGTGCATCCGACTAAAGAGATTTGAATGTTTTCTTGATAATAGTGTACGTAGCATTTACATATCGGCAACGTTCAGTATACTGCTGGCATTTTAGAAAGTCGGTACTTAAAGAATGACTGCTCTTCCCTCAAAAGGGAAGCATCGGGCTTTCGGATTTGATGTCCAAAATGGTGGCTAGAGACTTGAAAATGGTTTGATGGATGGAACCTTCAAATATCCAGTAAGATTTCGAAGCATGACAAAAGCAACATTTCAGCAAAGTGTACATGCGCTTACAAAACTGGATCAAAAATTTTGTTTGTACAAGTGCACTTACAAGCTAAAATGTTTCGTCGAAAATTCTGTCAATTATCTTAGTTCTGAAAAATGTTGCTTTCATGTGCTAGTCCATACATAAAAACATGCATGTAAACAAATAATATTAGAGTTGGACCCTGTTTATTTTGCCCGTGGAAAACTGTTGCTGACAACGTAATTGATCAATGTTTTCAAACACCACTGTTAGCCCATAGGTCTACAGTTGCAACAATTTCGGCCAACTCGAAAACCAGGTAACCTGCACCTGCGACACCGAGTGGATGTGTTTTAAGTTAGTGTTTCCTAGGCGTCAGTGATCATAGTCCTGAGACGGTTTTTTTCACGAATATTTCGTACCGTTTGTCTAATTTATTTTACAAACGGTGCCTTATCATAGGAAGAGCCTTGAGTAATAGCATAAAATCCATAAGTTATTCAATAAACAAAATGATAGATTTTCCTTGATACGTTAGTTTCAGTAATTTAAATTCCTAGTGCTGTTAAACTAAACTAAGATCATCATAAGGAGCAAATTTGACAATCGGGCATAAAAGGGGTAAGTGTGCTTTGTTGTCACCCGCATAATTGGCGCCAAACTTTCAAAATGCGGTCGAAGATTTAATGACAAAATCCTGTGTATTTACGTATTATGTACAGGATAATCATTTACGAAAAAAGGCACTGCAATTGGTTTTGTTAGGTATAAAACTTTCCTACCAAAGGCAGTAAATCGCGATTGGGGTACAGTCTTCATAATGAAAATCAGGGACGACTTGAGCCGATCGGAGTCACTAAATAAACTGTAAAACGTTCCTTGCAAAATAGATAACGTAATTGTGTTTGTTCTTAGAAAAGGGCCTGTTACTACGCTGAATATTATTATTTTCATAACGTAACCAGTTTTAATAATTGTTTTCCTATTTGCGGGTTCGCAACAAGAACAGCAATATTTTTTAGAATTTTATGCACACTTGGATTTCAAGGGACAGCATAAACAAGTGAACGATATTGTTAATAAAAGTCAACATCATGGTGTTGTAATTAGTACGTAGTGCAGTCTCCTGGACACAAGAATTTCATTAAGGGAGCCATCGTGTTACGATAGTAATATTTCATGGAACCATATTAACAGCACCACTAGTCAAGGATTTATCCACAGATCCACATAGTAGAGTTAGAGCGCCAATCAATGCAAAGATTTAGTTCAAGTAAATATATTCTATATTTCATAAAGCAATGTTGTTCTATTAAATCCAAAAATAGCTCCATAACGAAAATCTAATCTAAAACGACTTTGTCGTGGTGTGAGGAATGTTTGCAGCACCATCCGCTATTGTACCGATATGTACACTATCTAATGCTATTTGGTGGGCAAGTAATACTACCCGAATGCCAATGGAGATTTAAGATATGGGCACTGAGCCTATACAGTACCAGCCTGCTTCCGTAGGCTTCAGCAAGATAATTGAATATCATTCCTCCCTGGTGCTGTTTTGAAATAGATGGTCGTTTTAACAAAATCAAAGCTAGAGTTGACCATTCAGAAACGGCGATTCACGACAAATGGTATTCACCTTGAATAGACTCCTGATTGATATAGTAAACATTTTGTCATTACGCATCCATCGAAAAGCCAGAACCACAAATGTTTAACAGATGAAGGACTTGGCCGGACTTCTGGAATTGTCTGGTACCACGGCAATCAACAAACCTGATAAGGGGTAAATATTTGGTGCATGCACTTCTGGATTTGCCTAAAAATATGACCGCCAAAATTAGCTGGAAATTTGCGCCTACATAAGCACCACGTGTGCATTAGGCCTTAACAAACATAGCTTCATATACACACTAAAAATATATTGTATATTTGAATGAATGCAACTGGGCTGCATTTTGACGGCAGAAGGCAAATTAGTTAGCGCTAACCTAAAAATTTTCAAAATGTCTATTATCCAAATAAAAATAGGGAGACATGCTCACCCGGGCAGTTATCTTGCTATGCTTCTTCTCATGCTACACAGAAGTACTCTTTAACCTTAGGAGCACTATACAACTCATCTGCTTCAGAAAATATTACGTATCTTCTAGAGGCAGTAATCTTGGTTCCGGTAGTTGACATGTGGACATCTGTTAAACGTTATCATCAGTTGCAGCCATACATGGAACACCAGCCATTAGTTGATATCAAATAGGCGACTAGTCTAACACTCAAGCACAGGCCAACGACAACGACGATGTAGCAGACGTGTCACACCTGTTGCGTTATCTGCCATAGTTGTGCGTTGGTTTATAGTGTTACGTTTTAGTGGCGAACGAGTGAAAAACTGTGTTTCCTCGGGGAAATTTTTATAGAAATTTTAGTCTTTGTTATTCGATACAGCGTTGTCATTGCAAGTG
>OX104064.1:15436745-15475316 GCA_944474145.2 Dicrocoelium dendriticum
ATCTTATCATTTGTTTATAAACATAAAGTCAAATCTCCAAACTTTCTTTGTGTTATTTGCTCATATTTTTGTGAATTTCATGCACGGTTTAGTGCGCTTTTCCGTGACTGACGTATTGCGTATACACCCTTAAACACAACGCTTATTTTCCGCCTATGCATCGTACTCCACAAATTATCCCTTTGTTACCAAAGTAGTAAATGTGAGTTTAAAAATCTGCTTTCTGTTTATAGCGATGAAATAGTATTATTTTAACAAATCGAACAAAATATAATGACCGTTGACTGTCCTTAATGTATATAAAAGAATGTTTACATCTGTGTACAAAATTTGAACAGATATATTTCAACAACTTTACATATGTATGCATTGTGCACAAAGGGGTTTTAATTGCACTCTTGACTATTTTGCTGCAATGAATAAGATTATTTTTTACTGCACTGTATGCACAAGTTAGTCTGTGAACCCATTGCTGAATGCTTCAGACTGCTTTAACGTCATTGCCGAGGTATTCAAACGCTTTTACGAATCGCACATTTAATCAACTTTATAGGTTCACCCGCTTCAAATGAACGCTGTAAAATGTAGTGTCGTTAGTTTGTACATCGGTCCCTCGTAAGACAAGTTACTTTAATCTCAAAACTTAATGCTTCAAATCCTAGTTATTTTCAGTTTAAAGTGCCGCTGATAAGCTATCTAGCGTTAATTCAGGATTCTTTACTGTAAACAGCTTCTAGCATTTTTCAAGTAAAGTACGCCCATTTCTGAAATTATTTACCTTTCCAATTAAAAGCAAACGAAGAAAGTCTGTCGTAAATCTAATCTCGAAGAACTTTTATGTGATTGATGTTGCAACTTTTCAGACTTCATCAATTCACGAATATGCCCAAGATTAATTTTATTCCCCTAGATATTCCACCTGCGCCTAGCATTTGTGGGGATATTTATTAGTAGGTTTCAACCCCGTTCCGTTTCATGTTTCTATCTGAAAACACCCACTAGAATGCTGTGTAACTTTGCCGTTTAGGTATTTATTCACTGTAATATTGAGTTTTCTATTTGTTTGAAATAGTGTGGTCAATAGTATCATTGATACACGTTGGCTAACATGTGCTGCCTTAGTCTGGGATCTTTTAGCTTGTTAGACAGTACATTGCTCTAATGAATTGACGGAACCAATTTTCACGCAAAACTTAGTCACATGTCCGCATCCTTGATTCTAGAGTAGTGCAACGTACAACGAAATCTGACACAAAAATATGACCGAACTGTTTTCTAACATTATGCTAACTAGTCAACATTCCACAATATACAGCATAACTTATGTACAATTAATTGTTTATAAGTATAATTTCGTTTAAACTCGCGATAAAACGATAGTTCCACAAAAATGTAACCTTTTCTGCTAGTCGGGAAACGCATTTATTTTTTATCCGGGTTTTAGCCAGTTTTTTATCCAGTTCTGATTTGCTCCTAGTATAAATGTGCTACCCAAAACTTGCAGGCGGCTTATGTCGCTTATACTACTGACGTATCACACTGTGATGAAAGTTTGTTCTATTACCTTCATAAACACCCGTGAGTCTCCATGTATTTGTGTACATACCATAACGGAGATATTGTATTCTTTCTGTCTGGCTTACATACAATTTAGTTCTCTTAAGTAATTACCACATTCATGCTGGTATATTTCGAATTGTATTTGTATTGATACCGAAAGTTAACTATTTTGTTAAATTTTGCAGCTTACGTATCTAGGTAACATAACAGGGATTTCGTCAATTACATTCCCCAATTTGCAGGAAAGCCCATTCTGTGGGTATAAAAGTAAATTAAAAATGATTTTTTTTATTTTAAAAAATATGTTTAATACAGAACACTCATTTTCATTGCGGTATACGACATCGCTTAGTGCAATGCACTGTGGAGTTTCCTCTACTTAGAAAAGTCTTGGGTCTTAGTGAAAACTATTGTCTAACTTGCATATGCAACTATGGTAAATACAACTTCTACTTGCTTGGTGCATAGCTCTCAAACACCTTGAATGTGATGCGGTCTGAATGGTCGAACAACTAGAATCACTCGTTGTGTGAATGCAATAGGAGGCGCAATTTCATTGTGGATCAGGATAAGCACTGTAGTGAACCAATTACATTTTGATTACTGAGACTGTAACTGTTAGAGCAGATGAAAATTCGGTATTACTAGCGAGAAAACGTTGCCATAAATAAGTTTTGATCCTTCAGTGGATTGCTGAGATTTCGGCCGGTCAGCACCAAGGTTGCAATTATGTTGACATTTTCAAGTTGAAGAGGAGGAACTGCTTTTTATATTGAGTTCTACCTCCACAGCTTTTTCATTTAGTTGTTAAGAAAGACTAGCAGGATAAGTAGTTTACATTTATATCACAGTGCGACAATGAAAACCAAAAAAATTCAAATTATATATCAATTCTGCCGTGCATGCCATATGATTGAATTGTATCCTGTCATCGCAATTAGACTGAAATAATGTGTGTTCACTAGAACCGTTTCTAAATGTTATTGTTATACCCGCAACGTTCAACAATAACTTACAAAGAAAAAGTTAGCCCAGTCATGAAGCGCAGTTTTGCGACCTTAAATCTTCTACCAATTTTCGTTTGCTTTAGTCTCCATCCCCTTTACCCTGTTAGGTAAGGAAAACCCGCTATTCCTGCAAAGTTAGCTGGTTGCAAAAGCCTGAAAGTTGGTGCTCTTATTTTCTGAATATATATTATTATCGGCTCAAAAATGTGTCTCTGGCACTGCACAACGTCTCTATAATAAATACCGGAAGATAATCGAGTTACTTCGAAATTACGTTATGCCAATCATAGAAGTCTACACACATGCATCGAAAATCTGCTTAAAATTGCATACAACATTCTCTGTATTGTGAGTTACAAAACCATGTAAATATATACATATTTTCACAGAATGTAGCGCTAATGCAGGCACATTTATTAAGCAGCGTTTTAACACCGATTATATCTAAATCACAACCAGCATTAATGTGAATGTGTTTCAGTAACTTTTCCCGTATAGCAAGCGTTTTCTCCCAACCAAACAGTTGCATTTTTTGATCTATTGTTAAGATATTCAGTCAGACATTGACGCAGATAATTTACTATTGCAACTACGACAGTTTCAATTGTGGTTAGTTTGTCAAGAGGTTTTGAATACATATAGGTCGCAGATGATTGCATTGCTTATACAACTGGAAATGGGTCAAAAGGCAACAACAGCCTGATGCCTAATAACATTATTTGAGTAGCAGCAACTGTTGAGTAACGTAGAAGTTATTTCTAAAAACAGCACTTTTATTAAAACTGCAATGTATACATTCATATTACTAGGACCGCATTAGGATGGACGATTTCCAACCAACTTGAAGTAATATTTGCTATCAACCAGCGATCCGGATGCACTGATATAATGCCGCCAAAAATTGATATATTTCTTTGCAAAACAGAGTGTGATGTCCAGTTACCTTAATAAGCAATGGTCAGATATAACCAAACCTATGCATGCGTTATTGGAAATATCATGATTTAGTTGTATTGACAAAACTGCAGCAAGTAAGTTCTGTTATATACTATGATTGCTCCAAATGAGCTGGCCTGTTTACCATTTTTACAGCCATTTGTCTTTTTAGTTATTTGTTTGCTTTAATCTCCTAAGAACATGTTTTCCATCTTGCATAGGGCATGTTCACAAATGCACCTTCGTATTTGTTCTTCCTCTAGCAAACTGAACTAGTGTATATTTTGTTAGTAACTTTTAATGTTAGTTAATGTTGTTATTATTTCTCATTAAAGTTATATGGTGCAAAATTCACCCTCACAAAAGCCAGGATGTTCCGTTATGTGTGCTGCATATGAAGTGTTAGCAAATGCGACAAAATGAATGCGGTTTTCTTGGCAGCAGACCAAGTGAAACAGATCCTTAAATGGAAATTAAGTTGACAAGTCTGTGAAGAGAGACAATATTAGGTATGCAAAAGAAGTGCTAGAGACGTAGGTAAGGCGAAGATCTTATACTTACAAGTTGATATATATGACGATAAATTGCAATGCAAATAGTGGAAGAAAGTTATTCAGTAATGTCCACGAAATATTTCCATTCTAACGCAGAGGTTCAAAATTTCTTCGACAACAAAACTGCCTGTGATAATTGACAACTAATTACTATCACCGCAGCAATCTGCTAGGATTACCCCATCTTTTGCTACTTTGTCCTAGTACTATTCACAATGATCATCACCCACTTTTCCTCTGCAACAAATATGGCAAAATTTGATGCTGTAATACGAACATTGTGCCGATGGTAACATTTTCTATTGAATATGCGGCACTTAGTTACATTACATATTGACCAAAATGGATTATAGCACCTCTATGACTTTCACTTTTTAACCATATTATGCCTCTACATCAAGCTCTCCTTACTGGTTATTTCACATTCATCCCAAGTAACCGCCTTATGCACATTTCACAACTATTTGTTTAGAGTTTATTCTGACCGTACAATGGCTTTTAATTCGTTAGTCATCAAAACTATCAATAATCACGTTTGCTCGGATTTTTATCATCCTATCTGTAAATGCTTTTCCTTTCACATACTTACTAATAGTATTGAATATAAACAAGAAATAAAGATATTTGTTTTCATCTGCCAGCGAGTCTAAGAAACCAATCTCGCCACAACACGATTCATTCGCATTTAAAATCAGTCATGTGTCCCTTAGTCCCGCGTGTGTCAAATTGTATCCCTAATTGTGGCCGCGCATGCAATCTGGATACCATTACTTTGTTAATTTAACACATCAACACATCTTATTTTCACTATTACCATTAAATAGGTCACTAAACGTGTATTATAAAAACAGGTATAAAGCTAATTATCTCCCAAATGTTACTATAAAGCTTTGGTGCGTAAGGGGTTTAGGAAACACACAATGATAAAGTTAACATAATTAACCAATAGTAAAATATTCATGTTATTATTGCGTTCACGCATCGGTGCAGGATTGATTGCAATCACAGGTTTGTGGTTCAGGCAATACTGAATATTGATTTCATTAACTTTATTTGATGCAACACTGGTGCCGAAATGTAAATGCACATTTGGAGTTAACTATTCATCAAAATATAAGGCACGCTGCTTAAATTAAATATTGTTGAAAAATTTCCAGACCATCTCTAAAGAAAGTAGCGGGTTATTTTGAATGGAATTAAATATAATATGTATGGGTGTAACTATTTCCTTTTTGCGCTCCGCAACGAGTATTTTTATTGTGGCGATAAATTCCCACGATTGGACGCTTCACATATTGTTTTAATGGACTGGTAGGCAGTCTTTGTGAAAAAGCCTTGTATATAGCACAAGAAGCAAGAAAATGGTCTATTTGTTTCTTTACAGATGCTGCATCTTTCCATGAGCCATTATTGCTGTACCAGAAGTTTACAACTTACCTTTATTGTTGATAAACTAGAACGATTCTTATGTCAGACTGTCCATCAAAAATGATTCTATGGTTTCGGTTGGTGGCTCATATATCCAACATTAAACAGTCTACTTAAACCTATCAATAGCATCAAAATATACCTGTTATGGTGCTTTTTTCTGACTATATTGCATAATTATTCGAACTTAGAGCCTAAAATGTAAGGTTGCTACCAAACAACTGTTTAAATGTTATTAATATCATAAGCCACACATAGATATTTTTCGTCCTCCGCCTAGCTGAGAATATTTAAGTGGTAATAACGAGACATTCAAACAAAACTTGCTTTCGTGGTCTTTAAAAATCTATTTTAAAACGCACCGTAATGCCCTCTAGGTATCTAGTTGTTCCAATATACTAGCAACGGGTCTATAAATATTTGCCAAACGTTTTATGCGTAGAAAGCTATTGGTACTGTAAACGTGGAGCAACAAAATGAGCACCAGAGGATTCGTCAGATGCGAATAACCTTCGTTAATATTAACAATGGGTTTCTGATTTCTAATTATTATGCAAAAGCCTCCGCCTAGCATAAAAAAGCGAACATTTGCTAGCTGACGTAAGAACAGATGACATTTTATAATAGTCAATCAATGAACATGTTTACCAGTGCGGTCTACCCAATTGAGTATACACAGAATGAGTTAACAGACCAGTCGACTGTAATATTACGCACGGAATTGGAAGCAAAACTATTGGTAATTGTCCCTTGCTCGTGGGCCTTGTAATGCAAGTTGTTTCAATTGATCCTGACAGCGTCCTCTTTGTGCAAATCGGCCGCCAAACATACATTGCTATTTCACCGAACAACTCCTGAAATGATGTTCAATATTGGTCTCTGAAACCAGCCAAAAGAAAGACAGCTTTTATAGCTGCGGAAATGATTTAAGCTAAATACATTCACTAGAAAATCATACTCTTCTAAATGCATACATATAAGCAAAATATCAATCCGTTATCGCTAATTTTGAAAAGGTTGCGCTTCATAAATAAATCAAATCTTGCAAAACTGCATAAAATAATTTATGCTTTACATTTCTTCATTTCCGCTGCATTTTCTTTCATAGGTAGTCAGACTAAAATTTCTCCCATCTAGTAGCAATTAAGGCAAGAGTATCGATTTCAAACACGGAGGAATGCTCATGCCAATATATGTAGAACGGCTAAGTAACAACGATTTTGTTAGTTAAAAATAATTTTATAACTTTGCTTTGCAACTAAAGTTATCGTTGTGATAGTACGTTTTCAAACTAATTGCTGTAAATACGCAAAAAATGAAATTTGGTATTTCAGCCATTTTCTGCAATCTTTCTTAATGAACCGTCAGGAAATTTGTTGTGTGTGTAACCTATGGATTTAACCAAATGCTCCAAATTCTATATTTCCAAACAAGGCAACATGCTTAAAATTTTAACAAGACAGCAATTCAAATCACTGCAATAATTATTTTATTAGCTATATGACAGCATACTCATTGTAGCGTAAACTTGCTCCGGCTTGATCTCACGATACTACCTAAAAGACTGCAAGCTGTAATATAAAAGCCATAAAATTTGATAGCTTTGATTGCACAGATAGGCTTTAGTCTCCCAATATTAAGTAATCAAGACACTTGTTTCTGTCAACACGTTAAACTAAATGCTGGGTTGCATATTTTGCTCAGGCGATTGTGAAGAATTCAGGTCCCATTTTGGTTAGATGAGTTGAACAAATTCATTCAGTCTGTTCCGTCAGCAACTCAGGTGAATCCATTGGTGCATCAACATTAAGTGGGTTATCACGCTGATTGTACTACATATGTTTGCCATGATTTCTTCCTAAGAATGCAAAAAGTAACGTTAGAATTTCGAATGGAGAAACGAATCGAAGCATTATTGTTTATTATGTGCAGCTTGAGAAGACTGCTATAGTCGAGCACCGAACACATGGATTTGATTGTTACTTACATCGGGTGTGACCAGTGAGGTGTTGTTTACTGTGAATGTATTCTGCAAACTTTTTCTAGCGGTACGGCCTCAGTCTATCCGCGCGTATACAGAATGATAACTCTGGTCTCTTTATATCATTTATAAGACTGACTGGCCTGTGCTAAACCCAAATATGAGTTGTGTGCCAAGTTATTCTATTAATAATTATTAATATTATTATATTATTATTATACTATTATTAACAATACTATAATACAAGAGTTGGACACTGTCTATTTTGCCGGTGCAGAAGTGTTGCTTACAACGTAATCGATCAATGTTTTCAAAAACTGCTATTAGCCTATCGGTCAACAGTTGCGACAATTTCGGCCAACTCGAAAACCAGAAAACCTGCACCTGCAAATCCGAGTAGATATGTCTGCATTTAGTGTTTACTAGTCGGCAGCGATCATAGTTCTGAGGCAGATGTTATCACGAATATTTCGTACTGTTTGTCTAATTTATTTTACGAACGGGGCCTAATCATAGAAACAGCCTCGAAGAATAGCATATAATCCATAAATTAGTCGATAAACAAAATGAAACTTTGTTCCCAGATGCGTTATTTTCAGTAATTTAAATTGCCCAGTTTAGTTAAACTAAACTAAGTTCATCATAAAGAGCAAATCTTACAATCGGTCATCAAAGCGGTTAGTGTGCGTTGTTGTCACCCGCATAAGTGTTGCCAAACTCTCAAACTGCAGTCGCAGATTGAAAGACAAAATGCTGTGTATTTATGTATTATCTACATGATAAAAATTACGAAAAAAGTCGCTGCAATTGGTTTTGATTGGTATAAAATTTTATTACCAAAGACAGCAAATCGTGATTGGTGTACAGTCTTCATAATGGAAATCATGGATAACTTGAGCCGATCTCAGTCACTAAATAAACTGTAAAACGGTCCTTGAAATACATGCGCAAGATAACCTAATGGGAATTGTTCGGAGAAAAGGTCCTGTTACTACGCTGAATATTATTATTTTCATAACGGAACCAGTTTTCATAACTGGTTTTCTGGCTTGCGAGTTCGCATCAACAACATCAACATTTTTTAAAAATTCCATGGACACTTGGAACTCAAGGGGCAGCATAAACAAGTGAACGATATTGTTAATAAAAGTTAACATCATGGTGTTGGAATTAGTACAAATTGTAGCCTCCTAGACAAAAGGATTTAATCAAGGGAGCAATCGTGTTACGATTGTTATATTCCATGGAACTACATTAACAACACCACTAGTCAAGGCTTTAACCACAGATCCACATACTAGAGTTAGACAGACAACCAATGCAAAGATTTAGTTCAAGTAAATATATTCTATATTTCATAAAGCAATGTTGCTCCATTAAATCCAAAAATATCTCCATACCGAAAATCTAATCTAAAACGACTTTGTTGTGGTGTGAGGAACGTTTGAAACATCATCCATTATTGTACCGATAAGTACACTATATAATGCTATTTGGGGAGCAAGTAAGACTACCTGAATGCCAAGGGAGATTTAAGATATGGGCATTGAGCCTACACAGTACCAGCCTGCTTCCGTAGACTTCAGCAAGATCATTGAATATTATTCCTCCCTGCTGCTGTTTTGAAATAGATGATCGTTTTAACAAAATCAAAGCTAAAGTTGACCATTAAGAAACGGCTGTTCACGACAAATGGTATTCACTTTGAACAGACTCATGATTGATATAGTAAACATTCCGTCATTGAGCATTCATCGAAAAGCCAATACCACAAACGTTTAGCAGATGAAGGACTTTGCCGGACTTCTGGAATTTTCTGGTACCACGGCAGTCAAATAAACCTGATATGGGTAAATATTTAGTGCATGCATTTCTGGATTTGCCTGAAAATATGACCGCCAAAAGTAGCTGGAAAATTGCGCCTACATATGCACCACGTGTGGATTAGGCTTTAAGAAACACAGCTTCATATACACACTAAAAATCTATTGTAAATTCGAATGAATGCAACTGGGCTGCATTTGGACGGTAGAGAGCAAATTAGTTGGCGCTTACCTAAACATTTTCGATATGTATATTATCCAAATTAAAATAGGAAGACATGCTCACCCGGGCAGTTTTCTTGCTATGCTCCTTCCCACGCTACACAGAAGTACTCTTTAACCTTAGGAGCACTATGCAACTCATGGTTGCGGTAGTTGACATGTTCACATCCGGTAAACATTCTCATCAGTTGCAGCCATACATGGAACACCAGCCATTAGTTGATATCAAATAGGCGACGACTCTAACACTCAAGCACAGCCCACCGACAGCGACGAGGTAGCAGACGTGTCACAACTGTTGCGTTATCTGCCATACCTGTACGTTGGTTTTTAATGTTACGTTTTAGTGGCGAAGGAGTGAAAAAATATGTGTTTCCTCGAGGAAATTTTATAGAAATGTTAGTGTTTGTTATTCGATACAGCGTTGTCGGTGCAAGTGGGTCATTGTCAGGGTCAAGCATGAGTTGCCTCAATTTTGAAAGTAATGACGTTGCTCGTTAGCTTTTTACTTCACCTAGTTTTCCTGTATTCCACTTTATTCTCCGAAAGTTTCACCGATGATAGCGTGAATTTTTGCTTTGTAACAGGCTGTTTATGGAGAACAACCTCGCTGTGCTAATTCCCTATTGACTGCTTATCTGTTCGTGTGTCTCATTGCCAACATTGGGTTGGAAGGATTATTTGACAACTGAACCTACGGCGTCATTTGTAGTGAGTTGGTTCAGATAGCTGTCGATAAAGGAACTGCAAATTTACTGACCGGGAACCCAATCTACCTGTGCCTAATCACTTTTACTTCTCGGTGTTTAAAATACTCTGCCTGGTACGTTTGGTCACGTTAATGTTGACCAGATAGCCTGCTCATTACTCATCGCGCATGCATCTGTGGCATCTGGATGAATTGTACACAGCCAAGACTCTTGTTTTAAACTGAATATGGAAGTGGCTAATCAATACATTTACACAGCTAATAGGGCCAAATACTGTCCATCTGCACAGTTCGTAACTTACATCGTAGGGAAGGATGAGCCGTACTATATCGTAGTCATCTGTCAGTCATGCAGTTCCGCGACGTCACCGAGTGCTTAGTTGTACTAACTGCCGGTATCCGGAGGCCATGTTGTCGGAATCCTGCAGTTGTGCTGGGAAGTTAAACTGCAGACGAGAAAATAATTTCGAAACAGCTATGTCTGTTACTTTTCCACACGTGATGATGACTGGGAGGGGACTAGGAGGAGTTACCTCAGGAAATATACTAAAATCCCCGCTAATCAATAATAGTGTTTTGGTTCCAGGTTACTACCTGGATGCATTAGGTATCACGAAGACTATGCTGTCTGGAAGCATTTTGCACCGAATGCGGCTAATGAGTAAAATAGTAAAAATCTATTTGATGGCATCGGTTTCTAAACCCCGTGGGATTACTACTTCTGTACAGGAAACAAGATCGAGGAGGAATTATAGACATGAACTCGGCATATAATAATCAGTACAGAATTGTTATTCACGGTGGGTAGTTGTCATTCGCTATTACTCATCCATTTTTGCATACAACCTGACTAACACCGAATGAATTCCACTACGAAGAGGTTTCACAACTAGATGCCTCCGGTGCATTTTTGTGGGTGGCTATCTTTTCTCTGGTCATTGCGTTTATTCTCAAGGTATACGCTTTACAAAAGCTTGGCAACCTGAGCTCTTGGTTTTTTCTCCAGCTTAGGTATGGTTACCTCCAAAGCAACAAACCTATTCTCCGTAAATATTGCCAGAAGTTCATAAAGTGCAGCCATGGCAAGAGACTCAGAAAAATTTCAGATAATTGTATGGAATGTCATATGTACCATGAATGGGGTGCGAAGTGAAACGTTCCATATCAAAGTTTTAACTCATTCCCATAGCTCTATCGGCATCTACGCCGTTGCATACAAGCGTGGCGACCGATGAGTCTTCTGACCAGTGGCAGGATATGGAAACCGGTAATGACAACGTTATGATTATGTAAGCAATTAAGTAAGTCAATTGAATTTTTTGCTTCGTAGAGTACCCTAATATGTGTACGGCATGCATATGATCGTAAGGTACAACAAAGTATGAGAACCTAGCTATTTCAGCAGATTAAAAGAGCCATTCAAAGAAAAACCGCCATGATGTAAGTGTCATGGGCAACAAAAATCAAACTCGCGCATTAAAATATGGTACAGAAGAAAACCATAATTATGCAGATAAACCTTTTCCGTAGGGAGTTCTAATTGAGGTAGCCGCCTAGCCACCGACATATTTGGACAGTGCGTTATGTATTTTATCACAATAGCTCAGTTCTATCTAGAAGTCGAGTAAAATATCTGTTAGTTAGAAAACATTTAATGCTGAACTGTTCTGATACGATTGTGCGAGATGGCATGTGCAACTTTCTCGCCACGGACATGGATTAGTTTAATATTACAAATAGAACATCTGAGCTGGCTACCAAACGAAATTTTGCAGACTCGATTGGAATAAGATAGCTAAAATTGCATGAAATCTAACGTAAGAATAAAGAAGAATTAGCCTTATTTCTTTAGAAGTGAGTGACGGCCTGGCTAGCATTATTGCTTTAGAATCCATATTCAAATATTTGTAGAAGTGCTGCAAAAAATTATTTTAGATTTCATCTGTTCTCCGAGCCTTATAATAAGTTAGCAAACGTTTCATCACAAAAAGGTGCCTTTATCGGTGCGCCATTGCGTTTCGCTTATTCTAATTTCGTTTTGTGATCGATGCAGTTTGAGCGATAGATTTGATAACAATAAGTCACAGCTACAGAAAATGTACTCAATAAACAAATGTAATAGTAGGCAAAAACCAGTCGAAATTAAAGAAAATATATTGCTTGAATGATAATCAATGGATTAAGTGACATTACACCTTGCACATGGTAAGAAAATATGCCGCACGTATTCCTTTCCAACACCTAATTGTTATTTTTTGTGGAAAATTTATATTGCCTCAATGATAGGCAACATTTAATGGCGAAGACATCATGAGAAAGGTTCAGAAAATTAGTGGAAAAATTTGGAGTCCTTCGCCGATACTGCATGACCGTATCCAAGGTAGTGAGATAAAGTGGAACGTTCGGAAGACTACAATTCACTTCTGCAGAGGTCATTGGTATGCGCTGGTGGATGCTCTGGAATAACCGCTTTGAAATGCGCCCGACATATTTTGCACCCAAGCACGGGACCTGATACAAAAGCTTTGATCTAGCAAGCGAAGTTATTTTTCAAGAGCCTGGCAAGTAGTGGCTTATTGTAATAAAATATTTCCTAACGAGCCGCGGGATATGTCATAACAAAAGCCTTCTTTATTCTTTGCGATAATGCATCAACGGGTGCACTGCACTTGAATGCTAAATGCATGAAAATATGTTTCTTCGGAGTAATGCTACTAGGCGTCATACGTTTACATACTCTTAGATGCTTCTGGATAAATTTGTCAGCATATCCATTTTTTCTAAGGACGATGCTTATTTCTGCAGTCAGTAACGCTATCAAAAGGCAGCTATCCCATTTACATTACGTGCACATATTACAGAGCGTAATTACAGGAAAAATACATCGTGATCCCTAGCTCTTTATAAAATATACCACCAGTAGATGCGCTCCTGCATTTATGTGAGTGGCTTAGTGACTCACTAAAATCCCGACATGTTACCCATTTTCCCGTCATTTTAGCTACTGTCTTATAATTCTTAATCCGTTCATCCATAGAGATTTACAAACTCGCTATCTTCCCCCCGTCGTACATCACTATTCAGCTTTATTTGTTAGTAGTCGCCTCAGAAGCTTACATGCCACTTCGATTGGTGGCGGCTTACAAAGGAAGTCGTTGCTCTGGGGGCCAGCTCTGTCATCTGCACATTCATACCATGAAAGACAGCGGAGGATGAGCCGCGCTATATCGCAGTTAGATATCAGTCATGGTGGTCGGCTGCCGTCGTCTATGGCTCAGTGACATAAGGCGCTGACTCGCAAGAGTAAAGTCGTGGATTCGAATCTGGCAGGATTCAGCGGGTGCGTGCTATTGACGAGTCACAATAGGACGAAAAGGCCGTCTAGCGTTTTTCTGGATGTGTGGTGGCTTTCTGCCTGTATCTAACTGCGACGAACCTATTCATCTTTACTTCATCGCCGAGACGTCGGTGGTGCCTTATCTTTCATCACCAACCTACCAATCTTCCGTCATTTTATGCAATTCTTTGATTGAACCTTCAGTCAAACTCTGCTTTTCTTTTGACACATCTTCATATGTTTGAAACGTAAAGTGTGCAATTATATGTGCCAAACAATTACTCATTCATGGGAACGATTTTGTCTCAGATCATTTAAAATGTCAAACGTGTGAATGACGGTCAATCAGTGAAATCAGCTTCGCCTTCTCAATTCTCAGGTCATGCACCAAACCTCATAAACTTACCCAGGAATTTCGAATGTATGCGAAGCTTTTTAACTCGAACTCTAGTGGACGGTAACAATGTAAAATACATGTAAATCATTATAAGAGGGTTGTACGGGAATCCACTCCGTTCGGGAACAATCAGTGGCTTCTTGCTTGTGATCCACAGAACGACTGAGGCAGTATACACATTTGAATTCAGTAAAATGGATCAGTACTTCATCTTGAGAATAAACCGCTTCGTATGTGCTTTCAGCAACACTAGATAATTAGGGTTGTCTGAAGATAGTCAAGCGGACTGTTTAACGTACCACTTCAGAGAAATGATCATTTATTTCCCAAATTTAATTGCTCTGCTTTCTGCAGAGAGAGAAATGATAGATTTATTTTGAGACCTGATGACTAAGACAGGTGCTACTGATATGCTTGCATCCATTCATATCACGCATCGCTGGCTTAGCATTTATTAATTCCGCCTCATCGTCTTGCCTGCTTAAGTTTGCTGCCACTTATGATTTGCGTGGCAAACTCTTTTATCACTTCCCGAAGATACATACAAGGCCTTAATTTTTTATTTGTCTCTTCATTTAGTGATTTGGAATCGTATGTTTCAAGACGATGGAAAGGTTCATGGTTCGCAACAAAGTGCCATTTATATCAAATATGAAGTTAATTATGGTGCAACCGCAATCATTGCAAGATAGTGAGATAAAAGTGACTTGTCACAATATGTGACTTTTCAAAGTAGTGGATTAGTGACCGGCAGTTGAAGTAAATGCGGATGGACGCTGTCACGTATCATTAGCTCAGAAGGCATGATAAACTACAAATTAGAGTGAACCAAGAATTCTTGTACAAAGACAAGCAAAAAGAGAAGAATTCGGTGACTAATTAACTTTGTCAGAGGATGACGCGTCTACCATGGAGACAGCTGTTACTATTTCTTCACAGAACCCGGGCTAATTTGGATCACCGAAACTAGCAACCCACCAGAGAATAATTGATGTACCGGACATGTCCCTGGCTGTGTGCTTGTTAGATCACTTAAACGAAACATTGTTTATTCAACCTGCGCATACTTCAATTTAATTTTATTGTGCAACCAAGAATAAATTCGACATAATGGATTCAGCGTCGCGTGGATGAATTAAATTTGAAGCTACAATAACCGAGGATTAATGTATATGCACTAAACAATGCTGTACTATCATATCAAAGGGTTTTAAGCTTGATTCAAGTCAAGTCAAGGCAACATAAGCTTTATGCACCCAAAAGGGTGCATTTTCAGCATTTTACATTATCAAGTGCAAATTTACAAGTGGGTTTCAGTAAAATGCTAAGTGTACGAATGTATATAAAAATGTTGATGCACTGTCATAGATCAATCAAGCAATGGTCCCAATAAGTTGGACTAAATCTTTGGCATTTGTATCCATTGAAAACGGAAAGGGTTTCGTAAAAATATTTCTTCAGAATTCGTTTCAAATGATGTAGACTTTTGTGTCAAGCAACAAGATATCGTGGATCGTACGTGATATATTGTGTGCATATTCAATGTTGGAGAAAATAAAGAGTCGCAGTGAAATTATAGGTTGATTCAACAAAATACCGGTCGGTATAATGTTGCTATACTGAGATATATACAGTAGGTAATGTGCAAGTGATGTCCGGCGAAAAAAGCAACGACAGATTTAAAGACCCCGCAACAAATTATATTGCCAGTCTTAAAGCCCCAATGTCAGCTGCAACAGATTTCAGAGTAGGCTTCTTGTGTCTTGAGTTGCATAGTTTAACCCAATTAAACACCTATATATTCTGATTTTATATCTATCCGTCACCTCATGCAGGTTACTTCAGCGAACCCAAAATGAAAACACGTTTAACGCAGCGCTTTTGACTAAGTGATAAAATACTTAAATGGCCATAGCAGCTGGATTTGGCAGTAAATCAAGCGGCAATTTTACACTAAAACCTATTCCTTCAGCTGGTCTGATCATCTATTCCCTAAGGGGTGTGTATTTCATTACTCATAGTAGCACTTACACAGCTTCGGAGAAGGCGTTTGCGGTAAAATGACGTAAGGTTCCCTAAACCTTCGTTGATTTTTGCTAGATGAATAGGTTGGTGAATGCAAGTCATAGCATTGTATCTGAAATTAGTAATTCACTCCAGCGTATGGCAGATCCATATCCACGCTCTTTTATTTTTATGGGCCATTCCTGGCCACTTAATTGTACATCGTTGAGCTTACATTCATTAGAAGCGGATTTATCAGCATTAGAGTGTTCCTATCTATCTTCCGGATTCTTTATGTCATTTTTTGTCTGTTTTCCGTCTGTGTCGGTGACGGATTTTGTTTAGGAATCTTTTCACTTAAATAATCCGACTTAAATCAATTTGTGGTTTACATGTACTCTTTAGAATGATCTTTCTTGAAGTGATCAAGTCAACTAAACATCGTTATTCCCTAATACCAGTTGCTGCAATGACTTCGAATTTCTTACTACCGCGGTGTTCGCTCAGCCTTTAACTGCAGTTGATCGATAACCCAAAACCTATCGCCAATCATTAGAACCTTGTAAACCGGAGCGCCAGCGTAACCCGTCACACTGATATATCGCCGCCAGCCTTAATTTGACCGTTGTAATCACATCGCTCATCTGACTGGGGTGCGCACTCGACCACTTGGAAAGTTACACAACGTCAACTTGCTTATAGTGAAAGGTAGTGACATCATGCCGAGTAGCAAAAAGCAAGCAGACACCAGTCCTAACAGGCTACAGTCGAAAGCTAAATGTGGATCTGCAGCTGCAACCGCTTACACAAATTTAGTCTACCCTATTCACATTGGTAATAGCCAAAGTGTGCAAATGTTTTCTAACACCAAGTAAGCGATATAAATAGCTACTAAGGCTACCACTGGTTCTGGACTACGTGTTAGACTCTCCTATCTGTCAAATGTATAGTTCTCCTAGTCAGAAAGTGCGTACGGTTATCATAAGTTGAACAGCGAATGAAAGATAAGATTATATCACTTGAAGCGAGGATTCGTCAGGACATCACAGTGACCCCTAAGAGAAGCAATGGTATAAAAGTCGCTACGCCCCAGCCACGATCGTGAAGGTCCCCATTGCAGATATTTCCTCAAATTCCGGAAGAAAGCGAAGCGATAAAAGACCGTTGCTTTGAGATTCTAACGGTAGTTAGAATACAAACTTGCGGCACCACTCGGAACATGTGAGTGATCAAATTCCGCTGGTCTTAGAAACTTGTATCTTTAACTAGGATGGGAATGCCGAACCCAAGCCTGCTGGATCCGCAACTCAAGAACCTTTGGTCGAGTGCAAATCCCATCAGTGAAATATATGGAGATCCCTGAAAACATTCGCCGTGATTCTACAGTTAGAGTCTCCCCTGCTGCAAATGCCGCTAACGCTGACAAAAGACAACAATAGACTATCAACACTTGGCATAAAGCCAGGCCCAAAGACCACCGGACGTTATAGCTTAACAAATAGAGCTCCACCAACAACGCCCTTACTGTCTTATGCACAAATATCCCAGAATATACCGCCATCACATTAGGGGCGAATTGTCTCACGACCAAGACCAGTGGAACTCACTGTGCATTTTGCTAAACGTAAAAGCCAAAACCTCGAAACTATTGTGAGTTACTCGTTACCCGTACTCTGCACACTATCGCCAACTCAGAATACTTCATGTGACACCAGAACCCGCTATTGCTTTAGAAAGCGTCCTGTAGGGGACAAATCTATCCTGAGGTCACTTAGAACACTCGACAATCATAAAAGAACATAAAAAATGGCACAGCAATCTAGACAGTATAAGCACAATCTTTATTTATGGCGTGCCATAACTTCCTTCCCGCGATAGTCATGAGGCAGGCAATCACCATTTGGAACAGTGGCGGTTCATTCGTTAAATGCTTTCCTTGAACAACTTTGTGATTTAATTACTCGAAAGTCTACTTCTCACGCCAAATTATAGAGGAAGCGGACCAAGAATCCTAAGGCACTGGATCCAGTCAGAGAGACAGCGAACGAAGTGTTAGAACCTTGGCAGCGACATCGGAAAAGCCTACTATCTGGACTACAATTAAAAGCTGCTGAAGCCTTGAAACGATCATTTGTGAACCAATCTTAGAAGCTAGCCTACCGGTGATTACACAGGAGCATCACTTTACCGCCCGGTCACGCGATTCTGCGATATGTCCTGACGAGGGATGGGACGTACATTGCCCATACATTAGCGAACTAATTGTCATCAACCATTCATCAAATAAATGATAACAGCCGCCATCGCATCGGCTGACTTCTTACTACACTTGATTCCTTTAGCTCCATGTGTGCTCTTAAATACCGATAAACTATCCGGCATTTATACCAATGCTCAAGGCTTTTTCAATAACTGGCCGAATTGAAAGAAGACCAAATTTTGAAGCTATGCAAGATTATCAAGGAGCCATAGTTGCACACTGGAATGATAGACGGTAAAATCGCGATGCCGAACATGTCACTCATACGAAATGATAGGCTTATGAAATGAAGAGGGTAGTTCAATAGTACATAAGTGACTTAAGGTGTGGGGCCGTTGTGGATTCAGACTCACAATTCGCCGGTTCGATTTGCTGTCGAATGCAATTACGTGGCAGAGACAACTACCGCATAACTTTGGCAAGCCACCCACAAAAATCTACACCGAACTTGAATCGCTTTTAGATGCAATCTAAAGCGAAAGCAGACACATATCACTATCACGGTTGATTTCAACCTACACTGTTTAGAAACCCAAGCTACCCCCGGATTATAATACAAAGCAGATCTGCAAAAGCTCCTAACCATTGTTTCCCTATTTAATCACGTCATTATTCCCATTTGCTTCAGAAAAATATGATACCATTATTGCTGGATCTTGTGTTTACCATCGAGGAACATATGATTGATGTACTGATTGTAGACTCCTCTTTGGATCCTTGTGATCATGCAGCCATCAGTTTCGACTTCCTCTGCTATGCTGAATATCATCATGCTATCCCTTAGATGGTGCGCATCATTACACGCTACGACCGCTTAGTCCAGCTCTTAAGTGCGACAACACAGTCGTTCACCAATGAAGGCCAAATGGAATCCGCTGGACTTGAATTCGTCAAATTCAATCAGTTGGTTGCAGATGCCTTAGTGACGAATGTTTGCAAAGAGCTTAAAACCATATCTTTTATAAGAGCAGAACTCAAAAACGAGTGGCTGTACGCAACGCAGCTTGGCCAGCGAGTCTCCACTTCACATGCGGCCCCACAAAAGGGGCAGCGAGACGACTGTTACACAACCTACGTGCAGTTACATGTTCGCTTACGCCCCTACACAGCTTGCCGATTGGACGGGTTCAGTTTAGACAGAACGCGTCGGGTTTCCTTCAGGCGCTCATTGATGCAACAAACAGGGATGCCGCTAAACCTATATTCGCAGACTGACTGTAGAAATGTTATAGAATCAGTAAACGTTTTGTAGGCGTAATTTGCTTCACCTTTCAGAGGGTCTTAGCTTCAGGCCAGCGTCTAGATTTCGTTTTCCCCCTCCGGGACACATTCACGTCTATTTTACTGCCGAAGCTTTACTGAAAACTCTGACATCTCTGCGCAACCACAGCTTCCCGGAAGTAGATATTATTCGCACAAAGGCAGTGGAAGAAGCGGCAAGAAGATGGAAAAACTTTGGCTCAGTTTTTCAGCAATGCATAGACTATAGACTTAGTCTTACTTGTGGAAGCCTGGAATAATAACACTGATTTACAAAGGCGGAAGCAGGACTGAGCCCTCGAACTACCGTAAAACGTCTCTTCACTCTCTATTGTCCATGCTCATGTGCTTTATCGGCACCGATGCGTCGGTGTGCCAACTAGAAAATTGTAAAATTATAGCTCCCGGGTAAGGTGGCGTCCTACAACATCGATGAACTTTTACCGCACTGAATAATCAGACCGAGTCATCTGACGCTGGAGAGGCAGCTAATGTTAACTACCTGAAATCATCGAAAGCCTTCAGTTGTGCTGATCATCGGTTTCTCAATTCCAAGCTAAAAGTTTTAGGATCGGTGATCCAACTTTCTCTTGTAACGACAGTTTGTAGCCGCAGTTCGAAATTCTTAATCTGATCCCATGACTGTCGAGACTGGTGTGGCACAGGGCTCACTTCTAGTTCCTTGGTTGTTTTAGATATTAATCAGAGACGTTACACGAAACGTCGCATCAAATTTCCCAATGTTTGCTGAAGACATCTAGGTATGGCGCAGGATTCAGGTGGACGACAATCAGAATTTACCTCAGCATGACTTAGGTATGGTACATAAATGCTCAAAGCAAACTTTTCCATGGTTCAACGTGAGTAAATGCAATGTACACACCATTCGACACCAGAGTACCTAATAATACATGCTAAGAATGTAATTACTGCACTGATCATCGGTCGGGGGAGATTTTCTCGTGTTTGTACAAGGTAACGGCTTGTTTCAAGCAATCTGCAAAAGAATCGGAAACTGGTAACCAACGCGGCAGTCTGTTTCGACCGGTGTTTGGAAAAATGTACACCTCTATTTTCCGACAGACGCGCAATGCGTATGTTCGCCCGCATGTTGAATAAGCAATGCAAGTCTGACATTAATGGCTGAAACACGACTTCACAACAACAGACCAACCTCAACGTAGGGCATCCAAGTACTTCATTGGAATGCGCGGCATTACATACGATCAAAGGCTGAAAGGTTTGGGAGCATTCAGCGGATGGTATTGCCGACAAAGAGGCGACTTCATTATGGCGTACTCGATTTTACGTAATCCAACTATTACTATCGCTATTTACTGCAACTTAACAGTAACACTAATCTTGAGGTCACTCTACGAAAAGCAGAAAAGTACAAACGTCTGGATTATCGCAGAAATTTCTTTTCCATTCCCTTATGCCAAATATGGAACGCTCTCCCCAAATTTGTTTTTTACACCCACACTAGCCCTGTGCAAAAGTCAGTTTGATGACACACACCGCCACGTATGTTTTGTTTCCTGACACTGCACTCCATCCTACCCTCTCGAAATAAGTTGGATTTAATTTGTCGGCTATTGAAAATATAGAAACGTTCCGAGGGCAGGCTTATTGTATTACATGTGATACGTATATTCTACTAATAACTAGTTTATTTAACTTAACGTTTTTGTTAACTCGCCATATCACCCATCGGGACCTGTAGAAGTGCCCTTAAGCCCTATCAAATCATTGTTCATTGTACACTGTTCAAATTCAGTAGCTTCCGAACCTATCATTATCACATTGCTTGCTCCAAAGTGGTTGCTCGAAGTGCCGTCGGGCATTTTGCTGCATTGCAAAAAAATAACACGTCGTTTCGTATATAACGCTTACAGTTCAAGCTCAGATACAAGCATTTGTAAAGTAAGCACACGGAAATTACCAGCCCTAGGAATTACTGTTTAAATGCATTTAAATACTTAGAGAATAGCTCTAAAACGCGATGTTTTAGAAAACGTTTAAACCATTAGCAAACTCGTTTCAGAAAGCATTTTAGACAAACAATTAATGCGCTGGTTTTTGGAAAGTTTTCTTGTACGGAAAAGCTTTCGTTTCAAAGGCAAACAAGCAACCAGCAGCAAATACATTAACCGGTAAGTTGCAACGCTTGAAACGATTCTTCTCAGTTGCTTGCTAAATAAATGATAAGAAGTGTATTGAAAAGAAACTAGGCGCCAGCACTATGTCTAAAGGCAATACAAATTGCTTGCCGCTGCTCAACCACCATCAGTCGCACGTGGGCTAAGGATACTCGGGGGTGACCCGGTCCCTACGCATGCTCGAACATGCGTTCTCGAATTACAGGGTAGGCTTAAGATCCTTAAGGCTTTGGGTTGTCCTGAGGATATAGTACCCTAGGTCAGAGTAACCGGTGCAAAGACGATTGGTCAGTACCAAAGCTCTCTTGCATCTCAAACAATATTCCGAAAAGCACTAATCATTTTACCTTTGAATAATCTAACGTCCATAACCTATAGGGTCGTCGTATTCACCTGTATTTATAATAGTCACGTGCTGCCTGAGAGAAACCTATCAGTTAGTTATTTTGCTGGCACGAAAAATCTGTACTACCACTAGCACTCAGTTTCTCACGAACAATCATGTTTTTATTTTATTCGGGAAATATACTCAACTTCTGAATTAACTCAAGTTGCATGAACATTTTCAAGAGTTCAACACATCGACCGTTTTATCATCACATGCGAACATCAACGGACCCCCAAACAAATCCCCTAACTTAGAGAAAGTTGCTAGACATTCTATAGTGTCATTGTTTATTTTTAAGGACGGACATATTAATGCAATTTATTATCTGCATTGATGCTGTCTCTTGCATTTCTGCCGAGCCCATACTGCATCGACCGATGTAATCGGACTGGGCATCGGCAGGGGATTACTCCACTAACTTAATCAATAAATTTCCACTTTTGTTTTCTGTGTAGATTGCGCCGGTTTACATCCCTTGACTAACAATCAGCGAAGTCAAGCAAAGAAGACGCTTTCATAAACATAAGAAATTGCACCAAGAGAATCTCTCCAAACTACTTTCGTCCGTCCTTATCTCTGGACATGACAGCGTACATATTGCTATCTCACTTGTTTAAAGGACTCCTCTCCGCTGACCTCATATTTGAAAGTTATCCATACCTGTTTATATTACCCTATGTAGGAACAGTATCTGGTAAAAGCTAAAAATAAAAGATTTTAACCCATATATTGGTCTCTGCTATCGACGCACTCCGCATGAGTGTTAGCCTTTGATGTCGGATAAATATTCAAATTTTACCAGATCGCTTTTCGTCATTTTCTAGAGAATGGTATCCTGTTCTACCTTTCCCACGTTCTAAGTCGGAAATCAAAATGTGAAAACAGTGAATGATGCAAAACGAGCCTGGCATTCCTGCATAATAACTTGTTGGGTACTCTGAGATTCCATCGATAGGGTGTATTCAAAATGTAATTAAATGTCCGTCGTTTTCCGGCCGGGCGAAACTTTTACTATATCTAGCGAAAGCTTTTATTCTATTCATTCTGGATACTAAGAGATCTCTTGAATTCAATTGTGAATGGGTTTTATCGCGTTAGCAAATACATATTTGCGATAACTAGGGCTGCCTTAGGGTGAAATTCCCCACCAGTGACATGTATAATCATCCAAAGTATTATATACTTATTGTTCATTGCGTTCCATTTTAGTTGAAAGAAAAAATACTGCCTTTCGTGGATTGATCAACCAATCGACTGTGTTCTTGTGGTAAGCTATAATGACATTTCAGTTGCCTTTTCATTATGACCAAATTCTCTTCTGCCTTCTCTGGAATACCCATCTAAGGACAATGTAATCAGAGTATGTGCCCGGAATTCGAAAAGGATTATGCGGTGTATTAGACTGTCATGATTCTGGAATGGCCAGAAGAGAGTGCAGTAGACCTATGGTTTTTTCCAACGTTCTAAGTGTATGTCAGGAAGAAGCATCCTATTGAATGGACTTATGTGCCAGAAGTTAAGGTAGACAAATAAAATATCAATTGAGGTTCTTCGCAGCCAGTTTCTAAATCAGATAGTCGTCCACATGCCCGGAAAAGCACTAGACTGCAGTTTCAGCCTGTTGGACATCCTCAATGGTACGCTTCCATCGGATCCATCAGGATTCAAACCCATGACCACTGATTTGGAAATTGGCTGCGAAGAACCTCAATTAATTACATCAACATCCCCTACTCATGAGTACATCAAAATATATCCGCCCTGACAGTTTCTAAATGCAATGTCGTACATAACTACTGTTAATGGACGTCGTGTCTTTCGGGGCCAACCCTGTCCTCTGCAACGTTCGTAACTTGCATGGCAGTGGAGGATAAGACGCGCTATATCGCAGTTAGCTTGTAAATCATGACGGTCCGAAGCTGTCCCCCGTGGCCCAGTGGCATAAGCCGCTGACTGGCGGTTCAAGCCGCTAGTGGTCATGGGTTCGAATCCTGATGGATCCGATGGATGCGCACAACTGACGATGCCCAACAGGCTGAAACCGCAGTCTAGTGCTTTTCCGAGCATGTGGACGACTATCTGATTTGGAAACTGTCTGCGAAGAAACCCAATTAAATAAAAAATCTATTGAACTACTCCACATGTTTAGCACTGTTGGCATTTGCTTTCCCCCATGATTTTGGTCATGTTGCCTAGTAATACTGCAGCGTCCCATCACACTATGCTTCTCTGTAACCTTTCCTCAATATCGTATAAATAATCCTCGTCTGTCTGACTCTTTCAATCAAAGGCGTTTTGTGATTCAACTAAAACACACAGCGTCTAATGTTATCGAAACGGAACCAAATTTGACACTTATGTGCAAAAGCCATGACCGCGCTCATTGTATTAATGGGTCAGCACACTTCAGATTTTTACAACGCAAAGTGTTTGCATTCTCAGTGGTGCACCGATTTCCGAGTATATACTAAAGCTTATCCTTCTTGTTACCTAAGCTTGACAAAGTAAATAAGATTTTAATTATTTTTGATACAGTATCACATAATTCGAAACCATGGTGGCCAGGGGACCTAGTTGAAGAGAAACGTAAAGAATTCTGCCATTGCAAAAAATCATATCGCTCTGTCGCAGCAAAGAGACCCCCAAGAAAATCGACAGCTTATTTATAAAAAATGAACTATTATTAGAAGTCAGTTATATGAAATTGTAGCTACTATTAATACGGTATTTAATTTGGGGTAGCGACCTCTTTGAAACAGCATGTCTTTAGTCAAAATAGGTAAGGGTAATCTAATTATCCGCATTTACAGTGAAATGCCGATTCTTTAAATGAAGAAAGCGCTAGAGCGCAAATTGGCTCGTTGGGTATTGAAAGTGCTTACCCCGCTGAGACGATACAATCCATACAGCCATAAGAACTAATTTAAATCCACTGATGACCTGGTTGAAATCAGCCTGTTGGACAGATTCCTGTGTTTCCTGAATGTAGACTCTTTATTCACCAACGATTCACTAAAACAGACAGTTGACTACGTATGTAAATTAGCAGAAAACTCGTGCTGTTCATTATGGATTCCGACTTCGATGTTGACGTAATCCCTGTTTTTGAGCACAGAGAAAGTTGCTTTTCATTTTCGGAACACACCGTAGTGCGAAATCGAGGCGGTAGCAACAGGTAGTTCATTAGACCCTGTACTTGCGGATTTCTTCACGTTAATAACAGAAAGAACCTGTACGACAAAGTAAACCAAGTGCCCTACTAAAAACGCTATGTTGATGATAGCTTGGCTTTCTGTTCGTCTAAGCAGCAGCTCGTACCTTTGGTACAGGAAACTGACGGTGCAATGCGAATTTACGAATCACCCGTGAAACAGAAAGGAGTAATTGCCTACCATATATGAACATTTTCATCAGTCGCAGAAAGGATGGGTTGATTAAACGATCCCTGTATCTAAAATCAACTTGGTTCGGCCAGTAATTGCGCTTCACCAACATCACATCTGTGCGATACAAGCGGTCAAATGTGAAGACCCTAATTGGTATGGCCAGAAGAATTTGCTCGGCCGACTGTCTGGCTAATGAGCTAGCCCTAATTACCAAAACATTGGTGGCAAAATGTTATGCAGGAAGATTGATTGAGTAACAGCTAGCGGCGAAGGCCGAAGGGATTGGTACATATAGTAGTCAAGAAGATTTATATTGAGATACATTTCCGAGGTGATTTTGCCACACAAAAATGAGCAAGCGACTAAGTTTGGCTACGCAGGTAAGTAACTGCGCTTCTCAAGTTGTTGTAATCAACCGAACCCAAAGTTTGCCAGTCATATTAGCCAAGGAAGTGCCGCCTATCATAACTAATTCACATTGTGTATACCGATTCATGTGTGACTGCTGAAACAATTACAAAGGCAACCCTGACTAGGTAACCCTGACTTCCCGAATAAGGAGCCTGTACTCAGATAGGTTCAGCACGAAATTGACCAAACGCCCTACCCCACTCGTCACAGGTGCTCACGTAGGTCGCAGGCTTACTCGATAGATAAACACCTGTTAGTCTAGAGTCACCGGCTAGAAATAAACTCAGCGTTTATAGTTTTGTTGCGTTACGCTAATGCATAGTTCCTTCGGTTTGCTAAGACGGTCAAATAAGCTGAATGAAACTAGCTCTGTGGGTTGAAAAACAATTATTTGAAAGCTTAAGACTGCCATGTACATGGGTGCAGAGTTCCCTCAATCACCCTGCACTTCAAAAATATATGGCAACACAGAATGTTATCTATATAGAAGCATAATGGTTATTGTTAAACAGCAGAGAAAATACGAAACGCATTGACCAATAGTTGCTTGTCTTCTTGCCGTGCTTTTCAACTTGATGGTAAAATTAATTGCTTTAAATTGAAAAGCGTCCTTTTATGCGTTACGATAATTACTTTCAAAATAACTTCTACCTATGATTTGCTTGTAAACTCCTGTTACTAATGCGGTTGAATTTTTCGAGTGCCAAAAATTAATTGCCGAAAATTACTTAATTTCCACACATCATTCACACGGAGTGACATAGTATAAATGAAACCAAAAGAGTGTTCCGAAAGCCTGCTCCATATTCATTCATCTTGCTGCCTATATTATAGACGACCTTGTAATGATACGTGTTGTTTGGCGAATGTTTGCAGCTTTTATACAATCAACTAATTGGGTTTGGCAGGAAAATGCTAAAGAAAACATTATCGGCAGAAATGCCGTTTTATTACCAGGTCCAAGGTGTAAATGCTGGTTCGGTGCAATGAAATAGCTGGGTAGTATACTAAGCCGTGTCGGTCATGTATTCATTTGGGATAAAGTAGACCGGTAGAAAGTGATTAAATGTTTATTTGTTAAACCAACAATACACAATTATAATGGAGAATTTTAACTAAAACCGATATTATGTGGTGTGTCAGATGCAAATATTATCAAATGTGGTCGCTGGCATTATCAGCCTATTGAAAATAGCCAGCTTTATTTCATGCCACCAAGGAGTGATAAAAACACAGTCTGCGGACAAACAAGCGGACTATTTGTCCCGGAGAAATATATTCAGTATTATTAAAATTACCATAAAACTTTCAAACCTATATGTTTCACGATATCGGCAAAGATAATGTTAATTTAGTTTATCATTACAACACTGCATATGAATACAGAAATTCAAACTCCTAAATTAAATTTAACTTTACCCTAGTAGATCATATACAGTAAATGTTTGACTGGTAAACCACGCAGTAGTCAGCGAGTTAAAGGGTACTAGACGTGCACCTACGGTGATGTGATCCACAATATTTCTGGCAAATAGAATAAGCCAATTCTTATATTACTAATGACACACTCCACAACATGCCTAGAAAAAATTTAAGTTATTAAAATAAATAAAGTTGCAGGCATGTTAGCGCATTATACCTAGCTTTTAACGTGGCGCTTTCGAAATCGCGCGCTGTGCTTTCAAGTTCGCGGACCTAAGAACATTGTTTTTCGCCGTTGACACTCTCAGTTGTCATGGGACATTAGCCAATGGGACCCTGGTTGGGAGTTCAGAGCATAAGCATACGAAAGTCAGATGGATTTAACCGAGCACTGATGGGCGTCTGAATGAAATTCCGATGATCTCTCTCCAAACTGAAACCGTCCAATTGGCAACTTGTGATGTATGTCTAAGAAGAGGTCCTATCTACAACCTGATTCGAGGCTTACGCTGTAACCATTACGGACGGACATGAAAACCACAAAAATAGGCGATCTATACTTATTGATTGCTAACCGCTAGTTGGTGGTGCCATATTTCAGCTACTTAACCATGGTTACGATGGTGATGGAGACAGGCATTCTTCTAACTGGTATTCCGCAGTCACCTTAGCTCTGATGGAGTCAATCAGGCATGCACTTGCGGTTGGTCAGGCATGCGCAGTGGCTCGGACACTGCATACCCTAAGCTGATTTAGCAATGGCTGTTAGGCTGTTGGACAATTTTGTGGAACGTTTTTTAACGACCAGGGTGGACATTGTTCCAATTAAAGTAGGTAGAGTATTGGTGGTTTCGTGAGTATATAACTTTTTGTAGAATGTTGAAGCCACGCTTAAACTGCACAATAATCTGCCTCGACGGGTATCGAACCACGGACATACGGATTACTGGTCCGCTGCTCTACCAACTGAGCTACCCAGGACTGACGATCAGGTGCGCAATTTAATACATGACCAACATGAAGCTTAACAAGTAATGTTCTATGAGTACTTGATTCTATCACAGTTACTAACTAAACACCAACTTTGTTCCAACGAGGAGGATTCTATGTGGGGCGGTGTAACGACATTGTCCAGTGTTCGTTTTTCTCCACACCCATAGACAGTTTTTGTTAATCAGTCAGCAGTTCAGTGTCAACTGGTATAGCGTTATGTTAATGTTACGTGAAAGTTTGCAAAACTTATGTATTCATAGGATAATTGGGCTTCAAACCTATATGATCGCTAATAAATGTGCAGAGCTATGATAATTGGCTCTGCTTAGCACGATTACAAGCAAACTAAATGGAAATGGAACCTCCCTATTACATCCATGGTCTGCAATGCTATTCTCATAGAATCAGCATTCCTCATCAAATAAACACGTAAACAGGCTACAAAGACTACCCTGTTTGTAATTCCCAAATTGCCGTGCAAGGAAAAGCGCAAGGGTCGATAATTAGTGGCTGCACACACGTTGTATTCTGGTAGTACTGGTGCATACGTTGAACAAGCAAACACAGTTATCTCACCCACGTGCTCTCCTACAGTATGTTTGAAATGAATTCCCAAAGCCATTCAGCCCACTTCTCCTGATATGGATCACTGTTTCAACCAGTCGTAGAAGCAGTCATGTTTGCGCTTCTTGACACAAGTTGTTATCGACCTGGCACATACTCGGAACCATTTGTCATTGGAAAGTGAGTGGTTCCGGAAGCATTGTTGAAGGAAGAAAATTTACTTACAACCTTATGCTTACACTGCGTATGCAGGGCTTGTTGGCAGGATATATCAGTTCCAAAGGGCCACCTGATATTCCAAACTTATCAATCACATGGAAGTGAAACGTAAATATCATGTAACAAAGGACTGATATGCATCTTACAACCTTTTCATACTGCAGATCCAGGGGCACTGTAACTGCAACAGGTTACTGAAAGTCCCATGAGTGCAGAGAAGTACGAACAGTCGGTAGTGTCTTGTCACCGCCACACTTGAAATCCTCCTAATTGGAATAATAGCTGCAGATACAACAAATCTTTTACCTACAGCGCGACCTTATCATTAGTATACAATGCGCCGACTACATTATCAGTACGTAGCTACACTTTTCACATGACTGTACGGCCCAATGAAACAACAAAGCTAAGGAAATTTTATCTGTAGAGGTTATATAAGTTACATTTGCAAACTATTCCTTAATTTACCTTCCACATACAGTGTGCTGTATTGTTTCTGATTACCTCCCTCTGCCTTAACAATAACATGCATATCTTAAACGAAATCGCACACTTATAGATACACCAGGTTGCTCGGAGCGGCAAGATTACATTATACATCTCGTATCACGTGTGGTTAGTGGGCAAGAAATGCAACAGAAGAGTCCACCCCTAAACATTAAACGCTTCTTTTCTAACATCTTCAAAGAGTTGTAGCCACGAAACATGCAACCAACCCATCATGGCTATAGCCGTTAAGCATTATGTGTTAAGTTCCAATCCCTGCTCGGCTATCTACACCTGGTGAGTATAAACAAAGAAGAAAACGACGGCCGTGGAGTGCAGAGATAGGAGAGAGCCACACCGAAAACCTCCAAACTATCCGCTTCTTATTACCAGTCACTTGGATGTTATCCCGCCCGTGTGGACGTATAACCAGTTTACGCCAGATCGCATAGTCAAAATCGACATCAATAAAGCGTGTTGGTACGCCAAATGTGACTAACAAATAGGCGACCCACCAACCGAGCCAAAAGTAATGCGACCTCGGAAGAGTCCTAGGAGCCTGAAGTTGGATTTAAACAAGATGACAATGATTTCAAAATGTAAGCTGGTTTTAAATAAGGGCACATTCCGTGCAGCACCAATGTGGCAATGCGGCATTCTAATGTGTAAATGTTCAAGCTGCAGCCAGCACAAAGCAAACCGTAACGCAACCTAGGGTATACACGCCCCGAAAAGCTTTTTTATGACTCCGTGTGATACCTCTTCTTCTCTGCCATTTCTTTCTTAAGTATTAGCTCACCCTAATACACGTGACGCCCCAAAAGTTGCATGAATTTCTCTACAGCTTATTTGATTTCTCTGAGCATGATGAAAGCACAGCGGAGATTATTACGCTAAAAGAAACTCAAGACATTTCGCGGATACATGTTGTTACTGATGTTATGGCAACCCATTTTTCACAACATGGCCAATGTGGCCCTCCATAACGCATCTTTCCTCCGACAACCCCTGGAATTCTCTACAGTTGTATTAGACAACCGCACAACAAGCATTGATAAAGCAGCCTAGCGTGTGTTCTTTCTTCACTACGCTGAGTGAGCGCAGTCTATCCTATGGTGTGCGCGATAGACCAACCTCGAATGCATGCGTTGATAATTGCGCCACAGCTAATGCGCTGTGTAATACTAGCTGCCACAATGGCCGTACGGGACCATCTTACCCATCGCTAGGTTGTTGAAGATAACACGACAAGGAAACGGTTGGTGAACCAATACTAGCCTTTTCTTCCGTTGTTAATTTACCTGTTCGGCAGCACTCGCAGTCGAGTAACCTCCTTGTGTGTATTGGATCATGTGGCCTGCTGCGTATCACGCGGTCCACTTTGGGGTCCAGTCTGCAGCGAAAACAAAGGGAAGAGTAACAAGTGTGGCGCCGTGCGCAGGAGCAGTCCTTTGGACGCTTACTGTCATGTCGATTAGACGGTTTGACTTCAGATAGAAGGCGTCGGCTTTCCTACAAACACGCATTGGTGCGGCACGGAATGTGCCCCTATTTTAAACCAGCTCACATTTTGAAACCCTTGTCATCTTGCTTAAATCCACCTGCATAATATGTCATTCAACTTCGTGGAATGGTGTAGTCCCGATAATTTCGTTTGTTATTTGACCTTTGCTTGTCCAATTATTGTGACAGATTGTCTAGCTATGTAGGTCTCTCTTTTGTCATCTGATGTCAACGAAATTATCTTAACGTCCGCGTGGACAGGTTCTCCTCTCCCACCCGAAGACGTCGTGTGGACTTAAGGAGAGCGCGTTTAAAGAAAAATACTGCATCTCAGTGATGTCTCTCACTGTTTGTACCAAGGATGAGCTACACCGTCTAAACTAAGTGCATATCCAATCTATTCTGGGTAACAATAGCATCACACCGGTACCAAGATAAGGGTACAACACATGTTTATTTGTCGCCTGCTCTTCTGTTGACTAGATTCTTCAAGAGATAATCATTATTGAAATGAATTATCCCATACTCGCAAGGCCGACACCCTTAAAAACATTTACCGTAGTTCGAGATCTATCTCGATGCTATGGCCTGCCTCTTACGTTCTATACACTATTTTCTTGACAACAGAAACTGATCAACTTATAGGTCTTTTCTTGAGTATAACAACGCATTCCACTGCATATACCACCAAATGATACCGAAAGATATACTGATATGTTTGTATGTTGAGATTGTTTATGAAATTCTTACTATGCTTGTTCAGGTCGGAGCTGCTGCATGAAGCATGTCGAGCATGAATTCCCTATAGTATTGCTACCTGGAAAGTATGCGAAGCTGAGGCTAAGGAGTGAACTTGAACTGTTTTGTTTCGAGATTTGCGAAACGGTAAGCTGTTTGGTTTCAGCTGCAGGATGTCTTCCACGGGCTAGTCTAGCTTTTCGACTGGTGACAACGACATCGGAAAGCATGTGAACATGAATACAGTAAGTTTCGTCCTCATTCATTTCCCAACTGCAGGGAGCTAGTGATCTGGCTAGTTACAGGAAAGGCAATTAACAAAATAAAGCAAGTATTTTTAGAAACGTGCATGAATAAAGTTTTAGCTGGAATACGTGTTATCATCAGGTTTCTCACCAAAAAGTGATCCAGGATGATAAAGAAGGAAACAATATAGAAGGAACTTTTCAGAATTGCATATTTATTGACGGATATTTGTTGACAGTTAAGCTAAGAAGGAAAAGCAGCACCCTTTCTTTGTCGTTGAAAATGAATTAGTGAGGATTTTAATAAATCAGGTGGGAAAGAAAATCATAGGTCATGTCAAAAAAGCAAGTATATTTGCTAACTTTTGATAGTACTCCAGAGGAATTTCACGAAGTCAGCTAAACGAAAATGTAGCGACAGTAGAGGAGTCATTACTCAGCATCCTTCAGACCTGCAGCAAAGGGGCAGATGCAATTTCTGGACTGGATTTGCAAGAATCGGAGAAGGAAGGAATTCAGATTGACCACTCTCGTGGCCAGGCGTTTGACAAGGGTGCTGTTATGGCGCGCTAACGAGTGGGTGTCCAGAGACGTGTCGATAAAATCAGCCCAAATTCCACCTTAGCGTTATGCATGAACCAGTCCTGTGTTCAGGGGGTTTTTGTCACTGTTCATTATGTTAATTTTTGGTATGATGAGCAGCAAGTAACATACATTTTCAGCTAAATATTAATTGAATGCTTTGATTGAATTTAGCCATATAACTATCTAGTGACTCTAAAAAATATATAATGTCATCGAGCAGGTGCTGTAAATAGTGTGATGAAGAAATACTCCAAGCTCGTCATTTCTGTGAAATCTTTCACAGAATAAGAAAAGCAACTTCAAGATCAACTGCATCTTTAATACTTAGCATGATATGGTTGTTTCCGTTTATTTTGTTTTCGAGCGTCATTACTCATAGCAATCGAGGATTCACAGATTTGTCATAACCAATGGCCTGTATCTGAAACGAAGTTCTGTCAGGCTTACAGAGAATTTGACTTCTTCAGAATAAGGAGAAAATGGTGCACTTTGCAACGGATGAATCAAAGAAACACTACGATAACTTCGAGTATGTATGTAACATTAAACCCGCCCAATGTAACGAATCGACGTTGAAGAATTGTTTGATTTATATTTGCAATTTGATTCGGAGGTTAAACGGGAAATGCTGTCTCTCCTAGAGAGTTCGGCTGATGAAATACTGTACATTTCGCAAATTCATGGTCTCAAGAACAAATTTGTTTTATATACCTTTAAATATGTTTGGTTATAAGTATGGTTGTCCGCTTATTGATTTCAGCGAAGATATAGAAAAAGAGATTCCTTGCCGGAAGTGGAAAATGGCAGTATTTTGTAGAAGCTTCAGGACACGAAACAATTAATGGCAATTTAGAGCTTTTGAGCTACACACAGAAATATCCCCTTGGGAAATCTTTTGCTCATATTTGTTACTTAAACCCTTAAACTTGCCTGTTGTTAGAGCGCATTCTCGAAACGTAAGCTTATAACAAACTACCTTCCATCACCATTGGAGCAGACAAGGCTCACCGATTGGCAGTTCTCAAGAGAGAGTCTGAAGTTAAAAATAAATAGCGTTATAAATACAACAGCCTCAGGTAATGCGCCCCATGTGTATCTGTAAATATTGCTTATGAGCATAAAATCAATAAAACTACCTGAACTAACGGCATCACTGTAAATGTAGATCCTTGTTTTTGTTAAATAGAACAAAAATATTTAAGGCTGTCCCACATTTTGAGATTTTATATAGTTACAACCGCCAGGGGGCGGCAAGTTTACGTCCGCGCCGGCGACTAAATTAGTAGTTACGTTACTGACTAGACGCATACTGATTATTCGAGTCTGTGATAAATGCTTCTACCCACTATGCACCAACTCGGAGATTCTTCTGGGAGAACTTTTGTCGCCGTAGCACTTTTTACTTACATCAGCTAAATACCATATTAAGAGTAAGTGAAGCCTGTTGTAACAAAGCAGTGCCCACTCACATGGTAACAAAATTGTCGCAGTAGTATTAGCGCTGTCAGTGGTGCGTCTGTCAAAACCTATATCTTGTACCCGAAAGGGCTAAGCTATTACAAGATGCTGCAGGGGGATTCTGAGGATGTTATCTGCAAGACCGAATGATGAAAGTATTTTATGGAGCGAATTGTGTTCAAAGCACGAGCCTACTTGACGTATCAGCACTGCCATCACATGATGGATCATTCGAGGAGGAATGTGGCTCAAGCAAAACATTGCACTGATTCGTAAATTTACTGTTTGTCGATATAAATGTATGTAATTGGAAGCGGTATTTCCCTTGCTATGCATCACAAAGCCATTGATTCGACTTGCAGGTATAATCGATGTTCTTCAGGCTAAGTGCTTTCACTAAGAATTCCCGGATGTTTATGCGTTAGGCGTTGCGAGACACCCAGCTGTTTTCCGGATGATCCTTGACAAGCAAAACAACATTGTTGCTAATCATGAGAGGTCATATGTTAGTACGTACCGTTTGGTTGCTAGTTCATGTTACGTAGTTTATATTACGAAGATGACTAACTTGCGCAATAAACGAAGAGTCATTCTGTTGATCATTAGGTTAAACATTATTGCGAAAATGTCGAAGTCACATAATGTCGTGAGTTACATATCGCCACATGAGGACAGACAATTGGAGCTACACTAAGACGATGCATTGGGTGTAAGCAACTGATTCATCTCATCATTAGAGATTGATGTTTTTGAATTATAGTGAATAATTTTAGAAAGTAATATGATCGACTGCGTCCGATTTAGAGCCTAAGTTGTGGCAAAATCTGAGGTGCATCATGAGTCGTCCGCCAATTGCTAGTGGCACAGCGTTCAAAGAACATGAACCACTTAAGTGAGTAAAGTAATCGTTAACGCGCTCGCTTACATATTAAACACCAAGAAATCACATATTCCTCCAGTGAAAGCCCCATTTGACAATTGCAGTGCCTCACATTAACTTTGGGCCGGATGTTTTAAGTTAGTGCTTTTGGCTTACGGTGCATCGATCTTTTGATAAATACACGCCTAAAAACAAGAATGTCGCAGTCGGATCAAGGCATTAACTCCCTTAGCACAGTTCAGCCCATAATGTTTCTCTTTTACCCATGAGGTCAACTGTCAAGTCATTGTTCAGTGGCAAGTTCCGCAGGCCACATCTGTCGCTTTACGCACGAACACGCGATAAAATGTTGTAACCCAGACCCGGTCCTTCGCAGCCCAACACCTGTGGCTGTCTTGATATGCGGACACAAGGAACGTGCCGGGGCGCTGGTAGGTCGTCTCAACGGTGTCAACCCGGTGCTTCGGTTTTTGATGTTCTTATTCGGAATTATAAGTGGAATTTCATGTATAAAATTTTGAGCTTGAATTTCCCGCTTCGTGCGGAACATGTAAATTATGCCGGGCGATTATTTGCAACTAAAGGGATGTATACCAGCCATCATTCAAATATGTCTGCGACGTCACCATAACACACACCACTGCATTAGTACGTTCATTACTTAATCTTTCTCCATTCATCACTACCATCCTACGGTACGTGTGAAGAGTTATCTGTGTCATTGTACTGCCATCTGTGATTGTGAACTAGCTGTTCACAGGCCGTTCATAAGGGAATTGTATGTTATCAACCTCGCGAAATTACGAGATTTACAGGTACAACTACCGTAGGACCGAATTGAAGTGTTGCTCGCCGACATGCTTTGCCAGCCAAGTAGGTTTACTGAAGAACTGCCGGTGAAATTGCCAGACAAAGCTGTCAAGCGACGGTGCAATTATTCCCATGTGCGACTATATCACACAACCGGGTACTGGGTACGAATTCAGTTGATGCGTGTCAGTTGCCTTTACGTTGCTCCTTTACGTCTGAGCCAGTCCGCCCACGCGTGTGTGCGTGTATGTACGGATCAGCCGATGCAAAATGCCGACAGCCATATCGCAGTATATCATTAGATTCAGGACCAGCAAATCGGTGCGCTGCGTCCACTCTAACGGTAAGCGACGCCCGCTGTTACAAAGCAGGGTCTACTAGCTTTGTAACAAAATTGCCGCAGTTAGGTTTCGGCACTAGACCTCTTAGCAGACCGCCGCTCGAAAGCCCGTCGTACCGCCCCTGATCATTTGCAGCCATGCAGCCATGCTATCCGAAAACAGTACCGTCGTATGCCCTAGCCTTGGTAGGTCATCCAAAACCTGTGGCTGCGCCAGTGCAAAACTAGCCATAAGATCGCTAATAATGTGTCGTCTCACCGTGTTCGTAAGCATTTCGACACAATGGTGTCGTTCGTAAGGCGTGCATTTACGTTCCTGGCAGTTCACTTATACCAAGTCGCATTAGCTCTTTGTAAAACCGTGTGCCCCTGAGCTGCGTGGAACTAGCTTCAGATTAAGTACCGTTGCTGAATGCGTGCTAGGCCGACCACACGTCAACAACAGCGTCATTGGCTGCTCTGGGTTAGCTCTATATCAAGGTAACAGCGCGCGCTTGGTGCGTAGCATTGGTGCCAGGTGCAATTCAATTGTACTGGTCATTCTGTTCAATCGCCTTACAGATGAAAAAAAGATCCATAAGGAGTAACTCAAGTGCTCTCTGGATGAAATCAATCGGGAACTGTTGCGGTGCACACTTGGACGAGCGGATGGCTGCGATACATGTAGCAAGACATCAAGCGCCAATGAGTTCAATTTGACCAAACGTGTGTCTACTAAGTGGCATGGGTGTAGCCACAGTGTTGCAAATTTGACCACCCCATTTCCCCAATGTACGATGTCTGTATGCCTCAACTGCGCCTATGTTAAACAGCCATACCGGCATACCTTTGAAATGCTGCTACCTGCTACATGCTGATCACACAGGGCGCCGTGGATGCAAATTTCATGACCAACGGGTCAACTTTTATAGTTAATAGTGCATGCCGTTGAAAAATGTTTGCAAGTAAGTGCCTTAAGGCTGCAATCAATTAAAAATGGTATAGTACACTCCAAATAATACTTCCTCAACCAAAATGGTGCGGTCATTAAAATAAATGAACGATATGAAGAGATAAAAAATACTGAAATCATTTGTTACACAATACTGAAAGCGTAACTGTTCACGTTCGCTACAATTGTAAGAAAAATCGTAAGAGCAACAATTTTCCAAAAATCAACCAAGCCGCTCTAACCAAGTGAAACAAATAAAGAAAACTTGTTAATTTTATCACACCAATAATTTGTAGCATTATTGTAACATTATAGTAGACGGCTTAATCAAAATGCATGCTCAGCACCATATTTTAAGCCAAAACTTATCAAATATCCTTATTTGTGGAGCTTGTTTACGATCCCTGTGGTGAGCTATTTGCTTAGGAAATTACTTAAGTTCTCTCTGTTATACACTGTGAGATATTAGGACATTTGTTCTCTTCTGACTCATTAGGTAAGCCAACGGCTTCGTTTGCCACAGCTTTTCCCATCAGTTGCCGAAGATCCAACGACAAGTCTACTGTTTTAATATGTTTTTTCCCGTCTCCCATACGTAATAAGTATTCATTTCAGTTTTATCTATAATAACATTGATGCCAAGTTTACTCAGTCAGCAAACCATAAAGATGCTCCAACGTTTTGTCTACCTAACCCAGGCATGTCTTAATAGGGAAAATTTTATCCCGATTATACCTGCGAAAAGTTGGCCATTACGTGACAATGTACCCTTAGCCAAACTTTATACAAAAGTCAGTAAATCTACCACGTCAACGGAAACTGTTAAGTTACTGATCGTAAATAACACATCTCTTAGCAAATGTATACAAACCTGACGGTGTTTGCTTTTTTTCTCTGGTCCTGTTATTGATTTGCAGAGACTTAGGAAAAAAAAATTTGATTCAGCTGATAAAATTTGCATTTCAAAATTCAGAGGCTTGAGCAATCGTCGCATATCTAACCGCGGTAGCGGTTACGCATTTCCTTAAACATTCCATATCATGTAATTTCTTAGTGTGAACACTTTCTAAATGACTGTAATCAACCTATTTGGGGAAACATTTACATACTCGCAAGAAAAACTTTATCTGTTTTGTTTGCAATTAACCATGTCATAAAAAGAGTCTCAGTCATTTCACAGAGTTCTTCGCAAATGATATTAGGTAGTCTGCAAATCAGTTATTATAGGTGGACATTTCGAATACCTGAGATATCCCGATGTCCACCATGCTCAGCAATCAAATACATATATCCTTTTTCGACAATCCCTTTGTTTGAAAAAATCTAAAAATATTCATCTCTATAAAGAGGCGGGCAGCTCTTGGATTTTATCTTTATGAAGCATACAGGCCCTTGAATTACTAGCAAATTCCCAATTCACTCTTGCTTGACCAGCAAATATTCTTTGAAATTATCGCCTACAACTGTGGTGCCACTAGGTTTACAAAATTTTTTGACCATAACAAATGTAGCTTTAATGAACTTGCAATCATGTATGTGATTTTGCACTGTGATAGCAATTTTCCATGAAAATCA
>OX104064.1:15475764-15542426 GCA_944474145.2 Dicrocoelium dendriticum
AACGGCACTCAGTTAGGCCTTTAACAATTGGATAAACCGTACCACCATAACTTCTGCCTGCGATGATTGGCAGTTGGTCCAAGTTTAAAATTATGTATCGAGGTCGACAGTCATAGTGGCTGGACATCTATGAAAAACGACCCAACATTTGACGAATACGAATACGATATTCGCAGATAGAACGGGCATCGCGACAGCTTTGATGTAACTGGTGTGATTATGCTGATCGTTCATTTGCTTGGTGGTTGTGCTCCTACAACCTCGAGGTGGACGTAAGCTATACGCATTGACAATTAAGGGAAACATCCAATCGGTGCAGCAACATGTCAACAAACATTTGCATATTGGCATGTCAGAGTATGACGTCACGTTGCATCTTTGGCCAGACGTAAGTTTGGAACATCAAGTTGAAGGAGAACAAAACACCAGAATACGCGATGTTGTGTAGCGTATAGAGAACCGTTCGTCCAAATGCAGTGAGCACGAATGGAAGTAGGTGTCCGGTAGACAAGTTGCAGAGTACGGTGACAGTAGATGACTAAAGTTGATTCGGAGCCAACTTGAACATGGCTTTTTCGATAAAGGCCAGAAAGTCCTTAAGAGTTTTCTGCGCGGTGGCCATAGCTGACTCATCGATCAAGGTACCTAAAACGTTTGCTTTTGTGAGCGTGTCCATCCTGATGTTTACCTTGCTAGATACTCTTGAAGCTCTGTAGAATACTAAGAGACAAAATCGAGATCAGGAATTTCAGGCAGACTTTGTCAGCGCAAGATGTTACGGAATGCGTAGATCTGTAACTATTTCATCAAACACTTACATATAAACTGTTTTTGCATAGAGATTGTTGTCAGGTAGTACGTCATGTTTGAGTCTGCTTCTTAATTGAAATAACCCACACATTTCCTTTGAATTACTTTGGTTGTAACTGACATTGTTCTCACTTCTGAGAAGGATTTTCGATCGCTTCGTCCCTAAAAACTATATTATATTATTTAGATATATAAAATGACCGAACTTGCTAGTCTTTAGGAATCTATATTTTAATATCTTCAGCTTGTAGGATATATGCCATTTAGTGGAGTTTTAACATACCTTGAGGGAAGAAGACATCTAACTACAACTCAGTCAGTTAAATGCTGATGTTCATGGAAAATAGCTATCACAGTGCAAAAATCACATATATGATTGCAAGTTCATTAAAGCTACATTTGTTATAGTCAACAAATTTTGTAAACATATTAGTGGCATCACAGTTGTAGGCGATACTTTCAAAGAATATTTGCTGATCACTCCAGAGGGAATTGGGAATTTGCTAGTAATTCAAGGGCCTGTATGCTTTATAAAGATAAAATCCAAGAGCTGGCCGCCTCTTTATAGAGATGAATTTTGTTAGATTTTTTCAAACAAAAGGATTGTCGAAACACGATATATGTATTTGATTGCCGAGCGTGGTGGACATCGGGATATCTCAGGTATTCGAAATCTCCACCTATAATAACTGATTTGCAGACTACCTAAAAGCATTTGCGAAGAACTCTCTGAAATGGTCGATACTCGTTTTACGACAACATGGTTAATTGCAAACAAAACAGATAAAGCTTTTCTTGCGAGTATGTAAATGTTTCCCAAATAGGTTGATTACAGTCATTTAGAAAGTGTTCACACTAAGAAATTACATGATATGGAATGTTTAAGGAAATGCGGAAGCCGCTACCGCGGTTAGATATGCGACGATTGCTAAAGCCTCTGAATTTTGAAATGCAAATGTTAGCAGCTGAATCAAATTCGTTTTCCTAAGTCTCCTTGCAAATCAATACCAGGACCAGAGAAAAAAAGCAAACACCTTCAGGTGTGTATACATTTGCTGAGAGATGTGTTATTTACGATCAGTAACTTAACATTTTCCGTTGACGTGGTAGATTTACTGACTTTTGTATAAAGTTTGGCTGAGGGTACATTGTCACGTAATGGCCAAATTTTCGCAGGTACAATCGGGCTAAAATTTTCCCTATTCAGACATGCCTGGGTTAGATAGACAAAACGTTGGAGCATCTTTATGGTTTGCTGACTGACTAAAGTTGGCATCCATGTTATTATAGATAAAACTGAAATGAATACTTATTACGTATGGGAGTCGGGAAAAAGAACATTTTAAAACAGTAGACGGCGTTTGATCTTGGGCAATTGATGGGAAAATCTGTGACAAACGAAGTCGTTGGCTTACCTAATGAGTCAGAAGAGGACAAATGTCCTAATATCTTAGGGTATACCAGAGAGAATTTAAGTAATTTCCTAAGCAAATAGCTCATCACAGGGATCGTAAACAAGCTCCACAAATAAGGATATTTGATAAGTTTTGGCTTAAAATGTAGTGCTGAGCATGCATTTTTAATAAGCCGTCTACTATAATGTTACCAACAATGCTACAAAGTATTGGCGTGATAAAAATAACAAAATTTCTTTATTTGTTTCAATTGGTTAGAGCGGTTTGGTTGATTTTTGGAAAATTGTTGCTGGTACGATTTTTCTTACAATTGTAGCGAACGTGAAACAGTTACGCTTTCAGTATTGTGTGACATATGATTTCATTATTTTTTATCTCTTCAGATCGTTCATTTATTTTAATGACCGCACCTTCGTTTCCTGTGAGTTCTGCGCTTCAGCGCTTCCTGCGTCTCTGATTGTCTCAATTCGTTGTCACTCGTATTATACACGTTAGGTTCAGTAATGATTCACTTCTGTCTACTCGGAATCCGTAGGTAATATTTTTGGTCGTTGTTGCTACCAGTAACTGTGTTCGGCTCTACACAATTAGGTAGGATACAGGTGGAATTCTGAGCGGTACTAAAACTGATGTTTGATTTAGCCCGAGACCACCGCAGTGAAAATACGATGATAATTTATGCTTGGTTTGGGTAGAAACGTTAACAACTTTGGATTTAGCACCATTTTGGTTGAGGAAGTATTATTTGGACTGTACTATACCATTTTTTAATTGATTGCAGCCTTAAGGCACTTGTTTGCAAACATTTTTCAGCGGCATGCATCATTAACTATAAGTTGACCCCTTGGTCATGAAATTTGCATCCACGGCGCCCTGAGTGATCAGCATGTAGCAGCTAGCAGCATTTCGAAGGTATGCCGGTATGGCTGTTTAACATAGGCGCAATTAAGGCATACAGACATCGTACATTGGGGAAATGGGGTGGTCAAATTTGCAACACTGTGGCTACACCCATGCAACTTTGTAGACACACGTTTGGTCACATTGAACTTATTGGCGCTTGATGTCTTGCTACAAGTATCGCAGCCATCCGCTCGTCCAAGTGTGCACCGCAACAGTTCCCGATTGATTGCATCCAGAGTGCAATTGTGTTACTCCTTATGGCTCTGCTTTTCATCTGCAATCCAGTTGAACAGAATGATGAGTACAATTGAATTGCATCTGGTACCATTGCTACGCACCAAGCGCGCGCTGTGGCCTTGGTATAGAGCTAACCCAGAGCAGCCAATGACGCTGTTGTTGACGCGTGGGCGACCTAGCAAGCATTCAGCAACGGTACCTAATCTGAAGCTAGTTCCACGCAGCTCAGGGGCACACGATTTTCCAAAGAGCTGATGCGACTTGGTATAATTGGACTACCAGGAACGTAAATGCTCGTCTTACGAATGACACTATTGTGTCGAAAGGGTTACGAACACAGTGAGACGACACATTATTAGCGATCTTATGGCTAGTTTTGCACTGGTGCAGCCACGGGTTTTGGACAACCTACCAACGCTAGGGCATACGACGGTACTGTTTTCGGATAGCATGGCGGACTGGCTCAGACGCAAAGTACAGGCAACTGACACGCATCAACTGAATTCGTACCCCGGACCCGGTTGTGTGATATGGTCGCACATGGGAATCACTGCATCGTCGCTTGGCGGCTTTGTCTGGCCTTTTCACCAGCTTTTCTTCAGCAAACTTACTTGGCTGACACAGCCTGTCGGCCAGCAACACTTCAGTTCTGTCCTACGGTAGTTGTACCTGTAAATCTCGTAATTCCGCGAAATTGATAAAATACAATTCCCCTCTGAAGGGCCTGTGAACAGGTAGTTCACAATCACAGATGGCAGTACAATGACACAGATAACTCTGCACATGTACCGTAAGATGGTCGTGTTGAAGGGAGAAAGATTAAGTAATGAACGTACTAATGCAGTGGTATGTGTTATGATGACGTCGCAGACATATTTGAATGATGGCTGGTATATATATCTTTAGTTGCAAATAATCGCCCGACATAATTTACACGTTCCGCATGAAGCGGGAAATTCAAGCTCAAAATTTTATACATGAAATCCCACTTAAAATTCCGAACAAGAACATCAAAAATCCGAAACACCGGGATGACACCGTTGAGACGACCTACCAGCGCTCCGGCACGTTCCTTGTGTCCGGATATCAAGACAGCCACAGGTGTTGGGCTGCGAAGGACCGGATCTGGGTTACAAAATTTTACCGCGTGTTCGTGCGTAAAGCGACAAATGTGGCCTGCTCAACTTGCCACTGAACAATGACTTGGCAGGTGACCTCATGGATAAAAGAGAAACATCATGGGCTGCACTGTGCTAAGGGAGTTAATGCCTTGATCCGACTGCGACATTGTTGTTTTTAGGCGTGTATGTATCAAAAGATCAATGCACCGTATGCCAAAAGCACTAACTTAAAACATCCGGCCCAAAGTTAATGTGAGGTCCTGCAGTTGTCAATTGGGGCTTTCAGTGGAGGAATATGTGATTTCTTGGTGGTTAATATGTAAGCGAGCGCGTTAACGATTACTTTAATCACTTAAGTGGTTCGTGTTCTTTGAACGCTAAGCCACTAGCACTTGGCGGACGACTCATGATGTAACTCAGATTTTGCCACAACTTAGGCTCTAAATCGGACGCAGTCGGTCATATTACTCTTTAAAATTATTAACTGTAATTCAAAAACACTGATCTCTAATGATGCGATGAATCAGTTGCTTACACCCAATGCGTTGTCTTAGTGTATCTCCCAGTGTCTGTCCTCACGTGGCGATATGTAACTCACGGCATTATGTGACTTCGACATTTTCGCATTAATGTTTAACCTAACGATCAACAGAATGACTCTTCGTTTATTGCGCATGTTAGTCATCTTCGTAATATAAACTACGTAAAATGAATTAGCAACCAGACAGTACGTACAAAGATATGACCTCTCATGATTAGCAACGATGTTGTTTTGCTTGTCAAGGATCATCCGGAAAACAGCTAGGTTTCTCGCAACGCCTAACGCATAAACATCCGGGAACTATTAGTGAAAGCACTTAGTCTGAAGAACTTCGATTATACCTGCAAGTAGAATCAATGGCTTTGTGATGCACAGCAAGGGAAATACCGCTTCCAATTACATACATTTATATCGACAAACTGTAAATTTACGAATCAGTGCAATGTATCGCGTGATTCACATTCCTCCTCGCATGATCCATCATGCGATGACAATGCTGATACGTCAAGTAGGCTCGTGTTTGAACATAATTCGCTCCATGAAATACTTTCTTCATTTGGTCTTGCAGATAATATCCTCAGGATCCCCTCAAAGCATCTTGTAATATCTTAGCCCTTTTGGGTACAAGATATAGGTTTTGTCAGACGCACCACTGACAGCGCTAATACGACTGCGACAATTTTGTTACCATGTGAGTGGGCACTGCTTTGTAACAACAGGCTTCACTTACACTTAGGATATTATTAAGTTGATGTAACTAAAATGTGCTGCGGCGACAAAGTTCTCCCAGAAGAAACTCCCAGTTGGTGCTTAATGGGTAGAAGCATTTATCACAGACTCGAATAATCGGTATGCGTCTATTCAGTAGCGTAACAACTAATTTAGTCGCCGAAGCGGACGTAAACTTGCCGTCACCTGGCGGTTGTAAATATGTAAATCTCAAATTGTGGGTCAGCCTTAAATATTTTGTTTTATTTAACAAAAGCAAGGATTTAAATTTACAGTGATAACGTTTGTTCAGGTAGTTTTATTGATTTTATACTCATAAGCAAGATTTACAGATACACATGGGGCGCATTACCTGAGGCTGTTGTATTTATAACGCTATCTATTTTTAACTTCGGACTCTATATTGAGAACTGCCAATCGGTGAGCCTTGTTTGCTCCAATGGTGATGGAAAGTAGTTTGTTATAAGCTTGCGTTTCGAAAATGCGCTCTAACAGCAGGCAATTTTAATGGTTTCAGTAACAAATATGAGCAGATGATTCCCCAAGGGGATAATTCTGTGTGTAGCTCAAAAGCTCTAAATTGCCATTAATTGCTTCGTGTCCTGAAGCTTCTACAAAATACCGCCATTTTTCACTTCCGGCAAGGAATCACGTTTTTATATCTTCGCTGAAATCAATAAGCGGACAACCATACTTATAACCAAACATATTTAAAGGTATATAAAAACAAATTTGTTCTTGAGACCAAAAATTTACGAAATGTACAGAATTTCATCAGCCGAACTCTCTAGGAGAGACAGCATTTCCAGTTTAATCTCCGAATCAAATTGTATACATAAATCAAACTACTCTTCAACGTCGATTCGTTACATTCGGCGGATTTAATGTTACATGCGTACTCGAAGTTATCGTAGTGTTTCTTTGATTCATCCGTTGCAAAGTGCACCATTTTCTCTTTATTCTGAAGAAGTCAAATTCTTTACTCTGTAAGCCTGACAGAACTTCGTTTCAGATACAGGCCATTGGTTATGACAAATCTGTGAATCCTCGATTGCTATGAGTAAAGACGCTTAAATGCTCAGAAACAAAATAAACGGAAACAACCATACCATGCTAAGTATTAAAGATGCAGTTGATCTTGTAGTTGCTTTTCTTATACTGTGAAAGTTTTCACAGAAATGACGCGCTTGGAGTATTTCTTCCTCACACTATTTACAGCACCCGCTCGATGACTTTATATATTTTTTTTACTGTCACTTGATAGTTATATCGCTGAATTCAATAAAAGCATTCAACTAATATTTAGCTGAAAAAATGAATGTTCCTTGCTGCTCATCATATCAAAAAATTAACATAATGAACAGTGACAAAAACCCCCTGAACACAGGACTAGTTCATACATAACGCAATGGTGGAACTTGGGCTGATTTTGTCGACACGTCTCTGGACACCCACTCGTTAGCGCGCCATAACAGCACCCTTGTCAAACGTCTGGTCACGAGAGTGGTCAATCTGAATTCCCTCCTTCGCCGATTCTCACAAATCCAGTCCAGAAATTTCACCTGCCTTTTTGCTGCAGGTCTGAAAGATGCTGAGTAATGACTGCTCTACTGTCGCTACATTTTCGTTCATCTGACTTGTGAAATTCCTCTGTAGCACTAACAAAAGTTAGCAAATATACTTGTTTTTTGACATAATCTATGGTTTTCTTTCTCAGCTGATTTATTAAAATCCTCACTAATTCATTTTGAACGACAAATGGAGGGTGCTGATTTTCCTTCTTAGCTGAACTGCCACTAAATATTCATCAACAAATATACAATTCTGTAAGGTTCCTTCTATATTGTGGCCTACTTTATCATCCTGGATCACTTTTTATTGAGAAACCTGATGATAACTTGTATTCCAGAAAAATTTTATTCGTCCGCGGTTCTAAAAATACTTGCTATATTTTGTTAATTGCGTTTCATTTAACTAGCCAGATCACTAGCTCCCTGCAGTTGGGAAGTGAATGAGGATGAAACTTACTGTATTCATGTTCACATGCTTTCCGATGTCGTTGTCACCAGTCGAAAAGATAGATTAGCCCGTGGAAGACATCCTGCGGCTGAAACCAAACAGCTTACCGTTTCGCAAATCTCGAAACAAAACAGTTCGAGTTCACTCCTTAGCCTCAGCTTCGCATTCTTTCCAGGTAGCAATACTACAGGGAATTCATGCTCCACATGTTTCATGCAGCAGCTCCGACCTGAACAAGCATAGTAAAAATTTCATAAACAATTTCAACATACAAATGTATCTGTATATCTTTCGATATCATTTAGTGGAATGCATTGTTATACTCAAGAAAAGACCTATAAGTTGATCAGTTACAGTTGTCAAGAAAATAGCGTATAGAACGTAGGAGGTAAGTCATAGCCTCGAGATAGATCTCGAACTATGGTAAATGTTTTTAAGGGTGTCAGTCTTGCGAGTATGGGATAATTCATTTCAATAATGATTATCGCTTGAAGAATCTAGTCAAGGGAAGAGCAGGTGACAAATCAACATGCGTTGTACCCTTATCTTGGTACCTGTGTTATGCTATTGTTACCCACAATAGATTGGAAATGCACTTGGTTTAGACGGTGTAGCTCATCCTTGGTACAAACGGTGAGAGACATCACTGAGATGCGGTATTTTTCTTTAAACGCACTCTCCTTAAGTCCACACGACGTCTTCGGGTGGGAGAGGAGAACCTGTCCATGCGGACGGTAAGATAATTTCGTTGACATCAGATGGCAAAAGGGAGACCTACATAGCTAGACAATTTGTCCTAATAATTGGACAAGCAAAGGTCAAAGAACAAACGAACTTATCTGGACTACACTATTCCACGAAGTTGAATGACATATTATGCAGGTGGATTTACGCAAGATGACAAGGGTTTCAAAATGTGAGCTGGTTTAAAATAAGGGCACATTCCGTGCCACACCAATGCGTGTTTGCAGGAAAGCCGACGACTTCTATCTGAAGTCAAACCGTCTAATCGACTTGACTGTAAGCGTCCAAAGGACTGCTCGCGCTCACGGCGCCACAACTGTTACTCTTCCCTTTGTTTTCGCCGCAGACTGGACCCCAAAGTGGATCGCATGATACGCTACGCAGACCACAGGATCCAGGAGGTTACTCGACTGCGAGTGCTGCTGAACAGGTAAACTAACAACGGAAGAAAAGGCCAGCATTGGTTCACCAACCGTTTCCTTGTCGTGTTATCTTCCAACAACCTAGCGATGGGTAAGATAGTCCCGTACGGCCATTGTGGCAGCTAGTATTACACAGCGCATTAGCTGTGGCGCAATAAGCAACGCATGAATTCGAGGTTGGTCTTTCGCGCACAACGTAGGATTTACGGCGCTCACTCAGCGTAGTCAAGAAAGAACACATGCTAGGCTGCTTTACCAATGCCTGTTGTGCGGTTGTCTAACACAACCGTAGATAATTCCAGGGGTTGTCGGAGGAAAGATGTGCTAAGGAGGGCCACATTGGCCATGTTGTGAAAAGTGGGTTGCCATAACATTAGTAACAACATGTATCCGCAAATTGTCTTGAGTTTCTCCTAGCGTAATAATCTCCGCTGTGCATTCATCAAGCTCAGAGAAATCGAATAAGCTGAAGAGAAATTCATGCAACTCTTGGGGCGTTATGTGTATTAGGGTGAGCTAATACTTAAGAAAGAAATGGCAGAGAAGGAGGGATATCACACGGAGTCACAAATAAGAGCGTTTCGAGGCGCGTATGCTCTAGGTTGCGTTACGGTTTGCTTTGTGCTGGCTGCAGCTTGAAGTTTTACACATTAGTATGCCGCATTGCCACATTGGTGCTGCACGGAACGTGCCCTTATTTTAAATCAGCTCACATTTTGAAATCATTGTCAGCTTGCTTAAATCCATCTGCAGGCTCCTAGGACTCTTCCGAGGTCGCATTACTTTTGGCTCGGTTGGTGGGTCCCATATTTGTTAGTCACATTTGGCGTACCACCACGCTTTATTGATGTCGATTTTGACTAAGCGATCTGACGTAAAATGGCTATACCTCCACACGGGCGGGATAACATCCAAGTGACTGGTGATAAGAAACGGATATTTTGGAGGTTTTCGGTGTGGCTTTCTCAATACCTGCACTCCACGGCCGCGGTTTTCGTCTTTGTTTAGACTCATCAGGTGTAGATAGCCGAGCAGGGAGTGGAACTTAGCACATAATGCTTGGCGGCTATCGCCATGATGGGTTGGTTGTATGTTTCGTGGCTACAACTCTTTCAAGATCTTAGAAAAGAAGCGTTTAATGTTTAGGGGTGGACTGTTCTGTTGCATTTCTTGCCCACTAGTCACACCTTCTACGAGATGCATAATGTAATCTTGCCGCTCCGAGCAACCTGATGTATCTATAAGTGTGCGATTTCGTTTAAGATATGCATGTTATTTTTAAGGAAGAAGGAGATAATCAGAAACAATACGGCACACTGTATGTCTAAGGTAAATTAAGGAAAGTTTGCAAAGGTAACCTATATAGCCTCTACAGATAAAATTTCCTTAGCTTTGTTGTTTAATTAGGCCCTACAGTCATGTGAAATGTATAGCTACGTACTGATAAGGTAGTCGGTGCATTGTATACTAATGGTAAGGTCGCGCTGTAGGTAAAAGTGTCGTTGTATCTGCAGTCATTATTACAATTAGGAGGACTTCAATTGTGGCGATGACAAAACACAACCGACTGTTCGTTCTTCTCTGCACTCACGGGACTTTCAGCAACTAGTTGCCGTTACAGTGCCCCTGGATCTGCAGTAAGAAAAGGTTGTAAGATGCGTATCAGTCCTTTGTTACATGATATTTACGCTTCACTTCCATGTGGTTGATAAGTTTGAAATATCAGGTGGCCCTTTGGAACTGATATATCCTGCCAACAAGCCCTGCATACGCAGTGTAAGCATAACGTTGTAAGTAAATTTTCTTCCTTCAACAATGCGTCAGGAACCACTCACTTTCCAATGACCAATGGTTCCGAGTATGTGCCAGGTCGATAACAACTTGTGTCAAGAAGCGCAAACATGAATGTTTCTACGGCTGGTTGAAACAGTGATCCGTATCATGAGAAGCGGGCGCAATGGCTTTGAGAAATAATTTCAAACATGCTGTAGGAAAGCACGTGGGTGAGATAACTGTGTTTGCTTGTTCAACGTATGCACCAGTACTACCAGAATACAACGTGTGCGCAGCCACTAATTATCGACCCTTGCGCTTTTCCTTGCACGGAAATTTGGGAATTACAAACAGGGTAGTCTTTGTAGCCTGCTTAGGTGTTTATTTGATGAGGAATGCTGATTCTATGAGAATAGCATTGCAGACCATAGATGTAATAGAGAGGTTCCATTTACATTTAGTTTGCATGTAATCGTGATAATCAGAGCCAATTATCAAAGATCTGCACACCTATTAGCGATCATATAAGCTTGAATCCCAATTATCCTATGAGCACAAAAGATGTGCATCTTTCACATAACATTAACATAACTCCATACCAGTTGACACTGAACAGCTGACTGATTAACAAAACCGTCTATGGGTGTGGAGAAAAACGAACACTGGACAATGTCGTTACACTGCCCCACATAGAATCATTCTCGTTGGAACAAAGTTGGTGTTTAGTTATTAACTTTGATAGAATCAAGCACTCATAGAACATTACTTGTTAAGCTTCATGTTGGTCATGTATTAAATTGCGCACCTGATCGTTAGTCCTGGGTAGCTCAGTTGGTAGAGCAGCGGAACAGTAATCCGTAAGTCCGCGGTTCGATACCACGTCGTGGCAGATTATTGTGCAGTTTAAGCGTGGCTTCAACATTCTACTAAAGTTATATACTCACAAAACCACCAATACTCTACCTACTTTAATTGGAACAATGTTTACCCTGGTCGTTAAAACAGTCGCACAAAATTGTCCAGCAGCCTAACAGCCATTGCTTATTCAGCTTAGGGTATGCAGTGTCCGAGCCACTGCGCATGCCTGACCAACCGCAAGTACATGCCTGATTGACTCCATCAGAGCTAAGGGGACTGCGAAATACCAGTTAGAAGAATGCCTGTCTACATCACCATCGCAACTATGGTTAAGCAGCTGAAATAAGGCACCACCAATTAGCGGTTAGCAATCAATAAGTATAGATCGCCTATTTTTGTGATTTTCATGTCCGTCCGTAATGGTTACAGCGTAAGCCTCGAATCAGGTTGTAGATGGGACCTCTTCTTAGACACACATCACAAGCTGCCAATTGGATGGTGTCAGTTTGGAGAGAGATCTTTGGAGTTTCATTCAGACACGCATCAGAGCAGCACAGAAGTTGGTGCTCGGGTAAATCCATCGGACTGTTTTTTGCTTATGCTCTGAACTTCCAACCAGTGTCCCATTGGCTAATGTCCCATGACAACTGAGAGTGTCAACGGCGAAAAACAATGTTCTAAGGCCCGCCAACTTGAAAGCATGGTAGGCGATTTCAAAAGTGCCACGTTAAAAGCTAGGTACAATGCGCTAACATGCCTGCAAAATTAGTTATTTTCATAACTTAAATTTTTTCCTAGGCAAGTTGTGGAGTGTGTCATTAGTAATATAATAATTGGCTTGTTCTATTTGCCAGAAATGTTGTGGATCCCATCACCGTAGGTGCAAGTCTAGTATCCTTTAAATCGCTGACTACTGAGTGGTTTACCAGTCAAAGATTTACTGTATCTGATCTACTGGGGTAAAGTTAAATTTAATTTAGGAGGTTGAATTAATGTATTCACATGTTGTGTTGTAATGATAAATTAAATCAAAATCATCTTTGCCGATATCGTGAAACATATATGTTTAAAAGTTTTGGTAATTTTAATAATAGTGAACATATTTCTCCGGGACAAATAGCTCGCTTGTTTGTCCGCAGACTATGTTTTTATCACTCCTTGGTGGCATGAAATAAAGCTGGCTGGTTTCAATAGGCTGGTAATGCAAGCGACCACATTTGATAATATTTGCATCTGACACACCACATAATGTCGGTTTTGTTTAAAATTCTCCATTATAATTGTGTATTGTTGGTTTAACAAATAAACTTTTACTCACTTTCTACCGGTCTACTTTATCCTAAATGAATACGTGACTGCCAAGACCTATTATATTACCCAGCTATTTCATTGCATTGAACCAGCATTTACTCCTTGGACCTGGTAATAAAATGGCATTTATACCAATAAGGTATTCTTTAGAATTTTTCTGCCATACCCAATTAATTGGTTGTATAAAAGCTGCAAACATTCGCCAAACAACACGTATAATTACAAGGTCGCCTATAATATAGGCAGCAAGATGAATGAATATAGAGCAGGCTATCAGAACACATTTTTGGTTCTATTTTAGACTATGTTACTCCGTGTAAATGATGTGTGGAAATTAAGTAATTTTCGACAATTATTTTTTGGTACTCAAGTGATTCAACCGCGTTATTAACAGGAGTTTACAAGCGACTCATAGGTAGAAGTTATTTTGAAAGTAATTGTCGTAACGCATAAAAGGACGCTTTTCAATTTAAAGCAATTAATTCCTACCATCAAGTTGAAAAGCACGGAAAGAAAACAAGCAATGATTGGTCAATGCTTTTCGTATTTTCTCTGCTGTTTATTAACAATAACCAATATGCCTCGATATAGATAACATTCGGTGTTGCCATATTTATTTGAGGTGCAGGGTGATTGAGGGAAGCCTACACAAATGTACATGGCAGTCCTAAGCTTTCAACTAATTGTTGTTCAACCCACAAAGCTGGTTTCATTCAACTTATTAGACCGTCTTAGCAAACCCAAGGAAGTATGCATTAGCGTAACGCAACAAAACTATAAACGCTGAGTTTAGTTCTAGCCGGTAACCCTAGACCAACAGGTTTTTATCTATCGAGTATGCCTATGACCTACGTGAGCACTTATGATGAGTGGGGTAGGGCGTTTTGTCGATTTCGTACTGTACCCATCTGAGTACAGGTTCCTTATTCGGGAAGTCAGGGTTCCATCAGTTCTTCCTGTGTAATTGTTTCAGCAGTCACACATGAATCGGTATACACAGTGTGAGTTAGTTCCGATAGGCGGCACTTCCTTGGTTAATATGCCTGGCAAACTTTGGATTCGGTTGATTACAACAACTTGAGAAGCGCAGTTACTTACCTGCGTAGCCAAGCTTAGTCGTTTGGTCATTTTTGTGTGGCAAAATCATCTCAAAAAGGTATCTCAATATAAATCTTCTTGACTACTATGTGTACCAATCCCTTCGGCCGTCGCAGCTAGCTGTTACTCAGTCAATCTTCTTGCGTAGCATTTCGCACCAATGTTTTGGTAATTAAGGCTAGCTCATTAGCCAGACAGTCGGCCGAGCAAATTCTTCTGGTCTTACCAATTAGGGTCTTCACATCTGACCCCTTGTATCGCACAGATGTGATGTTGGTGAAAAGCAATTACTGGCCGAAATAAGTTGATTTTCGATACACGGATCGTTTAATCAATCCATCCTTTCTGCGACTGATGAGAATGTTCATATATGGTGGGCAATTATTCCTTTCTGTTTCACAGGTGATTCGTAAATTGGCATGTGCACCGTCAGCGTGCTCTACCAAAGGTACGAGCTGCTACTTAGACGAACAGAATGCCAAGCTATCATCAACTTAGCGTTTTTAGTAGGGCACATGGTTTACTTTGTTGTACAGGTTTTTTCTGTTATTAACATGAAGAATTATGCAAGTACAGGGTCTAATAAGACTACCTATTGCTACCGCCTCGATTTCGCACTACGGTATGTTCCGAAAATGGAAAGCAACTTTCTCTGTGCTCAAAAACAGGGATGCCGTCAAAATCGAAGTCGGAATCCGTAATGAACAGCACGAGTTCTCTGCTAATTTACATACGTTGTCAACTGTCTGTTGTAGGGAATCGTTGGTGAATAAAGGATCTACATCCAGGAAACACTGGAATCTGTCCAACAGGCTGATTTCAACCAGGTCATCAGTGGATTTAAATTAGTCCTTATGACTATATGGATTGTGCCGTCTCAGCGGGGTAAGCACTTTCAATACCCAACGAGCTTCAGCGCTTTCTTCATTTAAAGAATCCGCGTTTCACTGTAAATGCAGATAATTAGATTATCCTTACCTATTTTGACTAAAGACATGCTGTTTCAAAGAGGGGGCTACCCCAAATTAAATACCGTATTAATAGTAGCTACAATTTCATATACCTGACTTCTAAGCATAGTTCATTTTTTACAAAAAAGCTGCCGATTTTCTTGGGGGTCTCTTTGCTGCGACAAAGCAAGATGATTTTTTGCAATGGCAGAATTCATTGCGTTCCTCTTCAACTAGGTCCCCTGGCCACCATGGTTTCGAATTACGTGATACTGTATAAAATAATTAAAATCTTATTTACTTTGTCAAGCAAATATAATAAGAAGGATAAGCTTTAGTATATACTCGGCAATCGGCGCACCATTGAGGATGCAAACACTTTGCGTTGTATAAATCTGAGGTGTGCTGACTCATTAATACAATGAGCGCGGTCATGGCTTTTGCACATAAGTGTCCAATTTGGTTCCGTTTCGATAACATTAGACGCAATGTGTCTTAGTTGTATCACAAAACCCGTTTGATTGAAAAAGTCAGACAGACGAGGATTATTTATAGGATATTGAAGGAAGTTACACACAAGAGTAGTGTGATGGGTGGCTGCAATGTTACTAGGCAACTTGACCAAAATCGTCGTAATCATGGGGGAAAGCAGTTGCCAACAGTGCTAAACATGTGAAGTAGTTCAATTGAACTTTTATTTAATTAAGGTTCTTCGCAGACAGTTTCCAAATCAGATAGTAGTCCATATGCTCGGAAAAGCCCTAGACTGCTGTTTTAGCCTGTTATGCATCGTCAGTAGTGCGCATCCATCGGATCCATCAGGATTCGAACCCATGGCCACTAGCGGCTTGAACAGCCAGTCAGCAGCTTACGCCACTGGACCACGGATCACAGCTTCGGACCGTCGTGATTTACAAGCTAACTGCGATATAGCGCGTCTTATCCTCCACTGCCATGCAAGTTGCGAACGTTGCAGAGGACAGGGTTGGCCCCGAAAGACACGACGTCCAGTAACAGTAGATATATACGACACAGCCTTTAGAAACGGTCAGGGCGGATATATTTTGATGCACTCATGAGTAGGGGATTTTGATATAATTAATTAAGGTTCTTCGCAACCAATTTCCAAATCGGTGGTCATGGGTTTGAATCCTGATGGATCAGATGGATGCGCACCACGGAGGATGCCCAACAGGCTGAAACTGCAGTCTAGTGCTTTTCCGGGCAAGTGGACGACTATCTGATTTGGAAACTGGCTGCGAAGTACCCCAATTGATTTTTTATTTGTCTACCTTAACTTCTGGCACATAAGTCCATTCAATAGGATGCTTCTTCCTGACATACACTTAGAACGTTCGAATGTTTATCCGAAATCAAACGCTAACACTCATGCGGAGTGCTCCGATAGCAGAGACAAATATATCGGTAAAAATCTTTTACTTTTAGATTTTACAAGATACTGTTTCCATATATGGTAATATAAACAGGCATGGATAACTTTTCAAATATGAGGTCAGCGTAGAGGACTCCTTTAAACAAATGATATAGCAATATGTACGCTATCATGTCCAGAGATAAGGACGGACGAAAGTAATTTGGAGAGATTCTTTTGGTGCAATTTCTTATGTTTATGAAAGCGTCTTCTTTGCTTGACTTCGATGATTGTTATTCAAGGGATGTAAACCGGCGAAATCTAGACAGAAAAAAAGTGGAAATTTATTGATTAAGTTAGTAGAGTAATCTCCCGCCGTTGCCCAGTCCGATTACATCGGTCGATGCAGTATGGGCTGGGCAGAAATACAAGCGACAGCATCACTGAAGAGAATAAATTGCATTAACATATCTTCCTTAAAAATAAACAATTACACTAACTTTCTCTAAGTTAAGGGATTTGTTTAGGGTCCTTTGATGTTCGCAGGTGATGATAAAAGCGGACGATGTGTTGAACTCCTGAAAATGTTCATGCAACTTGAGTTAATTCAGAAGTTGAGGATATTTCCCGAATAAAATAAAACTATGATTGTTCGTGAGAAACTGAGTGCTAGTGGTAGTACAGATATTTTTATGCCAGCAAAATAACTAACTGCTAGGTTTCTCTCAGGTAGCATATTACTATTTTAAATACAGGTGAATACGACGACCTGTATATGTTATGGACGTTAGATTATTCAAAAGTAAGATGATTAGTGCTTTTCGGAATATTGTTTGAGAGGCAAGTGAACTTTGGTACTGACCAATCGTATTTGTCCAGGTTACTCTGACCCCGATTACTATATCCTCAGGACAACCCAAAGCCTTAAGGATCTTAAACCTACCCTGTAATTCGATAGCTCATGTTCGAGCATGCGTAGGGACCGGGCTATCCCCGAGTATCTTTAGCCCACGTGCGACTGGTGATGGTTGAGCACCATCAATAAATTTGTACTGCCTTTAGACATAGTGCTGAGGCATAGTTTCTTTTCCTTACAGTTCTTATCATTTATTTAGCAAGCAACTGAGAAGAATCGTTTCAGGCGTTGCAACTTACCGGTTAATGTATACGCTGCTGTTTGCTTGTTTGCCTTTGAAACGAAAGCTTTCCGTACAAGAAAACCATCCAAAAACCAGCGCATTAATGGTTTGTCTAATCTGCTTTCTGAAACGAGTTTGCTAATGATTTAAACGTTTTCTAAAACATCGCATTTTGGAGCTATTGTATAAGTTTTTAATTGCATTTTATTTGGTAATTCCTAGGTCTGATAATTTTCGTGTGCTTACTTGACAAATGCTTGTATCTGAGCTTGAATTGTAAGCGTTATATACGATACGACATGTTATTTTTTAGCAACGTAGCAAAATGCCCGACGGCACTTCGAGCAACCACCTTGGAGCAAGCAGTGTCATAATGATAAGCTCGGAATCTAATGCATTAGAACAATGTAAAATGAACAATGATTTGATAGGGCTTAAGGGCATTTCTTTACAGGTCCCGATGGGTGATATAGTCAGCTAACAAAGATGTTAAGTAAAATAAACTAGTTATTAGTAGAATAGACGTATCATAAGTAATACAATAAGCCTGCCCTCGGAACGTTTCTTTAGTGTTAATAGCCGACAACTTAAATCCAACTTATTTGGAGGGGGTAAGCTAACAAAAACAAAGGAAGCATACACGTACGGCTTTGTTCTTACTGACAAGCAACGATAGCACCGAGTGCACTAGGCAAGCCAATGCGTTTTGTGTCTACCTCCAACTTCGGTATGCAAATTAATGTTAGTCGTTCAGAAGAAATTGGGTCGGCAAGTTTTCAAGAATGAATTTCTTAATAACCTTTAAAATCACCAAAGTGCACGCAGTAGATCGATATTTACCTTTCGCTTTCTTCGGTGTGGATGTTACGTTGGCAGCTCTTCAACAATCTGCCATTATTCCTGGTGTAGGCACATGGCGTACAACTCAGCTAGCGGCTGGGCGAGTGAATCTGCACAATTGTAAGGACGAAGGGAGACAACCGGTCAGGTCCCGCTTGATTTGCATGAGTTTGGCTGGGTATCTTTTCTGTGAAATGCTGCAACATCAACAACTGGGGTTTTACAAGCGAAAGATAATTCTAATGGATCATATTCCTTATCGCCTAATTTTGCTTACGTTTCTATATGTATCCCTGTACTCCACCGGTATAAATGCACCTGATTTCAGACAGATTCATTTAGACGATCATTGTTTTTACCATTCAACGCCAAGAAATTTGCGTAATGCAAATTTGAGCTTGGATATGTTCGACTGAATAATGCAATAGTTATGCACAAGAATCGGAAAGGACAGCACACATTGTGAACGTTCGGAACTAAGACTTTGACAAGTATACACACGAATTGGTATTTATGTTTCTCAAAAGTGCGATCTACATGCCAAAACGTGGAATAAACAAATGGTAAATCTTGATCTCTAAGTGCACATGTTATCTTAGATTTTCCGATAGTGTTCAAGTTTATGTATACGCGGAGTTAATTTGGAATATATGGTAAAGGAAGGAGAGTTTAAGAGCAGGATGAAAGTGGCTGGTGAAAAAAGCACAATAGAATAAATATGGCTAACCCTGGATCCGACTCCTGGGAACGGGAGTTCATTTGAGGTATTTCCTCCACAGCTTTCCTCCGTACTTCCACCTCGTATTTGGCTTCGTGTCAGTGTGTCATAACAGCAAGTGAACCGTTAATATATTAGCTCATTATTGAGGCCGTTCTTAATTATAATGAGTAATAGGCTCGCAAAGATACTTGAGCTCAAACGCCTTACTTTTTTAAAGAATATTTTAAATCATTCACCCACTTCGGCTCCTGACTCATGTTTGACACATTTTCCACTTGATGATTGTATGCCAATTTGCCTTGATTAAGCATATATTTGCTCACCAATAGGTCTGTGACAATTCTTCACACGTGAGTGTAGTAAATAATCCGTAAGTCTCATTCCATCAACTCATTAGTTAGACACAGTCGTAGTCAAGGTGAAAGAAAGATGTATAGAAGCTGACGAAATAGAAATCATGATAAATGAGTAGTATATAGCTGATAAGTTCTGCTTCAGGTTGCAAATCGGGAATGCATAATAAATAAAACTAAAGACAAAACGGATCGCTTAACGCTTTTGAGGTAGATCCGCCAAATCCAGACAATCACGTTGTAGTGTTATTGGTGTGGAAAGTAGACATTGCATCAAGTACTGCCACAGGTAGATGAGTTGTATTTTCGGGAAAAGAAATGATAGCAATTAGCAGTGCGCAGCAAATGTAAAGCGAGAAAGGAACAATAGGTTTTATATGTCTATAAGCGAAATAACGTGATGTTGGAATGGAAATAGGTTTAATGGTTTTACTAAAGGTTGATGATGTTATTTAGATAGTTTGCACATGTTATCCTGCATTTGTCCCTTACGCCTATGCTTCAACCCTCCTTCATACAATAACTCCACTCTAGAGTCCAATTTAATAGGTTCAATGACTTGCAACGTATTTTTCCAAACGCTTGTTTAGACTCACATAGTCGCCATTCAGTAGGTAGTCTGTTCCAGGTATATGAGTACTTGATCAGATAAAAATTCATGCGCACACTTGTTTTTGTTATACTTGTGGAAAGCGACTTTCTCTTATTCCTATTGTTTTACCTTGCATTCTAAATGACGCGTATACTAGCAAATGACTATATACTAGCAAATAATCGTCTGTGCATTTAGTCGAATAATAACTTCAGTCCCGGTTTCAACCTACGTAACCACAACGGCTCTAATTTAAGCAGAATACAGCAATCTGAATAGTTTGGTCTTGGGGATCCGGTAAATAGAGCATTGGCGAACCGACGCTGCACATTTTTCAAGCAGAGACCATCATGTTTCCCAAACTAATAAATATATTTAAGTATTATACCAGCGGCATTCACGCACACCGTGAACATATTCAGCTAGGAATCACGCAATATCAGTAAATTTGAATATTAATCGCGCTATTTGGCTGGATTTCGCTGCTTTGAATTCGATCTGCTCCCCGAAATTGAGGATGCTTAAATAATAAATACCAAAGTCCTTAATTGTACTGTGGAATGAAATTAGTTTTCGATTGTGGTCTAGGTTGTTCATATCTATTTTGCATCGAAATTCTAATCTCCCGCGTTTATCCGCCGCGAATGACATTTGCTAGTTGTTACATCTTTCGAGAGCTAAGAAATAACTCTGTATCTTGTCTAAAGTTTGCATAAATTTCTAGAATTATAAGCTTACAGTAACTTAATATCATTTGCAAAAAGTAGGCTGTACCATTTAAACAGTTTCTGTTATGTCTTTAAATACATCAAAAATGACAGTGGACCAAATACGCTCCTTGGGAGCACGCCACTAATAACAGGCGGCAATGATGACCTATGGATTTCTATCTGCACTTGTTGATTGCGATCAGAAAGATTTGATCCAAACCAAACTTGCAAGGGGTCTAAGGTTCCAAAATGTAATAATTTCCTTAGCATGGGCTATGTGGCACTCTATTGAATGCTTCTTACATGGCCACTATCTATAAACTTCGTTAAACAATTCAGGAATTCTAGCTGTCATGTTCGACAAGGTCGTTTCTGTATAAAGCTATACTGAGTCTGGTTGATCAGGTTTTGTGATAACAAATAGTTTATGGTTTTCTCTTTGACCATTTTCTCCATTACTCTCTCAACAGCAGGCGTGTGATTTATTGGGCGGTAGTTTCCGAGATCTACTTTTGGGCCAATTTTGTGCTTAGCCTTGACTAGCACGAGTTTTCATTGGGTTGCCAAAGTGCTCGACTCCATGGATACGGCAAAACAAGTTTAAGTGTAACAATGGAATACCATGGCCAACGTATTTTAGCAAGGAAGTTGGTAGACCCTCTGGAAAAGGATAATATGATGATGGTATTCGGCCTATGGGGCCCTGAATATCTCTGCTGTTGAAAGTCAATGCTCTTAGTTTTAAAGGGCTAAGAGTTGTACTGGACGAAGGTACGTCACAAAGAACAGTGAACAATGAGGTAAAGTGATTATTTTGGGTATTTGCTATTATGTAAGGATCCGAAGTCAGAGAATTGTCGGGTAAAAGAAATGGCGAAAACTGTATTAGGCTGGATTTTATTTCGTGTCCGCATCATTTTGACTGTCACTAGATTTATTTGTAGATACCAGTGCCAATTTCTTCAGCCAGTAAGACGTGTGCCGTTTTTAATTCAAGTTCAGCAAAGAGCTTGTCCTGCCTTATCAATCAGGAGAAATCAAGCGTCCGTTTAATCTGAGTACGTAGTTTCATTAATTGTATTAATAAGCACGGAGTTCCTAATAATGCATATTTACTTGGTTTTTGTGTGATCAGCGCAAGGGTAACTGGGATTTGTTGGGGGTTAGCCTATATTTCATTAGCTGCACTCTGTGGAATTTTTGTATGGAAAAGCAGACCTCTCTTTGTTATTTGCAGTAGAAACGACCATTTACGCCAAACTAAATTTCTAAATTCTCTGTGTAATGGCAATATATTCAAAGGATTTGGTTTCGCGATGATTATGGAAATGCAAAACTGCGATGTAGTCCACCTTTATCAGTACATGGAAAGAAAGACAGCAGGTTAACAGTTGTGTTAAAAACGTTGTAAGTAAACATAAAGTCCTATTTATTGTTACCCCTTTGTTGGTTTTTGCAAGGCTTGGGGCCATCACATTAGCTGGATTTCTGAGATGAGACTCATGAGTCTAGGTGTTGCAGATTACTTTTCCCAGGAGAGAAATTGCATGTTAAATTCATCCAGGATTATTTTGTGAGCGATAGATTGATCAGAGACTTATTCAAATGCTGAAGAGAGACAACGCGAGTAGAGGGCATCACACTGCGGAGGTATATATACAATACCTACAAGGATGTATGTATTATTAAAACCCACAGAAACCCAGACATATTCATTACAGTTATTTAGCTGTGGGTTTGATAATTGGTGGGAAAATGCTGTACCCGAGCATGCAAGCGCACCCATCATCAACTCTCGTATGATGCCTATTGATGAAGGAGTTGTAGCCCTCAACATGACAGTATATATGAAGTAAATTTGAGGAAACCATGTTTTAGTTAGTAGTATTAAATTGGGAACGGTGAGAGCAATGAGACGGCGAAAGCTGTACATTATACAATGCAGGGAAAGCGCATTAATAAGAAGGAGTATGTTTTTGCCCAGCTCAGAAGACACGTTTAATATTTCATGGAAAATAGGGGGCATTGCGGCGGTAGCAAATGTGGAATTATCAATGGTGGTCGTAGTTAAGAAACACTGAGATCATTGTACAAGTGTATTTGGACTAGGTTGAAAAAGTGGATGGTAGGGCGATGGCTTACTTGGTATGTCAGACGGGGGAGGGGTAAGGGCGGTGGCGGTAAATTAGAATGCTTGCGGAAATATTCGGCGGTAGGACTTTTGCCTATGTTTACATTTCTAGGTTTTGCTCGGGTACCCATGGATTAGCTGTAGTCCGACAGTTTTCTAGGAGTTGTGGGCTAGACTTCAAGCTTCTTTTCAGTTATCTAATGGTTATTTTACTGAATGGAATGAGCTATCGCAGCTGTCAACACGGGGAATACATCATCTTGATGTCAGATGAATCGGATAGGTTACGAAGCACAGGATTGGGACAATACACAGAATATGTTTCAATCCTTAATTATGAGACTAGCAATTCTTTCATGGACAGGTAACTGTTCAGTGTGTTGATGGCATTTCGCAGGCTGTATTTATCCGGGGAATATGTGTTGCCGTTTCTTGAGCAGGTTTAATCAAATTTAACGATGGAGCACGTCAATTTGTTCTTGCCTAGTAATTTTTTTGCCTAATCGGAGTTGTGGGTAAGTCAACTGACTTTGGGTCTTACCTAGATATATTTTCTTTCTCCGGTATATCCACAGATGGGGTAACAAAGCTAGTAGTAAACTCTGCTCTGCGGTCTCTAGAAGGTACAACGTGAGTGTCTAATTCAAATTCAGGGGCACAGATGTCACCTAACTTATGTCATGCCAAAGGTGGTTCTCTAAACCTTGTGGTTCAAGTGTAGCTACGACATTAGCTCGCATTTCTATTTTATAGTGGGGTAAGAGGCACTCTAATCACATCTCTTTCAAACTCGAATGTCGTTATAATCATTGACCGCTTGTTCATAAAGGATCTTGCAGCATCCACGATGGAGAATTTGAGAAGTACAGGACAATCGTTTATTTTTTACTTTTTACTAAAGGCGCATGGCAATATATTCTCCATCACTGATGGAAGTAGCTGATAAAAGTATTTGCTTAACTTTCCCAATTGGGTACCTATCAGATATATTGAATATTACATTTCTAAAACGATAATCATTTCATGTGCCTCAGTTGCTATGTTAGCTATAAAGATTCCGTCTCTTACATGCTTTCCAGTTCATTAAGCTTTTAATGGTTTCATTCTGTGAGCTAGAAGTGTCAACAGCTTTACTATAGGTTCTACTGTACTCATCTGACTTCCAAGGTCTTTCAACGCGGCCTTCATTAATTGCATTTTCTTAAATAATTCAGTAACACTATCACTCAACTGTGTTTCTGATGCTTTCGGAATTTTCGTTATGGCTGGTTTATAAGTAATATAAGCTTCCGATATGTTCCTCAGTCTGGTTCGTGTTGTAGAGACAGGTGCATTGGGAGTCATTCTCGACTCGCCAATCAATGCACAAGTTATTAGGCTATTATTCGGATTTATAACGCAAGCGATAAGAACAGAGGTGAAAACATAATTCACAATGGACTACTCGGACAAAGGGTCTATGTAGGATACTATTTGAAGCATCACTTTTGTTGTTTTCCAAATCAAAATAACCGCTTTTTCTATGATGATGAGTTCAAGTATCACGGAGGGTTAGCAAAAAAGTAAAACAAATGAGAGTACTTAATTCGCACGACTAATTGAGCGGCTTCAGGTTCCAACCTGTTTCAGTGCACGAGAATCAGGTTAGAATACAAAAAGACAACCGTTTTAAGTTACAGTAAACGATACAAACTAACTGGATTTTTAAGCATGTTCAGTTGTTCACATTCCGACTACCGTTATAGGTTGGCCTTCCATTATTGATCGCCCTGCGCCGTGTCAGGTTACACTACGACTTCCCGTGTACACACACGTACAATTACGGTCAGAAAATGGGTGTGACGTGCGTTCGCGACTGCGTTTCGTAATGCAGTGGTCGCTCAGGGCTCGTGAAAACAGTGAAAGATGTACTCTATCTAGCCACCTTATGCAGCTATCGATAGTCGGTTTAGGTTTGTATTAATAGACCTTGCAGTAGGCTTTCCAATGGTTATTTAAAACTTTGATGTAATTAGAAAGGTAGTGCATTTGTGTGGGCGCGCAATTGTGTCGAAAAACAGCAACCTTCGTAAACCATGGTGGAAGTTGGTCTGTTAAAAGTACACTCGAGGACCATGGGCATTAGAAAGTCTGAGTGATCCAGAGAAAATAAGTCTGCGCAGGCGGATGTACGATAAGGTTTGGATCCGAAAACTTTGAAAAACCATGAGCTCCGAAATAGTTTCAGCCAGAAGGCGGCGTATATAATAAAGGTTGCAAGACTCAAAAGTGCCTAGTAAATACCCACTGCATAAGACGGATTAGTGTCTGGTCATTTTGAGGTTATACTTTCAAAATCGGTCAGTTATAAAATACGCTTCACATTCGTTCTCGTGTTAGGGGTCACTGTTCCTAAGCTGGTCCATGGAGGATAAATGTACGACTGATTTTATTTAAAAAATTATCAATTATAAGCTTATTGTTTGATATGGAAGTCACAGATGCTAGGGTATATAAATAACATCCCCAATCGTTCCGATGCATATTTTGTAACATTGAGAGTAAACCGAAGAAAAACATAGGTAACATAGGTTTGAGAATCCATTTACTTGATTTTTCAAAGTCGAAGTAAGGCAAGAGTATCTGCGTTCTCTAAATTTTAAAAGTGAAACAAAGCTTGAAAATGATGGGTTGCTAAGCACAAAAGTAAAACATTTAAGACTGGGCAGCTATAACGTGAAGTGCAATACTCCGAGTATTGTGTCACCGGCGAATTTACGTAGCCGTAGAAGGAAAGTTAAATTTGGTCAGTTAATTTAGATTCGTGGAGTCTACGAAATTTTCATTTCACAGATAATTTCCATTTCTCTTGAACATTTTCGGTGTACAATTCATTAAAACAACTATTATCATTATATTGGTGTAAGATAAGCGATCATAATGCTTTGCATAAAAACGCATTTAATGCTCAGCAGAGATGTGTTTAAACATACATACGTGAGTGTTTGGTCTACTTCTTGCTTTGTGAAAAGCATTGTATTCACAACGCTTCGACACTATGCCATCTGCAGCACTAGTGATATCTTGAACTACTCGATGTTTAAGTTATTTTTCAGCTGGATAAGTTTTGGCAAAGTTGCTTACGCCATAGCACATCCCTACTTAGTTGTCATGCTTGTATGAATTCAGCACCAGCAGTGGATCAATATGTGCAGCTGCGGATTTTGTGTTCATATGTGACGTGACCACACGCCGCATGAATATGATTTAGCTTGGGGAATTGTGCCAGCTTGTGCACTTATCACTATCGGCAAAAATTATTGTTTCATCAAGTGTACACCATAATATTTCATGTAAGGTAAGGATTAAGGTGATTTTTTATTAACCAAACGTTATACAACATCATTTTCGTGAGATTTGATCTGGATCTATCAATCTGCTGGGTGCATACCGAGATAGCAATTGGAACCATGTGCATTTAGATTAATTTTTGAGCAATTCAGGTACTAGATGCAATATGTTGTCAATTTGCGCCTGTCGTTTTGTAAAAAGGAATTGCAAAAGTGTACATCCGCCTCCAACTTGACCCATCAAAATAACGAGTAACTGCCGACCTCCCATCGGTCGGCAATCTCCACCAATTGACAGCTTCACCTCTCTTCGGGCTCCTAGAGACCGAGAAACTGGCCTGCTTGTATACAAATGCTCAGGGACTTTCTAACAAACTGGCTGAAATGAAAGATCGCCAAGCTTCCGGCTCGTATGATGTCATTGGTATCACCGAGACATGGTTGCACACGGGAATGACGGACGCTGAATTGTCGCTACCCGGCATGTCGCTGATCCGGAAAAACAGGCTCACAAAAGGAGGAGGGGTAATCCTGTACTACCGAAACGACTTACAGTGCGAAGCCGTGGAGGATTCAGACTCGCAGTTCCCTGACTCTCTTTGGTGCCGGTGGCAGTTAAAAGGCAGGGACGCTTGCCTTATTATCTTGGTGTACCGCGCCCCTAACTCAACACCCGAAACCGACTACCACCTAATGGCTGCTTTAAGGTGCAGTTTACAACAAAAGTAAACTCACATTCTTATCATGGGTGATTTCATCGTAAATTGTTTAGAAGACCCTGCCACGATCGGAGGACAATTCAAAACCGATTTACAAGATCTAGTAACTACTGTTCCTTTTTACAACCACATCACTTTACCCACTCGGTTCAGAACTGGTAACAAGCCATTTGTGCTAGATCTTGTGCTTAACAACGAGGAGCATATGATTGATGCGTTGGTTTTAGACTGCCCGTGGGTCGCAGTGATCACGCAGTCATCAGTTTCAACTTCGTCTGCTATGCAGAATATCGGAATGATAACGACGATACTGTGCGAACCATCACAAGGTACGACCGACTCGCCCAGCTAGTCAGCGCCACAACATGGTCTTTCCTCGAAGAAGAACCCCCAGAAGTCGCCTGGCTCGAGTTCGTCAACAAATTCAGTCAGCTGATTGCACAGGCTTCAGAGATAAAAGCTTACAATAAGTGCGAATCAGTTTCTTTCGTTAGGAGCAGAAACCGAAAATGGATGACAGTACGCAACGCAGCATGGCGAGTGTACAGAGAAGCTCCAGCACCAGAAACTTGGGACAACTACGTAGACCAACGTAACCACTGCACACACCTGTTAAGAGAAGACAAAGCCGCCTATCAGCAGAACATCGCAAAAACCTTCAGTGCTAACCACAAACTGCTGTACAAGCACGTTAATAGCCTACGAAAGTGAGGCAAGGATTTCCTCCACTCAAGACGGCTGATGGCCCAACAAGAACATCCATGGAAGCTGCAAACGCGCTGCAGATGCAATACGCCCCCACGTTTTAAGGAGTCTTGCCACCAAGCGATCTACCAAGCTTTGTATTCTGCTCACCAGGATTAACCCACATCAATTTTACCGCAGAGGCTGTATTGCAATAGCTGACATCTCTACGCAAAAACAGCTCGCCGGGTGTCGACGCCATTCGTCCAGATGCATTGGCAGCAGCAGCAAACCAACTGGCAGGACACTTAGCTCAGTTTTTCCAGTGCTACTTATACCAGAACCAACTTCCCGTCATGTGGAAGTTTGGAATATTAAGCCCAATTCACAAAGGTGGAAGCAGAACTGATCCCTCCAACTACCGCCCAGTAACCCTTCTTCCTATCCTCTCCAAGGTCATGGAATCCATCGTTGCCGATGCATTGGTGTGCTATCTGGAAAACTGCAAAAGCATCACCCCTGAACAGCACGGTTTCCGTCGACAGCGGTCATGTACAACTAATTTACTAATTGCGCGCAGTAGTTGGACCGAGGCAGCCGACGCTGCAGAAGTTGTTGATGTGATCTACCTGGCTTTTTCCAAGGCTTTCGATTGTCTAGACCATCGGATACTACTATCCAAGCTGCAGCATTACGGGATCAGAGACCCTCTTTTAAGCTGGATCGCCAACTTTCTATTTCAACGGCAATCAGTGGTCAGAGTTCGGAGCTCTTTATCGGACCCCATACAAGTGGAGTGTGGTGTGCCGCAAGGCTCGGTTCTTGGTCCACGTTTGTTTTTGGTGTTTATTAATGACCTTGCTCAGGGAATCGCTTCAAACGTTCTAATGTTTGCCGACGATATCAAGATCTGGCGCAGGATCCAGGCGAACACCGACCAACATGTGCTTCAGAATGATTTAGATACGGTGTATCAATGGTCGAACCCAAAACTTATTGCATTTCAACGTCAGTAGATGCAAGGTGCTTTCCAACGGACATCAAAGCAGCTACTCATACCGATTTGGAACGGATGTACTGCAACAATCAACTCTCGAACATGACTTGGGTGTCCTGGTTCAAGATGACTTGGGTTGCTCCAGGCAATCCGAAAAGGCCTCGAAGACCGGGAACCAACCCGTGGGGCTGTTGAGACGGGCGTTTGGACAAATAAACAGCTCCATATTTCGACAAATGCTCAGTGCGTATGTTCTCCCCCATGTCGAATATGCAATTCAAGCCTGGCATCCATGGCTGAAACACGACCTTAATGCACTGGAGCAGCCACAACGCCGAGCATCTAAGAACGTAATTGGAATGCGTAATCTTTCCTACCAGGAGAGGCTGCGACGACTGGGATTGTTCAGTGGAAGCTATCGCAGACTACGAGGCGACCCGATTATGGCATACTTGATTCTGCGTGACCCACATCATGTGTGCCGCCCTTTACTGCAACTCAGCAGCAATACAAACCTGAGGGGCCGCTCATTAAAACTCGCAGAACAATACAGTCGTCTGGAGTGCCGCAGAAATTTCTTTTCCATGCGTGTCTGTCACCCGTGGAATGCTCTCCCAGAATCGGTCGTCTCTGCACCGACACTAACAGTATTTAAAAGACGGTTGGACGATGCACTCATCCACTTACACTTTGTTACTTAACACTACGTCTCCATCCTACATCTGGAGTTTACCATGGAATTATTTGTTTTTAACTGTGGATGCTGTGAATCTAAGAGGATCGCAGGACTGCAGCGCAGCAAACGATAAGTCCTTATTTTCATATTTAGAGTATTAACTATTTTACTATCCTTAGCATCATTATTGTTATATTGATATCCCCTGCAACTACCCACGGGACTTGTAAAGCAACGCTTCTTAACCCGTATAAATTCATTGTTCATATGAAGTCTTGTAAAATCGGTCTTAAGTACGTGCATAGCTGTCAAGGGAATTTTTATTTCTTAGCAAAAGACGCTCTTGTGTAGCACAATGCTACACGACTCGTCCTCTACTGAAAATACACGAAGGTCTCGTTCAACTAATTAGACAGAGTACTTGTTGGGCAATTTACACCTTGTTTTGCTACGTAGACAGCGTTAAGTTTAACTGAATCCAACTCACACAAATTAAGAAAAGATGCTGAAACGAGAACGGTTTCGCGGTTCTGTTGCAGCTCCTCAACTTTTGCCGCAATCGCTTCATTTGGCTACCGTCATTCCGCGGTTCCAATACTCCATTTCAGCTTTCCAAATGGGGAGGATTTTCAGGAGTCTTCAATCATAACTGAAGTGTACTCCATGAAATTAATCGATTTTGAATCTCCTTCGAAGTGGTCGTTATTCTTTCAGCCTCACTACACTGAGTCATATGCTGGGCGCGCTATAATAATGGGCAATGATACAAGTGGGTATATTTAAGAGACAGGCCGCCTAATTTTGTGTGATGGTCAGCCGTCATGTAACAGGATTTGTTCAATTCATAAATACGAATCAGATGGACAGGGCAAATTTACTAAGCATGTGTGCTACTACGCACTGCGCACTTAATCCTTTCAACTGCCTCGCCAGTCGACCATGCTTGTGTGCTTAGGTAAATTGTAGCATAAAAAGCAATTGCTATTGTGTGAATTGCAGCGAAGACGTGCTGCACTGAGGCCAGGTGGAACAACGTACCAAATTCAAGGTTAAAAAATTGGTGAGGATATTGTAAGTAGTATATGGTAAACGTTAAATTTATCTCTTTGATCCTGATAGTTTTAATGGTTTTATGTCAGATATAGCTGCCTCTAGAATATAAAATGCAAAACAAAAGCAATCAACCGTACATTCAGAACAATCTACTGGATGCATAAGGGAACAGCACTTGGGGTTGCGCCGCTGAGGACGAGAATTTGGTACTTTGATGTGCAGAAATTCATACACAAAAGTATGCATATACAGTCATCAAAGCTCCTCCGCGAACAACCCCCAAGGAATTCTGCGATTCTCGTTCATGAGCATACTCCTGTGTTACGTATGTTTGTGGTGTTATAACAAGTAACCCTACTCGAAGTGGATTAGCCACAAACGCATAGCTAGCAACGACTCGGAATTACTGACGAACAGCGATCGCGCGTAGAAATCGTAGTAGTGAATTCGGAATTACGCTATGTTCGGAAGCACACTAAAACACAGAGTAAAATCTTGTTCACGTACAATCACTAGTTAGCCGCAGTTCAAAGGACGTCGCAGGTTTATACTGACGGGCTCCTTGTTCTTGCTGTTGGGGAATTTTAGAAGCCGCTTTGTTCGTTGAGAATCGCTCTGGAACATACCCAAACGAAGGATCGCTAGGCTCATTAACAATCCCAATATTAGCAAGAGAATTACATTCAAATTAATCATAATGCCGATCATACACAAAACCTTCCGGGAAACAACGTGGTTGGAGAATATTCCACGTGCTGGTCGGAGACCATTACCACGGTAGACAAATTCGGCGGATTTCAGGCATAACATATTTACCTTAAGCAAGCGTCTATTGAAAAACTTTGACGGACTACCTCCGGTGGTCGAATGAGTACCGTTCATGTACTGCATTAGGAATTTGTCAACGTCTCTGTCAAGCTCAACAAACGTCCCTGGTTTGAGTGAAGTGACCGCACTTTAAGAACACGCACAAAATTTTCCGCAACACCATTGCTGCCTAGCAGCAATGTAGACGTGGCTGCAACTAACCACTTTAAGCCACTCATTTATTTTTTCGTACTGAAACGGCTACCGTTATCCATTACCCAAATCGTCCGTACTGTTTCACCACTGAAGGTCTTGCGGAGATCGGTAATGATGAAGTCTGAATTAACCAATGTAGTAAAATATACTTCTGATGAACCAGAAAACGAATCCATTGGTATAAATGTACAGCATTTGTCCGGAGAATGGACCATAATAGTCACCATGTACGCTTTGCCATCCGTCACATGACATGGTCCAAGGCATCCATTTCTGGAGTCTAGAATAGATGTTGTGCAAACACCAGGCACAGTTCATTGCCGTACGGACAATGCCAGCATTCAGCTCTGACCACCAACTTGACAACCATGATAAGGATTTAATTTTTCTACATCGAAATGGCTAGAGTGCAAGTCCGCCAACGCACCAGATCGAATTGTAGGAGGGATACTACTTCGAACTTGGAAACAGCATTCAATCAACGGAGAGTTCGTCGCGCAGCTTTTCAAACTGCGGAACTTGTCTTTTCAAATCAGAAATCCATCTTTTTCTGTTTGAAAATAGAATAGAATGATAATACTTCCTTCCATCACAGACAAGCTGGGAGCAGATTATAGGAAGTGGCTGGATTAAAAGGCATTCCAAACTGCCAATTTCATAAGAATTAGCATTTCGCGATAAATAATCAATATGCAGAATATTCTTAGCACTACGGTGCTGTATGCCATAGGAATAGGCGGTAAGCGATTTGCTCCAAGGCTGTACTATTACTACGGAAGATTAAGCCGAATGATTATGGGAATGAAAATTAACAAAAGCTTCATTTTCAGTAGCAACATTTGCTAAACAGATATTCGTGTAGTTGTAAGATTGCCCGATGCACTTCAATATCTTCTCTCATTATTGTGCTTAGCCACTTTCAGCTGGGCTGGGACGTTTTATAACACACAATACAGGGATGCGCATTTTGTTCTGGTACTGTCCTTGATACCAGTAGGCGATGCATCTGTACTTAGGGTCGATAGTAACTTCGGTGAAAACGAACTTAACACAGTATCCGCGGATAGCAATCGAAGCATCTTACGCAGTGTTTCCCCATCAAGGAAAAACCAAGCAAACGTTTTCTTAGACGGCATTTCAAACAGCGGCTTTGACTTTGCAGCAAATTTGGAAATAAATCTTGAATAATAACTTTATGATTCCAGTAGTGAACGAAATCCGTCTAAATTCTTCGGAGATGTTTGGGTAAGCCACGACAGATGAGAAGGATCTGGGCAAAAAGCACTTTCGTCAACTAGCTAAACAAGACAGGAAAACTTTGTTGTACCAAAGATGCACTTCGATGGATTAATTTCCGCATTAAATAAACCAAATCGTTCCAAAATTGCACGGCGTTTCTCGTCGGGAATGGATTTCCTAAAGGCATGTACAACGACATTATTTTAGTATACTGAAATATCGCTAAAGCTGGGGGACAATAATTGTTAACATCTTGAAAATCGGCGGTAACACACTGAATCCAAATCTTTACATATTGGAGGAAAATAGACCAAAGGGCATAAAAATGATTGTGAGAGCACTGGACTCTTCACCAAGAGGAATTTGCAAGTAAATGACTTAAAAGTTGAGCTCCGAAAATGACTTGGAACCCCTCGATGGTTGAAGAATATCCTCGGCCGCAGCAGTAGTGCAGCACCTTCGTAAAAGACATTTGTTCAGTGTAGCGCGATAGTCTTCATAATTCTGGGAGTCTTACCGTTACGTTTGAGCGGAGGAATGATTGGTGGGGCACAAGAGGAAGCATGAACTTGCGAAATTACACGTTTTTCAGCCATTTCGTTTAATTATTTCTTCACAGCCACTCTAAGACTGAATGGAATGGTTTGCTTCTTTATGAACACCGGAGTGCCCTGAATATCGAAGATGATAGGTTCAACTCGCGTGCATCCTAAGGCATTGGAACATTTTGTGACAAGCGAACGAAGTTTCGAATAAAGTGTGTCAAATACATAGACAAGAACATATTTACAACTTTCGTGTTCTTCAGGTCTATGGTGGATGGATCGAATATGATAAAAATAAATGTACTTTTGATCGGACTGGACTGACCATTTGAAAGAAATAATTCACAAGTATTAAGAATAACAATTGTATGTCCATTAATACCTCTAACAGAAACAGTAGTTGATCTTAGTTGATGTTTAGGAATTAAACTATAAAACAGAAGTTGGGAATAAAAGGCTCTACACTACGGATATCTATAAGGAAATAATGTTGTGATATCCCTTTGACAACATATTGTTTCGTAATGTGGGAATAATGATCAGGGGAACACACAGCCAGGGCAATAGACTGGAATACATATGACATATGTTGCTCGCCAGAAGCTTCTTTTAACAAACAAGTACTTGTACTCCGACAAACAGTTCGAAAATTGCTAATCTTTCCGCACTTATAACACTTGGAATTGCGGAAGCTGCAAGTTGCTCAAGAATCTTTATTTCCCCAAGACTTACAGTTGTTCCAACGGTTTTCACAAGGAGTACTATTTTTTGTATGTAGTTAATTGTGAGTAGCACGCTTTTTAAATTGCCACGGATTTGATTACCAGGTTGCATATTAAATTGCATATTTGAATTGTATAAAATGGCATATTCTTCTCTCTTCCGCTCTCACATCTTAAAAACGCTCGCTGAATGCAATAACGGATTGAAAAGTTGCATCGGGAGTAACTAATAATTTCTGTTGCAGGCTGGAATGGTTGATTCCGGAGACCATACGATCCCGAAGTTAGATATGCAAACGGTCGCATAAATTGCAGCGAGCAGTTGGTAACTAATGTTGCAGAATGAAATTACAAATACCCAGATTTTCCATTTGAAAAAAGCGTGTGAAATTTAGTCCCTTTATCTGATACAAAGTTCGATGGTTAATCAGTTTTCAGCAGCAGCTTTTTATTGTATCATAGAGCAACGAAATTGGCGGGTCAGGGAATGACAAGTTCTTCAAAAGGAAATACGCATCCTGTCCAATGGCATTAAGAAACTGGGCGGTTTTCTTTTCATTTTTTCAAACCTTTCTTAAAAATGCACCAAATTTCAAAGCGTTCGATTTCGCGAAGGCAACAGTGGACATTCAGGATGACCATTCAAAATAACCATGAACAAATATGGCTGATGGCAGCGCCACTTGTGGTGTTTGATGAAGTAAGCGTAATCGAAACGTGTTAGATACAAACCCATAGCTCTCAATAACGCGGAAGTAATAACTAACAGCGAGCGCACGTGAAAATCGTAGTAATGATCTGAGGATTACGCCAGTTTCGAGAGCACATTAAAACAAGTAGTGTGCGATGTTGTTCAAGTCCAATTATCACAATCGTGTACTTTTCTAGGTTCACAACTATTAAATATATATTAAAAATGTACTACTATTACAAATTCATTTTTCTAATACAAGCGTGCATGTTAAAAATATTTGTGTTAACATCTTTCGAATAACTAGATGGAATAAACTAAAAATAAAATGTAAGGAATTGCATTAAACATAAATTTTTTCCTGTTGGATTGGAGGCCTAAATTTCGAAGAAATATTCTGCTTTCGTAAATTTAAATTTATTAGTACGACTATGCTGACGCTATAGCACACAGCATTTGTTCACCCGTTAACATAACATCGTGAATATTAACGAATAAATTCGACTAATATCTAAGTCCTCATGGAGTATGCAGTGACAGTTCTCAGTTATGTTACATCTCTCCGTGTTGCAAGCAAATCTTGAAAAAAGAACACCGCAAATATATAATGTCACCTACATGCTCTTCATGCTGCTTGCTGGTCAGTAGTATTTTATGGACGCATCAAACTAAATGGCTGTGAACTAAATACCACAACACTTGATAGACAATTGTTTGATTTTATTGGCAAGCATTTTCATTTCAACTAGTTAATATTAACTCCCAGATCATGTCCATGTAAAAAAGAATTTTGTATCTATATTACTGGTAGTTAGCACTCTCTTAGGTTCATTTTCCTTTAACTTAAAGATTTAGCACAGCGATACCATAAATCAATATCCTAGGATAAGTAGACAGCATTTACATGTATTGAGACGGAACAACCTTTTCTCCAAACACGCATTTTGAACAAAATTGCAGCTTAAGAGCGGGAGACAAAAAATCAAGAATCACATGTATTTGTTAATTTACTTTGTGATGTCAGATGTTTGTTTTATTGCAGTTTGGTCATCATTGCCATTTATGGATAACACTGTACACCTCATCATTTTCACCAGGCTGCGGCTATTTAGTATCAATTTTTTCGACAATCTGTGAGGTTTACTACATCGGTCAAATATATTTTCTCCTACTATAAGAGAAATAAACTAAAATGTTTACACAGATAATAAGAATGCTGTGGCAGACATTGCAAAAATCATTTTGAATGAACTCAGGTTGAGAAATCCAAAAAAATTGATTGGTAAATATATCGCTCCTTTCGCCATATGTGGACTGTGATTAATCTATCCAAGTGACGGAGTAAACAAGTCAGTGGCATCTAAATGAATTTGCTAATACGGCTTCGTTTAACGAAAACACTAGTATACTTGCCGATATAATCGGTGCATATAACTCGCTGATATATTCGACTATACACGGTGGACACAAACTAATGCTGTATCATAATTGAGTTTAACCAGAATTCCTTTTCTCAACTTTAAACAAGAGGCCGTGTAAATCCAACTGCATAATTTTTGAACATTGGTGAGTTATTTACTTGAGCAAATAACTATCGAAGATAATAAAAGCATAGTACGTTGCATAAACGTTCTGTCTAAAGCAATATAAATACTTTCTTCTCAGAGTCCTCTCATTTTAGTGAAAACAATTTCTCCACAAATACGGGTGGATTTTCCGAAATCAATGTTTTATGAAAAATGGATGGTAACTCTTTTATCAAAGTCCTTGTATCAAAGGTTATTCATGCTGCACATCAGTAATACTGCAAATGCTATCCAGTAGAAATAAGCTTAAAATATTTTGGTAAAGTAGAAATGGTTAAAAGGATGTAAGTTGCTTTTCGCCCTGTAAAACGTATGCTTGGTTTATACAAATCATGGTTGTATTTGCACACAAGTCGATGTGTTAATATTTTGGAGCTAATCTGATTTGCTATTTTTCATGCTATCCAGTGAGCGAATAAAACCCTCCATCGAAATAAAATGTCCTTTGGATAACTTTATGATAGTAGTTAGTAGGTTTTAATCTAGTTGTTAACCGCCTTAAAATGATTAACTTGTTGATAACTGAATAGCAACGGATTTATTCCCCCGCTAAATGGTTTTAAAACTAATCTTATTTGAAAGGCATTAGTTCTACTAGTTGCTGAACCATATTTTTACATCAGTTGCTTTTTTGATGTATGGTTAATTAACTTTAAAAATTAAACAACGAACTATTCAGTATAAACCAACCAGGAGCTTGGGAATTTAGAACCACCCTACATGATACATATGGATCGAAAATATGTGATATAAGTACATCTACCGCTAAGTATTCTTTATTGGAATCGTCTGCTGTCCCCAGCGTAGCCAAGTACGGAAATACAACCATATATATATATATATGTATATATAATGATAACCTAGTCTACTCATGGTATAAGACCATGCGGATACTTGTTAAGATTACCTATCCTCATTTCGATGGTTATCAAACAGAGTTTGTTACCTTTTAAACTCTGCCACTTCAGATCGAATCAGCCTATCAAATTGTAAAACCAACTGACCATATGCATTATCTTCAAGAAAATTTCCAAAATTCACAAGAGATTGCCATTGGAGATTTCGTGGCCTTCATTGTTGAAGTCTTAGCATGTAGAATTGGACCAATAGAACTAACAGTTAGATTAAAATTAAACAGAGCATGAAGCACTGTAAACATCAAAGTGTATGTGCATTAATTTTGTAAGTTCCTATTAGATGACGATAGCAGACTGTTTTGGTCTAGTTGGGTGCTGTTTTCTATCAATGCTTACGTCGCTTTATATTGTATGATTGGTGCTGCTAAGAATAATATTTGCAACTTAATCCACGGCAGAGTGTAGCTTGACTACCAGCTCAGTTTCACAGCTCAGTGGTCATCATATTAGCCCAGTCTATAACAAGTGATCTGTGCGTAAACCGCAGAACCCCGGGAAGAAATATTACTAACTGCCTACAAATAAACGTTCCATTCGTATTAGTCATGTAACCGTTAGTATACATTTCAAGGTGTCTTTAATTTGATACCTTGTATATTAACACTGACGGTGGATCAAGATGAACCTATTTTGATAAGCGAACATTTGTGCCCGTAGGTCATAAGCAGACGCAGTTAAAGTATTTTTCGGTAAATGCATATACCCCACTTATGATAGCGTTGAATTCGCTGATAATTTTTAAACTGACAATTCCCCTATCCTTAAAACTAGAATCAACTTTCAGTAGAAAAAACTTGATCTTTACACGGCAAATGCTTTGCTTCGGGAATAACAAGACCAAATGGGGTGACATTAAAAGCACTGTCATCAAAATACAAACATTCTTCACTATAAGGCCTAGCGGGTATACAGCTAGCAACATTACCATGTTTGCAATAATATATTTCGTATTTCTATTGGTAAACTACATGGCTCAACTGGCGTTTCCGTGGTTGCAAATAATGCAGACTATTATTATAGTTTACACATTTGGAAAACCCTGATATTTAAACAACGGTACTCTATAATGGCCAAATTTGAAAAAATGCAAGGCATTCCGTAAAATATCAAGCAGATTCGTCAACATAGAATTTATTAATTCTAAGTAACCTGCAGCTTCTGCACTACAAAGCACTTGAGCAGGGAGTTTAACTTCTTACTATAACCAGAGCTTAAGTTCTCATCTTGGTTTTCGCTAACTGAATTACTTGCATCATTGGTTTTGGGCTTACGAGCACCATTTGGTTGTAAATTATGGCTGCCTATGTTTTTAAAACAGGCTAGTCTAGTCTTGAGGTAGTATGTAAAATAAATATCCTAGTTATTTAACTATGTTATACATTTTTCTCAAAAAGTAAAATCTAATCTAGCAAAATGCTGATGAGAATGCATTCAATTATGAGCTTATGTGCTGCAAATGTAACTTATATATAAATACTGCTTGTATGCATTGTTCTTGTACAGCTCCCTGAAATGCTTTCATTAGGAGCACCTTAAAAGTTAAATTACGGTGTTTGAACATCGTTATGATTAGCAAACAATGGTTTAAATATGTGGCATTGTTAGATGAATGTAGTTGGGCGTACTGGAAGTGCCTGCAAATTCTCCTCAGTTTTATCAAAGGGGTTCTGTTAATAAAGCTTTTCAGGTTTTTTCTATGACCTTGCTTGTAATTTACTAAAGAATGTGACCAAAGGTGTTCTAAGATCAGGCCCACTGCACAGTTTAAAAGTTTATTAAGCAAAAATGTCCTATGGTAAACCATAATGATGGGGCGGGGATATTCGAATGAGTAAGACGTCACTAAAACTTTCTAGACGCATTGAGCAGGGTGTTGCTATTGGTGAACCATTTGACGCTATGTACTTTCATGAAGCAGGTTGTTAGTCACACATTCATCAATATTTTTAGTATGGATATAAGTTATCACTCAATAAATATTATGTTATTTTGCGTAAAGTGTCTGCAGTTGTTGATATATAGAGATTGACCGTTTCTCGGTTGGGAACGAGTACAATATTGTGTACGTTAGGTATCTGGACTTCATGTAGAATACCTGTTGAATTACACGAAGTACGGGGCCTGCATGTGCGAAGTTGCTGTGTTCAGAATACGGGCTCAACATTTGTGTAAATAAATCTACGCTTGGTGACACAAATTAGAAAGTATTCACAAAAATGCGTACAGACATCTGGTTTTGGATGTGTAGAAACATTGTGATAAATATTATACCTTCTGTAATATGATAAAACGGAATATTGCCTGCCAGAAACTTGAAGATTTGTTATTTACTTATATTCTGTAAGACTTTTAGAGAGCTTGACACAGGAGGTTCTTACTGACCATTTGTAGCTTAAAACTGAATAGGTGCGATCAGCGATTTAACTGATCCGCATCTGCTTGTTTTTCATCCCATTTCAATGGAAAAGGCATATCAGCAGTGAGGCTGATTTGCCATCTCCGTTTTCTGTTCTCGACCTAGTTTAGACAAACACCTGTTGTTATGCCTGCGCACAAACATTTTGGAACAAATGAATGGTTTCAGGTGCAGGTTGCGTAGAAAATTTCCCTGTCGTCAGCTGCGAGAAAACTGGATAGGGAACGCCTAATTATTTTGCCAGGCTTAGGATGTGATTCTGAAGACATTCACGAAATGAGCACTCGAACATTCAGCAAGTAAATCGTAGACACGGAACTTAGGATTTTTGTTTTAAGACATTATGATTTGTCAAACAATTGATGTGTTGTATTTAATTGTGAGCGAAATATTTAGAGACGAAAATGTTAAATGACTTCCACTACAGATTTGAAACAAAATTTTCAGTTAAAGGATGCTATTTCCCTACACTAAAATACCATCACACTAATGGTTTTTGAGATACAGGGTACTTGAATGATTTGAAGGAGCCTATAGAATGCTGTGCTTATCGGCATTATCACCGGAGCGCTTTTGACGGCCGAATGTCTTTAGACAACTCAGAATCGGTTGTATGCATCTGGATGGTTGCATTGTCGACATTTTACACTATCACCACGAATAGAGGAATAAATGAAAGTAGTGGATATAAACAGTGTCGTCTAAGGCAAAATGTGTAAGCGTTTTACACAGACAAAAGTTTATCAATTCTACTGACTACGTTTTGATTAAAATTACTTGTGACAAGTAAAATATGAAATTACTGTTGTAAGCTGCGGTAGAAGAAAACAGGCCAATTTTTGCGCTCTCGATAGATCAACATCCAGTGGATGGAAAGTGCCATGTTGAAGTATGAATGAATTATTAGTACATGCATCCGCATGTCCGTTAAATTAAAATTGACGACAGCCTCTCCAGACAACCCACCACATCTGGAAACGATGCGTAGCTTTTTCTGAGTAGCTAGGGATGCATTACTGTGAACAGGAAAGCCATAGATGCAAAATTCATTGAGGCCCAAAATTTGAATGGAATCTCTATGTATTGAAAGCATTCTACTTTTGAAACCATAAAGTATCAGAATCTAAAATAGTAAAATTATTCGGGAAAGTTGTTGGACCAAGATAGACCTTGGAATATAAAGAACCCAATGTATTTGACGATTGCTATCTTAGGTCTGAATTGTTCACTCACTGCCAGTAAAGAATTGACAGTCGAAAACCTTGTAGCTCATCAAACTGAAGAAAAGATTATGTTGCATCACATTCTATAAAAATGTTCCGAATAAGAGACTTGATCGATGTCCACAGCACAAACATATTTAGAAACTATGAAGAGTATGTATCGCGGTGTTTGTAGCAAGTTTTTTCATAAAGATGTACGCACACTTCTATCCGACCAATTTAAGTCGAAGTCGAAGTATAATAAATAAAAATATACGGAAAGAAAGTATGGACGACAGTAAAACAACAGAACTTGAAAATGTATGCAGCAAGTTGTGCCGTTCAGCTAGATGAAGTGGGAATGGTTTTAAAATGGCCTACATTCACGCCGCTGACATATGCTTAAACCTCAATTGTGTGATGCTGGCTGAAAAAGGCTGATCCGTTGATGCTCCCGGAAGAATGTACATAGTCAAGAAATATGATTTTCACTGTTACGAATTTCTGCTCCGTTCATATGACGTCAGACGTAAATACATAAAAATTTTATCCTTGACAAAGCGTGGCACGCCCTTTTGGCATGATCAGTATAGTGTAATTTTGTACAAGACATCATAATAAGCAGAACTAGGAGCAGGAGTAATACATATGTAGTCAGCTGTGTAAGCCCAAATGGGTCAAAGTTTGAATGAAGTCTATCTTCGCCGTGCGAGATGTGAAGATAACAATTACCACGATCATTGGAGTGGAGTATGCTGGGGAGGAACATTTCCGATAAGGCTGTATACACAGTGCGGGTCAGGGGAGTGTAGCATAAGGAAAAAGCCGTGACATTTTTAGGAATGGTGGCGTGTCACTGATCAACCATAAAGGCGCAGTTGTATGAGAACAGGTATATGCACAGAAAGTAAAAGTTTGAATCGGTTAAGTAGATAATTCTTGGTTGGGGCAGTGATTTTATTAGGTGGCAAGTCCCATCCATCAGGTTGCAGTGCTGTTAAACAGGAATTTTGGGCATATTTAGGGAGAACGCTTGACAGTCGATAACCCACCACTTCCTGGAACACCGCTGACCAGCAATATGACATTGACAGATTTGCATCTGATCGACTGTCCTCGCAGTTATTTGCAGTCATATTTCGCCAGTTTGATTCCGTTGGCTGTGTGCTTGGCTTCTTCGAAGTCGACTACGATTGATTGTAGCGAGTGAAGTCGGACGACTTAGGTGACTTGTTTTCATTAGATTAGCTTGTCGTATTCCTTTAGTGTGTCAAGGTTGCGAAGTGGGGAAGATTTCAATCATATGTGTTATTTCGTGGCCAGGTAGGCATCGCATGTATGTCCGCGGATGTGTTTCATGCAGATAATGGCATCCTATAGAAGAGAGAGAAAAGGAAAACGACACAGCATACGGAGTAAAACGGTTTGATGTGCACGCAAACTGGTATGCTTCATTTTCCTGGTTACGTATAAAACCTTAATCCGCCTGATTGGTTAAGGAATTAAAATAACTAGAGTCTACGCTTATCGTATGGTCTCCAATACGCTCGAAAATGCATCTACCCATGACGAATTCAAGAAATCAGATTATTGTCAGTCAGGGTTGTTGTAAACATTGGAACAGGTACATGGTGTCTGTGCTATATATTTCGTTAGCAGCTAGGACGAAAACATTACAAAGGCAACTGCTAACACATCCCATGCGATTGTCACAATACGAAAAATAAGTTGTTGTACAGAAAACTTTATGATGAGATGAAATGATTTTAGTGGAAACACCATAGTTTTAACCTTGGCACTGAGTAAGAGAGCCTACTTCGTGTTTGTAAGTTAATACTTGTAGTGAAGTTTTGACAGATTATGCCGTTTCTCCAGTTACGGTGATTTGTTTTTTAATACATGTGGGGTTGGGCAGGGTCAAATCGCTCAAATAGCGCAGAACATATTCGAACGGTATCAACAAAAGACAGGGGCTGTAGATACGATTCGGCGCCGGCCTTATACGGTAATCCGTTAGCCAGCATTTGGCGATATTATAACAAAGTGGAGTCGAGCTTCGTGCATCTGCATCGCTCTTTGCTCACTTGGAAACTTATTCTGCATATTGCATAAGGCGTGGCTACAGGAATAGGTAGGAAATCACTACTCTATTCAGATGCGCTATTAATTGGTGGTTTGCATACAGTCCTAAATTCATTCGCCTGCTATTGTAGCAATTTTCAATAGCGACCAATTGTTAATTGTTTTAAACGGATGCCTGATTAGAAGTATTTATGGAGCGACTGCTAGCCTTCCAATAGCCTATGTGCTATTTTCTATAATCTGAATCAATATATCCATCATTCTTGTACCACACTTTTAACAGGGTGCCGAGTATGACAGCTTAAGGAAAATCCATTCTAAATCCGAGATTTGGGTGGTAATCTAAGTTTTACTTCTCTGACTCGCGTTTGCTTCCCGAAATAATTAGTCAGACAGGGCACAGACAGCCTTCTGACTAGAAACGATCTGTTGAAATCATGGCAAGTTTTGTCTTATCGACAGAGTTTTCTACAGTCCGATAAAGCCAACTTATCTATAATTCTAGAAATTTTAATGGTGATTGAGTTTTTTCAGAGCGGTTATCACGTTCCTTTTACCAAGTTACTACAGCCGCTTTCTTTTTGATGGCTTAACCGTAGGTTTTGGAACCTTGGTACACGTTATGCAAAGAGAATATTGATTCTTCTGTGCTTCTTTCAGAGGGGTATGGATACTGTTTGGGATGCCGTCGCTTTACTACGTACCAGTGCATAATGATCTCTCACATTTTTGGGTTTGGCAACGGCAACTGTAGCTTCTGTATGTTGATGGCACCTGGATCCGAGTACATGGCGGCTGCACAGGTATCAGCATCGGTCCTGAGTTTCAGTGATGTCTGATGGAGAGAAATATGCCTAGTGAATAATGTTGAAAATTACCTGAATGTGAAGATTTCGAGAAAAGCCTAATGGTTCTGAGTTGTAACCGGGTGGTTGTCAATAATTCTTAATGCCATTTTGTTTAGGAAGCTAATGGAGTTTTGTATTTAGTTTACATTAGCTTTCATCATCAAATCCTGGGTCTTAAATTCAGCTTGGTTTGTTTATATTAAACGAGTTTGTGTTAGGTATTTGCTGAACAATTCCCGCTAGCCTTTCATACATCTGGGACGGTACAGTCGTGGACTTCACTAATGTTGTTATTAAACTTCGTGCAAAACCGAAATGAATCGTGTCTGGATTCGTGCAGCCCCACCTCAATTGGCGTTAGATTCCCGTACATATATGGAAATTGTTGAAGCTGTCTGCAGTAAAATTTTGTGTTTTATGTATCTTATTGCACCTTTCGCAGAAACCTTTAGCCACACTTGCTCATTTTTTCAGGTACCGTTTATGCAGACAATGAATACACCTCCGAACCCTAGCCAGTGACCAGTCTGCTGGGACCGGTGGCATTCTTGCTCTTAACGGCCACAACACATTTGCCGGATTAGCCACCCAGTTGTCACGACGAAAGCGCGACGTGTATTCTTCGATTCATGCTATTCAACGAAAACAAACAGAATACCTACAAGAGATAGTATTACAGCAGTGTTTAATATTGGACGAACAACAGTTCTTTTACGTTGCAGGATATTTTCAATGCCCTCAGTATCTCCTTCTGAATGAGAGCAAACTTTTGGCGAGTATCGCACGTGTAGGCAGTTGCATGGTTGAGGCTTTGCAAACAGTATTCTGAGAAAGTAAACGGGAGCGACAGTATGACACAGGCAAGTTAAATCCAAGCATTGGTAAGCACTGAGTAGTCCCATTTGAATTGGTTCGAATGAGCACAGGCAATTTACTGTGTGAAGCGAGGGTACAAACTGAGTGACACCAAAGCGAAACTTGCAAGCTTGTATTTCTAACGTAAATATCAGAACACCGTGGTCTCTGCCAAACAGTGAGCATTAGTTAGTTAGGATGTCTAAGAAGCATTAAGGCCACATAATTGTTACATGTTTGCCAGCTGGTCTTATTGCAGATAAATAATCCCATGTGAAACTGCTTTGCTGCACAAGATTAATATCCCGTCTAGATATACGCTAGTTATTTCTTTAATTTAAAACCTACCTATTGATTACTGTGATAAATATTATGGTCAGATAAAAGTTAACATTTTATGCAAACCTCACTCTCTTGCATACCGTACTGCTGACTGGGAATACTACAAATATAGCTTAACCAGCCATCTAATTATACATCAAAGATTGGTAGCATTTATAAATACGTCCACATACATTACCATGAAGTTACACCCTGTCACTGTTTGTTTACAACCCAGAGGTAGTTGCAGTGAATACTTTGTAGTAAGTCATCAGTACAGCTAATAATAAGTGATTCTGTTCGGTTCGTTGCTCTTGGCGCAGCAGGTCCTAAATTATGTCCAACTTGAGTTTTTCGAGGGAGGGCTACTGGTTCTTATCAACAGGCGAGTATTTAATGCATCATTTTGCTAGCTGAACCTATTGCTTGTGGTTAGTCTGATGTATAAAACGTAAGTTTCTACCTGCTAACAGTACTGGAAGGCTAATTTCGTAATACAAATATCTTCATAACCCTATCAACAGTGGTTTTACAAGCAAACGAATTTTGTTTGATCATCGTGCTCCATCCGTTGGTTATCAAAGTCTCGTTTTCTATCTTTGAATTGTACTCATGTGTAGTAAACCTATTTCTCGTCTTCAGTTTAGCCTGCTTTTTAACTTATTATTTCATAACTCAAATAAATCTGGATGAATATTTACTTCGGAATGAAAAAGTGGTTGAAATGCTTCTTGTTTTATTACCGAGTTATTATTAAGTGATTTATTTCAATGCAATGTAGTCAGCACGTGGCAGATCTACTAATAACATATATGCTAGTTGTTGCGTTTCCAATCGATCAACTAATTTTACTAAGTCGCCTTCCTATAGCTTGGTGTCTGCAAAGCAATGCTTGCTTTGTCCCTTAGCGTGCATTGACAAATCAAGTGTATTAATGCAAAAACATTTGCAATGCCTTTAATTTGAATAAGCTTGAAAAGCATTACCCGTGAAGGCCAGTAGTTTCTCTCCAGTTGACAACATAGGAAAAAGAACAGCTTGCATGACTTCCTCATCTGTACCCTTGCAGCTAAAATATGTCAACAAAGAAGTGTCATATTAAACAAACAACCATCAAACTTGCCCAGCAACTAGCATATGTTTGTCAGAAGCAGGTCAGGTAGCATCGCAAGCAAAATTTCAGAAATCATATTTGTTTTTCAGGTAAATGGCTACGTCAATTTTTGTGCACATAATACGTGCACAAGTAATACCGTCGTTTTGCACGAGCGTTATATATTCATGGTTAATAAAAAGCAGCAGCATATTGTTCCGTGGTGCGAAACACAGTCTAACAAAATGGTACGATTTTTTATGTGCAGCGGGTCCCAAGACGGGATGCTTATTTTTCGAATTTTTTGAAGCGTCTTAAGAACGACTTCTTGGCAGAAATATCTAAGTATTCTGTTGAATGTTTTGGGAAGATTGGGAGTTGTCATCGGTAATAAGTGCAGATAAATTCTAACGAATCGGTGAAGTAACACAACCGTACATGTAAGCATGCCGTGGGGAATGATTCCATGCTGGTTTTTTTCTCGATCAGTTTTAAACGCACTTCCCTGCCTTATTTGGCCTTGCGCGTGTGGAATTTCAGTTGGTTGAAACAGATGGTGTTTGTTTTGAGACTGGAGAGAAACAAATGATTGAGATAACCTCGTTGAGTGCAACATTCGTTTGTTGCTTAGTGACTAGTGATATACGTAGAGATCATAAGACATTTAGCAATCCCAATTCAGAGTATGCCCCTGTCCACTGTTGAGGATACTCATGTAGCGCGAAGGACAGCGCTGACAAACAAAGCAGTCTTTACTTGGTGTTAGTCGTCTGCTTAGTTACCGCTTCTATTGGCGACATCTTGTAAGGATGAAATACTTCTTTAGCAAGTAGCACTGCCGCCGATCGTCATTGTTTTGCAATCTGCATGCTTTCACGGAATTCCTTGCTAGTGACACCACTGATGTGACAAAAGGTAGGCTGGGTACACCTCAATATGAACAGAGACAGTTTGACTTAAATATAATTTGTGTATTCCCTTCAAATCTGCACCTAACGCCGTTTTCAACAGTATACTTAACACAACTGCTATCGGCTCTTAACATAGGCTCGATAGTTGTGTTTGGTTAAATGAAATGCTATAACATGTTGAAAACTTCTTTTCCATTAATATTCTAGCTAATGGGTTATCATGTTGGATTAGGAAAGAATTTGGCTTCGTGGAGTGACAAGATATGAAAAAATAAACGCAAGTGAGAAGTTAAGTAAGACGTCATTTTTTGATCGGAATACTAGGCCACATATTTGCATTTGTCATCTGGTAACTTGCACATTCTTTCACTGAACAGGTTGACAAATAAGAACTGGATACTTCATATCTTCAAAACGAAAGATATTTGAGTGCTAATTCTTGCTCTAAAAGCTTTCACATATCAGCGTGCAAATCGATTTTATTTGGACAATCTAATTTCTCGACGGCCGGTAAGTAAGATGGATCTATATATTTAACGCTGACAAAGTATTTAGGTCATCGCTAATAGAAAAATTCGGTCTGGACTACGGATTGTTTTAAGCAGTCACTACAACAAGGAACATATTTTTCGATGCTCAAGAACCTAGCGCAACATCGTCGTCGGGAAACTAGCGAGTAAAGGTTGAGCAGTTACGAACGGACAAATTAGAACAGAATTTGGTATTTAAGCTGGATGCTTCTTTGCATCACGGTGTACCTTAGTACCCAAATGTTAGCATGATTGAGAATATGATATTTTCCCCTATCGAGTGGAGTTGGTAGCCAATATTTTGCTATCATGGTTTAAATTCGAATTCTGTTCCCTTAAGCAATTTAGTGAATTATGCTCCAACTTCTTGCATTTCAAAGGATTATAAGTTTCCTGGCATTCCTTAATAGATTACGTTAGGATTTTCCATACGCAGGAATCTACTGTGTAAATATACATCATAAGGAAGATACCAAAAATTGGTATGATTACCTTAATTCATTCGTGACCTTGGTTTATTTATAAAACTGGAAATAAAACATTAATTTGGCGAGAACATTTACGTTCTCACCAAGATCCGAGCAAAGACAGACAATGAGTTATAATGGCGGACCGATTCAGAAGAATGAAGCACTCATCTTCATACGCTTCCTCAATTGTTCAGTTTTATTAACACCTGATTTAAAGTGTATCCTAGTTAGCACACACCATATTTAACAAGCTTCTGGTACTCACTTTGAAAGCAAAACTTTTGAGACCGTTGGAATGAGCGCGGATGACAAAATTGTAAACAGTTGTTGCTGGTCGTTTACTGCAAAATAATAATGCACTAACTTACATGTAAACAAAGAATTAAATACGGTCTCATAAGACTGATTATACCTACTGATTATATCTCTTGCGTTTATTCAAATTCTGTCATTTTGGCGTATATCGATACCAATTTAATTAGATATTGCCGGAACAGCCACAGTACACAGTGATAGACTTTAAAGTTCCGCGGAGCAAGGACATATAGATGCGGCGCGGTCCTTACTACCCAATGACAGCAATACGTAGTGTAGAGATGAAGACTCTGCACAGTACATATCCACACACATTACTCCAAAACACTACTCGTGAACAAAAGATTTAATGGACAGTAAGTTTCCGTGAACATGTGTGAAACATCCGATAAGCACATCAATTTATCTGAGTAAATAAACTATCGACACTTTGAAAAATTGTGTTTTTGAGTACGTTGGCCGTCATATATGCTTCTGAAATACTGCTCCCTTTCTTTCAGAGTGACATGCTGTTTCAGGTGCACCTACCTCAATCACTTGGGGTTATTTCTCTGGCAGTGCAATTACCTTCCTTCATATATGATCATATGAACATTACATAGATAGCGACCACAACTGTTTGCAAGTCTTTAATGCATCGTTGCTTTCTTACGAATTCCAATTAAAAGGCTTGAAAGCCAATGGAATCGTATTGCTTAACTGCACATGGTATATGGCTATACAGTTATTCAAACATAAGTAAACGTCTTCTGGTTGGTCCATGTTTTAGTACTAGCCATGGTAGAAACTGATTTTGTTTGCTCAGGCTTGACGTAAGATGCCCCATTGATATGTTTCCTTCGATTTCTAGCTTGCTACATAAGTAAAAGTTTAACTTCTGCTATATTTATTCAAAACCTCCAAATAAGTTAAGAGTGTTACGATGCGCACTTTCAAGAGGATAACTCACCAGTTTGCCTACCTATTTGTCAAGTCGTTATTTTCCCACATTGATGAACAATGGAAGGTATGTGATGAATTTACGAAAACTTAGCGTAATAACACTAGAGCGATTTTTAAAATTAAATCATTTATATCTATGTCTTTAGTGAGACGATGCCACGTTGCTCAATATCCAAGACACAATACAAACAAGACATTCAATTAAGATAATAAAACTAGGCATTAGGTTTGTGGTGGCGACTGTTGGTACAAGAACGGCAAGCAATAATTTAAGTATTTACTAATGCATGTTGCCAACTTGTAGCTTAGCAAGTTTTACTGGTACTACATTAAAAAAACAAAGTTATTTTCCTATTATACAAGTAGGTTTTATAGATGACAGAGTATGATATCCTGGGGAAAACCCTCAGTACGAAACAGCATATTCTTCAGCCGTGCTGGCTTCCTAGTGAGATGCTTCCCGCCTAAGCTCGGCGAATGTCACTTCGACGGATACCCATCTGTGTTTGGCCGAATTCGCCGTGCTTCTTCTATCTAACTTAAGCACAACATTTCCTACCGGTTTTGTTTTAATAAAAACAGTCGCCATTGGCGTGTTACATATATAATATTTTACTGCAAAATGGTTGAAACCTTAAATGGATGAAACATAATTTTTAGGTAACTAAATTTAAAGCCTAGCATTCATTTGGCGTCATTCACAAATACAAAAGCGTTATGCGCCAACTGCGTCGGACCGTTCATTCGAGTCTTATGGCCGCTTTATTTAAACTAATGATTTATTTATGTCGGTCTCTGCGGTTGTTACGGGCTAACAGCATTTTGTGTCTTACAACTGTTGGAGACACTTCGATGTCTTGCACACGCATTGTAGTCGTTGGCGAAGCAAAGAATATCCTATTCCCCCACTGTCTGGGCTGACACCCAATCATTTAACCAAAAGGCTTGCCTTACTAATGTCAACTGAACTGGTTATCATTTCCATTAATTAATGTGTGCCTTCCCAAAACTTTTGCCCTCTACATCATCATCCGATCCTGCAAACTCTCGTCCAGTGACTCTCCTCCCTGTGCTCGCGAAGGTGATGGAAGCAGTCGTCGCTGACACTTTAATGGACTACCTAGAAAAATGCAACATTTTGGTACCGGAACAGCATGGCTTCCGTCAACACCGGTCATGCACTACCAACCTACTTATTGCACGACGTAGTTGGACGGAAGTGTCCGATGATGGGGTCGGAGTCGACGTCATCTATCTGGATTTCTCCAAAGCTTTCGACCGCCTTGATCACCGCATCCTACTTCAAAGACTACAGAGTTACGGAATCGGTGATCCTGTACTTGGTTGGATTGGTAGCTTCCTTTACCAACGGAATCTTCAAGTACCTGTTAGGGGATCACTTTCTAACCCAATTGAGGTGGAATGTGTTGTCCCACAAGGCTCAGTGCTGGGACCGCGTTTATTCCTGGTGTTTATCAACGACCTGGCAAGGGTCATCTCCTCAAATTTCCTGCTTTTTGCCGATGATGTCAAGATATGGCGGGCGATTGGTAACAAGTCCGATCAGGATCTGCTCCAAGATGACTTAGATCGCATTTACGAATGGTCAAGGAGGAACATGCTTCAATTGAACATAGCTAAGTGCAAAGTGATGCATCTGCGTCACCAGCCGGTGAGCGCTTACAAGATTGGAGACCACATCTTGGCGAAGGTTTCTCAGGAGCGTGACCTGGGTGTATTGGTGCAGGAAGATCTCGGGTGTTCAAAACAAGCAGAGAAGGCGAGGAGAACCGGCAATCAACACTTCGGCCTTCTTCGCAGAGCCTTCGGTCGGTTTGAACCCTCAATCTTTCCCCAAATGCCTAACGCCTACGTGCGACCTCACGTGGAATATGCTATTCAGGTGTGGCAGCCGTGGCAGAAACAGGATCTCGTTGCTCTCGAGACTCCTCAACGACGGGCAAGCAAGAATGTCAGGGGCCTCTTCCATCTCCCCTATCAGCTTAGACTGAAATCTATAAGAATCTACAGCAGTCGATATCGCGTTTTGCGGGGGGATCTCATAATGGTTTACCAGATTCTGAAGAACCCAAACCACATTTGTCGTCCACTGCTGGAATTGCACCACAACACTAAACTAAGAGGTCACCCCCTGAAACTGACAATTCAGTATAGCCGGCTTGAATGCCGCAAAAATTTCTTTTCTCTCCGCGTGTGCCAGCCTTGGAACGCCCTCCCTAAAGATGTCGTCCCTGCTCCCAATCTGGCAATATTTAAAAAACGTGTTGACGATGCATTGTCTCACTTACATTTCATTTTATGACTTGTTAGCCAGGGGCTACAAAACGCAATCAAACGATGTCTTGCCAAACGCCTAACCAATGGATTTATAGATTTATATGTTTAATACGCGAACATCTCCGCTATTCCGCATAAGTCTATGGTGAGTCCAGCACAACGCTTTTCCCTTTATCATGCAATTGATTTTCACAATAATTTTCCATCCTACGGGACTTGTTAAGCAAAGCTTTTTTACGCGTAATAAACCATTGTTCCATTGTTCCATCATCATTACACCTTACACGAGGGTGAGGAACACACACAACTAGTGTGTCGCAATGCAAATAATAAGAGTTTGGAAAGTAAGTACAATTCGAAATATTCCAGGCAAGTAATATGATGTTAAATATTAGATTGGGCGTTTTGTATGAGATCCAGGTTGTAGGTGAAACTAAACTGGAGCGGATGGACAAAGAACTCACAACACAAACGCCATTGGGTCAGGCTCTTCGTCATATCAGCAACTGTGTCCAGACAAACGTGTTCATCGTTAATAAGATCCCAGCCAGGCAGTCGGGATGCACCAACCGACGCCACTTTCGAAGTGAGGGTTTTCATTTTTTTGACCAAGTTATCGCTTGGCGTTCCCTTCTCTTCTTCGAACCACACCTCCGGCGCACAAATAATTCACTTCGCGGGAGTCGGTGTGCTGGCGTGCGCAGCACGTGGCCAAGCCATCGGAGCCTGGTACGTGAAATAACGATACAGAGCGGTTCAATCGCTCTGGCTGATCAAAATACGCGACGCCGAATACATGCGTTGCACACGCATTGCTTCCACCAGACAGAAGCTAATCTGCGAGGGCAAAGTTGACCGAACATGACCAGTTTTTTTATGTCCGTTACACTCATGAGCCAGGTTTCACAATCGGATATAACGGTTGTTCGGACGACTGCACTATAAGACCTGTCCTATAAGACGATATTGATGTCGCGTTTACGCCACTGTTGGCGGAGGTTCGCAACAACACTTCGAGCTTTGGCTATACGGTTCGTAACCTCATCTTCGACCCCGCTGAGGCTAATGTAGCTGCCCAGGTACTTAAATTCCTGAAAGACTTCTAACGGTGGAATCCTAACAATCTTGGAGAAAGACTTTGTATTTCCATGGAGCAAAGGGTAGCCCAAAATGATTAACAGCCATTGCTAGTCGGTCCAGTGCAGCTTGGCATGTTTGGGATATGTCACATGTTAAAACGATATTATCCGCATACTCCATGTCAAGTAGTCGTTTTTCCGAGACTAGCTGCACACCTTCTAGGTCGTGTCCAGCGAAAGCGGTTTCAATGACTTCTTCACTTACGAAGTTAAAACAAAGGATATAGCGATCAACGTTGTCTCACACAGCTGTTGATACTGAAGGGCGGCGACAGTATGCCATAAACCCGAACTCTGCCTGAAATATGTGCATACAACGCTTTAATAATGTTTACGTATTTATCAGACACAGCTTTTCTCAACAGACAGTCCCAAGTGACAGATCGATCAACTGAAACGAAGTATGGTTTGTTTTAGAAAACAAAACAACGGTGGGTCACCAATAAACATGGCCCTGCTCCAGCAATCGACACAAAGTGAAGCTGTGATTATAAGAGCACGGACCCCGGCGAAACTTGGCTTGCTCTTCATGGAACTGGCTTTCACGAATGCCAGTCAGTCAGTGGAGAACGACAGATACAAGCAATTTAGATACAATTGTGTTCATACTGATCCACTTCAGATTTTCGTATTCCTAACGGGTGCCTCCTTTGAAAATTGGGATTATGACATAACGGCTCCAACTTTTTCGGGCCAGTCTCCCGTTACCAAAGTTTTACTAGATTAATCCCACGAACTTGAAGACGGCTAGGGGAATATTATCAACCTTACTGCCTTAATCAATTTCAACAGCCTGATCTCACCTCAAATTATGCGTGTGAGGGCGATTCCAAGATGATGGCCCATGGAGAAATGCACTATGTCCGAAAGAGAAAGCGGTAAATCCGGTTGGTTAAACTGCGTTGCAAAGTGTTCAGCCAAACGCTGAAATCGTTTTGACAAGCTCTAGAGCGGCTGTCCACTCTCGTTGCGAATAGTCTCGCTAACACTGTGTATGCTTTTTGTTTGTTTCACTTATCAGACGGGACAACTTGTGATGCTTACTAACAACAGAGTTTGTTTCCGTTTCCATTGCAAGATGAGAACACCAGGCTTCGCGGTCTCTCTTTAGACTAGCACAGATTACGCCTTAAGATTTTACGAGTCTCACTATATTCGCTTCCAGTCGAAATACGTCGGGGAGCATCCAAAAGTTCCAGAGACATAGTTTGGACACAATTTCCAGTTTGACAATTTAATTTGCCACATGAAGACAAGCCTTCTGACAGTAACACTTGGCGAATATACATCCGGTGATCTTCAACTGTGTTCAGTGGACACTTACTTGACCCGGATGCCAGCGTACTTTGATACACACTCATAACACCTGGCTTCGACAGTTGGCTGGTATCAATCTGTAAACATCAACATCAACATCTGTCAATATCAACCGAATAGTACCCTGAAGTTGACGCAAATAAGTGCCTGGTCAGAGTCCACGCTCAGGCTCCAAATTTAGAAACAGTATTTGGCCCAGCCTCTCCAGCGGTTACTGATCACCATTTGCGTCCATAGCTGGTGCGAGACTGGTGGGCTCTAAGTCACTCTTCTGCGGCTGTTGCGTCTAAAGTTTGTGCTCGCGAGAAAGAGACTAGCATCATCACACAGCCATAGCTATCACTCTTCGTTATCACTACGGGGGCCTATACCATATTGGATGCGAAGATGAAGCTCATCAGACGAGAGATTTCTAACATGGGCACTTAGGTCACTAGCCAACACCACAGGGTTCGTGATTCTTTTGTAATGAAGATCATTACTATGGTGATAGAAATCATCTTTCAACGAATCAGGGCTACAGTTTGTAGGCGCGTAGGCCGCTATGACAAGCAAACACCGTTTGTCCCCGCGCGACTTCGAAGCTTGGAACGGAACAGCTAATCAAACGGCGCACATCCGCACTTTGACTGGGATCAAATTGATCAGGGCAGCTTATCCCCGGGGACTCAAACCAAGGCGGACGCCGGCTTGATCGGTATTTAAGCGGCATCATCCCCAGACAGGTGCAATAATATTGTGCCGCCAGTGTCGTATATGGAGAATCACAAAGTAAGCACGATGTTTGTATTTTGCAGGCGCGTTTCTGATAAAGAACATATATCGATCAAAAGGGTCCCTTACGTGCGAGCAAGTTCTGCCTGTTGGCCAATCTGTAGCAAAGTGCGCACGCTGAGGCACACCAGTTTTATTGAGGATCGAGGATTACAACTGGAAAAAGATGAACTGCCGTTGCCCGCTGGATTGAACAAGGAATTGTCGACTAAAATGGAGCGGCGCCCTGCGATTGTTTGTGAGTTAAAACTAGAAGAAATCGACTATTCAAAAGAAAGGACGGACAATCGTTAGGGGATTGAAACCGGGGGGATAAGTGTGAAGTTCGAACGGGACTCGAATGAGGGCGAAGCGCCAGGGCGGGGATAAGTAGGGAATTCTTTCAACAGTAGCATCCAAACCCCTATCCACCCTTCTTGAAGTAACAGACAGGCCTTCGTTGATTATCCTTTGCAACATCAGGAGTCTCAAGAAAGCGTTCGAAGAAAGATTCACTGTATTACGTGGGCAGGATACTGTCAGGTTGCCTATACCTGGACAGAAGAACGATTAGGGCTCTCAAGTTAAGCCTTTGGTTATAAAATCTTACCGCACGGCAGGGGGTTTGGCACTGGACTAAGGAGAGCCCGTTTTATGGAGCAAGGAGTCACACTCACTCTAACCCCCTACCTGGAGGATCAGGAGACTGTTTGTCAGGCCTTAAACCATTGACCAGTTTGGTGTGAGTGGATCAATATATGCAAATAAACTCCACCAAACATAGCTCAAAGGATCATTGAGGCACAAAAACCATCGCACCAACTTAAGGTCAAGTCTCGTCCAGTAGTACCTACCCTGTAAATTATATCCACTTGGTTCGCCTCTCAAGCCCGACCGTGGAAACAGGTTTCCCAATATTTGTTACCTGGTTCCAGGTGGCTAGAATCGTGCAACTGCGACTCCATTTTAGCAATGGCAATTTAATTGTCTGTTAGTCTGAACTTGAGAACCTGAAAGTCATACATATGCTGAACGCCACCTGTGATCGTCAACGAACAAGGAAATATGAGTTCATACGTATTAAGTATTGCTATTTTACAAGTCAAGTTGGCTAGTTTAGTGTTAGTGAGTGTTTGTTACGTGCGGTATAATGAGCGTCGGTTAGTAGCTTTTTGGCACTGTACCAGTTAGCTGTTCCATTTTACTTGAACTTGCATCTACCTCACAATTTCTAGGATGAGTTACTTTTCCTCCGAGCGTTTAGAGGAAATTTAGAATAAGCTGAGTTATAATTGAAAAATATCCATGCGGATTCGTGTATATAAGTACAATGAATTCATAGACACAAGTTTTACTATGCAACAAAATCACGAGTAACTCTTCCTAACTCTCCGTTCCTGACGTATAAACAGCACCATGGCTGCTCTCAAACGCCGTTAAGGTTTTCGAAATTCTCTCCTTACAGCTTGCGGAGGAAGACGTAACCATAATGTTATGGTATTTTTAGGCAGAAGCTATGCAACATATCAGCGAACTCGCGTTATGCCCCCTATTTTTTGCTGCGTCTGCTTGTTCTGAAGCAACGAAGTAGACCACGTCATCGCGCTTAATCATGGGACTACATATGTTTTTAATGCGCAACACAGACCACTTTTGAAAACAGGGTGCATGCATGCAATATGTACAATCAGTCGATCCACTTTCGATTCGTATGTTAGGCAAATGAATATTTACGGCGCGTAGTTATTTTAATCGTTTAAAGGTACATTTATATAGTTCGATGACAAAAGCCTTGAATAATGCCCGTTTTACTGGACGGTTTGCTTTGGGATAACTGTGTTATATGTGTTTTCTGTGTGAATTGAAAAACAATACTTTGCTTTTTGTGTATTTTTCCACCTAAATGTATTTAATAGATATTCTCCGGCTATTTTCGGAGATCTCATTGATTGGCCCAACATCCGTCTGTCTGCCATCTTGGATTATTTCTACAGCAGCCTATCCTGTGTCTGCCAGACCACTAGCTTGACCGGCAGCGTTTGGATTCAGCATACCGGTGTAGACGTTATAAAGGAGGACTTCCGCAGATCTGACAGTCACAATGGCACGTACTGCTTGCTCAAGGAAAGCTAAGCGCAAAACATCCGAAAAGTACGTTAGTTGTGGCGTAGACAGATGTGTAAAGCTTGTGCGATTTGAACTAGAATGCAGAAATACCGAAAATACTTACATTCCCCATGTGTTCACTTAAGTCTCAACGAGATAGAAAAGACTTAATAGCGCGACCGATTCTTTATGGTTTTACACTGAGTACAAGTATCTTCCGCGCGTCAGATGTACGACTGTGTTGGTGCAGAGGTGCAGTATGTTGACAAATATCGTACAGCCAGCAGCAGCCGTAGAAGCTTTTCCACATGAACCAGACAAATCAGTGCCTCGAAAGCGATGCTCAACATCAAGTTCCAATTCAGAGCAGTGTAGGTGTACTGATCCATAATTGGCCATACTGACACTAGCAGCTACTCATAAAGATGCGCTCGCTACACATTCTTCACTAGCAGCACCCGCCAAACTGATCGCTGGTAAACGATTGTCTACCTAAGTCTCCGCTGTTGCTACCGATAAGACGGAAATACCTCCCATCGTAACCACTCCCACTGCCAAAAGAGTTAATGCTACCAATGCCACCACGATCTTCAAGACCTTATCATTTGTCCACCGAAGAAGGCAATTACTGTCCCCTCCAAAAAGGAGAACAGGAAAAAATGCCATAATTCTCTGACTGTTATATGCTCTAATCTGACTGAATCCGAGACGAACTCCATAAAACGTAAGTTGCTAGACGGCAAAACAGTGAGACTCCATGTGTTAAATAATAGGAGTTCAAGCTAAACCAGTCAATATGATGCGCCACGTCCGACACACAAACTCCGTACACTACAGTGAACCGGGGTTAATAAAGCTTACACTTCAGTTAGTAATGATTCATAGGCAGTTCTCTTGTCAGCCACTCGCTTCCTCACCACTACATGAACTGTTCACATATTTCTAGATCTTCCTTAGAGGGAGCGCCAGAAACGAAAACAAAATCAAGATGACTCCTATAAACAACAAGACGCAAAAGCAATGCTTGTTCATGGTGTCCCCGAGCTCTAGATATTAGGCGAGCTAGAGGACAAAGCGCTTGATGTGATGAATGGCATTTTATTCGTGAAGTGCACTCATGGAACTAAGTTAGCGCTAATTCAACATCAAAGTTACCGCTATCACCTAACTGCAATGGGTGTGGTCCCAAAGCGATGTAAGTATCACTGCACTCCGAATTTTATTGCAGAACATGTGATCAAAATGTGGTACAAAAGCGTGAAATGCTGCCATGCGATTTTCGTATAAAGGCAATAGGCACCCGGACACATAGAGACAATGTAACACGGATCAAGCGACTTAACGATACAATTCTGTCACCGAGTAGCTCATAACAGAGACAATGCCGAAACACACCGGCTACTTAAGGAGGACAGGATGGTCTACATATTGTTGGCACTGGGAGCTCTATACACCAACCTGCACTGGCTCTACAGGCTGCGTCACCGGTCCTAAAAGGAGACCAGCAACCAATCCCGCAATGGTCGGCACAAACACTCACTCGACGACCGGTACGATCAAACAGTATTCTCCTTCTGGTGGGGAAATGCAACCTGCACGCAATCGAATTTCCAGCGTCGCAAAGTGAACAACTCAGTGTTGCTTTGCAAAACATGATTATAGATGTACCCCTGTACAACACAGTTACCTCTGTAAAGAGATTCCGAACGGGTGATACACACTATGTTTTGCAATTTGTGCTTTACTACGAGGAATTAATTTTCGACACAGTGACCATAAATCCACCACGTGGCCGAAGCATTCAAGCGAGGTTGCTCATTTGTTACATCTGTCGCTCGGATAATACCAGTGAGAACAACGTGGAAACCAACGTTGTTACACATTACCATATATGGTAAAAATTCATTCAAGAAACCGACGGGTCCTTCCTGGCCGAGCTGAAACCAAATGTCACCTGGATGGTGTTTGTCACCATATCCACTGAGCTAGAGGCAAATGCATCAGAAAGCAAGTTTTTACGCCCGAAGGAAGTAAATTCGTTCTTAAGGTGCCTTACAAGTAAATGCTTCGCCTTCAGGGATTCCGCCTGAAAAACTTACAAAGTCTATCCAATTAACCTGACCTGGAGTGCTTACAAAACACAACAAAACCACTGCGTCAATTTGGTCGGCGAAGACAAACAGCGTCACCAACAGAACTCAGTACAACTCTCAAGTTGCTGTTTGGACACGTCAAAAAGCTCCGCGTTCAACCGCGTATCCCAATTTTACTTGCAACAGATGGTCTTGTGCAAACCGCACAAGATACGGCCAATATGCTTCGACAACACATCATCTTCACTTTGCAGGATGAATAATCATTTCACTCGCTTTTCACACAGCTCCTTTCGCTACCAGGTCTAAGCCACGTATCGTTTAAAGCAGTCGATAAGTTGAAAACGCTAATGTTCTTGCGAGTGCACAGCTCACCAGGCGTGGACGACATCAGATCAAAGACATTGAGGAGAGGGGCCATAAACCTTGCCGAAACATTAGCTCAGGTACATCAGCATCGTCTAGACACAATGCAGGACCCACAATGCGAAAACAGTGAGTAGTCACCCCTATTAACAAAAATAATAATCATGTGGAACCCACGAAATACCGTCTAATCACTTTCCTCTTAGTTTTACCAATGTAACTGGAGTTATAATTGAGATGCGCTCATAGATTATTTTGAGAGCGACAGCATCCTAATGTCACAGCAACACGGATTCCGACGAAATCGGTCTCGCACAACAAATTTGTTGCTAGCGTTAGCAAACTGGATAGAGTCAGTCGATGTCAGAATGAGATTCGACGTTGTCTTCCTGGACTTCTTGAAAGTGTTCAATGATTTGGACCACTGCATTCTCCTGCACAAGCTTCAGAGGCATGTAAAGGGTGGCCCTGTGCTCGACTGGATGAGCGAATTGCTCACACAACATCAACTGATTGTGAGTGCCTGCAGCTCCATTTCCGACGCAACTGACGTTCAGTGCAGCATGTCTTAAAGATCGGTACGTAGGCCACGTTTATTCCTAACATTCATCAACGATCTTACCAATTAACTGCAGTCACATTCCTTACTAACTGCGTATGATGTCAAAACTTGGTATGATATCAAGACAGCGGATGATGACATGACATTGCAGAGCGATCTCGACAGGGCTTATGCGTGATCATCCGATAAGCGTCTTCAGTTCAACATTGCGAAGCGCAAATTCGTCAGCATACACCAACAATTTATCTATGAATATTAACGGTAACCAGCAGTTGCAATGTGCTTAAAGGAAAGCCACCTCGGTGTGATCGTATAGTATTCTCTTGGCTGCTCGAAGCATGCTAAATGGCAGCAAAAATCCAGTCAACATCTTGGAAGATTAAATAGGAGTTCCGGAACTATAAGCCATCAATCTCTCTGGAATTACTGAGCGTCTACATGATGGCCCATATGGAATGCGCGATCCAAGCCTGTCATCCAAGGCACAAACACGACACCAACGCACTTGTAGGTCCATAACGTAAAACGACCAAACTCGTTAGATTTGTTCCATCTCTACTACCAGTGCAGACTGCAGTCTCTGATACTGTACATCAGTGAATATCAACGTCAACGCGGAGACCTAATCACAGTTTATTATTACTGAAGAATCGAACAAACCCAAGTCACAATCTGTTAAAGCTGAGGCAAACTACCAATCGGAGGGACTCTCGGTTCAAACTGGAAACGCAAACATTCGACTTGATCGTCGACGAAACGTTGTATACCTCAGTGTGTTCCGTGTATGGGAACTTCTTCCGAATCACGTCATGCTTGCCTCTATACTAACGCTTTTTGATATAGGCAGCCAGTTTCACTCGGAGGATGAAATAACACAAACCAAACCATCTGCCTTACAACAATCTCCACAACGTGTCACTGAGGATATATGCATAAGTGTCTTTATGGGCAGCCTGAATGTACGTAAGCTGAATCAACCTACTTCATCTGTCAAATGATGCCACAAAAGAGTGAGCATTATCATTTCCAATCTTATTTCTCAAACAGTTACTGAAAAATAACAGCGCTTTGTACCATTTTGTGTGTACACACCCCAATCCTACTTCAAACCATCGTTATGCAATATTGCATTTTAATCTGTAAACGATAAAAATAGCGATCCTTTCAATTTTAATTTCATTTTAACCATTCTAGTGGATTTATCAAGCACATGCTTTTTTACCCCTGATAAATTACTTTTATTGAACATTCATGAGAATATGTACCATATGACACTTCAGACCACTCGTTCGGAACAGCCCCATATTCGGTAGGGGTTCATCGGCAATAATTGCCTATACAATTAAGATGTTCGCAACAGCGTTCTCGTTCTGCCGTCAGCCATACAGAGGTAGCTTTGGAGTTGCCTCTTGCAATGCGCTAATTAGACACCATATTGCTCCCGTAATTTTACCTTATCCATACTTTTGATGTATTTGAAGCTATTGTTGACAGTACACAGTACACCGCCACAAGTACACTAGGTGACCAATAACAACGTCAAAAAGCAAACAGCTTAGCATTAACCTTACGTAAATAATCTTGAAGACCAAACTTCCAATGGACATTTTGACTGATAAATATATTCTCTTTTTTCATTGTGTTTCGAGCTGAACATCGTAACGTGTTAAGCGTCCACTCTTCTATCGTAATATTCAGTTGACCATATGTTGTGCGTGAAGTTTATGGTCTTATTTCTACTGTTGCACCTGCTGCTCTCCGCATCATAGTAACTCCATTCAACACCAATATATTAAAATATGGTATGATTTGAGCTCCCTTCCAGTGTAAGTAAAACTCAACCATGATTCTTGCATCTCTATTTACGTGGATCATTTACCAAACTGTGTGAGGAATCATCCGATTTGAGTCAAAACACATCCTTTTGGAGCATGGGATGATGGAACCTCGCTGGACTAAAATTGCATTTGCTCGGTAGCTAGGTGCTGCATTTCATTATGTTGTTCCCGTGCTGATCCCCAGCCTCCTTGTCTAGGCAATTTACTAACCAATTATCGAAGAGTTGGACAACCGTAGATAATTATTCCAGAAATTCTAGAAATTCTCGAGAATCAGAGGCTAAGAATGAGCACAAGAGAAGATGAACGAGAGTGTAAAACTGGGTAGAACTTGTGATATTTTTATTGCTACTCATAGTTAGAGATTTTGGGTAACGAGCTGCAGCGAGGGATACCACCATTTTCTCTGGCTGTCACGGAATTGCAATTTGATTGCCCAAAATTCGTCTTAAATATTTTCAAATAAGGCGCAGGTGATAATAAGAATAGATAAGCATCCAAACAATAAAAGCGAAATGTAATTGTATGTACCTTTCTCCAGCCATTTTGAACAAGGTAATAATGTGATAAAGCTGCTTTTCTTGAACATGCTGCGGAGTCTTAAAAAAGTTTTAACGCAAAATGGACAACGTTCGTATAAAAAGTAAATTCCATATTTTAAATAGAACTCAGAAACTTTTCAACTTCCAGTCAACGTTTACAATTCACGATCTCATAACCTCGAACAAAAACACGACTTAAATAGGGAGAAATCACAAAGCGCATTCAAACATGTCAAAATATCTTCGAGCACTTGTTCACTACATGTGCTCAAACCAAACGACGACCGCGACGCGGTGTGCATTTCCCCGTCTAATTCATCTTAGCTCTCGCGCTCCGTCTTAACAACAAATAACTCGTTGTTATCGTTGTATTTTCTCCCCACGATGTCTTCATTACCCTTTCTGCAGGTCACAATTCCATCACCAAAGAGTCTATGCTTTCCCAAGTTTTTGTTAATCAATATTGTCTATCCGTTTCTGCATTAGATATCGCTATGGTTAGCAGCACTTTGTCGTCCTTTTAGCGTGTCACGTGATTCCCAACACCTAGTAACTCACATACTCGGACCTATGTTAGTTAGCTTCACGGAAACTTGTATTTGGCGGTCTTTTTTTGAGCCGAGGCTAAGTGTGCCTTTGGTTGCTTTCCCGAAATTTTCAGGTTGATTTAGATTCAGTATTTAGTGTAACATTTTGTGGATCATCCTTTATTTTTGACGTGGAGCACCTTCTAATCTACGTCACATAATTGTTTCGGTCTATGTGAATGCCCACCTTTTAAAGAGAATTATGTTTTAGACAACAATTAGGAAAATTTTCATGCGTCGGATAATCGTTAGATATTTGCAAAGTAGTGACCATTGCAAAAGAATCCCTTTTTTCTCGGGATTATAGCAATGCACGTTTCGGCCTTCCCCGTTATTCTAATGGCCAACTAATGCAAAGTAACAAAGCTAATTTGGCTCCCGAAAGCCAGAGTGTATATGTTGATAACTGAGCCTTGCCGAGCTTTGCTCCGTTTGTTGTAACTCCATTGCGAAATCACGCCTTATAACATACTAACAAGCACCCTCGTCATCCAGGCATTAAAAGTTCAGCGATTAGTTTTATCATGTGCGGACGACTTATCATTTCGAATCTCTTTACTTGTATAACATTTATTCTGCACAAACAGAATGCCCAATTTTAATAGTTACTACTGTCATGCTCTTAATACTAACTCGAAAATGTGATGTTCTGCGCCACCTGTATACATGCACTTTTCTCTAGGCAGCTCGACTGCAGCTCCGGGCACAAATGCAGTTCCTCCCCTTTCTAGTCCGACTTTTGGAAATTCCCCGAAAACGTCGTGCATCCGCATTTTATGCGTGGTTGCGCGATTACAACTAGTATTCACCAGTGCATACAGTATTTTAAGTGGGTTATATAATCCCTGTTCACACCATGTATCCCTTGACTCTTTACAAACATACACACATACGTGAACACAAAGATGAGGTACACTGCGCGTGGTCAATGAACCAAAGTCTATTGTCTGTTTTAAGCATGTAGTCTGCTGTTTGCGCGTACACGCACGTGCGGACGAGTCCAGTTTGCAGGCAAGGGTCCCATGGGAGGACTCAGAAGCATAAAATACAGCAACCCGAAGTGATCCCAACGTGTGCAACCTAGATTATCCGCTAGTTATAGAAATAAGTGAAAAGATAACGTACATAGAAAATTATTTATTGGTGAAAAATTGGTGGCCTTTTAACCAGGTCGTTTAGTTGATTTGTAGAACTAGTCGCTTTATGCGAATGAAGCAAATGATGTAGGTTAATACTGTTGAAGTATAGTAGCTAGAAATTAGTTTTGATCTTTAAGCTATAGAAACAGAACAGATGATGTTTGTGACGTTCATATTGAAGCGTATTAACGTTGTACGGAAGTTAGGAAATGAGACTTTCTTCGATTTACTTAATTATACATAGGGTTGTCTGGCTGATAGTTTTGGATCTCATGGACAAGCTGGAATTTGTTAGAGACAGAGAAAACTTAGTCGTTTACCGTAAATTCCCACCTACAGCCTAATGTATTTTCAGCTGCTTTGCTAGGATTTAACTGACGGATGTTAAGAAATCGAACTCCGGGCAAGTCGCTTAAAGGTATGCTTGTCTTCAGCAAGGCAAAGGTCCTTTTCGCTAAACCTGGCCCAGTTTCGTCGATAAAGTCTACGGAAATGGTTGAATTCATATATTATCTGTAATCAAGTTTCTTTCGACTGAATGGATTAGTGTAGTGTGTTGTGCTTCTCATTAAGAATACAGCGGAATTTAGAGCCACACATTTGGGCGTTCACTCCAAATATTTCCTGTATGCGCTGCAGTGCGGAGTGAATCATCGTGTTTTGTTGAATTCAACAAGCCTACAGACTTGTGCACGGCATGTACCTTAGTGATACACAAGTGTGTGTATTTTTAAGGCTTATACAGCATTCCAACTGTCAGCCCGTGAGGAATCTGACATGCATAGCTGTTTCCATAGCAGTAACACAAGCTAGGAACATCCCATCGAGCGTACTAAGAATGCAGTCTCCAGGTATCGTGAAAATTCACTCTTGGATTTTCTTGCTGCTACTACTATTTGACCGCTGTCCTCTGGCTAGCGCAATGACTTTGTTTGTCGTGGTGCTGGATTTTTCTCAATCTACATAGATCATACATATACTTTTTGCTTACACGAGATGCTCATTTGCCAAGTATTTCACTGGGTTTCACGTATTCTCATGCTAGTCTCAATTTTGTGTACAAATACTTAATTGTAAAACACATTAACCACTTCATGATTGGAAATCCTTAATGCGGACACTTAATCGCATATTTTTACGCCGTTGAAAAAATAAACCCCTTATTATTTTACATCTAATATATGCATCGAGGAGTTAACAGATGCGCAATACGTGTGTGGCGCGCATTTTTGCGTTGAAATGTTCAGAAAGCACTAATGAAACAATGTAGAAATGGAGGGTCATTTTGAAGTAAACAACGAGTAATGAACTGTGAATTTATGCGAGTTAAGAAGCTTTGCTTTCAAGTCCCGTTGGATAATTGGTGAAGATATCGAAATAACAATAATGACAATAATGATCGTCAAATATGAAAATGAGGAATTACCTTTTGCTCCTTTTGTAGTCCTTCAATCCGCGTACATTCCCAACACCCGCAAATAATATCAAATAATTCCATGGTAAACATAAGTTGTAGGATGGGGAAGTAGTGCTAACTGACAGTGTAAGTAGACGCGTGTGTCATCCAAGCCTCTTTAAATACGGTTGGTGTCATTGCAGAGACGACCTATTCTGGAAGGGCATACCACGGGTGACAGACACAAAAGGAAAAGAAATTTCTGCGGCTCTCCAGACTGTTATACAGTACAGCGAGTTTCAATTAGTAGCCCCTCAGAATGCTTTTGGTGCTGAGTCGCAGTAAAGGGTGGCACACATGGTGTTAGTCTCGCAGAATCAAGTATGCCACAATCAAGTTGCCTCGTAGTTTGCGATAGATTCCACTGAATACCCCTAATCGATGCAGCCTCTCCTGGTATGAATGATTGCGAATTCCAATGATGTTCTAACACGCCCGATGTTGTGGCTGTTTCAGTGCAGTAAGGTCATGTTTCACCATGTATGCCCGATATGAAATAAGTATTCGACATTTAGGCGAACATACGCACTGAGCATTTGTCGAAATATAGAGCTGTTTATTTGTCCAGACACAAGTAGCAACAGCCCGAGGTGTTAATTCCTATTCTTCGAGACCCTTTTGATTGCCTGGAGCAACCCAAGTCACCTTGAGCCATGATACACAATTCACGTTTGACAGGTGATTGTTTCAGTAAATTCGTTCCAAACCTGTATGAGTGGTTGCTCTGATGGTGGATGGAAATTACCTTGCATTTACTGACGTTAAAATGCAAAAGTTTTGGGTTGACCATAGATAAACCGTATATAGGTCACTCGGAAGCAGATGCTGGTAGGCGATCGCTTGAATCATGCACCAAGTATTGTCATCTTTGGCAAAAATTAAGATGTTTTAAGCAATTCCTTGTGTAAGGTCATTAATCAACACAAAAGTTGGACCTAGATCTGAGCCTTGCGGCACACCACGCTGGACTTTTATGGACTCCGACAAAGAGCTCCCAACTCTGACCAATAATGGCCGTTAAATTAGAAAGCAGGCAATGCAGCTTAAAATTGGGACGTTGATCCCGTAATGCTGGAGCTTGGAGAGTAGTATCCGATGGACTAGACGATCGGAAGCTTTCAAAAATCAAGGTACATCACATCAACGCCTTTTCCAGCGTCAGCCTACTCCGTCCAGCTACTGTGTGTGATTAGTAAATTCGTTGTAGTTGACCGCTGTCGACGGAAACCGTGCTATTCATGCGTGCTGATGTTACGGTTTTCCAGATAGCACACCAGTGTATGGGCAACTATGGATTCAATGAACGTGTAGAGCATAGAAGGAAGGGATACTGAACTTATTTCGAGGGATCAGTAATGCTTCCATCCTTGAAAATCGAGGTTTTTTACTCTTAACTTCCACATGGCAGGAACTTGATTCTAGTCTAACCAACGCTGGAAAAACGGAGCTACTGATCCGGCCAGTTGGCATTCTACTGCTTCCAGTGCCTCTGGACAAATGGTATCGACACC
>OX104064.1:15542660-15689827 GCA_944474145.2 Dicrocoelium dendriticum
TTAAGACGGAGCGCGAGAGCTAAGATGAAATGGACGGGGAAATGCACACCGCGTCACGGTTATCGTTTGGTTTGAGCACATGTAGTGAACAATTGCTCGAAGATATTTTGACATGTTTGACTGCGCTTCGTGGTTTCGCACTATTTAAGTCGAGTTTTCGTTCTAGGTTATGACATCGTGAATTGTAAACGTTGCCTGGAAGTTGAAAAATTGCTGAGTTCTATTTAAAATATGGAATTTATTTTTATATGAACGTTGTCAATTTTGCGGTTAAACTATTTTAAGGCTACGCAGCATGTTCAAGAAAATCAGCATTATCACATTATTACCTTGTTCAAAACGGCTGGAGAAAGGTGCATACAATTACGTGTCGCTTTTTTTGTTTGCCTGCTTATCTATACTTCTTATCACCTGCGCCTTATTTGAAACTATTGAAGACGAATTTTGGGCAACCAAATTGCAAGTCCGTGACAGCCAGAGATAATGATGGTATCAATCGCTGCAGCTCGCTACCCAAAACCTCTAACTATGAGTAGCAATAAAAATGCCACAAGTTCTACCAAATTTTTACACTCGTTCATCTCTCGTGCTCATTCCTAGCCTCTTATTCTCTTAAGAATTTCTGGAATTTCCGGAATAATTATTTACGGTTGTTCAGCTCTTCGATAATTGTTTAGTAAATTGCCTAGACAAGGAGGCTGGGGACCAGCACGGGAGCAACATAATGAAATGCAGCACGTAGCTACCGAGTAACTGCAATTTTAGTCCAGCGAGGTTCCATCATCCCATGCTCCAAAACGATGTGTTTTGACTCAAATCGGATGATTCCTCACACAGTTTGGTATCTGATCCACGTAAATATAGAAGCAAGATTCATGGTTGAGTTTTACTTACACTGGAAGGGAGCACAAATCGTACCATATTTAAATATATTGGTGTCGAATGGAGTTACTATGCTGCGGAGAGCAGCAGGTGCAACAGTAGAAATAAGACCATAAACTACACGCAAAATATATGGTCAATTGAATATTACGATAGAAGAGTGGACGCTTAACACGTTACGCTGTTCAGCTCGAAACACAATGAAAAAAGAGAATATATTTATCAGTCAAAATGCCCATTGGAAGTTTGGGCTTCAAGATTATTTACGCAAGGTTAATGCTAAGCTGTTTGCTTTTCTGATGTTGTTATGGGTCACCTAGTGTAGATGTGGCGGTGTACTGTGTACTGTCAACAATAGATTCAAATACATCAATAGTACGGATAAGGTAAAATTACGGGAGCAATATGGTGTCTAATTAGCGCATTGCAAGAGGCAACTCCAAATTTACCTCTGTATGGCTGACGGCAGAACGAGAACGCTGTTGCAAACATCCTAACTGTATAGGCACTTTTCACCGATGAACCCCTAGCGAATATAGGGCTGTTCAGAACGAGTAGTCTGAAGTGTCATATGGTAAATACTCACATGGATATGCAATGAAAAATGATTTACCACGGGTAAATAGGATGTGCTTGATAAATCCCGTAGAATGGTTGAAATCAAAATTAAAATTGAAAGGATCATCTACTAAGTAAATCGCTATTTTTATCGTTTACAGATTTAAATGCAATACTGCATAACGATGGTTTGAAGTAGGATTGGGGTGTGTACACACAAAATGGTAAAGAGTGCTGTTATTTTCAGTAACTGCTTGAGAAAGAAGATTGGAAACGACAACGCTCACTCTTTTGTAGCATCATTTGACAGATGAGGTACGTTTATTTAGTTTACGTACATTCAGGCTACCCATAAAGACACTTATGCATGCATCCTCAGTGACACATTGTAGAAAATTGTTGTAAGGCAGATGGTTTGGTTTGTGTTATTTCGTCCTCCGAGTGAAACTGGCTGCCTTTATCGAAAAGCGTTAGTATAGAGGCAAGGATGAGGTGAGTTTGAAGAAGGTTCCATACACGAAACACACTGGAGTATAAAACGTTTCGTCGACAATCAAGTCGAATGTAGTGCGTATCCAGTTTGAACCAATAGTCACTCCGATTGGTAGTTTGCCTCAGCTTTAACAGATTGTGACTTGGGTCTGTTAGATTCTTCCGTATTAATAAACTGTGATTAGGTCTCCGCTTTGACGTCGATGTTCACCGATGTACAGTCTCAGCGACTGCAGTCTGCACTGGTAGAAGAGATAAAACCATCCTCTAACGAGTTTGGTCGTTTTACATTATAGACCTACAAGTGCGTTGATGTCGTGTTTGTGCCTTGGATGACAGGCTTGGATCGCGCATTCCATATGGGCCATCACGTACGTGATCAGTAATTCCAGAGAGAGTGATGGCTTATAGTTCCGGAACCCCTAGTTCATCTCCTAAGATGACTGGATTTTTGCTGCCATTTAGCATGCTTCGAGCAGCCAAGAGAGTACTGAACGATCACACCGAGGTGGCTTTCCTTTAAGCACATTGCAACTGCTGGTTACCGTCAATATTCCTAGATAAATTGTTGGTGTACGCTGACGAATTTGCGCTTCGCAATGTTGAACTGAAGACGCTTATCGGATGCACACGCATAAGCCCCGTCGAGATCGCTCTGCAATGTCATGTCATCATCCGCTGTCTTGATATCATACAAAATTTTGACATCATCCGCAGCTAGTAAGGAATGTGACTGCAGTAAATTGGTGAGATCGTTAATGAATGTTAGGAATAAACGTGGCCTATGTACCGATCTTTAGGACATGCCGCACTGAACGTCAGTTGTGTCGGAAATGGAGCTGCAGGCACTCACAATCAGTTGACGTTGTGTGAGCAATTTGCTCATCCAGCCGAGCACAGGGCCATCCTTTACATGTCTTTGAAGCTTGTGAAGGAGAATGCAGTGGTCCAAATCATCGAACACTTTCAAGACGTCCAGGAAGACAACGTCGAATCTCACTCTGACATCGACTGACTCTATCCAGTTTACTAACGCTAGCAACAAATTTGTTGTGTGAGACCGATTTCGTCGGAATCAATGTTGCTGTGACATTAAGATGCTGTCGCTCTCAAGATATCCTATGAGCGCATCTAAATTATACCTCCAATTACATTGGTCAAAACTAAGAGTGATTAGACGGTATTTCCTGGGTTCCACATGATTATTATTTTGTCATTAGGGGTGACTACTCAATATTTCCGCATTGTGGGTCCTGCATTGTGTCGAGACGATGCTGACGTACCTGAGCTAGCGTTTCGGCAAGGTTTATGACCCCTCTCCTCAATGTCTTTGTTTTGGTGTCGTCCACGCCTGGTGAGCTGTGCACTCGCAAGGACATTAGCGTTTTCATCTTATCGACTGCTTTAAACGATACGTGGTTTAGATCTGGTAGCGAAAGGAGCTGTGTGAAAAGCGAGTGAAATGATTATTCATCCTGCAAAGTGTAGATGATATGTTGTCGAACCATCTTGGCCTTACCTTATAAGGTTTACACAAGACCATCTGTTGCACGTAAAATTGGGATACACGGTTGAACGCGGAGTTTTTTGACGTGTCCTAACAGAAACTTGAAAGTTGTACTGAGTTCTGTTAGTGACGCTGTTTGTCTTCGCCGACCAAATTGACGCAGTGGTTTTGTTGTATTGTGTAAGCACTCCAGGTCAGGTTAATTGGATAGACTTTGTAAGCTTTTCAGGTTGAATCCCTGAAGGGAACGCATTTACTTGTACGGCACCTTAAGAACGAATTTACTTCCTTCGGGCGTAAGAACTTTCTTTCTGATGCATTTGCCTCAAGCTTAGTGGATATGGTGACAAACACTATCCAGGTGACATTGGGTTTCAGCTCGGCCAGGAAGGACCCGTCGGTTTCTTGAATGAATTTTCACCACATATCGTAATGTGTAACAACGTAGGTTTCCACGTTGTTCCCACTGGTATTATCCGAGTAACAGATGTAACAAATGAGTAATCTCGCTTGAATGCTTCGGTCAAGTGGTGGATTTATGGTCACTATGTCGCAAATTAATTCCTCGTAGTAAAGCACAAAGTGCAAAACATAGTGGGTATCACCCTTTCAGAATCTCTTGAGAGAGGTAACAATGTTGTACAGGGGTACATCTATAATCACGTTTTGCAAAGCAACACTGAACTGCTCACTTTACGATGCTGGAAATTCGATTGCTTGCAGGTTGCAATCCCCCACCAGAAGGAGAAGACTGTTTAATAGTGCCGGTCGTCGAGTGAGTGTCTGTGCCGACCATTGCGGGATCGGTTGCTGGCCGCTTTTTAGGACCGATGACGCCGCCCATAGAGCCAGTGCAGGTTGGTGTATAGAGCTCCCAGTGCCAACAATATGTAGACCATCCTGTCATCCTTAAGTACCCGGTGGGTTTGGCATTGTCTATGTTCTGAGCTACTCGGTGACAGAATTGTATCGTTAAGTCGCTTGATCCGTGTTACCTTGTCTCCATGTGTCCGGGTGCCTATTGACTTTATACGAAATTCGCATGGCAGCATTTTACGCTTTTGTACCACATTTTGATCACACGTGCTGCAATAAAATTCGGAGTGCAGTGATACTTACATCGCTTTGGGACCACACCCATTGCAGTTAGGTGATAGCGGTAACTTTGATGTTGAATTAGCGCTAACACATTTCAAGGAGTGCACTTCACGAATACAATGCCATTCATCACGTCAAGCGCTTTATCCTCTAGCTCGCCTAATATCTAGAGCTCGGGGACACCGTGAACAAGGATAGATTTTGCGTCTTGTTGTTCATGGAAGTCATCCTGATTTCGTTTGCGTTTCTGGCGCTCCCTCTAAGGATGATTTAGAAAAATGCGAACAGTTCATGTGGTGGTGAGGAAGCGAGTGGCTGACGAGAGAACTGCCTATGAATCATTACTAACTGAAGTGTTAGCTTTAATAACCCCGGTGCACTGTAGTGTACGGAGTTTGTGTGTCGGACGAGGCGCATCATATCGACTGGTTTAGCTTGAACTCCAATTATTCAACACAGGGAATCCCACTGTTTTGCCGTCTAGCAACTTATGTTTTATGGAGTTCGCCTCGGATTCAGTCAGATTAGAGCATATAACAGTCAGAGAATTATGGCATTTTTTCACGTTCTCCTTTTTGGAGGGACCAGTGGTTGCCTTCTTCAGTTGGACAAATGATAAGGTCTTGAAGACCGTGGTGGCATTGGTAGCATAAACTCTTTTGGCAGTGGGAGTGGTTACGATGAGAGGTACTTCCGTCTTATGGGTAGCAATAGTGGAGACTTAGGTAGACAGCCGTTTACCAGTGATCAGTTTGGCGGGTGCTGCTGGTGAAGAATATGTAGCGAACGCATCTTTATGAGCAGCCGCTAGTGTCGGTATGGCTAATTATGGATCAGTACACTTACACTGCTCTGAATTGGAACTTGATTTGTCTGGTTCATGTGGGAAAGCTTCTACAGCTGCTGCTGGCTGTACGATATTTATCAACCTATCGCACCTCTGCCCCAACACAGTCGTACATCTGACGCGTGGAAGATATTTGTACTAAGCGTAAAACCATAAAGAATCGGTCGCACTATTATGTCTTTTCTATCTCGTTGAGACTTAAGTGAACACATAGGGAATGCAAGTATTTTCGGTAGTTTCTGCATTCTAGTTCAAATCGCACAAGCTTTACACATCTGTCTACGCCACAACTAACGTACGTTTCGAAGTTTTGAGTTTAGTTTTCCTTGAGCAAGCAGTACGTGCCATTGTGGCTGTCAGATCTGCGGAAGTCCTCCTTTACAACGTCTACACCGGTATGCTGAATCCAAACGCTGCCGGTCAAGCCAGTGTTCTAGCAGACACAGGATAGGTTGCTGTAGAAATAATTCAAGATGGCAGACACAGACGGAAGTTAGGCCAATCAATGCGACCTACGAAAATAGCCGGAGAGTATCTATTAAATACATTTAGGTGAAAAAATACACAAAAAGCAAAGTATTGTTGTTCAATTCACACAGAAAACACATATAACACAGTAATCCCAAAGCAAACCATCCCGTAAAACTGGCATTATTCAAGGCTTTTTTCATCGAACCATGTAAATGTGCCTTTAAACGATTAAAAAACTATGTACCGTAAATATTCTTTTGCCTAACATACGAATCGAAAGTGGATCGACTGATTGCACACATTGTATGCATGCATACTGGTTTCAAAAGTGGCCTGTGTTGCGCATTAAAAGCATATGTAGTCCCATGATTAAACGCGATGACGTGGTCTACTTCGTTGCTTCAGAACAAGCAGATGCGTGTTCGCTGATTTGTTGCATAGCTTCTGCCTAAAAGTATCATAACATTATGGTTACGTCTTGCTCTGGAAGCTGTAAGGAGAGAATTTCGAAAACCCTAACGGCGTTTGAGAGCACCCATGGTGCTGTTTATACCTCAGGAACGGAGAGTTAGGAAGAATTACTCGTAATTTTGCTGCATAGTAAAACTTGTGTCTATGAATTCATTGTACTTATATAAACGAAACCGCATGGATATTTTTCAATTATAACTCAGCTTATTCTAAATTTCCTCCAAACGCTCAAAAGAAAAGTAACATCCCAGAAATTGTGCGGTAGATGCAAATTCAAATAAAATAGAACAGCTAACTGGCACAATGCTAATAAGTTACCTAACTACGCTCATTATACCGCAGGTAACAATCTCTCACTAACACTAAGCTAGCCTACTTGACTTGTAAGTTAGCAAATACTTAATACGTATGAACTCATATTTCCTTGTTCTTTGACGATCACAGGTGGCAATGGAACAATGGAACAATGGTTTATGACGGGTATAAAAGCAATGCTTGACAGGTCCCGTAGGATGATGAGAATTAACATCGTAAAATTAAAAATCGTATCGATGAAAGTACGTGTGAAATGCATGACTCACCAAGGGATTGGAGATGCACATAAACAAGTAATGCAATAGGAATTTTAAGTGGATTCCGTTCACGTTCGTTGTTCACTAATACCATCATCCGATGGTCGCACGTTATATCACATAGTGCAATCGTGTCAGAGTTTCGTCAAGGCGTTTTTTGAAAAGGGATAGGGTGGGGGCGTTAATTACATGTTCTGGAAGGGCGTTCCAAGGTTGTGACACTCGGAGGGAGAAGAAATTGCGTCGACATTCCAGTCGACTGTACTGTGTGATCAACTTAAACTGATGACCTCTTAGGGATGCGTTTTGACTACGTTTCAAAAGGGAATGACACGTGTGGTTGGGGGTTCTCAGTATCCGGTACACCAATATGAGATCGCCTCTCAAACGACGGTAACGTCCACTGTATAAGCTAAGAGTTTTCAGCCTGAGTGGGTAGGGAAGGCTGGAAAGACCTTTGACGTATTTTGTCGCTCTGCGTTGGGCAGTATCGAGTGCAGTGAGGTGGCACTTCTGCCATGGTTGCCACGCTTGAATGGCGTATTCTGTGTGCAGTCTAACACAAGCGCTAAGCATTTTCGGAAAGATTGAGGCGTCAAACTTCCCAAACGCTCTACGCAGAAGACCAAAGTGTTGGTTTGCTCTCTTGGAGGCCTTTTCGGTCTGCATTAAGCACCCAAGATCTTCTTGTACAAGCACGCCAAGATCGCACTCATGAGAGGTCCGCTGTAGAATGTCAGGTCCTAAGCGGTAGTTATACGCACTCTGATGGCGTATGCTCAAGATTTTGCACTTTGTGGTGTTGAACTGTAGCATGTTCTCGTTTGACCACTTGTATGCTTTGTCCAAATCATCCTGCAAGGCTGTGTGATCCTCTCCTGAAGCTATGGCACGCCATATCTTTAGGTCATCTGCAAACAGCAGAAAGTTGGAAGATAGTGCAGCTGCAAGATCATTTATGAAAACAATGAACAAGCGAGGCCCGAGTACCGAGCCCTGAGGTACGCCACACTGAACTTCGATTGGTTCCGACAGGGTATTTCGGACTCTCACATTCAGGTGACGTTGAACGAGAAATTCGCCTATCCATCCTAGAATAGGATTGCCGATACCACAATGCTGCAGCTTGTTCAGTAAAATCTGATGGTCCAGTCGGTCGAATGCCTTAGAGAAGTCCAAGTAGGCTACATCCACTCCGACTTCGGCGTCCACAGACTCGGTCCAGTTTGAACGAGCAATCAGCAAATTAGTTGTGCAGGACCTGCCTTGGCGAAATCCGTGCTGCTCCGGAACGAGGATGTTGTTTTTCTCCAGGTACTCCATGAGGGCCTCGGCTACAATGGACTCCATGATGTTGGAGATTACCGGAAGAAGGGTAATCGGACGATAATTAGTTGGATCTGCACGGCTACCATTTTTGTGGATTGGAGTGATGATCCCGTGCTTCCACATCGTTGGGACGTGCATCTCGTTAAGGCATCGCTGAAAGAGTGTCGCCAAAGGTTCAGCTAAGCTCGTGGCGGAAACTTTCAGCGCTTTCGGCCGAATGCCGTCCGCACCCGGGGAGGTAAATTCGCGCAACGACATCAACCGCTTCAATACAGCTGCAGTTCTGAAGGAAATGTGGTTAAGGCCTGATGGCGGAATAAGTTGCCTAGATATGGTGCAGGATGTTTGCACACACTGGAAAGTGCGGCCGAAGTGTTGTCCTAGGACGTTCGCCGCATCCTGTGCCGTATGTGCTAATCCGAAAGCTGTGCGCAGAGCCGGAATTCCGCGCTTAACGCGGCGAAGCTTATTTATGTGTCTGTATAGTAGCTTTGGGTTAACGCAGAACTTTGACACAAGATCTTGTTGGCTCTTTACGTTATCCTCCCTGACGAGTGTGACACAGTGGTTTCTTTGTGTAATATAAGTGTTCCAAGTATCCTCGCTCGGAGAGGCTATATGGGCGCGCCATGCCAGATCCCTCAATCCCATGCATTTCCGGGTCCTGCTTCTGAGAAACGACTTCGCCTTGTCGGGTCGGGGGATTTTAGTTTTAGATGCCAATGCTACGAGCGTGTTAAATTTGTTGACAAATTTCAAGCACGCCACTTCTGGGGACCACTCAGTTAAGAAGGACCAGTTCGTAGCACTAATGAGTTCTGCCAGGTTATCGTAGTTGGTTAAGACGTAAGATTCCACGTTGCTTTCATTAGGATAATCTGCATAACACAAGTATTGAAACAATAGTGTCGCATGATCGCTGCGGCCCAAGGGAGTGGATGTGGTTACTACGTCAATTCTCAGTTCCTCATTGGTGAAAACGAGGTCCAAGATGGCCGGTTTGTTTCCTGTCCTGAATCGCGTTGGGGATGTGACATGGTTGTACAGCGGTGATCCTGCAATTAGCTCTTGTAGATCGGCTTTGAATGGTTAACTCATGGTGGCTGGGGTTTCTAGGCCGTGCAGATTGAAGTCCCCTACCAGCAAAACATGACTGTATGACCGTTCCAGTAAATTCTTCAAAGCAGGAGACAGGGCCTTGTCCATTTCTATAGTGGACATTGGTGGACGATATACGATGGCCAATAAGCATTTATCGCCGTGCTTTAGGTGTAGGCAGCACCATAAGGAGTCTACGGTTTGAATCCCAGGGTCGTTCATGAGCTCGATGAGAAGGTCTGAACGGTAGTAGAGAATTACACCGCCGCCCTTGGTGGGTCGATCGTTACGCAGTAGTGACATGCCAGGTAGTTCGATCTCAGCGTCACTAATCATGTCGTTCAGCCACGTCTCAGTTATCATGATGAGGTCCCAACACATTGAGATATGACGAGATCGAAGTTCTGCCAATTTGCTTAGAAGCCCTTGGGCGTTTGTATAAAGGCAATTGAGAACTACGGATGTTAGAAGCGTGTTTGAACATACGTATGTTTTCCGAGAATTTACGCCGACCCTTGTTGGGTCGGCTGAGGGACGTTTTATTGATGTGTCTCTTCCAAACTTCCCGGGGCCGTTACGGTGGGATACCTACAGCGCCCTGAGTCGATCTGCAGCAGACTGTCTTTTCCTTCTTCATCGAACGGCTGGGGCGTTTCATTGTGTTCCGGTACAGAAATGCAGACAGCGGGGATCGCGACTACTTCTTGCTGGTTTCGTGTTCCCTTATCCATTGGTGGCCTGGTTCCAACCGCTTTCAGACGTATTTCTGATGGCAATTTGGTGCGGAACTTGTGCCAATTCCCGAGCACTGTTTCAACCATTTGTTTGGAGTAAAGCAAGACTTTAAGCACTCGTGGTCCACTTCCTTTGTAGTTTGGCGATTTGGATAACCTCGATGTTGAGCTGGCAATTACGTCGTGGAGAGATAGTGCTTCGCGGATATACCGCCACTCTTCCAAGTCATGAGCTTTGACCTGCGACTCTTCCGGTGCCTGTGTTTCGGGGACACCATGGACAAAGATGGATCTTTCATCAGTTTGCTTGCGGTGTTCTCCGGGATTTTGTTTTCGTTGTCGACACTCACTCCAAGGTATATCCGGGAATATGCGAACTCCGCATGATGAATCACGAAGACGGTGAGCTGACAAGAGGACTGTCTCTGCTTCGTTCCCGGACTGCAATGTCACTTGAAGTAGTCTCGGCTCGCCATAGTGAAGTGAGTTGGGGTGGCGGATGATACGACATAAGCTAGCCTGTTTAGGCTGCATTCCAATTGCTCGGCATATGGATTCCCACTGTTTCATGTCGTCCGGTAGTCTATCTTTGATAGAGTTTGCCTTTGACTCAGGCACGTTAGAGCATATTATCTTCATCGAACTCTGCATCTTCTTGGATTTCGTACATTTGGATTTCGGCATGCCTCCTATTACCGGCGGCGTGGGGGGAAATCTTTTCGTTCAGCATATGTATGACATTCAGGTTCTCAAGTTCAAAGTAACAGACAATTAAATTGGCGTTGCTAAAATGGAGTCGCAGTTGCATGATTCCAGCCACCTGGAACCAGATAACCAATATTGGGAAACTTGTTTCCACGGTTGGTCTTGAGAGGCCAACCAAGTGGATATAATGTACAGGGTAGGTACTACTGGACGAAACTGGACCTTAAGGTGGTGCGACGGTTTTTGTGCCTCAACGATCCTTTGAGCTATGTTTGGTGGAGTTTATTTGCATCTATTGATCCACTCACACCAGATTGGTCAATGATTTGAGGCCTGACAAACAGTCTGCTGATCCTCCAGGTAGGGGGTTAGAGTGAGTATGACTCCTTGCTCCATAAAACGGGCTCTCATTAGTCCAATGCCAAACCCCCCTGCCGTGCGGTAAGATTTTATATCCAAAGGCTTAACTTGAGAGCCCTAATCGTTTTTCTGTCCAGGTATAGGCAACCTGACAGTATCCTGCACACGTAATACAGTGAACCGTTCTTCGAAAGCTCTCTTGATGCGCTTGATATTGCAAAGGATAATCAACGAAGGCCTATCTGTTGCTTCAAGAAGGGTGGATAGGGGTTTGGATGCTACTGTTTAGAGAATTCACTACTTATCCCCGCCCTGGCGCTTCGCCCTCATCCAAGTCCCGTTCGAACTTCACACTTATCTCCCCGGTTTCAATCCCCTAACGATTGACCGTCCTTTCTTTTGAATAGTCGATTTCTTCTAGTTTTAACTCACAAAAAATCGCAGGGCGCCGCTCCATTTTAGTCAACAATTCCTTGTTCAATCCAGCGGGCAACGGCAGTTCATCTTTTTCTAGTTGTAATCCTCGATCCTCAATAAAACTGGCGTGCCTCTGCGTGCGCACTTTGCTAATGATTAGTCAACAGGTAGAACTTGCTCGCAGGTTAGGGACCCTTTTGATCGATATATGTTCTTTATCAAAAAACACGCCTGCAAAATACAAACATCTTGCTTACCCTGCGATTCTCTATATACGACATTGGCGGCTTAATATTATTACACCTGTCTGGGGATGATGCCGCATAAATACCGATCAAGCCGGCGTCCGCATTTGTTTGAGTCTCCGGGGATAAGCTGCCCTGATCAATTTGATCCCAATCAAAATGCGGATGTGCGCCGTTTGATTAGCTATTCCGTTCCAAGCTTCGAAGTCCCGCGGGGACAAACGGTTTTTGCTTGCCATAGCGGCCTACGCGCCTGCAAACTGTGGCCATGATTCGGTGAAAGATGATTTTTATCACCAGAGTAATGATATTCATTACAAAAGAATCACGAATCCTGTGGTGTTGGCTGGTGACCTAAGTGCCCATGTTAGAAATCTCTCTTCTGATGAGCTTTATCTTAGCAGCCAATATGGTATAGGCCCCCGTAGTGATAACGGAGAATGAGAGCTATGGATGTGTGATGATGCTTGTCTCATTCTCGCGAGCACAAACTTTAGACGCAGCATCCGCAGAAGAGTAACTTAGAGCCCACCAGTCTCGCACCAGCTATGGACGCAAATCGTGATCAGTAACCGCTGGATAGGCTGGGCTAAATACTGTTTCTAAATTTGGAGCCTGAGCGTGGACTCTGATCAGGCACTTCTTTGCGTCAACTTCAGGGTGCCTTTCGGTTGATGTTGACAGATGTTGATGTTGATGTTTATAGATTGATATTAGCCAGCTGTCAAAGTCAGGTGTTATGAGTGGGTATCAAAGTACGCTGGCATCCGGATTAAGTAAGTGTCCACTAAACACAGTCGAAGATCACCGGATGTATATTCGCCAAGCGTTACTGTCAGATGGCTTGTCTTCATGTGGCAAATTAAATTGTCAAACTGGAAATTGTGTCCAAACTATGTCTCTGAAACTTTTGGATGCTCCCCGACGTATTACGACTGGAAGCGAATATAGTGAGACTCGTAAAATCTTTAGGCGTAATCTGTGCTAGTCTAAAGAGAGACCGCGAAGCCTGGTGTTCCCATCGTGTATTGGAAATGGAAACGGTCTCTGTTGTTAGTAAGCATCACAAGTTATCCCGTCTGATAAGTGAAACAAACAAAAAGGATACACGGTGTTAGCGAGACTATTCGCGACGAGAGTGAACAGCCGCTCTAGTGCTTGCCAAAACGATTGCAGCGTTTGGCTGAACACTTTGCAACGCAGTTTAACCAACCGGATTTACCGCTTTCTCTTTCGGACATAGTGCATTTCTCCATGGGCCATCATCTTGGAATCGCCCTCACACGCATAATTTGAGGTAACATCAGGCTGTTGAAATTAATTAAGGCCGTAAGGTTGATAATATCTTCCTAACCGTCTTCAAGTTCGTGGGATTAATCTAGTAAAACCTTGGTAAAGGGAGACTGGCCCGAAAAATTTGCAGCCGCTCTGTCATAGTCCCAATTTTCAAAGGAGGCTCCCGTTTGGAATAGGAAAATCTGAAGTGGATCAGCATGAGCTCAATTGTATCTAAATTGCTTTTATCTGTCGTTCTCCACCGACTGACTGGCATTCATGAAAGCCAGTTCCATGAACAGCGAGCCAAGTTTCGCCGGGGTCCGTGCTCCTATAATCACAGCTTCACTTTGTGTCGATTGCTGAAGCACGGCCATGTTTATTGGTGACCCACCGTTGTTTCGTTTTTTAAAACAAACCACACCTTTGTTTCAGTTGTTCGATCTGTCACTTGGGACTGTCGGTTGAGAAAAGCTGTGTCTGATAAATACGTAAACATTAGTAAAGCGTTGTATGCATATATTTCAGGCAGAGTTCGGGTTTATGGCATTCTGTCGCCGCCCTTCAGTATCAACAGCTGTGTGAGACAAGGTTGACCGCTATATCCTTTGTTTTAACTTCATAAGTGACGAAGTCATTGAAACCGCATTCGCTGGACACGACCTAGAAGGTGTGCAGCTAGTCTCGGAAAGCTGTGCAGTGGGCCTGATCTTAGAACACCTTTGGTCACATTCTTTAGTAAATTACAAGCAAGCTCATAGAAAAAACCTGAAAAGCTTTCTTAACAGAACCCCTTTGATAAAACTGAGGAGAATTTGTAGGCACCTCCAGTACGCCCAACTACATTCATCTAACAATGCCACATATTTAAACCATTGTTTGCTAATCATAACGATGTTCAAACACAGTAATTTAACTTTTAAGATGCTCCTAATGAAAGCATTTCAGGGAGCTGTACAGGAACAATGCATACAAGCAGTATTTATATATAAGTTACATTTGCAGCACATAAGCTCATAATTGAATGCATTCTCATCAGCATTTTGCTAGATTAGATTTTACTTTTTGAGAAAAATGTATAACATAGTTAAATAACTAGGATATTTATTTTACATACTACCTCAAGACTAGACTAGCTTGTTTTTAAAACATAGGCAGCAATAATTTACAACCAAATAATGCTCGTAAGCCCAAAATCAAGAATGCAAGTAATTCAGTTAGCGAAAACCAAGGTGAGAACTTAAGCTCTGGTTATAGTAAGAAGTTAAACTCCCTGCTCAAGTGCTTTGTAGTGCCGAAGCTGCAGGTTACTTAGAATTAATAAATTCTATGTTGACGAATCTGCTTGATATTTTACGGAATGCCTTGCATTTTTTTCAAATTTGGCCATTATAGTGTACCGTTGTTTAAATGTCAGGGTTTTCCAAATATGTAAACTATAATAATAGTCTGCATTGTTTGCAATCGTGGAAACGTCCGTTGAGCGTTGTAGTTTACCAACAGAAATACCAACTATATTATTGCAAACATGGTAATGTTGCTAGCTGTATACCTGCTAGTCCTTATAGTAAAGAATGTTTGTATTTTGATGACAGCGCTTTTGATGTCACCCCATATGGTCATGTTATTCCCGAAGCAAAGCATTTGCCATGTAAAGATCAAGCTTTTCTCTACTGAAAGTTGATTCTAGTTTTAAGGATAGAGGAATTGTCAGTTTAAAAAGTATCAGCGAATTCAACGCTATCATAAGTGGGGTATATGCATTTACCGAAAAATACTTTACCTGCGTCTGCTTATGACCTACGGGCACAAATGTTCGCTTATCAAAATAGGTTCATCGTGATCCACCGTCAGTGTTACGATACAAGGTATCAAATTAAAGACACCTTAAAATGTATACTAACGGTTGCATGACAAGTACGAATGGAACGTTTATTTGTAGGCAGTTAGTAAATATTTCCTCCCGGGGTTCTGCGGTTTACGCACAGATCACTTGTTATAGCCTAGTGTTAGACTGGGGTAATATGATGTTGACCACTGAGCTGTGAAACTGAGCTGGTAGTCAAGCTACACTCTGCCGCGGATTAAGTTGCAAATATTATTCTTAGCAGGACGAATCATACAATATAAAGCGACGTAAGCATTGATAGAAAACAGTACCCAACTAGACCAAAACAGTCTGCTATCGTCATCTAATAGGAACTTACAAAATTAATGCACATACACTTTGATGTTTACAGTGCTTCATGCTCTGTTTAATTTTAATCTAACTGTTAGTTCTATTGGTCCAATTCTACATGCTAAGACTTCAACAATGAAAGCCACGATATCTCCAATGGCAATCTCTTGTGAATTTTGGAATTTTTCCTGAAGTTAGTGCATATGATCAGTTGGTTTTATAATTTGATAGGCTGATTCAATCTGAAGTGGCAGAGTTTAAAAGGTAACAAACTCTCTGTTTGATAACCATGGAAATGAGGATAGGTAATCTTAACAAGTATCCGCAAGGTCTTAGACCATGAGTAGACTAAGTTATCATTATATATACAAGTTTATAAATATATATGGTTGTGTGTCCGTACTTGGTTACGCTGGGGACAGCAGACGATTCCATTAAAGAATACTTAGCGGTGGATGTATTATATCACATATTATCGATCCATATGTAACATGTAGGGTGGCTCTAAATTCCTAAGCTCCTCTTTGGTTTATACTAAATAGTTTGTTGTATAGTTTTTAAAGTTAATTAACCATACATCAAAAAAGCAACTGATGTAAAAATATGGTTCAGCAACTAGTAGAACTAAAATGCCTTTCAAATAAGATTAGGTTTAAAACCATTTAGCGGGGGAATAAATCCGTTGATATTCAGTTATCAAAACGTTAATCATTTTAAGGCGGTTAACGGCTAGATTAAAACCTACTGGCTACTATCATAAAGTTACACAAAGGACTTTATATTTCGATGGAGGGTTTTATTCGCTCACTGGATAGCATGGAAAATAGCAAATCAGATTAGCTCCAAAATATTAGCAGTACGACTTGTATGCAAATGCAACCATGATTTGTCTAAACCAAGCATACGGTTTACAGGGCGAAAATCAACTTACATCCTTTTAACCAATTCTACTTTACCAAAATACTTTAAGCTTATTTCTACTGGATAGCATTTGCAGTATTACTGATGTGCAGCATGAATAATCTTTGATACAATGACTTTGATAAAAGAGTTACCATCCATTTTGCATAAAACATTGATTTCGGAAAATTCACCCGTATTTGTGGAGAAGATTTTTTCCCTCAATTGAGAGGACTCTGAGAAGAAACTATTCATATTGCTTTAGACAGAACGTTTATCCAACGTACTATGCTTTTATTATCTTCGATTGTTAGTTGCTTAAGAAAATAACTCACCAATCTTCAAAAATCATGCATTTGGATTTACACGGCTTTTTGTTTAAAGTTGAGAAAAGGAATTCTGGTTAAACTGAAGTATGATACAGCATTAGTTTGTGTCCATCATGTATAGTCAAATAAATCAGCGAGTTATATGCACTGATTATATCGGCAAATGTACTAGTGTTTTCGTTAAGCGAATCCGTATTAACAAATTCACCTAGATGCCACTAACTTATTACTCCGTCACTCGGCTAGATTAATCACAGTCCACATATGGCGAAAGAAGCGATATATTTAGCAATCAATTTTTTCGATCCCTCAATCTGAGTTCATTCAAACGGTTTATGCAATGTCTTCCACAGCATTCATATTATCTGTGTAAACATTTTAGCTTATTTCTCCTATAGTAGGACAAAATATATTTGACCGATGTGGTAAACCTCACCGATTGTCGAAAAAATTGATACTTAACAGCTGCAGCCTGGTGCAACTGATGAGGTGTACAGTGTTATCCATAAAATGGCAATGATGACCAAACTGCAATAGAACAAACATCTGACATCGAAAAGCAAATTAATAAATACACATGATTCTTGATTTTTGGTCTCCGGCTCTTAAGCTGCAATTTTGTTTAAAATGCGTGTTTGGAGAAAAGGTTGTTCCGTCTCAATATGTAAATGCTGTCTACTTATCCTAGGATATTGATTTAGTTTATCGCTTTGCTAAATCGCTAAGTTAAATGATATTGAACCTAAGAGAGTGCTAACTACCAGTACTTTAAGAAAAGCACGAAATAACCACATCCACATTAAAAATAACGTTACTATTTCAGTAAGTGTAATCATCTATCCATACAAGGAAACGTAGTACATTTTTAAATTCCAAAATTCACCAGTTAGGCAGATGGCGGGACACGTTAAGCTAGCAGTTGTTGTTGGATAAATACAGTCATTTCTTCAAATAATGGTAAATGCTTTATCCTTGCCCTGTTTTACTATACTGGGTTAAAACATATGTGAATCTGAGGCATGGTCTCAACTAAAATAGCAATCCTCAATGGTCATTTTGCTCCTCCCAAGTTCGGCTTCTCAACAGTATGTAGGTGACACCGCCCACAGTGTCATAGACGCAGAATTTAAGAATGTAGTGTAAATTAATGGGCACTCACATATTTCCAATTTCGGTGAATGTGTTGACCTTGAATTTGTGCACTAACCAATATCTGCAGCAAATCTCATACCAAATTTAATGATATTCTATTATGTTATTGCAGTGTTTAATATAGATTTCTCTTAAATGAACGACGCAGTACTTTGATGATCCGTTCCAATATTTACAAGTATTCCGAGTTAGTTTTTAACTTACTGCTTTACTTAGAAAATTGATATTCGAAACATTAAAGCTAAAAATTGGCTGTCGTATTGAACTCATTTTCTTCAGAGCATGAGTGGCTTTTCATCTCAAACAATTTTCAGCTTGTTGCATGTACGATGGAACTTATTTCGATTTAAAATCCCGTAATAAGTTTGCTGCATTTGCCGCCTAACACACTGAAGCAAGTCGGTACGTGTGCCCGGTTAACATACCATGCGTCGATTTCACCTTACTGATCTGTATGATGCTCATGTATGTCCCAATTGGTGCAGCTAGGTAACCTATTTCATTGTGCCGCTTATCATTCGCAATGCCCCGTGTCCTATTAACATTAATGGGCGCAGAGTTTGCTGTCGACGCAACAAGTTTTCACTGAAATGCAGCCTAAAGCTATTTCCGTTCATTTATTTCGTGCTGCGGTTGTTTTGACGAAGCGAAACAGAAATAATCAACAGATCCATTGATATTCTTCAAGGCCAGTCTAAAAGCGGAAAGAGGCCGGAGCATATGTTTGCTGCATTTAAGAGCTTGTCTGTTGCTAACGTCATCAACAAAAACTACGAAAATATACGCGTTTTATATTACATGATTCATGTGTTTCCAATCCACATTTTCTCAAAAGATGTTCTTTTTTGTGCACGTAAAACGAATACCAGTTTTAGGAATCCTGCTATTTAAAACTGTGACATCTTGCAGAATTTTTCAGAACGGTGACATGTATATTTTGCCTAAGGGTAAGCTTTACGAGGTCACTGCAAGAACATTCCATACCACAAATCGGAAATCGCTTGACTCTAAGTATTTATTATTTTATTGTGGCTTTAACATTTATTTATAATTGACGCAAGGTATATGCTGATTGGGGAAATGGTATATAACGGTTATAAAATGGTATGGTTGACATGTCCCTCAGGGTATTCGTAGCAAAAAATACAAAGTAAAAGAACAACGCAAGTAAGAGGTCGCGTGACTTGTGATATTCACCAACGGATCGGATTAACAAGTGCAAGTATTTCTACCTGCAAATTAGAAGCCTTATAGTACTTTAAATGTTGGTGTGCATTAATGCCATCATGGGCTATATCACGCAGCGTAAACGTGTCAATGTTTCGTCAAGGCGTATTGAATAGGAATAATGTATAGGTATTAACTGTATGCGCCTGGAAGGCGTTGCAGTGTTCTGAAACTCGGAGGGGAAAAAGATTCGTCGACATTCCAGCCGGCTTTATTGCATGATGAAATTTACTTGATGGACCCTCAAATATGTGTTTTGACTGAGTTTCACAAAGAATGGCATGTGTGTTCGGGTTTTCTTAGGATATGTTACGTAGACGCCGAAAACCTCCTCTGTAAATATTTAATGTACTCGTCGTGATTGTGTAGGGTTGGTGAACAAAGCTCTGACGTTATTCGTCATATTTCATTGTGGAGGATTGAGCTAGGTAAGGCAATGTATCTGGTAGGACTACCAGGTTTAGTAGTTATTCTGCTTGCGGTCACACACGTAATCATTTCCTGAAAGACTGAGGCGTACAAATTCCTGAACGCCATGTTCACAATGCCGAAGGGCAAGTTTTCATTCGTTGGTGCATTCTCAGTATGCCACAAACAACCAGTTTCAAAATACCCAAGCACGCCGTGAAGACACTCATAAGAAGCCCGCTGTCTAAATTGTGGTGCTATCCTGTAGCTATGAGTAGTGCGATGGCGTATGGCCTTGGACAGCAGCACGTAAAAGAGGAGCCATAAGTACGCTTTATCCAGTTCATCTTGTATGTATGCGCGATCTCCAATGTAATGACAGCAAGCCCCATCTATATAGCATGAGCAAATAGTAGGAAGTTTGAAGATACCACCCTCGCGGAATCAGTTTGAAAGACAAGAAATAGGAGTGTCCAAGTACCTACCCATTGGTGAGGCCGAGCTGAACTCGATTAGCTCCGACAAAATTTTGCGAACGTTTTTATTCAAGTGACGTTGAATGATAATATCTCTTATCTGGCTCAAAACGAGATATTGGTTTTCCTACTTTGGATATTGCGCAGTAGAATACTTTGAAATATCTAAGTGTGCGACATGTTCTCCTACAACAACATCCATATATTCCGCCCAGCCTTATCAAGCTACAAAACAGATTAGCGAAAAAGAACCAGTTTGGCAAAATCCGTGCTGCTGAAAGAACATCTAGTTACTCTTGAGATACCTCATTAGCATCTCAGCTGAAAGAGTATTAATAGATGTTTGTCTGAACTCACGGCGGCAAATTTCAATATTATCGAGAAAATGAATTTTGCAAAAGTCAGCTGTACTCACGCAATCAGCTGTGGGTTTGAAAGATATATGCTTGCTGCCTTAAATTGACATGAACTACCTAGGCATGATGTAAGACAATTTCACACTTGTGGAAATGCAGCCAGCTAGTTGGGCTGTCTTTTTTGCCCTTTGTGCTCACCCGCATCCTGTGTGCAGAGCGTGTTCCGTACTCAACCACGCGAAGTTTGCTTAGTGTCTGTACAGTAACGTTTGGTAAGAACAGCATTTTATCAAAAGGTCAATTTGGTTCATTACTTTATCATCTAGGACGAGTTTAGCGAAATAGTTCCGTTGTGTTGCTTATGCAATCTAAGTGTCCTCAATCGGAGAGCCTCTGTGGATGAGCCATGTCTAGCTCCTCAATGCTATGAATTTCCGAGTCTTGCTACTTAGGAACGACTTCATCTTTATGGGTTGTTTGATTTTGGATTCCGGTGTGCCCGCAACAAGCCCATGGGAATACTATTCATATATGCAACAGTTGTGTTTGTTTTGCTGTATCGTCCAACAAACTGAATCCAGGCGTCGTTAGGTAAGTCACCAATCTATAATTCCTATTCAGTCCTCTCAACTGGGTCTTTCAGGACGTTGTAATGTGTGATAATGCACATTCGTTCCGCTTGTTCCTCTGAATATTCAGCGTAGCACCTAGTTATAAAGTATTTTTACATGATCGCTTAACATTAGTGGGATGTCTATAGAAGGCCTTTTGAACATGGTTTCTTATTTGTAAATACGGGTTTAAGTATCGATGGTTTGTTATCAGCTTGGTTCCTGGTAGGTGATTTCATGTGATTGCAAGCATAATATTTGAGATAAAGTTCTGCAGTTCAGCTTTGTAATTAGTGCTAGTGGATGCCGAGAATTTTAAGTCCTGCACGTTAAAGTAGCCGGAGATAAGAAAGTGGCTGTAAGTTTGGGGTAAGCAATTCGATAGGGATGATATTAGGCGGAAATCCATATCCGGTGTGGACAAAAGGGGTAGGATAAACCACTGATACGAAGCAATTTACAGTATATATGAGATGTAAGCGCCACCATAGTGAATCGGTGACCCGTGTCCCAGATCATCTAAAGGCTTGCATTCTAAGCCGTTACGATAATCTAGGGCAGCACCATCTCCCCTGCTGTGACGATAGTGTCGTAACAGTGACATTATCTGCATCGTGATCCCGGCATCCGTGACCTCTGAGTGTAACGAAGTCCCAGTAATGAAGATGGGGTCCCAAAGTCTGTTCCCTGGCAAAACCAAAGTTCGGCAATCTTGCATTTGTATACATGCAGGGAAGAGTTTTACTTCTTAGCAGTGACCCAAAACACTTTTGGCAAGGATTAGAGTTTGTGCCGGCCGTTGTAGTATCGGTTACTAGTCGCTTTTGTTGGTATTATTGGCGTTCGCTTGGATTTATTGTCAGTGGCAGCGTGATTTGCTCCCCTGAAAGTTCTGTTTGCACAATACGTGAGGGGTGGACGCAATATTGAGCAGGAAATTCCTTACTTCCCTCAGACGCTTTATTGTGAATTTCGGATAAGATCGCTACTAGGTTTGCCTGCTGTGTTGATGCTTTAAATCGAAAGACAATTTCGGTCGCCACTTATAACCGGAGCTACGTTGATAGTCCGATGCATATTGAGTGTAACTGTTCCACTAGTATAAGTGTCATCTGCCTATTCGGTAGCACAACCTTTTAGCACCCTTTTATCCCGTTGATCTTGACAGCCTAGAGAGCGAAGTAGCTATAAAGCAATTCAGGAGCAGGGTCTCACGAACGTAGTGCAACTGCTCTTGGTCGTAATATTTTGCTTCCTGTTCATCATGTCCATGAGACTGGGGGACGCCGTAGAAAACAACGTTTCTGGCGTCGGTGTTAAGCGGGAACTCTTCTAAGCTCTGCATCACTGGCTTGCGCTTTTTCCATGGAACGTCTGGAAAGACGTAGACGTAGACAAAACCGAATTTGTTTTGTAGACGAGCAGTCAAATGCAACGCTGATTGCACCTTATCGATAGAGTTTAGCAAAACTCGAAGAAGACTGGCTATGCCAGAGTGCTTGGAATTCGGTTAGCAGGTGATCTTCGTATAATTGGAGGTTTGGATTAGAATACCGAGATGGTTATTGTATAACAATAGTTCAGTACATCTACCTGTTTCCCTTAAAATTATTCGATGTTGACAGCGGAAAGTTGATGTATATTGCTGATTTGGTATCCAAAATTTCTGGGTGTCTTTCCTGGGAGTAGGTACATCAATTGCAAGTCCAAAATATTTACATGCATACAGGCAGCGTTGTCTTTCACATTATTGTTGGTTATGGTAAAGGAAACAGTAGTGACTGATTTTGGAGTGCACTTTGATACAGCAACAGCCCAGATGCTACTTGGGTTTGTGGGAAATTGTTATAAATGGGCGGAGTGTAAAATGTTCGGGTACGCTTGTACCAATTGGATTATTGACCATGTTTACAGGAGCAACTGTATTGGTTTAACATATAGTCTCGTTGAGTTGGCTGGCAGTGGAGATCTGTGGAAGAGCACGTCTCATATATTATGCTATGCTTATTCCTACTAAAGCTGTTTTTGTGTCCAGCAATTCAGCACTACTTCTGCAATCCCATCATACTTATTTTACGGAGCAATTGCGCTTTAAAGAGTGAGGATGTATTACACTCCATACATAATTAATCTGAGTTTCGCCTGACGCTGATTAGCCTACACTCGCTTGGTTAGATTTCCCGCAATTGCTATACAAATAGATCGAACAACTTTCAAATGCAACCCTTATGTTGACCAATTTGTGGCACGTTCCACAGGCGCCTTTAGGCATCGCCGCTCAAGTAACAGCACTCATCAGACTACGTGAAACTTTAATGGTTAGTCCAAACCAGGATACTGGATTGCTTTTTCAAGCGTCATGGTCAATCAGCCGAGACAGACCACTGTCAAAATGCCTTCCTCTCACTTTGCGTTCGTGGGCAGTTTGTCGGATTCAGCGGTGTACACACAGGCCCACGAGACCGCGTGGTGAATTGACCAGGTCAGGTTGCGCGACGATGAGCGCAGGGCGTTGGCAAGCGTCCTTAAGTTTCTCAGAAGCGATATTTAGTGAGTTAAAGAATCAAAACGTCTCGTAAATGTAAACTTAAATTTGGGGAAACCGCTGCGTCGTTGGGTTGCGACGCGCAACCTCTATTGAAAATTAGGCGTACTTTAAGGTAAAGCTCGTTACACTTTGAGGTAACGTTCGGTCATTCCGATCGTGAGGACTGAATTCGGAACGGAAAAATTTCAGCGTTGCTTCTCCCAACACTGACACACCACGACTGTGGTCTCGTCCTGGTTGGACTCATCAGGTGGCGATAGCCTGAGCTAGGCTGGAACTAAGAGGAAACTTGCCGTTGTTCTAAGCATTCCTCGCGGATTTCAGTAGCATTGTGTTCAGTGTGTCAGCCGTGAAATACTAAGCTCTGAATTCCAGCCTTCCTCAGGCTAAGGCCACCTGCTGACTCCCAACCAGGACGAAACTGCGGTCGTGGTGTGCCAGTGTTGGGACGATCAACCTCGAACTATTTCCGTCTCGTAAGTTTGATATGCTACGGCATGAGGCGCTAGATGTAAGATCGTTCCAGATTCCACAGCCGCTGCAATAGAACGATGCAGAAATACTTCTCGAAAACTTTAAGAAATATGTGATTTCACAATCAGAACTCGACGAATAACGTGCCAACACTGAGTGCGGGATTACGGGTATGATCAACTAATGTTAGACCCAAGTGTTGGAAAGCAGTGAGTATCGCTCGTCAAACTGTTTCGAAAGAATGGACGCACTGGTATGTGTGCAACTAAGTGGAATGACCGCAGCGAATAAAGCGAGAGCCGATATAAAGTGCGGCCGAGTGCAACAGATTCTGGAGTTTTCGTCTAGAAAGACTGGCTTGTAAAATCAATGAGATCGGAAAAGTTGTCTTTTTTAGTATTGATACTCTGCGTAGCACAAACAGTGGATCGATAGTGTCCCATTATGGATGTGAACTATGTCATTGCACAATTTAAATACTTCGATCATGATTTCCTTGTTGGTAAAAACATGGTCCAAGTTTGCTGCTTTGTTTCCTGCCTGAACCTGGTTGGAGAAGAGCCATGGATGTATTTCAGTACACCGACAATTTGCTCTCACAGTTTCATCTTTAATTGCTAACCGAGAGTGGCCGGAGTTATAGGAGTTGCAGGTTGAAGTCCCTTACTAGAAGAACGATGAGGTGAGATTGTACTAGTAAGTACTCCATTGCGGAGGCTAGTGACTGGACTGTATCTTAAGTGGACAGTGATGAGCTGGATACAACTGTCGATAATCACAGATCGTCTTATGTATAGGTAGGCAAATAACGTCTGCTTATTGAATCTCAAGGTTGTTTACGCGTTCGATGGGTAGTTGGGAACGATTGTAATGCACTACATCGTCCCCATTTATCTGTCGGCCGTTTTGCAAGAGTAAGATACCAGGTAGTGGGATTTTTACGCCTGTAATCACGTCGTTCAGACATGTTTCGGATACTAGCATGAGGTCTCAATACACATAGGTTGGACAAGTTCAATACTTTGCAAATTTACTTCATGGTATTGCAGGTTTTTATACAAAGAACTAAGAGCAACGGCTGTCAGAAGCGCATCGGAACACATAAACGTTTCCTGCGAATGAAAAATGACACTCATTGGGTTGGCCGACAATTGTTTTTTTGATATGTTGCTCGGCCTTTAACTTTGCTGCATTCTGTAACCCACAACTGGAGGCTAATTGCGACTGATTGCATATTCCTTCCTCTTTGAATGACTAGGGAGTTGCATTGCTTTTCGGTTCGACAATGCAAAGAGAAGTCCGCGACAAATTCTCGTTTTATTTGTCTTCCCTCAGCCAGTGGTTTCCTGGCTTCGCCAGCGTTCTGACATATTTCTGATGGCAGTTTGGTACGCAAATTTTGCCAACGTCCAGCGCCATTACTTATTTCTTGGGATTCGAGTATGACTTTAGCACACTTGGACTATTCCCATTTGTTTGGTTGATATGCAAAAACATGGCGTTGAGTTGACGATCATTTCGTAGGCATAGTGTTTTGCGTATAGAGCGCCAGTTTTCAAACTCTGGACCTTAAGCGTGTGCCGCATCGGAAGACTGGATTTTGTGGACACCATAGACGAATACTGATCTTTCGTCGCCTTGAATGCCGTATTCTCGTGATTATTGTTTTTTGGCGATGCGGAATCCAAGTATTACCGGAAAATATACGAACGCCACATAATGAATCACGAGGACGGTGAGCTGACAATTGGGCCATCTCTGTTATTTTTCACCCAACTGAAATTTCAACTGAAGTAGGGTTGAGCCCCTGTCATCATCATCAGCGATACACGTTAGCTGTTGGAGCAAAGCGCACATAAGCTAATGCGCATCAATACAAGAGTGTAATATACTGAAAATATACACCACAAATAATTCTAAAAAGATAGGAATTTGTAAGTACATATAATGTTTTACATGTCGCATGAGATCGTGCTTGGCGAAAAATATCAAGGGAACGTGTGGACAAAGGTACTCACAACAAAAACGCTATTAGGGTCTGCGCTTCGCCATTTTAGCAAATGTGTACAACCAATAATAGTTTTCTTTTTGGGAACTCAGCAAAGCATTTGAGAATCAACATCGAAAATATTGTTTTCACTTCTCGGTACCAATTCATTACTTGGCCTCCCATTCTCCGCTTTCAAACTCACCACCGGCGAGCAAACAACGCACTTCGGGGGAGTAGCTGTGCTAGCTTGCGCAACACATGACTTAACCATCGGACGATGGTGCGTGACATAATGGTGCTGAGCGGTTTAGCCGCTCGGGCATTGCTCGAGCGGGTTTTCCACCAAACCTGAGCTAGTCAGTAAAGGCAGCGTTGATCGAAAGTAACTCGCATTTCTATATCGGTCGACCTGATGGGACAGGCTTCACAGCCGTACGGTAAGTTTGAACGGACGGCTGCATTATAATCTCTGTATTGGAGCGGGAGTGGTGTCGTATCCGCGTCACAGGTAGCGGAGATTAACAACAACAGCTCAAGTTTTTGCTATACCGTTTGTAACCCCTTCTTGGATCCCAGGGCAATTGAAGTAGCTACCTAGGTACGTGAATTTCTGAACGAGTTCTTGCTGAGCACCAGCAAGAGTAGGTCAAAGGTGGGCCATCGCCAACCTTGAAGAAAAACTTTGCAATTCGATAGAGGAAAGCACTTCGCTAAACGACTGTCGATCAGTGCTTATATCCTGTCATTCTTGGCATATTTGGGAGCTGTTACAGACAAGAACAATATCATGGGTATAAAGCACGTGAAGAAGCCGTCTACAAGGAATTAGCTTCAAACATTGTAGTTCTTATATAGTGAAGAATATCTACATGAATACGGTAATGGCATAGTTAAGGAGAAAAGGTGAGAGCGGACAGCGTCTCACACAGCTGGAGATGCTGAAGTGCAGCGCCAGTTTGTCATAAACCCTCAGTCTGCCCCAACCATGCACTTTCAGTAGTCTGTTAATGGTTAGACATATATCGGACAACACTTTTCTGAGCTGACAATACCATAGGGCACGTTTGCCAAAAGGAACGCGTACCTTATGTCGAGAATTACAGCAACGGTGTGTTGCCAATATACATGGCGGTTCTTTAACAATTGGCGCAAAGTGAAAGCGCGACGGATGCAGCCCTGATCACAGTGATACCCGGCTTGCTCCTCAGGAAGCTGGCTTTAGCAGGTATCAGTCAGGCAGACGCAACAAGTAAATAGAAATGGGGTTTACACTTACGCCACTATGACTGCGGTGTTCCGAAAAGCAGGCTCTTTGCAAACCTGGGACAATCACTGTGTGATCCAAGCTTGGAGAGATAGTTTCCTACGACTAACGTTTCACTAGTAATTCGTGTAAATCATTTACAAGAGCACGTCCCGATGAATTCGAAGATGGCTTAGAGTATTATATCAGCCCCTGCGGCCTTAAGCAAGTTCAACAGTCTGATTTCACGTTTGACTTCTGTGCGAGAATGCGGATCCTATTAAACCTCCTAGGGAGCAGGGCAATCAATGCCCGAAAAAAGTAAAAATAAAATGCTTAAACTGTTTTGTAATCTGTTACACCTAAAGCTCCAAGCGTTTTTACAGACTGTGGATTGGATATCTACCATCCTTACCATCCTGTTGTAAAATTACTGCATATTTCACTGTAGGTCAAAGATGAATAACATAAAGAATAGTAAACTTTTGTCTGAAATCGTTAATGCATAGCATATACATCGAACGATGATTACTATCGTGACAACAATCTATCAGGACCACTAAATTTCTGCTATGAAATCCAAAGTTTAGAATCCGTAGGTCGAAACGAACTTGAACTGTAGTTACTTAACAACGTTCGACCACTTCTCCACCGGAATTTTAATTATAACAATTAACGTTATATAAAGCAAAGCGGCTAATAAATTTGGCTTATATTGAATACAATACTGAGTTAGCTACTGAGAAATATTTTCATTTTTGCTTGCACTGCCTTAAAGTCATAGGTGGCGTTTTTGGAGAAGCACTTCCAAATACATCTAGCATGTGTTTCGCTTTGCTAATGCCGAATCTCGTGATCCAAAAAGTCTCAGTATTTTTAGTTAATATTAACCACCTATGGTTACTGGGTATATTAAATGACTTATACTATTCGTTTGTTACAAGTGCATTAGTTACGCTAACTTAAATATATATATCTGATGGCTAATACATGCTTGCTGACACCTTTGAAATTCCCATGCATATTCGTGATCTCATTATGACCATGTAACTATGGTTCAAATTTTTAGTGTCTTTTTTCACTTATCCTCAGTGATACCGCCAAAAATAAAATGCCACGGCTGCCGAATCCATTGAGTTGTATGCCCTTTGACAAACACTCAGATTTGCAATTTGAATACCATGTTCTTCCCATTACCACCAAGTTGGTTTACAGATAACAGGTATGCCAAATATGTGCATAAATTGAGCGACGAAAGGTTCAGGTAATACTCCACGAATTTAATGTGCCTATAAAGGATATGTTAGCGGGTTGGTTTTACTAGCTGCGAAGGCACGTAAACTGTATTTGGATTGGCAAACACCTTGTTGTTCAAGAAGAAATAATTTAAATGACCACGGACTTGATGCCATGTATCAAACCACCGTATCACAAATTAAATTTAGCACAAGCTTGGCTGCGCTGGTTATCACATGCGTAGATATGCTGGATAATAATCTATAATCTTGCTGATCAATTTAGTGAATAAGAGTTTAAAATCTTTCACTTAAATTTGCGTGTGTAGTCATTAAGTACACATTGGCATACACTCAAATGAATTGCTCCGTAAACTCGCTTAGTTCCCATCAGTGATTCAACAGATTAAACTAAAGCGCTACAGATGGTAATAACAGTTTAGTTTTTAGATTTAGACTAATCGAAATTAAGTCTGTTCCTTACTGGTCCCTTTTAATTTGAAGAGTGAGTTGTTTCTCACTAAACTAGCTTTTTTCATTCGACTCTTACTAATTACTTTTACACACGAAATAAACGACGTTTTGTTGGTAACATTCTAAATGTCCCCCTAACCAATCTCATTCCTTTGGTATGCTAGACCTAAGGAATTACTTAACCAATGCACATGTCTTTTTGATCAAATCCTTGGTAGATTGCTATTCATACAGGGACGTTGTTAATCATTCGTAATATTTTCTTAGCAAAACGCTATACCTTCATGTGCATCTGCCGCGCGATAAGTGAGAAACTACTGACAGCACACAATTGAATATATGCCAAAACGTCTCCTATCATTACTTAGCGATCCGAATATTTTGATTAAGTTTTGCTGACTACGTTTCAGACACTGTTACTGGATCTCCTAGAGGCAGTGTCATTGCGTCATATCGCAAAGATCTCGGATTTAACTAGGTGTATGCTATATCTGCTTTTTGCAAGTAAAGTGGCGCCTACTGATCCTGAGTCTTTGCTTCATTAAGCAGGCAACACCCAGTATACAACTGCTAGATTTACCTTCCGAGTGCTTGAATTTACCAAGGTTAATTTCAATGGCTATCGTGGACCAAAGCACCCATACTCGTCGCAGCTCATTCAAAAAGGAGTACGTCTAATTGGCCCATCTTGTTAGAGTGGACATTGTTGTATCTCTAAGCAGCACACAACGGTTCAAAGTAAATTTTCGGGTAATTGGAGCACCGGCCATGTGTATTGGATTGCGACGCGCAATCTCACTAATGGTGTCGGTTGACTTTGAAGTCAGCCGCTGTGTCAACTACTGCACGCGGAGCTCAATGGCTTAGTGCTAATGGTGATAACCGCCGGGCACTATGAGCCGAGTTCCATTCACATCTCAGCTATATCCTCTGATGGGCTTAAACAAAGACGAAACCGTCGGTCGTGGAGGGCAGGGATGGGAGACAGCCACACCGAAACCCTCCATTTCCGTGACGGTCCCAGTGACCGTATTGGCAGACGCTGACTACAAAGTCAACCGACGCCACCAGTGAGGTTGCGCATCGCAATCCAAGACACACGGCGGGGGCACCAAAAACCAGAAAAAAGGATCATATTTTTTGTGCAGGTCGCATAAATTAGTGCAAATGGTGGTTTACTAATTCAGAAGCGTCTCATTTCCTTCATGTAATTACGGTCATTTTCCGTCCTTATTTATTTAGCCAATTACTATTGCCGAAAATCACTTAGAGGCTATAGATTTAAGAGTGAAAGAGCTCGAAAATACTACTGATCTAAATGTTCTGATTCCATGAATAAAACATACTGAGTAGAAAATGCATTTAATTTTTTCACCTGATGCGAACCAAAAGAGTTTGGGGTAACTGCCATGAAAAATGAGATTTTTGATGTACATAATTGACGAAACACATCAGGATAGCGCAACGTTAACGCGGTATTTTCGTGTATCAGTCAGTAGTAAGTTTACAGCCAGAATGAATAAGTTTATGGTGATCATCTTCATTGACATAAACAACACACGCAATATGTCAATTGATTATCTGCCACTTGCGTGTGTCAAGTAAAGCATCCCACACTAAGCGACACTAAGCGGACTCAAACGTTAATTCAGAAGTTCATAGTAGGAGAATTACTCGATTGACGAACAGTGAACTTCAGGTACAGTGTTCAGAAACGAAAAGCATGAACTGCGCTAAATACGAGGCATTCGTAAAACACACAACTAAGAATATAGACTGGTTTGCTTCCACCTTGCTTCATTTCTAAGAGATTTATGGTATCCTAGTAAAATAGATATAAATTCATATGAAAGCATAAATCGTCATTTATCAATCCTAAGGAGATGAAGGTGTTTAACTCTCATTTTTTCCATGGATAATTTCGATGCTGGAATTTTCCAGTTTAGAATACGGTAATTTTGCCTAACAGCACGCGGAATCCGTTCATCAATTTGCCAAATATTGTCTTCGTAATACTAAAATCCACGCAAATCCAAGTTGTCTAAATGATTTTAATGATATATTGGTAAAGTTGGAGGTTACAAGCCTTTCAGAGTTTTAAACTTATCAGTTTAAAATCGTAATAACTAAATTGATCTTTCTTCTGTATATAATGCTTGATTCTCTGCTATTTTTATTTGGCCCGCTACCCAGTTTTGTTGTTCGTAAAGCAAAAGTGTTGTTTCTCTGCAGAAATCGTTTAAGCTTTTTATGAAATTTTCACTGTACTTCTTAATGTTATAATAGTTTTGTAACAATAACATATCATGTAATTTTGCTTCTGGTTAAGAAATACTTGTCAAATACATCTAGGTACAAGTATTCTATAGTGCATTCGTTTCATCCATTTAAAAACCCAATGATAATCAAAGTCATTCATTATTATACACGTTAGATAGAGGTGGAAAACGCCTCAGTTGCTGTGTCGCAATGATGGAACAAGAAAATAGCGCACGCCACAGGGATACGGCAACAGATCTTCGTGAAACGGATGGATATCATTCCAGATAATTAAGGGCCGCCTACTGCGCCTCAGAAGATATTATATATTATATTCCAGAAATAAGATGGGATTTGTAGGGAGGTACAACGAACTGGCAATGAAAACGCACCTACGTCAACTGAGAATATCAAAACGTGTATCAAGCCAAAGATTTTCTTCGTAATTTGGGCTTCAACCAAGAAGCCGATAGTTTCTAAACGATGCCAAACTCGAAATAAAGGCTTTCAATCTGCTTGACTGTGTCGTTGATTAGCCTCCATGAATTATGGTATTAACAGTAAAGTAGTCCTGTTTATTGACTACCACGCTAGAGCTGCTTGGATGTTAGCTAGAAAAACGCGGAGTTGCGCCTAATGGTGCAACAATAAGCAACCGAAAGTAGAAAATTATCTTTGCTTCAAGTCATTGTCACATATGTTGATCTAACTATTAAGTCTGCAATGGGTGATTTTGAAATAATATAGGAGATCAATGCACTTGTCTAGTAAGCTGCTAGATACCGCCCACGCGTAACCTTTATCTCGGGTGCCTGTTGATAATATAGCGGTCAAAAATGTTGACAACATTTGTAGTACACGCATAAAAGATTTTATTCCAGTATGGTATAATAAATAATGCACCATTTCTTCAATGAAATCAAGTGGAAATATTGTGTTTTAAAGATGTTCGTAAGATACGAATTGAAAATAATTGAAATATATCATATGCTTGTTTCTGGTTTAAAAATTTTACATATATCGCTCCGCTGTTATTCAAGCAAATGTTTTTTTGTTTTATTGTATATTTCTGGAGTCTAAGCAGTATTTTTGAAATGCTACACGCAATCTCAGTTGAAAGCGCGGTTTGCTTTCACGCATACTTCTGCCACTTCTATCCCTGGGAGGACATCCGAAACATGGAATTTCAGAACTTATCTGTCCTGAGAATGCACTCTAGAACCGACCAGTTTCTTTCTTATTTATACTCGTCATGTAGATTTAGCGTAGATTAAGTAGAGAACACGAAAGGAAGATGGCGGTCAACGTCCTTGTCATTATGCCGGAGTTCCGAAATCTTAAAGAAAACTAACCACAAGATTTGTATCTGTTCTGGTAGGCCACCTGTTCGCAATATAGGAGAATAGATAAGCATTTGAACTTTGCTTCCATTCACATGACTCTCGCGTCCTCCTTTTTGCTAGTGTTACTCATGTTTTTGACACTGTCAAATATTTACTGGGCAAACGTTATACATATATATATATATATATATATATATCCGGCTTTGGTGATCAAAACGGACTGGTTCCAAGATTTAATCATACTCAGTGTGACTTAACTGCAGAGTATATCAGACACGTACTATTCACTTTAATCATTCACATCGAGCAAAAGATAAACCAAATTTCCTTCCGTTTTATTAGGATAGCATTAAAATGACAAGCTGAGTAAAATGTTGAGAAAGCACGACGCAACTTACTAACAGATTTGGAGCTCCGAACCAATATACAGTGTAATCGGACTTGTCGAAAAGCGTTTTCAGCGATACATAATATTATCCAAGTCCCCGATTTTATTCCTTATTTGAAAACCTTTACTTAAACAAGCAGTTTGTGATAAAAAGCTATTCCTTACAACACTTGTTTAACCTCAGTGGAACTCTACGTGTGACAATAATTCAGTTACCCTAAAATGTTGGTGAATTAAATTATTCCTGTTTCAAACATAATGCACATTCATGCATCATGGGATTTGAAAATACCTTGCACACAAGCTGATGGCACAGCCGTGTATATGAACCTGTTTCTGGTAAAGTACTCTCCATATTTTTTACACTTGCAGAAACATATGAAATTTCGCACTTTTCAGATTCTGTAGCAAAGAGTAAGTTTTACCATGGGTCATGACAGCTTTACACAGCAAACCCACATTGGTGTAGAGATGAATTTTTAATGTTAGCTTAACATATACATCCCCAAATGTTAATTCAACAAATACCGATGTAAAGATGTAGACATTTTAAAACTAGCTACGTAAATGCTGCAGTATATTTCCAAGGTACTAGCTGCACAATGCTCTCAGCATTTTCATCCTTTGTAGCAAGCGTACCTGCAATTTAACTGGCAACCTACGATGTTTACGGCTACTGAGCTACGGAGGACGGCAATAACCTACTCTACCGTTATCCCATATAATATCGCGCCACACGGCTGTCAGATGGATGGAGCGCTGTTGAGGATCCCCGAAAGAATAAGGCCGTTTACAGTGATTTTCCTAGTGTGTGATGGCTGTCTGCCTGAGACCAACGTTGATGCGTTTGTACTTGCAAAATGAAATTCACATATTACACCCTTGCGATATATTAAGACTTGGTAAATATATCAAAGGTGGCATGCATTCGGTGATGCATCAACTCTAATGTTATTATTATGTACACTGCCGCATGTGTGTGCCGCAAAGAAAAACATTTCAGCGTAGCGTTTGTGACCACATTCGCCTTTACCCTGTCTGTGAGTGAAAAACATTGATTCTGCATTTATTGACTCAATCAATTTTGATTATGCATACCTTAAGCAGCAGTACAATGCTGTCGCATTCTAGGCATTCTGAGTACATGAGAACGAACTTGAAACCATTTATCAATTTTTGAACTATTCTATCATAATCGTGATCACTTATCTGGGAATTAATCTTCTTGGATTAGTTGTTATTCAATCAACAGCTTCGATGGGCAGCTTTGCTCAACAAAACCAGTCCTCCATACCAGCAGGCCGGACACTTGTTCGACTACTTTGGAGTGAGGTTTCGCTGCTCGAAAAACACTGAAGTTTTAGTGACAGGAAATTACACATAAATCTGATGTACTTACAAGTATTTGAATGTTAAAAACATTTAATATTCAAGTCGGTTTACTTGTTCATATAAAGCACAGGCTAGTCAACCAAATGAAAAATATGACATTGACCATAGAATACTGTCTTGCAGCGGTTATTACCCTGAGTATCTTTGAACATGCAAATAAATGCCACGAAAAGAAACCACCAAAGAAACTGGGGCCGCGCTTCCAAGTGCATTAACCTAGTCAGAAACCAGCATTATTTCCAATACCTCATATCCAAATGGGTGAGATGAAAATAGATCCGGGAGATGTAATTTGCATAGGCGGTAATTGCACGCACATCAACAGTAACACGTCTTCAGGCGTTCTAAGTGGACAATGCAATCGGATGGAAGTGGCTTGCAAAAGTGTATTAAGCTCAATTGAAACAAATTTTAAAGAAGCCCAGCAGAATAAATTAACCTGCTTAGCATATCCCATTAATCAACGATTGTTCTAGTTCATAGGCGTGCACTGGTTAATCCATGTACCTACAGAGTGTAGTTAAAAAATTGTCTGTGAAATATTGCACCTCTCATGCTTAATCATAAATGGGCAGCATTCAAAGCGCCCCGGAACTTTTGCCTATAGATATTATGTTCGCTTTTAAGTGGCTAAATAACCAATCACTTTCTGTCCATAACACACATGCTTGTCTCGGAAGACATGAAGGATTTGGTTGGGGGAATTACATTTTAACTGTACGCTTCCCAAAATGATTGTTATCAATATTTAAATATACTTAACAGAAGTCGCAACTGTATACATCAAACCCCTTTAAATATATAAAACACAACCTATCATACAACGAATTCATTATACATGTATTAACAATTAAACCCCACCGCTTAATTGAAATCAAAAAGAGCGTGTAAACAGCTTGGTCCCTTACGCAGGGCTTTCGTAAATTTCGAGCCATCAGCCTTTACGCAAATGCTGAAGGCATACTTGAAACTTCAAGTGGGATACGCAAACCAGGCCTCGCCGCGCTGGCGCAAAGGTCACATCAATGCACTTGAAGCTCCCCAAAATGGAGCAACCAAACTCGTTATAGGATTGTTATATCGCTCCTACCAGAGCAGATTGCAGTCGCTGTGATTGTACAGTGGTGAATATCGACGTCAAAGAGGAGACTTAATCAAGATTTAATTAAGAATAAAGAACCTAACTCACCTAAATTCCAATCTGTTGCAGATGAGGCAAAATACCAACTTGAGAAACCAACAGTTCAAACTGGCTACGCGCTATGATCGAATTAATTATCGACGAAAAGTTGTATACCTCCGTGTGCCCCGTGCCTGGAATGCCCTTCCGACTCTCGTCATGTTTGCACTTATTTTAACGCCCTTTTATAGAAGCCTTGATAGCAAGCCTTTTAACTTGCTTTATTTGATGTTGTTCCTTTCACCCAGAGGAAGATATGATGTAAATTAAACCATCTGTCTTATGGCTCTCTCCGAAACGTCGCTGTGAGAATACATGCATAATTGTCCTTTTGAGTAGTTTTAATATTACTAAATACATCTGTCAAATAAAAGAACGCGCGAGTGAGCGTTGTCGTCCTATATATTTTTCAAGCGCATACTGAACTATAAATGCTGTTTTACTAGTTTGTGTTTGCACATCCCATTGCTATTTCAAACAATTATTACGTAGTAGCGCACTTCAATCGGCAGACGCTGCAAATGACTGAATACGTATTCGTTGATCGTTCTAATTTTTTAGTTTAATTCCAACCATCATGAGGGCTTGTTAAACACATAAGATTTTACACGTAATAAATTATTGTGGATTGTTTATTTAAACACCAACAGCTGCGACAGCCTATAGAAAATTAATGATGTTTATACTCACCAAAACGTATACTAGCACAGCTCTGCTAAATAATTCATATCTAGAGTCGTGTTTTACTTTAACACTGGCGAACCAAACTCTCATTTCACTTAGAGTTTCAGTCGTGTGTGATAAACATGCATTCGGTCAATCAAGACACATGAAATCGCATGCATGTATTAGCACCTTTTAAATAATTTGACCGAATAAACTTGTAAATTGAAAGTTATAAAATTGCTATAAACAGCATTCTGTTTGAATACTATAAACGTATTTTTTTAATCATGTTATATACAATGTTTTAGTGTAGCTGTTAATTGATGTAATCTAAGCACTCCTTTTGATATACATTGGTTATAGCAAGTCCGCAGACTAGTTAGAGTTTTCCTTCGGCAAACCCATGATGATTAGCTGTTATATATAGGCTTTGGTGTGAGTTACTTAGCACAAAGTCTCGAAATATTATATGATTAGTGTCAGCTAAAGCCTGATATTTTTCCTTTGCGCGTGAGGCTATCATATATACTTGCTAGAGGCGAGCCCAGTTAAATAAAACAAAATTGTCACTTAATTAGAAAGCATATGGACATGTTAACAGTTGAATAATGCTTATCCGGTTAGTCAAATGCCGTTGCATAATTGGTGTAGATTTAAGTAAAGAAGAAAAGGTCACTTCAAAAATAATTTTTGACATTCTTAATATATGGTGTTTTGTAAATTATCCAAATAATATCACGAGCCTGTAACAGTTGGACACAACGCAAATATTCAAAAGTTAAATGCACTATGTTGGCTATAAGAAATTTCCACATACTAGGCAGCGTCAATTCGTGAGTTCCAGATGGCAACACACCCTCAATTCTGATCAGATGGAAACTGGAAATATTTGTACACCGACATGCAGAACCTTCAAAATTGAGCTATATTACTGAAAAAAGACTACATGCAAATTTAATATTTCAGGTGGCCGCAGCTGTGATATATCAGTGTCAAAACTTGATAACCCATTCAATGATAACATTCAATTTTTTACTAATAAATTGGGTCCAATCATAATTCCCATAAAAAAACGCACGAGTTCCCCGATTTATTGCTTGTTTAAACGTACTTGTCTATATAACATTATACTTCACCTATTTTACGGACCGTATTTACTTAGTCAGGCCTAATGTGTCAATTCTGCTAGAACTACAAATATTCTTTATGTTAAAATAATCTGACAGCAAACCAAAATGTTTAGAAGTTTAAGCAGTTAGTTTTTGTTAGAAAACTAAGTACGAACTCGGTAACCATTGGGACAAGTAAGAGTGGAGATATCACCATCGTATGGACTACCCCAAAGCCCAGCTCTGGGTGCATCTTAGATGATTGGCCTTGTAAAATCTATGAAGAAAAACATACGGTCTCCTATACTGGCTGCATAAGCATTTGCCTCAGGTCAAAGAGTGCGGGCATTGCGCGTGTGTGTATTTTAATAACATTTGCCTAAATAATAGTCTATTAACCTGTCGAAATGCTTGGATGTCAGTCAATTAATCTCAACAGTTGATTAAAGTATAGACATCGATTACTAACCTTAGAGGTGTACTAGTTGACAATAGATTTTATTAAACCGTCGCTTGATGGCCAGCTAACCACAGTCAGCTGGAGACACTAGACGGATTCTCCCTGTACTTATTTGTCTTGTCAGGACGCTTATATAAACAAAATTAGTCATAACATTCCAGTCTCCCCATGATTTTGCAAGCAGTGTTAACTGAATTCGATTGTTTAAACCAGGCATTAAAATTACTATTATAGTCATAATCTTGCGTTGTTCGCCTGAAGGATTGCCTTGGATATGAATTTGGCTAGGGTTGTCTCACTTAACTTAATAGGTTCTGAACATTGTTGTTTAGTTTGAACGCTTAGCGTAACGTTTAGCAACGCCTTCAACCATTAATATATTTCAACGATAGCAGTCCTTTGCAACATTTAGCAAAACGACGATATTTTTGACAACATCGGACCTCAAATCTACACAATCTTAGGCGCCATATAACCTACAGATTTCCATGATAGCCCTCAGCAGTAATGGCGAACCGTGTTTGGGAAAGAAATAAAGCCCGAATTTCATCTACGGAAAATGTTAGCCCTAAGCTTAGCGCGATTTGAAGAGTGGCTTCGTGTTCTCAGCAAAGTAATTAAAATGTATTTTCACATTCGACCAAGCGAGTAAATACGAAGGAAATGGAAAGTGAAAGCATTTGTATGCTCAATACACAGGTTGTCTGTCATATTGCCATGTCGGTTTAAAGACAATCACATATTTTTAATAACATGTTACAACCAGTAGAAGAAACCCTTTGCAAGAGTTATATATCTAATTAAAAAATTTAACTTAAAGGAAACACAACAATCACGTTTATTTTGATCAATTCCAAAGCCACTTTGGCAGGTGAATTACATTCTGTTCACGTCATCCAACCAATCTAAAATTCTGCGCTTTGCACTTAGTCTAAGCATAATGACGCTCAACTCAAGTAAACGGTTATCCTAGACTTAAATTCATTGATTAGAAGTGAATCAAAAATAGTCCTGTACAAAAGGTAGATAATCCTTCATTTTAGCTATTCATATATCATCTATATTTTATCCATCACAGGAATAGGTGGTAAGGAATACAAAACATCCATTATCCTGACACTAAAATAGTGAAATAATGCGTTATGTATATCTAGAGAGCGAAGCTAAAATGTTAACTGTGGTTGCACGATGTACAAATGATCACGTTTATCGTCGTTATGGGCTACGGTGAGATGAGTTGTAGGGAAACTTGTACAGCCTGCACATGATTAATTCTGAATCTAGAACTATTTAGAAGTGTAATTTCGTGAAGATTATATTTGTGTAATTCAATAAAATTTCTCCCGTATTTCGTCCTTGTATACGGGCCACCATACACTGGTTCATGACAGGCTTAATTAATCATCCTGAGCTCTCTGTTCATGAGTTGAAAAAACGTGCTGCCTAATATTATTAATCCTATCATAGTAGAAAGCAAACCATATGCGAAAACGCACGTATCTATCTTACTGTAGAGAGGAAGAGAAAATGAATAATACAGAATGAAACATTATTGCAACCAGGGTCAGTAAAGCAGCTGTAAGTAAATTAGTAAGCACTTTGAGCAACAAATACTGGTTTTCTGCTACCTATGATCTGCTTTTATTTCTCTGACTACAGTTATGCACCCTTGCTTCGTTCCAGCCCTAGTTCATTCACCTGTGGCGTCGTAGAAGGAATTATTCTGGTTAACAAATATGTTTTCTTTGTTCCGAGATTATATCCTTTAAGCAGAATTGATTTCAACAGCGGAAGCGGTTTGCATAACTCGGATGAACTTTATGAAATAAAACATACACAAATAAATTTACAAATTTTAAAGCTAAGTTCGATATTAATAACTGCTTAGTTAATGCGTTCAACATACAAAAAAGCAGTCCAACAATAATCCACTGTTGCCAATAAGAGCACATAGGATCGTTAATGCATACATGGGAATTTGCATGTCTCTCCAAAATGGAGAACAGCCGTCAGAGTATCTAACTGTCATATCTTGCAATATGTCTCCATAAGAGGTAAACGTGAACAAGGGCAAACTGCTGGGCGACGGGAAATAATGGAACTGTGTCAAATAATAGGAGTCCAGGCTAATCCGCTTAGTGTTATACACATTCTCCTTCATTCAAACTCAGTATACTACAATGGATCGCGGTTATGTTGAGCAGTGGTTCAATCAGATGATTCAAAGAACATCGTCTTGTCAGCCTCTAGTCTCAAACTTACACCAATCACCCTTCGCACTTTTCCGCATGTTACATAGAACAATTGCAAGAAACGTAAATGACGTTGCAGACAAACCATAGATAAAATGAATCAAAAAGCTCCGTTTTAAATGTGTCCCGAAGCATCAGAACTCAAACAAGCTAGAGTCTCAAACGATTGAGTCGGATAAACGACGATTCATCTTAAAGTGAAAAATTTTGAAATCCAAATCACGAATTACATCTAAAGGCTGTCTTGATGACCAAATATAAAGTTTGCGCTCCACGTGGGATACAAGTAACACTGCAATCCAATTTCATGACCGCACATGCGATCCAATAGTGATACAAAATGCGCAAAAGTGTGTCGCTCTGGACGGAAACCCAGCCACAAATAGCACTGAACAGACGGACATCATGTGCACATATATCAACATGTGGTTCAGAGGGAGACCAAAGTTTCAGGCCACATGCTGGCACTAGGAACTCTACATAATCAGAATAATTAATTGAGGCATGACATTAGTGTTTGAATGAGAGAAAAACGACAGCAAGTGGAATCCACAAGTAGCGGCATATACCACAACCAAAAAACGTTATCATGAATAGTGGTAAAAACTGAGACACCACTTGCTTGCAAACCAGAGTACGAATTCCCAGTAAACTCATGGGTTTCGCGCTAGTCAGGTTTCCACTATTTGGGATATTGCCATGATAACAAAAACATGAGTGTAAACCGAGCTAACTGATGCCAAGTTAGCCCTGACCAGCAAGATTTCTCTACAAAACAATCTAGCTAGTAGGAAAGGAGACGTGTCGATTCTTACTGTTCTAACCAGCCTATCCATATCACCAATGACAAACATACACAAGCCGTCGTTTCACTCTGGTGTCTTATGCACCCGAAACGTGGGGATATGTGTTAATCGGCGATAAACACCCTCCTACAATTTTCACCTTGCAGATGGACCAGCACGTAGCCTCTTCCATGCAACAAATCCCGGCATAGTCATAGCCATGTCCTTTTGGTGGTGTATCTCAACATACAAGAAATTGAAATCCCAGCTTCGTTCATCAAACAATTCAAAGCAGACTTGCAAAAATGCATCGCGGACATACCGTGACCCGACCACGTCACCGCCCACACGAGATTCAGAACTGGCGGCGAATCATGTATATTAAACCGTGTGTTCACCAAGGAGAAATTAATGATGGTTGCAGAAAACAAAAGTGCTCCGCTTGGCTGTGGCGACCACGAGAAGTTGTTATTCTGCTACATATACTACGCGAAAAACTTCTCAGAAAACAACGAGAAAGTCCACGTCGTTACCGATTCCCGCAAACTGGCTGATCATCATCCACTGACTGAACATCCACACTTCGTTGCCTGTAAAGAATTTGTCAAACCTTTAAGAAGGCATGTAACAGATGCGCAGGATTAAAAGTCTTTCGCAGGAAGCAGATAACGTCCTTCCTTAGGACCAGGACACTAAAGTGCATGGTATACAGAGATTAAGCCTGGTGTGCTTTCAAAGTCTTTCCCATTTTTCAAATCTTGGATGACTACATAAATCAGTGCTATCACTGCGTCATATCGGTTCGCAAGACAAACTCGAACACCAAAAAGACCTAGAGACAATATTCATTATCGATCGAAATGTACATTATAAACATTCCAAAAGCGCGGAATCCAAGTTCTAGGTGCAGCAGGTTGTCTGGCGCTAAGTACAAAATATGCGACTAGAACGCTTCGACGAACTTTTACGCTAATTTCCGTAGTGAATCCTCAAATCATCCGTGTTTACACAGATCACTCTGCCCCCTAGGCTTAAGCCAGGTGTCGTTCAGTATAACAAATATGTCGAAAACGTTTTTGCAGGTACCAAGCTCGCTGGGCTATTAAAGGGGGTCAAGGGCACTAAAGATAGATGCCATGAACATTGCCGAAACGTCAGCTAGTTTCTTCGATAAAGCCTTGTTAAATTGCCGGTTCCAGGAACATAGTAGTATGTGATAGTTCAGCCGGTTTAACAAAGTAGCTTTGTCTAAGCAATTAAAGTAGAGTTCATTTATTAAATTCCTGGCGCTATCCAAAGTGATGAAAGGTAATATCACTGATACGCTCATGGGATAGCTTGATTCACATCATAGTGTCACAGCTGCATGTACACCGCTGAAAAAGATTTGTACTACTTGCGTGCTGCTAGCTAAGGCTAGGCAGAATCAGTCTTATACCTGGACTTCTAAATAGAAATAAGCCGCTTTGACAGGAAGTTCTGCATCACAAGCTTTGGACGTATTGAATTTGGACCGTGTTTAGCGTTAGCTAAACAGTTCCCTTATTCAGCGGAAGTTAATAACCATAGTCTGCAGCGTTATTTCCGAATTAATTGATTTCCAGTGTGTTGTGACCCAAAGATCAGTACTGGGACAAAGTTATATGTTATTATTCATCCAAGGTATTGCTAGTAGTCCATTTGGACTTATTAATATTTATATATGTTGTTAAGATCCAGCACAAAATCATGATATCGGATGACTATGCGATAACACAAGGTGAAACAGATAAGACCTACAAATTATCATTCTAAAACAAGCTTTACTTTAATAGCGAAATGCCTGGATCTTAGTTTACGTCATCCATCTATCCATGAATATAGACTGAAGGATTGGCAGGCACAACACAAGGAAATGTCTCAAAGTTGTACATTCAAGAGTTTCTGGGCTGCTCGAAACGGGCCGGAAAAAAGTTGAGGAGGGAAAACTCACACTTCAGTCTGTTCAAAATGGCGATCGGGATATTCAAGCTATCTATATTTACATTAATGCCTAATGACTACTTAGGTCCTAATTGGAATTCTCGATCCAAGCATGGCAAGCTTAAAGCATACGTCACTTTGATGCATTTGGAAAGCTACTAATAAGGAGGACGAAACATGTTCGGGATTTTCAAATACCTGAAAACCCCATTCACTCCTGTCGCGATGTGTTCCAGGTGAGCCGCATGACAAGCATGTTAGACCACCAGCCAAAATTAGTCAATCATCACCTTCAAGCTGACGGCCGCAAACACATTTTCAGTCTTCCGGTACCACGAACTCGGAAACTTCTTTCAACTCACTTTATTTTTTATCCCGACAGAAACATTTATGATAAGTTATTGGACTGCACTTTATCCTAATTACATTACGTAACAGTCCGTTTAAATTGGATGACGAAATATAGCAAGTCAATGTGCTTATAAACCCTCTTCTTTTTGTATCTGTGAAGAGACCAGCATGTGTGTTCATTTTAATACCACTGTTCAACATTTTTATAACAGAATGGAGATAGGGTGTCGCCAATAGTAACAAATGAGCTGTGTACAAATGTGTGAACCAAGTGTTTTCATCTTAACGGGATTTTGTTAAAGTTCAATTTTTCATTGAAACTAAGTAGTGTAATCACACATCGAATGTTTATCATTGATTGGTTAATGGGCTCCCTGTAACCGTACAAACGAAGTAATCTAGGAAATGGAATCTAGCAGAACTAAAAGTGGACTGAGCGCTGTTTCTATAATTTGCGGAAGCAATCTCGCGCATCAAAGACGCAGCTATATCAATCAGCGAACTCGGTTTGCTGCTTCTGTGGACAGTTTGTTACAAGCTTTCCGCACAAACGAATTGCTTCCCTACTGAGGTCCGCATATCACACATATTACGAGATAAAACTCTGTGATCTGGAAAAATGTAGTCATCACATCTTGTTTGGGTTTCATGCAAATACAATCTGGCTCATTGGCTCAAGGACAAAGCAAGATGTACTTTGCAAGCCCACTGGTGTGAATGGAGCAGATGGATCACACGACAGACTGCTACTTCCGCCTAACTAGCGTCAATGGAATTTCCAACCGAAACAAGGACAAAATTCGTTATCCCATCTTCCCTCAGCTACTCGACATGTTTCGCATGATGGCACCTTACCAGTTCCCGTGCCTCCAATGAACGTTCCACTGATGCTGAGTAGTGATTATGCACCGTCAACTTCACCTGATTCTAACATCCGTGAAACTTTGAAGTTGATGATGTCAACCCATAACGTATTGAAGAATCATAGCCGAATAACTTAGTACGTGACATGGACTTGCCTAAACACATGCCGAATTGTTGACATCTCGGCTGCAGTAGTGGCAATTAATTGCTGCACACGTTAATTTTACTGAATACAGAAAGAAGAGTATTAAAATGCCGGGATCTCATGACAATATAGAAACCGTTTGTCACTGTTCGAACTTAGAAGGAATGATGAAGGAGCTTGTCATGAGGCATATCAGCGACGCATGATGTTCTTCATTGACTGGTCCAATAGTATTCGAAGGCCATACTGGTCCAAAATGGAAATGTGTACCAAATTGTGTCTTTGCTGCATGGCATCCGAAGGAAGAAGATTTTAGTAACTATTCAAAAGAATACTCGCTTCACTGAACTACCTAACACGCTGTTCCAAGTTCCGTGCTGTCTTCAAAGTCATTGGACTCCTAATGGATACGCTGGAAGGCATCGTAAAACATTGCTATTTCTATTGCTTATGGTACCGTAGAAATACTCAACAGCACTACGCAACGGTATATTGGCCAGAGAGAACGGAGCAGGTTGCAGGAAAAATGATTGCTAAAGCATACTCTACTTGTACAACCTGACCATGTGTATCTACTTTTCCTATACATCAAACATGGTATGATTAAAAACGTCAAAGCACTCAAGCGAGATGGTTTGGGGTTTAAAGACCACAAACAAATCTTTCAGTAGATCAGTTATGCGAAGACCAAAGAAAGCATACTTTTGGCTTAATCTTCTCCGGATAATTGCAGGCTCATTATCCGAATGCAAGCGGGCTTCATTTTGCGTTGGCAGATTGGAACAACCTCAAGGCAGTGTGTACAGGCTTTTTGGATGAAATAAAGTCACAGCACTACAACGAGATTATAAAGAAAATTCACTGCATTCTATCACGCTCATTGTGCCCAAGTGTTACTCAAGAATTGGTTTTTACATAATCACCAAATATTTTCCATCATAATTTGGAATATGTTAGCAAATAACATGGCGAATGATTTTACCAAGAGATGTTAGTCATAGAGCAGTGCTACGGTGGAAATTGCTATCAAAGATTATTATAATAGTCACTACTGGACATCACTTAAAATAACTATGAAGTTTTAATGACGTAACCTGACGTTCTAACTAAAAGCGTAGTGAATTATTTATATCAGTAGAATGCCTTCCATGGCATTTTTGTCAAAGCGAATATTTTATTTGTTGTATAGTGTAAGTAGGCAAAGCATTAAACACAAATGTTTTTCCTGTCCTTTTAAAGTTTACTTGCTGCTCATCTTCGGCACATAAAATGAATTCGCTATTTTGACCGGTATAAAACATTTTCCAGTGTTACACTGGTTTGAAAAATTCCGCATGTCGTAGCACTTTAAAAAATCACAATGTATCCTTCTACCATTTTAAGAATACATTGCGCCAAGAAAAATAAAAAGCATCATCCGTTTCTGAGCGAAGTATAATGCTCGTACTTTGGTGTAAATCATGGTGAACATAAATACCATTTTGCTGCGCATAAAGGTAGCAATACCTGTGTCCAGTGTCTCTGTAAGGTGAAAACTGGTGCAACGATGATTTTCGTATTTTGATTGACATATGATTTGGCGAGGACTGACAAATCGCCATGATAGTTTTAATTTATGTACTGTCCACTTAAATGTTTTAATCGATACAAGCCTCGTAAATGAGCGTATGCTGAGCTGAAATTAGCTGTGCGCCCTATGCCTTACAGTGCCGAAGTTTCCAGAGTTTTTCAGTGTTTTCACATTTCTGACCTGTCATTTACTAATACTGAAGAATTACATGACAAGTTTCCTTGCTGTGGTGCAGCTAATAACAGTGGCAGTGTATACGCAGGAACTTCGTCAGCACCTCGGTATTACCTCTAAATTGAACTTACATATCTCATAAGGGACCTCAGTTTGCCAAAACAAGCAACTGATCTATTATATAGAATTGAACGGATTGGAAGTAGAAAGCACGATAACAACAAACCGCACTAAATGAAGGAAATATCTTAAGTTCTTTACTAAAGATGCAGATCCCGTATAACGCACTAATATTGCAGTATTTCATTTGGTAATGGGTCAACCAGTTTAGCAACCGAAAGAGTGGAGACATTGTATATGCAGCCGCGACAAACATTTGAGGCGTGTTACCTTTTACCTCGGTAACCGTTAACCATATGTACTAACAGCTACCGCAAATAAACTTAAAAATAATATTAAAGCGTTCTTAAGATTTTGGGCGAAACTCTACGATATTTGTTGCACAAAGATGCAACCTATGCTTGTATACTGAAGCAGTGATAAATATTTTCCTTATTTTAAGCGCATAAGGAACAGTATGGCTAAACTAGTTATCCGAAATAAAAGACTTTGAATAAGGGAGAAACCATGAATTAGCATGTCACAAACATGGTCATATAAAATTTGGCTGAGAGCGAAAACATTTTTGACAACTTACACAAAGTTTGTGTTGATGAAACAGTTTAAAACACTGGATATAACTTGGTCTTCAGTCAACTACATCTGCATATGCTTTTTGGAATGTGGTTGGCAAAGATGAAAGATGGCATTTTTGGCGGACTTAAAATTTAGCAACCCATTTACGATCGCTGTTTTACACTTTTGTCCGGAAGTATTTCTGTAACCTTACGACAAGCAAATAACAGTGATTGGTGGAAAATATGCTGGCGAACCTTGAAATATTTTGTTGTAACTTAAGCATTCGTTTGAATTTCTTCACATATATTTAGACGGATAACCGGATAGTCTTGATGACTTCGGCGTATAACAATGTGCGGATTGCATCTTAAAGTCTAGTGACGGAAACGGTATTAAGGTATTTGGTACGGAAACGTTAGAGCGGACTATTACTGGAGCATCCTATGTGACTTTCCAGATGAAAGACATAACGGAAAATTGTAGAATCAACGCTTCTATGAAGCATTAGCTGTCATAATATACATAATCTGTGTAACATTCCTCCATTTATGCTCTCCAAAAACAATTAAGTACTTACTGCCCCTGCGGTTTTATTAATAGGAACCAGTTCAATAATTTACTTATGGTAAAAGTCCTCCTGTTCATTAGTATATTGTGCATTTAAATAAGTGTGCCATAGCATAAAATCCTAATCCAAGCTAGCAAAACAAAGTGCAAATTAGGAATTTCTGGCTAGAAATTACTTGGAAGTTACCATGAAATATTTGACATGGAAACCGCTAATGACCAGTGCTTTTAATGCGAATTTCGAGAATCACTATGCTAGACCTCTGGCTATATTTACCAATATTGCGCCAGATTGTTGGTTGCAGAAGATTCCAAATTTACCATACAGGGGACAGGACTGAATAAGAACAAGTTTTAATGCAAAACCAAAGCCGCAGTAGTGACCAAAGGAAAAGCGTAAATTAAGTGTTGATGCATAGATTACAATCATTCTATAAAACTTAGCGAATACATAGATTGGAAGCAAATACATCATGAGATAGAGATGATCCGGGAGGCGAGAACTCAATAATTGATTGAAGGTGATTCACTTCGCCGTACTCCATCGCTCGTTTCAAGATCGATTTTCTTACAACGAAAAGAAGTGCCTCATGGTAAATTGCCACACGCAGTCTCATTATGTAATGATTATATCTAGAGATCTAAAAAATAACGGAGCGTTTGGCCAGTTAAAATACCTAAATTAAGATTAGTGAACCGAGGCTCGGTTACAACAAATGCAGTGAATGTTTGTCTTATCTGATAGATTGGCGTGCGTTCAAAACTTGAGACATGGGAATCATTTACTGATATCCCTAGTATTGTACACTAAACTTTTCCCTCCCATTCACAGCAGATTACAAGCAAATATAGCTATTAATGAACAAAAATAGTTTATCAAGTCAACCGTTCACTGAGTAACGGTTGGTCTCCGAGAACGTAAATGTTGAGGGAATTCGGGGAAGCGGTATTATGCACACAAACAGCTTTACCTACATTGATATTTGGAAGCGTTTTGCTTTTAATTCTCTTACAATTGCGATTTAATATGGCAAACTGTTTTATCAGTTTACAGTAAAATGCAAAAAAATGCATTCAGTAACATATCAGCTACTTTAAGTCCCAAGACAACATATAGCATAAATACATGATGAGTATCTACGAGGTTGGAAGATCATGAGTTGCTCCTGCGCAAACGTAAGAAAGCCTGGTGTAAATTGGTGATAAACTCCAGGCGATTCAGAAATATGCACTCACAGGAAGAACTGGGTTGTTTTAAACAGTAGGATACCGCTTCAAAATGTAGGAACATTTATGTTGGTCTCGAGCTGAAGTCACATAGGAAGTAAATTCCTCGTTCATTTCTCTGATTCGGAATTCCTTCATGCGTTTTTACATCAACCGTCGCAATTAGGCTGTACCTTACCGTGGTGCGATGGTTTGTGTGCCTCAGTGATCCATTGAGCTAGGGTGTGTGGTGCTTTTGCACTTTCAGAGCCACTCATACCAGATTGGTCAATGGTTAGAGGCCAGACAATCTCAGCCTCCTGGTCCTCCAGGTTAGGGGTTGGAATGAGGGTGGCTCCTTACTCATTAAAACGGGCTCCTTGTAGCCCAACGTCAAACCTGCTGCCTTGCGGTCAGGTTCTGAACCAAAGGCTTTGGTTGAGAATCCTAATAGATCTCCTGTCTAGGCCTGGGTAACCTGACAGTATCTTGCCCATGCAATACAACGTATCTTTCCTCAAACAATTTCTTGATGCACTGGCCGCCGCAGAGGATAATCAACGGTGCCCTACCTGCTGCATCGAGTAGGGTGGATAGGGGTTTGGATGCCACTGCTCAAGCCTTCCCATATTTTATCCCCTTCCTTAGGATTTTTCAACCTTACCGTCCCGTTCCAACTTCACTTATATCCCCCAGTTTTCAACCCCCGATTCTTGGCCCTCCCCCATCATGCTTCGCAAGGCATTTATCTCCTAAGTTCAAATCAAATGTGAACGCGGAGCGACAATCCTCCCCCGTTGGCAAGCCCACGTCTAATCAAGCGGTCCATTCCAGTTCAGCGGCTTCAATTTAGAGCCCTAGATAATCCTTCAGATTGGAATGCCTCAATGTTCGCACATGAATACAGATCGGTCAACAGGCAGCACTTGCCCGAACTTTGGAGACTTTCTCGATCGATATCTGATGATTATCGGAGACTCGTCTGCAAGACTCAAGCTCTGTGCTCACATTCCACTTCCTTCAGGTGACGCAAGCAGTGTTTTCTCATTGCGCCTATCAGGTGACGATGCAGCGTCGAGCACCGGCCAAGCTGGTGTTGGCATTGTCCTGAGTCTTCGCGCTGAATCTGCGCTGCTTTATCGGATTCCAATCAGTAGCCGGATGTGTGCGGTCCAATTGGCTGGCTCGTTCAAAGCTTCGAAGTCGCGCTGGACTAACAGGTGTCTATTCATAATCGCTGCCTAGACACCCACAAGCTGTAGCGGTGATTTGGTAAAGAACGACTTTTGCCGCCAACTAACCCAGCTCCTTCGTCACATAAGAAGCACGGACACCGTTGTGCTGGCTGGGGATATGAACGCGCAAGTTGGAAGGTTGTCAAATGATGAAATGCATTTGGACGGTCAGTACGGTGTATGCTCCCGTAATGATAACGGTGAGCGGTTACTACATTTGTGCGAAGATGCCCGCTTATATCTTGCGAGCACTAACTTCTGACACAGCACCCGCCGGAGGGTGACTTGGCGCCCTCCAGCCTCGAATCAGCTTTGGACGCAGATCGATCACATTGCTATCAGTTACCACTGGAGAGGCTGCTTCCAGAACTGTCGCTCGATTTGGAGCACATGTGTGGACACTGATCATTCACTTGTGTGTGCTGACATGCGGATGCGATTTGGCGGACGCCCACGACGACGCTGTGAGCGCATTGACACCAGCCAACTAACAAAGCCAGCCGTTCTGAATGCGTATCGAAGTACGCTGACATGTGAGTTGAGTAAGCGCTCACTGGAGCAAATTGATGTTTACTGGTCACATGTTCACCAGAAATTACTAGCAGCAGGCAAAGCCACATGTGGTATGTCTAACGAATAGTACCACTAGCTAAAACGTATTATGTTATATTGTAATAGGCCAGATTTTCATAAGCTGTACGATGGTTGAAAATAAATGTATCCTTAGACGTTCTCAGAGTATCTTATTTCCCGTAGAATATTTCGCTTAGCAGTATTTGACCAGCAATATGGCTAAGGTCTATGGATTGAGCTGGCCGATATCAAACCATTGTTCATGCCTGTAGGCTGCACGGTAAAATTGTTAGCAATATTTGAACATAATTTGTGGTTGACCATTAAACTAAAGCAGTATATAACAGCTGCTTGCTACTGTAACTGTACCAAATCCACAACTAACGTCACTGTAGAAATATACGTCACAAAGTTTAGAAACTGACAAAGCTCTACGATATGTATAACCGCATTTTAACGTATTCTTTCTCATGTAATAGTTCGGCCAGAAAAATGCCTTTCATTTTCCATATTACTTAGGAGCTGAATGCCGTAACCATAACTATTGATCGAACAGAGCCTTATTTGAGAGGACGAGTTGAATAGCTGCAAAGAAAAAGAACGAAAAATAGAAGGGAAACAAGTATGACAGCCTAATTGAGGTGTAGCATATCATACGTTATGGAACGATACAAGATCTTGCTGGGATCTGCCACATTTATTAACAACATAGGTACATAATGCAGAAAGTTAACGAAACATTCATTAATACATTCTGAGTGAAAACCAGAAAATCGTAATATTATATGTCATCCTAACACTAAATTCTTCAGTAAGTTTACGCATTTCCGTTGATGAGCATATTCACTCTTTTGAGTCAAATAAACGGAGGAGGTTACCGCACTTTTATGAACGAACTACAAGCAATGGAACAATGATCAGAACCTGTTTCGCCTTAAAAGGAGAGAAATTTTATCTAAGGAGACGCGATAGCCAACTTCATTATATGATTCGTTCATTAGTGTAACAGCTTGTTGAGGGAAGGCAGGACTGTAAAAATTGTGAATTCAGATTGTGCGAAGCAAACTTGGACAACCATAACTCCAATCGACTATATGTGTGTGCGTTTCAATCACCTCTGAGAACTCTAAATACTGTATTGTGATGCTTTATGACCAACACCTAGCTATTTCTAGGAAAACAATATACACGCTGCTGTCAGTACTGGTGTTTACTTCCGTAACCACCTTGAGCAAACTTGTAAATTGATAACTAATCAGAGGAAACCTTAAGAAATATTTCAATTGTAGGATGTTGTGAAACTGACAAATACCAAGGCAGTATGGGAGGCGTACGTTTAAAGTGATTATAACAGATGCCCACAATAGTCATCACAAGTATGAAAACGCCATAAAAGAAAGTTGAACTAAGTGCCATGTTGATATGGGTCCCTATAAATGCGCAGAACTTGAATCCGCAATACACCAACAAGCTAACAACACGAGAAAATCACGTAAATCGGCATTAGGCGTCAAGCGGAGCAAGGTTACCAAGAAGATTGACCATGGCGATAGCGAAGGAAGCCTATAAAAATTGTTGCACCTACCGTTCATCAGAGTTAAACGGTATGTCTTAACATAAGGAGATACATTTTAACGTCAGGGATGCTTTACACAAGGATTATATGGTTAGCCTGCAATTTGTTCTGATTACAAAGGAACCGTTAGTAAAAGTTTAGAAACAAGTTTGCTAAACAATCTTTCCAAATCTCTCTCGAAACAGAGCTACATGCTCTATCCAAGGAAAACAAGAATTGATCAGAAAACTACTGTGTGTAGACGATATCGTAATTCTTCCGGCGCAAAAAGGACGCATCTTGTTGGTATTCAATAAAAAGGATTACATTGAAAAGTCCAAACAACGCCTCGCTGACACGACTACTTATCATCAAATCGATTAGGACACAAACTTAATACTATTCACCCGAGTAAACTCAACCTTGAAGAAACTGCAATCAACAATAAAATCGCCAAACAAAGTGATGGAAGATGGAAGCCCATATCGCTAATATTGCACAACTATATGGGGTACCGAAGGTATATAAGGGCTGGGCCCACTTTGTCCAAGTCGTCTCGCTACCAGGAACTCCGGAATACGAGCTATTAAATAGATTATGAGGAAATTATAGCCCCCTGATGACCGGATCCGAGCGAATCGAAAAACAATGTTAATCAGCTCCTTGACAAGCTGTAAGTTATCAACATATTGGAGGATGAAAGTATGCTGTCATGCGTTGTCAATACTCTGTTCACATCTATTAACCACCAAATTGCCAAGGAGACCATCATGGAATTACTCCGAAATCAACCGAGCATAAAATGAAAAATTAAACCGGAAAGTGTATAGAAATGGTTGGATTTACGCAAGGCTACATGTTTCTTGTTTCATGGACAACTCTACCAACATCTAAAAGGAACATCCATGCGATCATCCGTTTCAGGGTTCATTGCCAAGGTTGTAATTCAAACACTGGGGCACATTAAAATACCAATAATCAATAAAAGATTTCGAGGTGATAACTTGAAAATACACTGGTCCTAATCAAACGAATTTCGGTACAGGATACACATGATTCGATCAAAAAAACGCTTGAGAATATGAAGTGCACCATTGAATTGGAGGCACACCATTGATTGTCATTGTTGGATGTTTTGGGATCACAGGGACACTGACGGGACAATTCCAATTTATGTATATCGGAAGATGACACCTACGGACCAAACATTAAGCTAGCACAGAAACTACCATATGAAGCACATAAAGAGCTGAATCCAAACTCTATTCAATAATGCGGAAACACAATGCAGAACAATGGAAAAGGAGAAAGATGGAGGAGGGTTAGTTATACCACGTGTTGCAATACAACGGGTTTCACGAAACTACATAGGATAAGGCCTGAATTGGATGATTCCCAGTAGCGGGCAGAACAGTCAAAAGACGGTAGTGCTTCCCTGCATTGTGCGTTTGTGAACTACAAGCACCCTTGCTTCATCGATATAATGTCACGGTAGCACACAGATCAAGTACCACACTGACAGAGCTGTAATCTAGACCCAAGTAAAAAGTCAAGCTAATGAATCAAACATTTTAATCTACAGCATAAACTGCAGCGAATGTTATAAATATTAACTCGGACAAAAGGAAGAAAAGTATCCAACGGGATCAGATAGCATAAGAAGGCCATAAGGTGGCTTGGGCACTATTCATTAGTTTCGACAAACCGGAATGAAGCCGGCCATGATTTTGAGTTTTGGAAAGCTGATTCTAGTACACGATAAAGCTGAGAAGCATGCACTCCACGAGGAATTCTACCCATCTACACGTTGATTTGGACGCCAACTACGCAGCTCTACGATCAAAGAACCACCTTCGCAGTCGAAAACCTTACTAGGAAATGACGCTTTACAAACAGCTGAAGACGTACTCTCAGCAGTGGAGACAAAGGTGCCGTTGTCAAGAGGCACGGGTCGTAGATGTCACTTTCAAAGCTCATCCGTCCACGACTCATAATCATGACCCATAAAAGCGCACACGTGTGACTACCCGGTTCACAATTATCTACGCATCGCTATACTACACTGCACTACACACTAACGCACTGACGATGTCACCTCGATTGGTGTCGAGACCTCTGCAAAATATTTGCCCAGCTTCAAAAATATTACATGTAACAAATTTTGCTCCAGACATTTGCGGAGATCATTATGCACGATTCCCTCAGCGTACTCCTAGTTTTGACGGGATAGAACTTTCAGCCTTACGGCAGGTAGCAAAATACGACTGCGATACTCGCACCAATAAAAACATAGATGTTAGAATATTAAAGAAAGCAGCAGGGAGGAAAGCACCTTATCACCTCTAGGGGCGACAAATGACATAACGGATAGAAGGAAGAGACATTTGCAGCTGTTGATGATATCCCGACATGTGGGCAGTGTGAGGCACAAAGTAATGTCAACTTGGAATAAAGTGTACCGCGTCAAAATTTCAAGACAATGTTTACAGGTCGCATTCAACAAGTTGGTAACAACCCAAATTGGCCTAAAGAAAACCGCCTCTACAAAACTCCCTCTTTTTTAACTGCTCGGCACCTTCCGTGCCCATCAATTCAAAACTAGTCTACTCGGTAAGGAACTGCAAGGACATTAGTTATAATTTGCTGGATCGATCCCCTTTTTTGAATTCATTCCAATATTGCCTGCTGTGTACGTTTTCACCTGCTTTCCTGGATTGGTTTTCGATTACGAATTGTGATCGGTACTTCTAGTTACTATTTCCACAAGGTGTCCAGAAAACATATTATTATTGCTTTAAAGTCCCGATACAAGAACGCATTGAAAAACCGATTTGTGCGTTTGTCAAAAATTGGTCATTCTTCAGCAATGTTTCGCGGATTTTAGATGCAGTTTGTAAGTTGCTAGCATTAGTCAACATAAGGGAAGACAGATATTAATGGTCAGGTGCTATAAAGTAAACTGTCGTAAATTGATGAACTGACCAGTGTTAAAGAGTAACAGAGTCGATTGGTAAGTATATTTGGCAACGTTTGGCGTGCTGTATTTTAGATGCAAGCGAAATTTTTACCATAGTAAGCATACGAATTATTAACCTTAATCCGGCAAATAGGCAGGCAATGTGCTATACCAAACCCTAACGAAAAAAATGATGTAAATTTAAATTGCTTACAACTAATACTTACTTATTTCTTTTAAGCTTACATTCAGGGAGTTTAGTTAACAAGGAAAAATTGACAATTTTAAGAATTAGTACAAGGTTTCTGAATCCAAAGTGTGCATATGTGCGATAGATTACATGCTGGTATTACAGGATGAATGTTACGAATGATTATTTGCCTTAGTTCGTAAACATGGTATCCGAATACTCGTATATGCTACACGATAAGCGTTGCTTGTCTTTCCATGTGTGTATACATGTTTAAATTATGTCTCAAGCGATACTTCTTCATTCTTGAGCTCAATGCAAATCCTCAACCAACAGAGGTATACTTATTCTGTAGGGTACACAAGTTCTCAAGCCGTGTGGTTGCCACAGTGCAATGAATTGGCTGTAGCAGTCCCGATGAAATTTCCGTTCTACCTATGTTGCGGTGAGCTGTCAGGCAACAGACACAGTTCCCAGAGTCAGAAGAAATATAGATATTATTATTATCAACCGGAAAATCTCAAAGCGCCTCCGAGCAAACAAGCGAAATATCTAGTCAGAATGGTTATCACTTCAACTCATTATTCCAAGCGCATATTATTCTCATGTTTATAATAAGCGGCTGTTACAACTACGTATGTTGCTAGGATCATTAGATGTTCGCTTGAAAGGTACAAGCTGAGCCATGAGTGGGCGATGCCTATGGGTTCGTTTTAAATTTTCCCTTAGCTTTATTCCGTGTACCAAAGCTAACACGAGTGTGTTTATATGGAATTTCAGTTAATTTTTATAAACTAGGAACATTGAGAAGCCATTTGTCACAATATATAAATCGTGCTTCATCGAGTTTGCAGCCGTTCGAATAACAAATGGCAACAGGCGATCCCATATGGTCAAAGTAATAAGCATGATTGTACTCAGTTAGTTGGCAATTGATGCAGGTGTTCTGGGTTAAAATTAGATCAACAGCATCTGTTATAACAAGTTACGATGCTTGTTCGATAGGCAAATGTTGTTTTGTTCCCAAATAAGAATGTATAGACGCAGTCATAAATTTTCGCATAATCTCCAAATATAAGAGGAGCAGCGGTTACAACCAAACAAAGATTATAATCGAGTCCATAGAAAAAGAAACTGGGAGACTGCTGCATTCACATGTTAAAATAACATGTTGATTATATCGTCCACACTGGGGATTATCCAGGTGTTCCTTTTTCGTCATGGCATTGACAAAAGAGCACATGGTGATGAGAAATGAAAGTAAAGATGTCCTTTCCAACTTGGTCCGGCCATCAAATACACCAACCGACTGTTTTCCAACCTATATGAATTCGTGACTTCTGGATCGGTTCCAAAGATCTTCCAACATATATGCTTCACTTGCCAAATATGCATCATTTCAAAAGTTCTCATGAAATTAGTTTCGTTTGTCACAACTGGGGAATCGTCGTCCTCGTTGTCTTATGTAATTTTGACAATCCCTAAATCAATAATATTGTTTTTCCTGAGAGCGATGCTGCTTGATTAAATGGTGAGGAATTTTGACGTGACTAAACTGGTTAAATCGTCTAAGCGGTATATTAATGTCAATCGCTTAGCCATTTATGCCGTTGAATTAATTGCTAATACCACAGTTAAACCTCCGTAATTTGATCAGGCAAGATATTGGACTAAAGTGGCCAACATAGAGCGGTAGACAACTTAGAAAGACGGTTAGGTTAGAGTGGTGATCATGATGTAGAGGTGAGCGAATTCACAGGTTTTACTGTATTTCCTATTTTTGTCGTTGTGGGACATACCATTTTATCTTTGCTGGAGAAGCTGTGAGCAGCCAAGAAAGCGGCTATCTGATGTTTAGCAATGATATTTTGATACCTATGGAATTGTCCTTTGAGCTGGAATGACCTGTGTTTGTTAGGTCAAGTGCCTAGAGTTCGAGTGCCCCTGCTGTGGTTGCATAAAGCAGCATCGAGTGAAGGAAAGGAAGACGTAGAAGTTGGGCAACCCGATGCCTGTCTATACACGGTTGGTTGTTGCTGCTTAGGTGTATGAAATTTGCTTTAATAGTTTCGTTGTCGGATATGAGGGAACAATAGAACAATGACAGAATACGGTTAAGATACGATAGGTTAATAAGTTCCGTATCATAAGCTGTGTGAAATAGATAAACTTAAAAGCAACATAGACCTGGCATCAGTAAACTCATCATAGTCCGCACGTTATAGACTGTCAGGTCAACTCGAATTTGTGGTGCTTGGTGAGCAGAGACATTTGTTTTGTAATAATCCGATGAGAAATGGTCATGTCACATGAAACAGATGGGTATAGGTGTTGTAGAGGACTTTTTGTCAAAAGCGGATAACGTGGTCGCAGAAAGGACGAAAGCCGAAAGCACTTTTCTTAGCTGTAAATGTCAGATTGGAATATTAGCAACGGTAGTCTAACTGGATATATTAGGTGAAGGATCAGGTGAAGGTTTCCAGCTGCGTGTTACTTAGTTTCTGGTTGTAAAATATAGCATCAACTCTACTGAGGTTCATTATTTTGGGCTACATCTTAATGAAGTTATCCAAAAAATGACAACGGCTTTCAGTTTACACTACTTTGGCATTAATCATAGCTATTATACAGGTTAAACCCGCATTCTAGTGTTGCGGCTGCCGTTTGCTTTGGGAGCTTTAGTGCAGCCAGATCGCGTTTAGTCAGTGGTGCCAGGTAGAAATTGTATACGCTAGCTAAAACTTTTAAAGACCTGAACAGCTTTAGTAAAGGAATAAATATTGATTTCGTTTTTTTGGTTAACTTAAATATTGTTCATATCAGCCAAATTCTTTGTACATCACCCGACGCGATCGCAGTGCTGTGAGGCGATATTCAAGATAACGGATCCTAACTTACAAAACGTTTTAGGATTGTGGCGTAGACGAGTTAAGTTATGTCTATCCATATCCAGCGTGGTTATACTAGCACGTAACTATCACAAACACAAGCCGTTTCTCGCTGCAATAGGCCGTGATCTTCCTGATTACCGGTCCCTCGATATATAAGTGCCATCGGCAAAATACGAAAAGTTAAAGTTGGAAATCAGTATTAACCGCATGAAAGCACTAGTCTTTGTGGAAAACTGCATTTCACCTTAGTTAGATCAGATACTGACAACGGAACCCTCATCAATATTTGCAGCAGATGAAATATATTTCTGATGCAGCCAAGAACATGGTTTGGAAAAACCTATATTTACAGGGTATGGATACAAATGTGGCAATTTATTCTGTCTGAAACTTAAGTAAATAAAAGTAAATGACAAATTCTCGGTCCAAATGTTCGCCACCTCGATCGAAGTAAAACGCACCATTAGAATTTTATATGAACAATGAACAATAGGCAATGCTTTATCACTGATTAAATGCAGTTGCTTGACACGTCCAGCAGTATGATATGAGTGAGTACAATAAACGTGAAATATATGGCGGCCACTTACCCAAGTTCTATCGAGCTAAATGCTCTGATACATAAAGTTAGTTCAAAAGAAAATTAGCGTGTAAGCATACAGAAGTGTACCGCGTGCATTGACCGTTGATCATGAGCTTAAGGAAGGTAGAAAATAGTCGCTCAGTTATGTGTTACTTCATTTGGTCCATATGACACAGGTGTCCGAGAGAAGGGCATGATTAAGTAACAATGGCATAGTTTAGGCGAAGTGCTAGGAATTAAGAATCACATTCAATCATTTTTTGAAAATGTTCAAAATAAAGGGAGGATAAAACTGAATTAGAGTAAACGTTTCAGGGTTGGCAAGCGCGAAAGGAAAAGCAATTCCGTCAGCAATTCGGACGGTTATATTGTTCCAACATTTTCAACAATTATATCTGAACTTTTGTTGTGGCTAAGTTTCAGCAATTGGTGGCATATTTATCAGCTCACCTCGCACTTTCGACAGAATCCGCTGTAAACTCCCAGCAATTTCAACTTTCGGTGATAAGACTGCTTGCTTTGGTCCTTGACATTCTTAATTTCTCCTTGTTGTGGTGCCTCTAAAGCCTCTGGGTCACACGGGAACCAAGTTTGTCAAGCTTCGATGGCGGATTAAGTGTGATGGAGAACGTGGGAATTGTAAATCACTGGGAAGCTTTTTAAGTCAAAATTCTAACCTTTGCTTCGTAGAAAGCAGACGTGCCGGTTTCTTTTTTCCGCAGCTTTCTAAGCCTGTTTTGAACACTTGAGGTCACTCTGTACGAGCACACAAATGTCACGGTCTTGAATTCTGGTCTGCAATGTGTCTGCTCCAAGCAAATAAGTGTAGCCATGCTGTAATTTCATAAAGCGACATTGCTATACATCGAGTTCTAGAGCGTCCTAAACTGGCCAGTTCAAGATATTGTTAAGGTCTCTACAGAGTCTTTTCTGATCGTCCGGTCCTGTGATAGTTTGCCATATCTTGTTATAATCTGTTAAACTTAGGGAATCAAACACAATTTATCCCATTTATGAAAACCAAGATTAGACAAAACCCATGCACCCAGCCTTGTGGTACACAGAACAACAGCCATTGCAGCGGACAGATTTTCACGGACTCTCACTTCCAACGGACGTTCTTGTAGAAAATTGCTTCGCTAACATATTGACGGGTCGCTGATAAGGTAGCTCAGAAGTTTGTGAAAGTGAATTAGTTGGTCTAAGCGCTCAAATGCTTTTGAGATATCCATCATCGACTGCTTCAGTCCAGATGTTACGTGCAATACACAGGTTAGAAATGCACGAATGATTTTCATAGAACCCACTATCCTATGCAACTAGTTGGTTGTGAATTTACAGATATCGCATTAACACATCTGCGATGCTTGCTACCATAATTATACATAGTAGGGAAGGTAGAGCCGTTGATCAGTAAGTATTAGGGTCAAAGCGGCTACCACCCAAATGAATAAGAGTGCTGACCTCAAGCATTTATACCTTTGGAATATGTTTCGCTTCCAGACATCGCTGATAGTAGCGGTAATTGCTACTTCCAGATCACTAGCTACTGTATGCAGTGCCTTCCGTCGAATGCTGTTGACTCCAGAAAACTGTGGAAAAACATGTATAACAACTTATTCAACATAGCCTTCGCAGTGATGGTGACGTAGTATAAACCCGACAGCGGATTAGTAGATAAGAGGAGAATATTTGGTATTTTTACCTGCTGGAAGTTGTGAGAGAAATGAAGCCGTAGGAGACCATCTGTTTTCTTTGCTGACGACGGGCAGACAGCTTACGAAAGCTATTAACGTGCCTGTATATGAAGTAACAACTAGCGCAAATTACTTCTTTAACTTCTGTTGATGTGTAATCTTGTCCTCGAGGATCACTTTCAAAAGAAGTTACATTTACCACAAATGCCCTCCTGGTGTCGGCATTTGGGTAGTCTTTGTGAGCTCGCTATGCCGAATCCACATTAATGACTTGTATTTCATTTTATTTTGGAAAGACTTTTGTTCCTTTGCTTGCGCTACCCGTGAGCTAAACGTCTTGTAAAAGCTCCCCAGGCGACATCTGGGGGAAGTTCGGTTTCTGAAGTCCTAGATGTATCCTTAACAAGCGTGGATAACACGTTGTAGGGCGTGGTAGAATATACTTCGTCGTCATCCCTTTCAGTGTGTTCAGCAGCACACACGTAAACAAACAGGCGAGTAACATCTTTACTGCGACCCAGTGGAGTGCTTGTAACTATCTCGTTAAGCATAGTTAGTGAGCACAATATCAAATGTCCACAGCCTGTTAGCATTTCGTAATCTGGTGGGAAAAGGTACGTGGTTATACAAAGGATGGCTAGGAATTAGCTATTGCAAGCAGGCTTTAAACTGCTCAAGCTGCATAGCTCTACATAATGTTCCAGATCAGAATGTTCGCTAGTGCTATTGTCTGTCCTGTTGTGTGCTGTAGGTGCTTTTAGTCAATCTTTCCAAAGAGCTGTGCAGACGAATAATTTACGGCGGTTGAACGTTGTTGCGAACTGCTAACCACTCGTGGTCATGCGCCTGCTGATTTTAGACGAATTTCGGTTAGCAACCTGGCTGGAAACTGACTAGTTTTCCAAGAGGGCTTGTGTCATTCCCTCGGAGTAAGCTACTACTTTCCTTATTTTTGAACCGGAGCCCATGTAGATAGGTGATGCAGAAACTGTTATAAACGAATTGGCAATAACACTATTCAGAGTGACTGTTCCCAAGATGTAGCAGCACTGTCCTTGCTCACGGTTTTGCACATTTGATCTCGAGCATATAGAGGCTCGAGAACACCATGAACAAAAATGGTTTTCGTGCTTTCGCTATAAGGAATACAGCCTTGCTTACCTGCTTCTTTTAGGCGATTTTCCAAGAAGGATCGGGTAATATGCGAATCTATCTCGGTGAGTTGTGAAAACGAAATGCAATTATTTCAGTTTTACTTAAAATAATCCACCTTTACTATATTGCAAGAAATTCTGGTGATGCGCAATGCATCTCAGCACAGTAGACGCAACCAGAATAGCAATAGCATGGCAGACGGAACTCAAGTTGAAATGACCGTCTGGCAACTTGCATTTTATTTTATCCATTTTGGAATCGGGAACGTTAGTGAACATGAACTTTAACGCAGCGTGGTGTTGCCTAGCGATTGTCGGTTTTAGAGTTGTTGCCAGTATTTTGAGCTACTTAGAACGCTCCACTGGAGATGACGGTGAAGGTTGCGTTTCGGTAATTTTGCTCGGTACAGATGTATCTACGTGCGTCGTTGATGGTGCACGGGACCGATTTTCTTCTATGCGCAGTGACGCATGAAGACGGACTAAGACTCACCATCTGCTCAATTATTTTGCTTAATTTGTCACAGTTTTCATAAGCATACATAATCAATACATAATTAATAAGCATGCATAATAACAATTAGAACGGCACTATTTACAAGGCAAACTCAAGACGCATCGGTCACACTTCGTGACTATTTAATTCCACCTGACTTGCGACACCACACTTTGAATGAATTGCGAAATAGCAGTGCAAACAGATCATACCAGACCTGTCCAAACGGGTCATTTTCTTCTCCGTGTTTACTGCTAAGTGCGACAATTTTCACCAGCAGGTTGAATCTTGACGCTCTCGGTCTATTTGGTGACGTTGCTGCACAGTACCAGTATGACGGATTCGGTGTTACTACGTTTCTCTAGTGTTATATCTCTCTAAATAGCCCCTTAGTATCTTAGCAATAATCGACAAGGCGGTCAATAACCTTAGCGTGTACTAAACCGCTAAGCGAATTTTGTCGTTCTGCATGTAATTATTCTTGAAAATCGGAACAATGCTACCCACTTTCTATGTGTTGCGGAAAAGCTGCTTACAAGCAGCCTTTGAAAGCATCGAGATAATGGAACATATATCCTGGCACTTGCCATCTATACAGATTTCAAGTACATAATATAAATGAATGGGTTACCGAAGGTACGCAAGTTTAAGAACTGCATCAGTAACTTGATAAAATAAAATTGACAAGTTATTTTTAGCCTTCGGGGAAATTGCGTCAATTACGTGACAGATATAACTAACGCGTCGGGATATTGTAACATATTGAAACAAGCAGTAGACATCTAGTTTTTCGATACTTTGCAAAATCTATTTGCTGAGATGAGTGGGGATTCCCAGGCCGCTTATCCATAGTCGGTTCAAGTATTTGCACTATTGCACATCGTTGGCGCGCTAATGTTCAGACAGGTACCGCAAATGTAGCACTTGTTCTCACTCTGAATTAAGACACATTGCTTACGCACCATTTCCTAACGGTACCAGGTTCTACAACAAGATTTTCGTTTTTCGTTCTCCTGGCCGCACCGCGTATCACCATCATACGGTATCTAGCTCTATTCCGAATCAATTAGGGTGCTTCTGCAGAAGGTAGTGGCGTACCTTCCGTCGATGGTATATTTATATCCCTGAATCTGCCCACAAACTCAATCCAGTTGCTATAAATGGAACCGCCGTAAAGTGTGATTATGCTCATCCAGACAATATGTTTCCGAAAAAATTCCTTATAACACACACGGTCGTAAAGTATTGTGAAGACTCTATCGTAGGCCTGTCAATCATGAGCTCTACATTTCTTGGCACTAAATCAAGTCCCCATGCCGCGTTTTCTACTGTTAATCTAAGGAAAAGATTGGCGCGGACTGAAAATCGAAATGCCTGAATAACTTACCTTGGTTCGGTCTTGAAATGCACATTGGGAATGAAGAGAATTATCAGACATAAAAAACAACGTCGCTTGGGAAGAGATCGTGGCTGCACCGTCGGGCGTACGCTACTCATTGCTTTCCATCTCTTGCATCTAACTGGTGTGCATCCAGATTTCGGTTTTGGTTCACTCCTTGTAGAGCTAAACTTGTGCATTTACATCATTCCTGAGCTTAACGGGAAACAATTTGGTTTCATTCGAAAGAAGAAGCTAAGGACTCATAAACGACCCTGCAAACAAAATTGCAGGCTGCAGGATAACAAAGTTAAGGGTTATCTGGTATCGCTTATCCACTTAACATTGCGTCCGAGACAAGTAGAGACACTTATCAGTGCCCTGATTGCGTCGTCGCGTAACGCGAGCCGGTTGATACACGCGGCCGTTTTGTGGGTGTGTGTGTGTGTGCAGTGGCGAGGCATCCAATGACGGCAAACTGCGGGTGACCGCGAGTGAGGAGTTGATGAGACGGCCATCGCTCTCGATGAGCCAACTTGGAGCGGGGATAATGAAAGTTCCAGTTAGACAACGGTATAAACGTTCACGTGGCGTGATGGACGAAAGTGACAGGCCCGCAGTGCATAAAAGCGCATGTGGAGGGTTCAATGAGATGGCTAAAAACGGAGTTTCTTTTCAAACTGCTTTAGTCATTTCTATTACAAATTTAGGAAAAGATAAGCTACCGAGTGTAAACTGATCATCAACTGGTCAGATCTATTTTGTTTCTGAGCGCAGTGTACTTACGTCCATTAACTAGATCTTAATTGCACCCTCCAGAAATAATGATACGCTGACAGAAGTGTTGGATAGAATTTTGGCATTAAAATATCCACAGTAGGAAATAGTATAGCATGATGTTGACACAGGCATCCACCTATCTACACTGAGAGTCAATCCAACAACGCCGGCTGATACAGCAACAGAGTCCGTAAACACTGTTACTGCTCAAACGATCCAGAACACACCACCTCCAGCCGGTTGGCATCTATTTCCCTCAAACCCACTTTCTTGCACCATGCTTCTTCGAAGCTAAGTCAAGTCAAGTCAGTATACGCTTTATGTACTCAAAAGGGTTCATTTTCAGCATTTTACATAGTAAAATGTAGGCGACCAAAGTTTGACCATGAAATGCTGTTTACAAATAAGTAGCAAAATGCGACTGCGCTGTCATAGATCGATGGAGCAAAGATTCCAAAAAGGGAAACTAAATTTTCGGGGTATTTATCAATTGAAAACGAAGTTTCGTAAGGTCGTTCTTCACAGCTCATCTTACCGGATGTAGGAATTTGTGTGGGATCGCACGCAATAATGCGTGCATATTCATATGCGGATGGCGTAATGGGTCTCAGTGACCTTCGAAGTTGATTGGACAAAATTTTGTCAGCGTAGAATTGCGAAGCTGATATGCGTACATTAGATAATGTAAAAATGATATTCGGCGAAAAGCTTTCCAACCAATTCCCCTAACTGCTTGGCATGTCAACGGTTTTTTGTTTTACAAGTTATCATACGTCGTCAGACGATTAAAATGCACTAATGGTCCATTAGTTTACGAGAGCCAGCGCGCGAAAGGAGATCTAGCCTTGATGCGCTGGCTTGTTTTAATTCATCAGCCGGTGAGGAGCGTATTTCTGATTGGCCATTCTATTCATTCGGTACAAACAAGTGGGATACCTGAAGAGGTAAATATTTGTTTACTCTTGACTACTTTACTGAAGCAAACACGGATTTGGTAGATTAATGATAATGTAAAAGCTATCGTTTGGAACCCTCACTCATGTATGAACGGTGAACAATGTTGTATCGTGCGCATAAAGCAGATGTTTAACAAGTCTCTGAAGGCGGTTCGGGTGAAAACTAGAAAAGCAAAAGATGTGTGAATCATCTGTTTAAAAGTCCATTCATTATATGTAAGCATATAGAACAACATGGGTTTTAGTGATAGTGGATGTACTATGAAAAACTAAGAAATGTCGCACATTGAAGGTATTCTGATGTTGCTCATTCCAACACTAACATCCCTTGACCGGTTTCGTCCTGGTTTGGATACATAAGATGGAGATGGCCAGAACCAGGGTGGAACTCGAAGCCAAATGATTCGCAGCTGAGACCCTAATCACTGCGCAACTGGGATCCGTGAACAAAGCTTGACCAGGTGACAGAGAATTCAAGGTCACTCATTCATATGCCACCTCCTCAAGTCCATGTGACACATATGTGCAGTGTGAGGAGAGCATATACTCCAGTTATAAAGCCTAGATAAGGAAGTTATGAAATCCAAAATAAGAGAGGAGACAGTTGAGCTTGCAAGTTCCAAGGTTAGCAAATCCGAAGAGAAATGTATTTCCCTCGGCAGGCTAGATGTCCTTGTTGTTCACTTAATTCCATGAAGTTACCTCTGAGTTTGATGTTGTTGTAGAGTATCAGCAAATTGCAGCACACGTAATTGAGACCAATTAATATTTGGTTCACAAAGATGAGGTCAGTGCATAGCCTTCGGTAATGCCTGCTAAAATATTCCCATTAGCTTCAGCCCTCAGAAAGCTAACAAGTATGCAGTTTTATCTGTATGCCAAAATATAAAACATGTAAGGAAAATCCAAAGTACGAGGAAAATTGTTAGAGTACTTATACCACTTTTGGTTGATGAGAAACCCGTACCACTGTCTTGTTCACCGGGGTGGTTGACGCTACTGGTCTGTTGACGCATCCCCATAACAACTATCAACTATTTCAGCCGGTGTGCGAAGAATCGGATTTGTATTGTTCATAATTAACAAATTGTAACGCGAGAAGTTGTGCTCCAGTATATTATCCTCAGCCACAACAAAGAGCTACAGACCCATGGAGGAAGCGGCCAACTGAATACCTCCTCTTAGTACTATGATGCACGTGATAAGTTTACATACATGCAATAGCTTAGAAACACAGTTAAACATATGTATATCAAAGCGATTTCCTTGGAAGTAAGACGAAACATTCAACGTCAGTACACCTCAATATTTTGTGACTGTGAGTCGATTCGTAAAACTGACAACGTGTAGATCATGGTTTATATGCGTTGAAGGTCTAGTCACCAGTGCTTTATGGGATCCGATCAAACTTGTTTCTAGCCTTGATCTGATGCCCACTTAGGATATGTCGCCCTTTTAATTATTGGTCCCCGTGAGCTAGTAGGCGCTGCAGGTACAGTCTTAATTTACAGCCTATGCCAACGTTAATCTTATAGAGTGGTTCCGTCACGAAACGGACTAGGACACAAATTTGAATCTAAGTAGGCCAGCTGTCACCCGTAAACCTTGAATGCTACCTCTTAGAATGTATAATATGCATAAGTATGTGTATTAGTCAAGCTAATAATTCGATTTTATGCACCCATAATGTATATTTAATAGCTGCGTGTGATGCGGCCTATGATACAGATGATTCCTATGCAGACAAACATGTTCTTTACTTCTCGATGTCAATATGAAAGTGCATTCGGTTAACGATGTTGATCATCATACGCCATTTGATTGTTTCTTATGGTAAGTAGGTTGGATGTTAAGTAAGCAGATTTCAGTGATAACCAAAGTGGACCAACCTGTTCTTCATCCTAGTGAATAAAATAGTCGGTGAGAAATATTTCGCATTTTATCACTCATTTTGATGAGAAATGGACCATGGATGTAGATAGAGTAGCAAAGGAGTTCTTGGTGTTCCGGTCCAAGACAGTTGATCAGTTGTCACTAGCAAATGACGATTCCACTGCGCAGTCGATAGGGGTATTAAGTTGAAAACCAGAAACGACAATTGAAGATGCATTGTGGTTGACGTTGTGCTTATTGGTCAAACGTTTATCCATCGGATTCATTCATATAGGTTCGAAGTAAGTAGCAAGGTTGTCGCTTTTGGTTCTGCTTGCGAAATTGGTGTGGATTTACGCTTTTTGACTTGCTGATCTTCCTCTGAGTCTTGTGGGATATATGAGGTAATATAAAGCTATCGGTGCATTATCAGCACTATCTGTGAACACAACCAATGTAGGGTCAGTGTTAGCACACCCTGGGAGATTATTTTACGATTTGAAAACCCGTAGCAAAAGGAAATTACGAGCACGCTCCAAGCGACTGTATGGCTCTGCTTGTTTGAGACATTAGCTCCTCAAGTTACTGTTTTGAAGGAACATTGGCACTTGATAGCACAAGTGATTAGCATTGCTTATAATCTGGTCGCCACGTCCATTGAATAATCTTAGCACCGTTAGCCGATGTTCGCTCGTTAAATGGTACAGCTCTTTCGCTTTTTGGGCAGTTCGACTTAGCGGAATCTCCAAAACGCTGAGCACATGGATGCTGCCAAGGCTGACCAGTTTGAACTATGTATTCCACGTCAAGACATCTGTGGAAATAAAGTGGTTTGGAGTATGCGTGTGCGGATTTTGATGCTGTGCGTATTAGTGCGAAGAACTAACAATAACTGATAGAATTTCTATTGTACGTTGCGATGTTGACTCCGATCTTTGCTTATTCTTCACATTCATAATCACGCTAGCTGAGCAACAGGGAAATCCGTTTCATGTGCTAATAGCACATTTTATCACTTGAATGTAACCTGATCTTGTAGAGCATTGATAGACATCCGCAGTACTGTCAGATGATCTCCGAAAACCATTTACATTCTACTTCGAGTTACCAAAAGTAGCTAGTTAAGGAATTCAACAAATGTGGCAGGGATCGATCAACTTGCTTCTTCTTTCCTGTGATTGTCCACTAAGCCTTTGAATTTCAGGAAAACATTTACTGTTACTGAAAAATTGTTCCTCAAGGGGTTCCAAAATAATGCCAAAATTTTCATGCTTGACGAAACTTCACATTTGAAAAGAACGTCCTTTTTTAATGCAAACAGTTCTACAAACTTTTCAATAAATGTGAACCCATTGAATTGGATGTCAAATCAATCACGGAAAGCGTTTGGCGTTGGACGACTTTTACGATCCACTACTTTCTTACTTGTTTATGCAATGCCTGAGAATCCCAAAACAGAGCAAATGCGAAATAATTCAATCTTCACCCCTGCAGTTGTATCAGAAGTTTGTGATACATTGTCATTAAAATATGGTTGTTTTCAATATGTCGCTCGAGCTTACAATCGATACTGTTGAAAAGTACGTATTTGAGCAAGCAACATATAGTCCTGATGTTTTACCTCCTTTCGTAAAAGTTAGAAAAGACAGCCACTGCTAGTCGTTTATTTTAAAGCCTTGTAACGAAGCAAATGCGTGAATGATTATACGGGCTTAAACTTTTTAGTCGCTAGACATGACTTTAAGAAAATAGTTGAAGCACATCCACTGGGAGGATTTTCGAAGCAGACTGTCTTTCATACACCCAAAGAACAAAGTTTGCAAACATGCACCCCCATAGGCAGCCTAGAAGCTGACAATTGCCTTTACAATACAATATAGAGAGTGGGTTTTATATTCATAATATCGACATTTGTAGGTCTTTCAAAAGAGCTGAAATAAAAGCAAGGACGTGACTCAGTTCAGCCTATGGAAGACAAATATTCCAACAAGCTTCATAGTTATAATCGTATTGCAGCAACCGAATATATCATTACTAATAGTGAGAAAGCAATCCTACAAATTTTTATGTTTTGTTACCATATAAAACAAAAAGGCGAAGGCAGTATTTGATCGTAAGCCTAAAGAGTGAAAGGGAATATGAGTAAGCGTACAATGAGTTGAGGGATTTAATACCTATGTGCGAATTAGGATAGTCCTACATTTAATGGAAAGCTGACTGATAAATTTGCTGAGCTGAATAAAGATGCTTTACCGGTGGCTTTTGTATGGTCTCTGAAGACAGCTGTTTATGCGAATAAACAAGAATGCAACCATGTTTTGCGTTCCTCAAGTTAACTATTGATCAAATTCCAACAACATTTACCGTACCGTTGGTAATTTAGGAATTGCCCAGTGGTCGGCGGTTTAATGCGGTACTTCACCGGTAAGCTAGCTGCGTGTTACACTTAAGCTTTTAATAATATATTAACGGACCATTGTGCACAATTTTCATTCGTCAGTGATCTCATTCTCTACTTGTTTGTTGTCAGCAGGATTTTTGCCCATATAATGTGCGCCTAGTGGCTGGATCATAGTCTCGGTGTCCGATCATCCACTGGTAATGAGATAGCCATTTAAAAACAGCTGTCTTCAGAGACCATACAAAAGCCACCGATAAAGCATCTTTATTCAGCTCGGCAAAAATTATCAGTCAGCTTTCCATTACATGTAGGACTATCCTAATTCGTACATAAGTATTAAATCCCTCAACTCATGGTACGCTTACTCATATTCCCTTTCACTCTTTAGGCTTAGGATCAAATACGTGCCTTCGCCCTTTTGTTTTATATGGTAACAAAACAGAAAAAGTTTGTAGGATTGTGTTCTCACTATTAGTGATAACTATGAATAAATGCTATATTTTGGGAGCCCACGGTCTCAAACTGCACCCTTCTTATTTCTTTTCCACGCGACTCAAGCCAACTGGTTGTCGGGCAAGCAGCATAAATGGAATCGTTCATCGAACTCCGCACACGGCCACGAGCCTTCTCACTCGTATTTAGTGAGCCCCGTTCTCACGCCGACCACACACTTACAGACTCTGCTCTGCTACCTCTGGCCTGCATCACGTTCTTAGTAAATCTACTCTAGAAATCATATCATTGTCCCATAAAACTCATAATACAGTCAGTAATGCGTACTGCAAAATTGCGCAAGAGCTCGCCCTCCAATACTCTATGATAATTATATCATCAGATAATGCGCTTCTTAACAGGCAAATTTCAAAGGCAATCCATATCTTACCCCAAAATGATTTGGTAAATTATCTTCCAAGAATATTCGATTATTGGCAAAGAAGACACATTACTTGCGGTCTTTACCCTACTTCCTACACATGCATCCCTCGTAGTGAAAACACAGTTTGGATTGCAGTGAATGTAGCGATTTTCGCGTATCTTCAATGCTTTTGCCAATGGTCGTCTTTAAATCCGATGAGGTGTCTGTGTAGTGTATGTCAGTGATGTCTTACAGGTGATGAATATGATTTGTCCATCGTCAAGCAACTTCGTGATTAAGATAGACTCCTATCGCTTCCCCACTAGCTGCATTTACTTAGAGATTGAAGTAACTTAAGCAAGAGTAGGCCAACTGACCGAACTAAATAAATGAGCATCTGAAACATCGTTCTGTCAAAAATTATAGTGGCGATCTAAACATGCCTGATGGATGGACACAACATGTAGGTTACTTACCAGGGGCACCAAAATTCTTGACCTGTATTTTACGATTTGCATATCAAATTCACCAACACACTCTGGAAGGACTCATAAGCTTATTCAACTAACATTTATATTTGCTCAATTAGCATTAAGCCGTCATATGATGCCCTCTAATAACGTCCATACTGCAAGTTAGGATGGAACGTGTTCCCCTGGCTCATACATCCTTTGACTAAAGTTATCTTTAGCTTGCAGGCAGGCTAGATATCGCTGCGGTTTAGTTTACCAGAATTTGCTCTACTTCACCGACCTGCTTAGGACAATACAATATGGAAAACATTCATTGACTGTTAATCAAAATCTAGTTTTTACCAATGTAACGATGTGTCTAAGACGATTAAGCTCCAGATGTAAGTAACTGAATGATGCACGCGAGAACACATGACAAACTAAATTCGCCAGGACTTTCAAATCCAATAAGAAAGGGTGCTTGAATCAAAAGAGGCGCAAACGCTAGCGGCTCCCAAGTACAACCACATGCCGCATTGCATCTTGTAAGACAGAGATAAATCTAAACATCACCAACCGATAACAATTGTCTCATTAGAGGGCAGTCATATGACCTGAAGTCAAGTCAAATTACGCTTTATCCACCCGGGCAGGTGCATTTTCAGCTTGTTACACCACCATGCGGATGGTGATGTATATAAACCTAATCTTACGGAAAAAAGGCAAAAGATATCAACACTTCACTCATGTACATAATTTCGCATTATACTAATAGTTTTGCTTGGGTCAACAAACAAGCAGGACAGGTAGGGTAGCACAGAATCGCGGCAGGATGAAGTAGGTCAAAATAAAATCCTAAATTTGGAAAGTTTAATGGAAATAGTTAATGTTTTCGACGGACCAAAATCTAGTGAAGGGAAAGGGTCGTTTAGAATTTTGCAGGAGAACCTGGTACAAACGTCTAGGTGCATGTTGACAACAAAATCCACAAATGCCTCTCCAGACACTCTGTTGCATCTGAGCATAAGCTTTATGGACCGTAAAATACATGCATACTCATTTTTATAACCCAGGGAGGTGTACAGGGGAACGGTAGAGCCAATATGCCAGGATACATGCAATAATTAGGGTGTGTTAATGTAATTTAACTCGAAGGACATAAAATGGCAATCGTCTACCCTTCGGAAAAGTTTCGACAAAGTGAATAAACCAAGCGAGGTTTCGGGATAAAATTATCCCAAACATTACCTGATTATCTGGGTATGTACTGATCAAAAACCGTCACAGGAGAAGTGGCTTAAAGAACAAGTTGTAACTTTTAATCTAGAAAAAACGTAAATGATTAGTCAAGTAACATTGGAGGGTTCAACATCAGTGATTTGATTGGGGACCAAAGCACAAGCTTAGCTAGAGAATTTTGAAAAGTAGTAGTCAAATCGGTTGGAGTTACGCATCCCATTACAACATCGTCAGCATACTTACACACATTAAAGATAAGTGGTATGGACAGCTTGTCAATGTATAAGGAGAATAGAACGGATGAAATAGTGGCTAACTTTAATACACCTCGAGTAAAAGGCAATGCAGAGTGCTTACCTCCATTAATATGTGTAACCTGAAGTTTGTGTAGTAATCTTTGACCAGGCTGCGGAAACTTGTTGGAACAGAAGTGGCAAGCAGCTTGATGAACATGGTTTATCTGTCAACGCCGCTGAAAGCTTCTGTATAGTCGAACAACAGAAACAAACTGCCCCGCCTTTTTCATCTATTGAAGATGCTACAAAGTGCACAAAATAGGGCACCGCATCCAGCGTGGAGCGGCCATATTTGTGAACAAAGTAGTCTATATCGTCTGCGTTGTTGCATATGAAAATCTGAGAAGCAAGCAGTATCTCGAAGAACTGCAACATCACCCATGTACGTGCTATTGGACAATAGTTTTGAGCGTCATTCTTTGGAAAGGGTCTTATTCTAACTGGTCTCCAAATGCTAAGCATAGTGCCCGCCATAAAACATCAGTTGAAAATTGCCGTCAGATCTTCCACTACTGAACTGTGGATAGCGAGTGTGTTGACAAGATCATTTTGTGTTGGATTTCTTCGTTTATTGGACGACTTTCGTGAAAATTTAGATACAAGTCCGTTTCCTTTCTTATTCTTAAATTTCCGGCCAGAAACACTTGTATTTTCATCGTTTGGTTTCGGCGATCTTGCTATCGCCATTTTCTCCATCAACTGGCCGCCATCTTGTTTTCAGATTACTCACAATGCCTAAGCAGTCACCCTGTGGTACTTGTTCCAAGCTAGTCGGATACAGTGCAAATGCCGTCACGTGTGTTTTATGTCAAGTTAAATACCACATTTCATTTATTATCACGTATTATCAGTTGAGCATTTACATCGTGTTCGTGAGATCCAACAAGCTTTCCTTCAAAAGTTATAACAAAAATGTCGAAATAAGATATAGCCCGGAAGAGGAAACCCGACGTGTAGGCTTCATTATTCCGTTGCGAACAGCTCCATGTGTTTGGCTCAACAACCTAGCCCGAAGTGCCTTCAGGTTTCAGCTAAGACTTCAATCTATACCCCTGTAAACTCACCGGCACGAAGTCAAACCGTTGTGAGAAGCCCAATTGCAGTTGACATAAATTGTTTAACTTTGTTGTGTCCAACGGACACTGATGTCCCAGCAAGTGAAAGTCTGAGTGTTTGAGACCAGTGAAAAGAACAAAGAACGAAATTAAGAAGGGATGTTGGGCGTTTAACTCCTATAAGTTAAAATAAGCCAAACCACGAGACCTGGACCTTGTAGACAGGTAGTTGCTAAAATATGCAATCATTAAGCTGAAAAGACGCACTGGTGAGGAAGAAACATATATTCGTATCGCAACTTTTTGCGTGGTTTCCAACAATCCACGAATCAGGATAAACAGGCTACTCACACTTCAAGCACGCCCGGTGGCTCCTGCTGGGGCCTGCGAGTAGCCTACACAAACGTTTGCGGTGTTACGAACAAAGCGATGAGCCTTGTTTTTCGTTGCGTCTGAGCGGTCAGACATAGTGGGAATCGCAGAGACATGGCTGCATTCAGAGTTATACACCCAAGAACTTGAACTCAACGGTTATTCGTGCGTCCGACGCGATAGACTAAAGAATGTCCACGGTGGTGTCTTACTGTATATCCGGTCTTCCCTGCGTGGGAGACTTGTGAACACCTACCAAAGTGACGACGTTTTGTGCGAGCTACGGTGGTGCTCCATCCGCCACAGGCGCGAAGTGCTTGTGGGTGCTGTTTATCGCAGCCCCTGAGTCGCTTTTTGGATTAGCTGCCCCATTTTCGAACCCACAAGAGTCGTCCACATCTACTTATGCGCGATTTTAACTGTTCTCGAATACTACGTCCTGATGTGCATTTGATACCTGGAGGTGGTGGGGTTTAAGTAAAGTTCGTGGATTTGGTACTTGAAACTGGTGCATCGGAACACATACGACACCCAACACTCATTACAACACACTCAACCCCGTTCTGTCTCGACCTGATTTTAACGGGCTACGAACAACAGGGGCGTGACTTTCGGATTCTGGAACTCTCGGCTAAAAGCGACCACTCAATGCTTATAGATGATACGGAATTATCTTTGCCATATTCACGTCAGCTGGAACCAGCTCACAACTACTGGAAAATGGACTTCGATAGTTTAACTCGAGCCGTGAGCCAATTGAATTGTCCTCTTTCACAAGCTGCATCTGTGGGAGACTTTTGTATATTTATAAAAGGTAGATTGACGTCACTGTGTTAACAATCATTGCCATTGAAATAAAGCAAGGTTGAACCGATTAAGCCTCATTGGATTGACATGGAGTATGAAAATCTGACTCGAAGGCGGCGCAGACTGTTGGACAAATTCCTCTTCTCTGGCTCTGCCAATGATTACAAAGGCTAAAGAGTCAGCGAAACCTCTACAAGAGTGCAAAAAGGAACAAACACCAACATTTTGAACAGCAGCTCGCAATAGCCGCGAAGACCGACCCAAAGAGAAACCTTGCTTATGTGTAGCCACGTCTGAAGCCTGCAGGTGATGTGCCAGTGCTGGATGGCCCGGAAAGAACGCCAGTTGCAATGAGCGTACGTCCGCGTTTGCGGGGCACTTACATTCTGCATTTGCAAACGATCAGTTGTCTGTTCCGAGTTCGACGTGCACCGTTTTTAAAGCGTTCGACAAGGTCAGTCATGACGTCCTCCACCACAAACTAAGGATGTGCGGTGTCGTTGGTTCACTGCACTGGTGGATCCGCGACTTTCTTGTTGGACGAAGTGGATGGTACAGGTCGACGACCATCTAACTGCCTGGTATCCCTCTACAAGTAGTGACTCAAGGCACTGTGCTGGGGCCCACTCTGTCCCTGGTTCACATCAAAGATAAACTTCAGCTTCTCTGGTCGCCGTGTGCATTGCTTGCGGATGCCATAAAGATTTGGAAATAAACTGACGCTGCGGACGACTGTGGTGTACTTCAACACGACCTCTACCACCTATCCATATTGTCTGCAGCAAATCTTCTTCAGGTCAACCCATCCAAGTCTGCATTTATGAGCCTTGAGAAGGGCGCTGATGGCTGAACCTACACCCTTGACGGCCAACCGCTATATCCCACACACTCCGTGAAGGACCTATGTGTACTCTCGGACTACGATTTGCATTCCGTGGACAACACGAACAGGCTATATCGTAATGGACTGCGCATGCTTTGGGCGCTCAAACGTAGCTTCGACACGTTGGCTGAAGAGCTTGACACTCGCCCCTTGTCTTCCATCATTAGACCAATGCTAGAGTACGATTTACCCGCCTACTTACTGATTATCCGAGGCGAGGCACAAAAGATCGAACGAGACCAACACGTTGCTACCAGGTTCATCCCGAGTTTACTTGGCTTGGGGTAAGAATACCGGTGGGAGAAACTAGGACTCTACACCTTGTCTTCCGTCGGGTGTGAGTCGACCTCATTATGACCCACCGTATTCTACATATCGGTGACTTCCCCTTGCGGACGCCAATGCTGCACGCCCGGACACAGATACAAATTTGTCGTGCCTGATGTAACACTTGTTCCCCACCCCCTTTGCTTCGAACAGAGTGGTAAATATTTGGAACAGTTTACCTGAACATGTGATGTAGGCAACATCTGTGCAGCAGTTCGAAACGTTGTTATATTTATATTTTACCACTATTCTATTCAGAGAACGTTTGCGCAATTACGAGCACGTCACATTTGTGACTCCTGTAATACCGTAAGTAATATATTTTAAATGTTACGTGAGAACGATAACGATATTCACGGCTGACAATTTTTCTAAGCTTTTTCACCATATTTCGAAAGAGTTGTACATAATTCAATTCTGCTTGCTCTATAATACAGTAATCAGTATTCAGATAAGCTGCACTGTGCTTTAGGACTAGTGTTGCTAATGCGTCGGGGCCAGTACCCATTATTAGCTAAAACATTTTGAGTTCTCAGAAATATTAATCCTCTCAAAGCGACTACCTGAACTATGTTGGTGAAGTGAGCCAAATAGAAGAAAAATATTCTGAGTTAAGTTTGTACATATACAAATAATCAATGCGCCTGTGGGAACTTGGTCGCACTAGGTGTTTCAAATATCTCCAAAGATCGCCATAAAAGTAAGAGCACAGCTATGTCACAATCTATAGTCGGCTCAACATATTCATCACGGATTTGACTGTCAATAAGAGTCATTTGCTTTGCGTAATCTTTTTGCACTTATAGGCTTGATTTCTCTTTCTCCTAAGTTGCTTCAGTAGCAGCGAAGAAAATCTAACCATCCGTAGGTAGGGCAGTATAGATCAAAAGATAATTTAAGCTATTCGGTTAAGTGATCACATTACAAGGATAGATTACCCTTCTGAAAACTGAAAAGTCAGTTGAACGCCACGTCGCTTGGGGTATCGCAATATTTTCTGTACAGCAGTCTCTCCATCAGACGGTTTTAAATGACTTTTTTGTAAAGAGACAAACTTGGTCTTGCAGTGCATGACTGGACATATCTCCAGAATGTAGTGATCTGAGTTGTCGCGAGGTTTCTTTCTTAGTTTAAAAAATAACCGAGTTTTATTTGTGAAGATAAAATCTGACTGTGCGTTTAGTCTGGTTTTGAATTCATCATATTTGTTCGACAGAGCGTTTTAACGAATGCTGTCGTTCTTGTTGATACGATACAGAGAGCTGTCAGATTTGAGCAGTAACACTGGGGAAAGATGATCATCAAAGTAGTTCAAATTATACTGTGATGTGTCAGGACCTATATAAACATCTGGAATGATTATATAATGAAAACCGATAAAAGGACCTGGTTTACATTCAAACAAATTTCATCTGACGTTTGACCTTGAGTATGTAAACAACAATGTCATCGATTTGCACCAGTGTTCGTTTATGTAATTGATGACATACCGTCCGCGATTATGCGGCTTTTCAGGTACATCTGTCTAAATGACACGGTAGTTGCTGCGTTGGTAACCTCATGCTAACGTCAGGATGTAGTAAACTTTCTTATAGCATCAAGACACTTGTAGTTGCAAATCCTTTACGCATCATAGATCCAGTAATGCCAGCGATTTTGCCGAGGAGAGAACACAATTTGCTGTAGAGCATCAGCGGGATTAGTTACCTTTTTCAATGACTATGTCTGAAGCTAACTTGCCAATCTGCGCGATGTTTTCGCATTTTACCAAAACTATTTTTGAAAATTAGTTTGATGCTCTCCTTTGCCATTTTTCCGCATTCGGCATAATGTTTGCTTCAGGCGACGCTTCGAAACGATTTCATAAATTCGACAGATTAGGATATCCTTGGTGAACAACTCAAGCGAAGTCAACAATGCGATTAATGCACCCATTAAGAGTAAATATTCAGCTACAACACACGCTAAGTGCACAAATTAAATCAGTTAAATACATGATAAATGTATATGGCGCGCCAGATTTTTAAAAATGTAGCAATGGCAACACCATCTGTTCAGCCTGGCAATAAAGTATCGTTTGACTACATATTGATCCCCCAGAAAACGTGACAAATAAGGAACAACCGACGTACCGTATGCCTATGTGAGGGCATAAATGGCTTTGTACGTTGGTCTGTTCGAAGAACTTGAGAAACCTTCCCACAATGCAAAATGCAGCGAGTGACTGGCCGCAGGGAGTACCTTGGACACCAGTTTTTTGCAGCAGCGAACATGATTGGACACAATGATGTTAATAAACACTAGTAAAGAAAATCCGCGGCATGGAGTAAGATGTTTCCGTCACCTGCTGATCGCTTGGAATTGCCCGTTTATGACACTGGGTGATGTAACAGATGAGCAATACGTTCATTACGGCATTACGTAAGCGGTGAAAAAACGTATTATTAAGTAATGGGACACAGTTAATGAATTAAATCGGGAGAAGTAAAAACTTATTCTCATGACTTTGGTGAATGTTTCATCCAAGCGATGCGAAGATGTGAGATTCCGGCTTAATGTTATTCCGAGTTATTTTAGACTCTACAGGAATTCAGACTGACACTGTCAACATTAATATGCGAAGAGCGCTTCAAGAGTTGTTGATAACCATTTTCTTTGACTAGCAAGAGTATAACATTGTTACACGTTGATACATTGAGCGAAAGACAGCGTGCTTTGTACCATGAAGTGAACTTAACCGAGAAGCATTGAAATTTGGCCGGTGAATCTGGGGTGTGATTGTGTAAACCACGGATGACGTCATCGGCATACTTTTGTATGAAGGGGTTCAATCGGGTCGGAATGGAGTTAATGTAGGTGCAAAATAGGAATGGGAACAAAACAGCGCCCTGAAGAACTCATTAATTTGTGATGCTTTGCAAAATACGAATACCCAAGATATGAATATATATATTCACCCATACTTACAGAGCCTGACACTATGGATCCGTAGACTTTTAGTTCTGGCAACCAATGTTCCTGCCGAATGGACTCCAGACTGTATTGCCAAATATTTTTCATATTTTCTCTGCCCAGTTTTAGCTACGACGTCTTTTAATAATCAGTGGACTAGAATCACCTTAGTAGTTACATAAAATCTAACCGTGATGTTTAGTATTGCGGCATAGCACTTGCTAGTCTTGTTCGGTGTGCTCATTTAAGCCTGCAATGCTCCGGGTTCCAGGCGCGCAAAGTTGCGCATTGTAATTATTGCGCTTATTGCGCTATACTACACTTGTACTACGTTGTTTGTCAATTTAGAATTCATTCTTCAATAACATTTATGCCTTTTCCAATTTTCATCTGTATCTTTCTCTGACTCTCTGATATTGAAAACTTAAGTGCTTTTCGCTCTCATACTACCTAGCGCCATAATGTGTTGTCATTATTTTATTCGTCTTTAATCATAAATTATCTTTCACACCTTGAGGGTTTCAGTATAATTTCGCATTTTAAGGTCTTCTTTATCAAGTGCACCATGAAAGTGTGGGGGTAGTCGTTAAATTTTATAGTTCTGGCAAATTATGTTATGCATCCGTTTGATTTCTCCTTTGCTAGACATTCCGTTTTATGTGGCATTTTTAAGTAAACATTTAGGTGAACTAGTTTTCTACTTTGATGCTAGTTCTATCAGTTTTATCTTGAGTCCACTGAGGAAAACTTGGACAAACTTGAAGTCGACCGCAGAGTAGGAGTGATCGTCTGCTGGCAGTTGGAGTTAGTGACTGCGCACAAAAGGGCCTACTCCCGTTACCTAGTCAATCTACGCTGGATTAGTCGAAGGGACAAACATTATCGGACAGGCAATAAAAGCCTTTACACAAACCGCAGGAACCCTACTAAGAAAATCTGATCCAGTAGATTAAATTAGCAACAATGTGTGTAAATACAAGGATTACTGGAGCATATGTATTACCACCTCATATACAGCAGGATTTCTCTACGATCCCAAAGAGGTAATAATTTGTAACGCAAAACGGCATAGCTGTTCCTCTTTCGCTATGTAGGAACAGTCTCTCGCACAGCCAATAAATGAACGCTTTATTTATTTAATTTGCCTTACAATGAAAAATGAATGGAATGTATGGTAAGTGCTCTGTGCATTAGCACGAGGACAAGAAAGAAAGTTCAGTTGCCCCCGTCTTATCCTGTTTTAATTTGTGAAAAACCTGATAGTCAATAACCTTAGCGGTATATGCGAGCAAATTACCGAATAACAATTTATTTAATTCCAGGCATGTTGTGCAGATGAAGCGCCTTTGCAAATTGAAGTTTGGGCAAGGTAGGAAAATTCTCATTTACCTTGAAAAAAGTCAATTAACATCGGTCTTGCTTGTGCGTCAGCTACGTCTACCCCGTCGCCATGAGTGAAGTCAACTCTAAGACTATCGGTGCCACTGACAGATACCTTTCGCTGAAGCCGCATACATGACTTTAACTAGAAAATAATACTCCTGATAATCCACCAACAATGATATCTACAGCTGATGAAGTAATGCCGCAAGTGAGAATATGAAAAGTCGCCCTAGCCGAAATCTGTAGCATTTGTTGGAAGATAGATGCCCAAACGCGTTGTCCTGGAGGCAACGTCGATTTAGACACTGTCATTTAGTAATCGAATTGCCTTGAGTCTAGTTTCAGTGATCGGCGGTTGTACTCCATCAAATGGGAAGTACAACACAAGCACCGGTCAAAGATCATCACCAAATTTCACCTACTGAGACATGCTCAAGTGGAGAGTCGGTGACCCATAATTAGGATAAAACGGACACAGTATCCAGTATACAAGCTTCATCACATGAATAACTGCCGACAAAACGCTTTCGTTAAATATCACACAGGTAGGTTGAACGGAAACATCCTACATCATTGATAATAACAATGATATACCAGGCTCTATGAATCTTCTTGGGGCAACAAATGCCCCTCGAGTCACAGCTAATAGGTTGCGAAGGATAAAATATGCTTATCCCAGTATTAGTTTAGCTGCATTCTACTGATTAGCCTACCTTAACTGCTGTGGTCAGTAAGGTAGCTGTTATTCGTAATTTGCCATACCTATAAAATAAATTATAAAATAAGCAGCTGCCTTGACCAAAAGCATTTTCACGAGTGACTGAGGTTTGACCTATAATCATCAGCCACCACCTCCATCCGCGTCATAGCAATTGTAGCAACTCATCAGCGTCCACTATTCTAGGTGCTCCTTGCAAATCTAGAGTCAGTCCAATCTATCTATTGACTGGTTGCACCAATTAAACAATAGCAAAATTAACCCTTGTCCAGTGCGTTGCCCATCGCAACCCGGTAGCCAAATGGATGGAGGGTTCCACGGTTATTCCAGTGTATTCTGGTTAAAGGTTTGTTATCTCTATCTAATTAAAGTACAAGGTCGTGACACGTCTTGCTATCTATTGTTTTCGAGCGTGCAACACCCTATTTCTGTCTGCTAGAGAAACTGATTTTACTAGCAATACTGGTGATCAAAGTTCCTGACTCCAAGAGCATAGCTAAATTTACTGGTGACAAGAACACGACATCAGGTGATAATGCACTTCATTCCCTGAAGGAGATTGCAGCTGCTGGTGTTCGTCAACCTAGATCTCACAAGCACCTGATAGCCGGTAACAATTCTGACGATAAGCATAGTTCATTTTTGGGCCATTCTCTGTAACGTACGTCATATTACACCCAACCATCAGGACAGATATATGTGCGCTCCGTGAGATGCACTTGGGGCCTAGACAAAAGGTGCAACTTCAGTTGACCTTATCCTCTCAGGTAATTTGACAACCTCTCTGTGAGGTAAAGGAGCCGAGGGGATTGCTAGAGGTGACCGTGTGCATCAAAGCAACACCCTCTGACGCAACCGGATCTACCAGTAATATTCTGTTAGCATATCATAGCAGAGTAAAACAGGACATTGTATTCCGAGGTCAGGCACTTTCCACAAACAATAGGGCAAACGTTGCACTTTTTGACACAATGAAACCACTATCTTGAACCAGAATCTTCGGTGCTGAAACTAGTCACATAGTTTCCGACACCCTTCCCATGAGGGCTGTCTCACCAGAGACAAGTGATGATCTGCATAACCGATATCGGGGCAATGAACTGGTTCTCCCTACATTTGACCTGCCTAGTCTAGAGGCCAAATTTCATATACGGTATCGAAGTTAACAACACACAATGACAGTGAACACGTGAACCCTCTTCCTATTGTTCAGTCACATTTTCGTTCCCCCTCTGCAGTGCCATTGCTGTTCCGGGAGAACATGTCATGGAGTCAGCTGTGTGTACTATAACAGCGAACTGAATAGTGCCAGCGTAAAAATTCCAGCACAAACACATTATCTAAGTCTTGTTAATGTTCGTACGTTTTTACTAAAAATGACTATTTTTTGCTACGTAATGTTGACCCAGTCCTGAAATTATATTCGCAACTGCACCGCGGTTCATTGTTCATAACCAGATGAGAACGTGTGGCCCGTCAATATAACAAATTTGAAAAGGATCGACATAACCGGTGTGGCGGACGCTGTAAAAGATGTGACAGAACTATACAAAATAAAAGCTTTCCAATCCGCATTGTCGAATTATATGGAGGATTCCATTTTGGTCACGATCCCTGATCATCCCCAGAAGCTAATTATAGGTTGTATTTAAAATCAACCAACTCTTCGATGAGAGCATAAATAATCATTATTGAGCAAATTCGACATTTGCCATTTGAGTGCAAAGTTGTTGTGGCATTGGATTTCCACACGCTGCAGATAAACTGGGTAGATGACACTGCATCGGACAGATATCAGAATTATATTTCTTGCATTTGTCATTGCTATCGAAAACTAGTTCAGTCCACCACTAAAACGAAACCACGCTAGATGCAGAAATAAACGAAAATGAATATTTTTTAGAGGTTATCACTAAACGATCAATCGTTGTTATAAAATGAAGACTACAACGTCCGTTTTTTTCACTTCGGTTAAGTGGAATGTGGGAACTGCAATCGCACTAATACATCAATATAGTTGATCCAACATACACGAAAGAATAAAACAGTCAGGGACGCCGTATGTTTGCGAAGAATATGCAGCGCTTGGATGTCGTTGAAAGATCTGGTTTCAACATGTGTGTCAAAATTTCCCTTAGGAACACGATGCTCTGTTTACATGTAATTGAATCAAGCGTCTTTCCAGAATTTTTGCACACTAATATAAAACGCAACGAATACAAACCGGTTCGTAATAATTCTGACAAAACATACGCTTATAACGCTGCCGATGTATCGCAAGCATCTCGTTCATAATAGAAGAAATCTTTAGGTACGGAAACATCGACCGACCACTTGTATCATTTTAAGATTCATCGAGTCTAACATTACCACTTATATTTCGTGATTAAAATAATCCTGCTTTCAGTGTCTCGATGTTCTGCTGGCTAAATGTGCAGGCCCATGTACCTTAATTTTGCAGCTCCATCGGAACCTTACACGGTGGAAGGCTGCGGTAGTAAGCTTGCTGCACCAATGTGTAGGTTCATCAAGTACTGTAAACTATTGCTTTATAAATCACATGCCCGATGTCTTTGGGAAATTGAAGAGGACAGCACAAGATCGGAAAGCTTAGAATCTCTTATTGGAAGAAAACATAGAGGTAAGTCCAAGCATACATTTATAAATTCAGTCTCACATAGGACGTCAAATTGGTATCCTAAGCAATGTAACGAAGGCAATTAACTATAGCAAAGTAATTGACCTGGATTAACTGGATTCAAGTAACGCCTTTGAACGGGTGCTGCATACAAAATAATCCGCCGAATTCCGAGCTGTTATAAATAGCAACGTTATGTTAACATAGTAAAATAATAATTAGCACCTCGATAGCAAAAGAAAGCGTCAATAATAACATCTCAAACTTGCTTTAGTTACCAGTGGGGCAATTTACGTTAGCGTGTTAGGTCTCATCCTGTTAAAACATATCGCTGATATTTTAAAAAAATATGAAACAGAATTTTGAAATGAGGGCTGCATAAACTCGTCTACTCCTCCGTCAGGTATAAAGCTTACCAGACACTACAAGGCTTTTAGTATGAATTTCATTCTTAGAACGTTTGTGTCGTCTATGGGAAATAGAATTGGATTTAGGTAAATGTACAATCAACTCTTAGGTATGTCAGGATAATTCTCAAGAGTTTAGAATCCTTGAACAACAGCTCACACAATACATTTCTATTCGTGAGCTGGGTGTGCGCTTTTTGATAAATTTTAAACTTTACAAGCAGTGTGCCCACCAGCTATAAATACTAAAGGTACAATCTGCTACACAGGTGAATCGTTCTTCATCCTATTGTTAGAATATAGCTGTATGCCCATATGTGTTTACTTGTAATATTTATTGTAATGGTTCTCATGTGTGCACCTATATTATAAGGTGTAATTAAATAGCTCGTTATGTTTGCTGAAATGATTCACGAAGCATTTAATACGGTACTCCAATACTAGGACTTGCCATAATCCATGCCAAGAACTTGAACTTGCCCCTTTATGTTTACGGAAGCTGAAAAGTAACCTTTGTTTTTTATATCGAGTAATCAAGCGTTATGTTCATATCGACCTCCATAGTCTGCATATAAGCGTAACTGAACAATACCAATTCAGAAAGACTGAATGATAGATTTGTGTTCCCCACCAGGAAAAAGAATTAGTTCTTCCTGCTAATGCGTAGCAATATATGGAGCAAAATGTAGTGAAGAATTAGACAGACCAAACGACTTAAAATGGCTAATATTGTAATATGGGGTAAGTTGCACTCAACACAGTAACGAGTCCATTATGCTAAACTAGAGGAATTAAGTGTTTGAAAGAAGGGTTGATAATTTGTGCCAATTTTTAGAATCTAGCAAGATAACTTTTGGCTTTATATTTCTTTTTAATTGGCCATGCCATCTTCGCGACTTGAAAGGTTGCAAACGATTTGAAGAGGAGAAATAAACCCAGCACTTACCTCTACTGGTCAATCCTTTTATCTCTTCTATGTTGGTGCGGTCATGCCCATCTTGCATCTCTCGTGTCCACTAGGAAACAAAAATGAAAATAAGCCTAGCTGTTTTCCTGCTTGTATGCACTTATTCAGCCATGTCTAAATCTGGGGATTCAACTTTGAATAAAAGATACTATAACTTTTCTTCCTAAGTCTGTTGCGTCCAAATATTATTTGGCTTTGATATATAGAAGACTGTAGAGTAAGAAAACACATCCAACAATATCTCTTTCCCAACATGCACTGAACTTATTATATTATGTGCAATATAGAAAACTGGCTACCAAAAGTTTTAATCCATATTCATGTATTTGGAAAATGCAACAATATATAAGTTTAGCTTTGTTGTTTTATTCGTGAAGAGTAAAATTATATGTTATTACTACACGCCATCTGCACGTAATTATTGTCAGATTGATGCCAAGCATTGTGGACGTTGGTCAAGGAATCCCTGAAGAAGTGAGCAAGTATAAATATTAATTTTTATTAAACTTTTAATAAATTACCTTTGCTGTGGTATCATCTAACGAGCATTTCACAACTTTGATTTTCTTGATTAAGTTCGGCTATCACTTCCAATTATTCCATCTTAAACGCACTGAAAGGAAATGACCATTTACAATTGCAGCCTTCATTGAAGTGCTCAAGGAGAAAAACAACAAACAAAATGATGAAAAAACCAAGGTTACATTCGTGCCTTCATAATTTAATACCACTGTCTATAACTTCTTAATTGCTGCACTTAGACATCTTTAATCACTACAGAGAGCATAAAATAACTATACTACACTGGAGTTGACGGCAGTTGTATGCGTATGCATCAAAAATGGCAAAATTTATAATATATTTATTCATTTACTTGTTCGTTACTTTAAACGTTTTCAAAGTTCGCAGTGACAAATTTATTGGTCCACATGTTTGTCAGTTTGCTACAAAATTCTTTTCCAGTTAATCAAAGCAATGATATAATTCGGGGTGGCAACCTAAGTTTTATAAAGCATCATAATCTGCCTACGAACGCCGTCGATTAGATGGTATTCATGCTTTGGTTTAACTGCAACGGGCACCGAGCATAATTACCTGGTTTCAATTGCAACATTTCTACATGTACCGTAAAATGCAGCTTGCAATTATCCTTGTGACCAAGGTAACAGTCGTTAAAGTGGCAACCGTTGTCCAAATGTTTACTACTTATTAAGTAGCCTGTTGTACGATTAGTTTTGAATTTTACTGTTTGCACATTAGCTGATACCAAATCACAACCATTTTACAGCACAATTTAGTGGATAACTATCAACGAGGGACCTCTTTTGATATGAGGATTACAGTGAGCCAAAACGAGACGCTATATTTATTTGACCAACTCGGAAACAGCGAATTCGTTCAGGTATGCTTGCTGCTCAATTAGGTCAACGGAACAATGTCTGAACAAAGTGCTGTGGTCTACGTTTTCAAATATGGTTTCCACCGTTTCAGCGCTCAGTCGTCGTCTTCAAGTAAAAAGAGTGGAAGCTAAAACGAAACCCAGAATAATGTCGGTTTTCTCTGTTCCTCATGTACCTCTAATTGTTTTGAGCATCAGTATTCAAAACTGATGAGGAAAATATATCGACCCTTTTGTAGCATCTTTGATGTAACGAGCTGCATGCCGCGAGCTGACGGATGGCTGCGACTGACACTGTAGTCAAACACTACAGGTTTGTTCTATAGTACATCCTTTGAAACTATCATATGCAATAGACTTTATGTCAGACATTGTCCGCTGCTAGGGATCGTAAGATTAACGCACCCAAACGGTAGCCATTTCATTGCGGAGCACGGTGATAAATATACTATCTTCGTTGAATAATTAAGAAAACACGAATCCTAGCGTGGAGAAGTATGTTACCGAAAATAATATCAAGTATTACTCTAGTACAACATCTAATTCGTCGGTCTCCTTGAAACGTCTGCATAACTTGAGTACTGTTAGATTCCAAACATTTATAGTGAGTTAAATGCTTATGGTTCCTTGAATTATAGCGAACATCACTCAAATGCGGAGTGTTTTGTGTTGTGCTTGCCAACATATGCAAACAACTCGAAACAATTCAAGTAGCTTTGCATAAAATTTGGTTATAATACTGAGAAAATATATTATCCTTGTTCCCTCACTTTGTTGTCGCTATCAACAAGTCTCAGTCCAGTAGCAGGAATACCTATGTTCGGGTCAAAATCAGGTAGATACATAGTGATGGCTTAAACCCCGTTTTTCATTGCCTAAATGAAACAAATCGTGATAACATTCCCACTCATCTGATTTTCTTATTTACTAAATGGACATGGGCAATATTTCGCTAAGAAATGTAATTCATAGAATGCATCATAACTGAAAGGCGGAAACATTATGAATTTATTTGCTTAAATTTTATCAACGAAGTTAGAAATTTGACTTAGAAAGTGTCTATATATGTATCAAGCAATAATTTGCAATCTTAAGGAATTCGAATTCATAGTGATATTTATCGAAACGTCTATGTTTTGAAAAGCGTGTCATGGATAATTATTTTGATAGGTTTCTCTTATTCGCTTCTTTCAAATATTGCATCTAACATTCAATAATTCCGTACACTTTTTTTTCCACATACTAGCCAAAATTATGATCGTGGTGGTTTGCGCAATGTAAGTTAACTGAGCTCAATTGTGTTCACAGATGCGCAACCTAAGTAGTTATAATTAAGCGAGAAAATCGCCATGCTTCTTGGCTAAAATGTGTAGAAATGAGGATAGATTAGATGCACTATTAAGTTTGCATACAGAAACCTGCTTAACATTTCCTGATCAGTAATGTTAACACAACTAAACGAGGAATAAATTGGTCTACAATGTTTACGAAGAACAAAGTATAACTTGATGTCTAATTTAAAGTTATTCACAGCATTATTTATAAAACCTAGACCGCATAAATTATCGAATTTATCAAATAAGTGATGCGAAGGTAGATATAACTTTTGTAAATCCATCGTGCGCAGATAGCTTCGTCGGACGCAACCAGCTTTGTGCCGCAAGAAAAAATGCATTTATCTTTTAATAGCCAAGTAAAATTAGCGATCATTGACGGATGTGTGAAGATCTAAACATGTGAAAGCTAAAAAACCACATTACGTGTCGTTAAAGACATTTGCGCAAGGACAACATTTGTTACTCGGCCATTGCAGCGAACACAAATAAGAATTTGGCGTCAGCACTGTCAAGTATGTTGTAGATCCCAACTCGGAAACCCATTATATTTGATGCTTGATAAAGTTGCCCGTTATTACCGCATATCTATGTACAATATAAATATAAATAACCAGAAATTTCACTCGAGCAATTATGACGTCAGACCTCAACAGACATATCTCTATATAGAGTTGCCAATAAGTTTTGACTTTACTAAATCTTGTGTTCAGACATACATACGGAGTGAAAACCATGAACATATTTATATATATACATAAGAATAAATAACGGATCTATCTTTTTCTGGATGTAGAAGATTTCGACACAAACTGGAGGCTCCATGCACTGCTGTACAGCAGCGTGAGTGGGGCGTACACAGACCGAACCGTCATTAGAAAGTTAATTGTTTTGTAACTGGGTTGTTTTACGTCATCTCTCACTATGAGACTATAAGTATTTGAAATTGTTATCTAATATGTCTCAGTTCTTTTGTAATTTGGCTGTTTAATTGATAACACTATTTTGTAAAATTAGGTATTAAAAATACATAAAAACAATGAAAAATAACTCGATATTCGCAACGTTTTCCGAAAAACAACGCGCATATTTTGTCTCCTCTTTTGGTGCCACAACATTTGTAGCAAAACTGCTGTCAACAAAAGCCAAGAAACAAGTGAATTATCTGGCTTACCAATAAATGCTCTCACAATTAATTGTCTAATTGGTAATTAAAATCTAAAAAAGTGCATGTTCTTCTCCCGCTTTACATGTGTTTAAAAGTGTAATTGGTTGGAGACAAGAGGAGGAATGATACTGCAGTATGGAGTTAGGCGCATCCTTTACTCAAAATACGCTGTTTTGCAAAAATGACTTTGCACAAAACAGGTGCAACACACTTTCCACTGAGGGCCAATAATTCCTTGACGTGACACTCATATTTTTAATTCTGATGAAGCGGAATGAACATTTATAAAATGCTAGCATAACGTGATATTGTTATCTAACTACTGCCTTTGTAAAATTAATACGTAACAAGGGTTTAACTTTTATTATTTTTTCTTCTGTCAAAATCCGGTACCTTAAAATACCGTCCAGGGGACAAGAAGGGTCACGATTATTCCTAAGTAGAAAAGGACAGTACTGTAAAACCAAGAACGCGAATCATTGATAAGTCTCTTCAAATGCGAACGCATCTAGATATCAAAGCGTTGGTCTTGTAAACTCTATGTAAGATTAACACATTAGTATGAAATTTTATTTGTATGTAGTTCGGTGCTTCCAGTTACACCTCATCTATTTAGCGTTGATCTTCTCGGAAAGTAAGCTATACCGTTGCAATGGACCCTCATTTTTATGGGTCATTTGAGTTGGATTTTAGTTTCAACATGATGAGAACCGTTAAATTTAGGTGAAACATTCACCTGCTATTTACGATCAAAAACAAGTTTTTTTAAAGACCCCGCCCCAATACTCGACGGGTCGCATATTTTGTCTGAAAAAGTGAGACAGAAACACCTTGTAAAGCTGGTTGTGTGTTTCGTTTACCCTTAGTTGAAAATATACACATTCTGATTTGCATCTCACTTAGGTAGAATAGAACTATGTCAACAATTCTGGATCATTGTAGAACAACTTAATTATAAACTAGATGGCTAGATTTTAGAAAGAGCGAATCAAGTAACTTACGTATTAATTCTTTATGTTAGGCTAGTAAGGATCACTTGCACTATAGTCGTTCTTTTTACGCTTAGAGTAATTGAAATCAATAGATCACGATTTAAAAGTACTAACGGCCAATATATGTTGCGATGTCGCATTGGTATGAAACTTAGAATGAAGACAAGCTCAGTTGTATTAATTTATCCAGTTAAATGTATCCGTCCATCATTTGAGTTTTCCGGTTGTGATCAGGATCAATAGTATTGCATAACACATTTTACCTGGTTATCAGATAAATATGTGCACAGTCGTTTGCGCACGTTCATTTGCCTAAATTACGTCTGTATGCTTTAGTTGACGTCCTAAAGGAAGTTTGTCGTTTTCACTAATATATAAATACTGATTGTAAATTGTCCGCTTGGCAGAAAGTAAGATTCCTTCTCTGATTGCGGAGCAGTTTAGAAAAGATCTTACCCAAATCCAGGGTATCATAATACATTCATAAGCTTCCTTCTATAGTGTCAGTATGCAGATTTGAAGAAGGTACGGCAGTTACCTAATGTTACTGTAACCTAATGCCCGGGAAATGAAAAGTACATCCCAAATAAAGTATTCAGTAGATCAGAAGCATTGAAGTTTGTGACTTATGTGGGCGCAATTCTTCTGCAATGTAGTAACTACTAAGATTCTGATATGTGCTAATTGTTGTCCAACTGACTTCACAACCCGCATATTAATTTAATCGAATTCAAACTTGCAAAGCATTCTGTGGACAACTGCAGTTATTTGCTTGTCGAAAGTTCATAGAACATTGTAGTTCGACAACAACCAACGGAGCTTTTGTTCCCGATTATGACAGATACCCACAAATATCAGCTCAGCCCTCAGCAGCATTCAATGCGAATGCGTTTATACACTTATTATTAGGGTACTATTTTAATCATTTTAGAGTTCATCCTCATTTGTTTCCATTTTGCCCTCAGCCACTACAGTATCATCGTACACACTGCTCTACAGAATTGGCCAGTCCCACCGCTTGCTCTGTTAGCCGAACATCTGTTATTTCCGTTAGCACGGATAAATAAATATGAAGTGCATGCATTGATCAAGTTCCACTTCCTAACGTAGTTTGCTAGTTGTTACTAGAACAAAAATGCATAAAAGCTACGTAAATGCTTCAGAACGAACAATTATATTTGAGTACATTATAAAATAGTGCAGCTCACTAGCTCAATAACTGACGCTGTCCTATGTTTGATAAGCAACGTGTTAACATATATCCAATCACCTACATCACATAAGCATGAATAATAGTGGTATGTCAAGATGATCCGTAAGGTGTCCAAAACCACCATTTAAATGTTAATCTCATGAGGAAGACGCAGCTGCTTAGTACGTGTTGAAAGTTTACTGTGCACTAAGCCATTCACTTTTGGCAACCTTGATTAAAAAGCGATTTGTTTATACACAAAGCTTCAAAACGAAGGGCAACTAATAATTTAAAAGTCTTGTTCCACGTTCCGCAAAACGGAGGTCAGGAAATCCAGGAATTTACGGCAGCATTATTAGTTGGATAGAAGGAACAACATGCTGACTTAACAAAATTTGAAAACCATTGCCACACTTGCCACGCTTGACAACTTCCGAAGCTTTGCCGCAATCCAAAGCGGAATATCAAGCAGATGAATCTGGCTGGCTGCAATACACGATCGCCAGAATTTTGTCTTTTTAGTATATCAACAGAGCAGAGGAAATATTAGTTGATAGATGCTAACATTTATTTGATTTCTTCAATCGCAAACACAATAGGAGCAGCAACACACAAGTAGCTAATCATAAACAGTATTAATCAAAATGCCACAGTCATGATCTAGGTTAATGGGGTCGCTTTGGGCAGCACGCTGGGACCACGTTTTCCAGACATCTCCCTCGGCTTGATAGAAAGGCAATGTTTTGCGCTCATTGTTACTGGGAACTTTTATTGTCGATTTGTGGATTGAATTTCGATCCTTAAAGCGGAGAATCTTATATGTTGCTGTCGACCATTGTGGATTTGCTTCACCCCAATCTATCGCAAGCCCTGGAAGTAGCAAATCACGGTTGCCTGCCGTTTTTGAATATACTTATTAGGATGCGGGCTGTACGTATAATTTAGCGCACCGTTCACTACAAGTATGCTTAGAGTCGACAGCACCTTCATCTTTTTATCTTCGCCTCGGTCGCATACAAACGCGCCTTATTGAAAGCTCGCTTCCGCCGAGCTAGTCTTGTCTGCAGCCCCGAAACATTATAAGCTGACGAAGAAATTCTGCTCGAGACGTTAGTTGCAAATGGGCATCCTAAGAAGTTTATTCAAGTACACATCCAACCTCCCAGCAGGAATACACCGGTGCAAATGGCAGAGAAAAATGATGCAACTTTGTTTCATCCGTTCAATGGGCAAATGAATTGAAAGCAAGCTCTAAACCTCCCTAACGCGCACCTACAAGACCACGCAGTTGCGACCCATGCATACCACGCGAGGACTTGTTCTTTTTAGCCATCGGAGCATCTCGTCGGATAGCTCGGCCAATCAAGTAGTTTCCTTCACCTGCAGTTTGGGGAATATCTACATAGGAAGAAATAAACAACAGTTAGCTCAGAGAGTAGCTGAACAATCGCTAAAGTGCTTAGGACAAGTGATGATATACCAAAACGGGAAAAAACTGAAGATTACTCTGCGCGCGTCATCGTCTATTTCCTGGCACTTCACGGCGGCTCGTTATTACCTTAAGCCTAATGCGAAGTTCAGTGTTAATTCGCAAGAAAATTTCAATGGTGTTGTTATTTAGTGAGACGTTGCTAATTAAGGACTATCAGTTGGCACTTTGTGCACAGAAAACCTTGAGGCAATCGATTTCGTTGCCTTGCTTCTGACTGTGACATTTTAATTGTGTTACTTATTTGGTCGTTTATGTAATCGCTTATGTCTTACTTCTAGTAATATATCTGCGACTGAAGAGAACAATCGAATTTTGTCATACCAAAACCTGTGTCCACTGTCAGCCTTAACAAATTGCTTAGTAACTACGCACCTTTAGTTTGTAGCAATCGTAGAACTCTCCTCTAAGAAAGGCCATTTCGTAGCACTTGTTCACCAATTTAAGGACAAATTCAACTTGAAATAAACTAGTTGAATTATGAGATATAAACCCAGTCCAACAATTGCCGACTTGATGGGGCCCAACAAGGTCTTGTTAAGCTGACCGTACGCGTGATAACCTGATTAATGTCTTAGGCACACGAACGCGCGGGGCATTTTACTGGCAATATAATTTGAGCTTATTTTGCTCATAATGGTCATCATATGGTAGTTGTGTCTTGATCACTTTACCCATGGTAGAACTGTGTCCTACTTTTTATTGCCTATGTGATTCCGTACTACTAAACGTTGATGAAAAAGCGAGCGCTTACCAAAAATAATCGCTTTTATGGTAAGGCATGTTATATCTATAATTTTTGTGAGAAAATGAACGTCAAGGCAGTATGGTATTTTTCTAGTCTTTGCTATTCGTTAACTTATGCAAATTTCGCAGATCTTACGTAACCTACAGGCACATAGTATCTCTGCCAGACAACTGTCCGAAAGGGTACCTGATATTTACCCACCGTAGATCAAAATTAGACTAAATGTCAGAGATGAGCGTTGTGCTGTCGCATTTGGTCTACTTCAATCAACTACCCAACTGGCATGAGACATTTTAGTTCACCTAAGCACATCCGGATGGCAAGCGCGTCCGTTATTCTATTTTATAATTCAGGCTGTTGCCCGCAAAACTAATCCGCTCAAACCCAAGCAATAACCTGCCTTTTCTATCACCGGCTATTGTACCATCTTTCCCAAACTTATGCAAACAAGCGCGATTATCTGAACACTTCATTATCGTTTTGTTGGTTTCTTGCGTTTAGCTCCCCTTAGCTATCTATAGTAGTGCACAATCCAGACTGGAGTCACAGAAAACATGCCTTCGCACTTAGCCGGTTTGTGCTCCCTAAACCAACGGCCTACTCATATTACAGAAGCATAGTTATTTGAATTCTGTAGCTAAGCATGTTGTTATTTACACCGCATTTTCCACCATTTTTTCACCAACCCATTGGACCAGCTGTAACAAGTTACATCAGAGGTGCATAAGTGAGCACGCAAATGATAATGCCAGCGATGTACGCATGGTTGCCAGTTATCTCGCAAATCTAATCCATATGACAATATCCATTCCGCGCCAAATGATACTGGTTTAGATGGAACCTGCTCCTCATACATAAATCCAATAGAGCAAACCAAATAGCCATGGGCGTAATTAACACGTTAGGAAACAAAAATTTGTTTTTAATTATAACGAATCACATTAAGAAAAGCAGTATGGAGAATTTGCACCGTTCAGAAGCCCTATGCGAACCGCAAGACGAACGTGTGTCTGACACTTTCCTTTTTCCAATAAGGTGACATAACCCATTTAATTAAACCCTTGACATTGTAACACAATTCTTGTAATCTAGTATTCCAAAAGCATACAGCATTTCAACTAACAAAGGAGACTGATGATCACGAATCCCTGAATTACCCACGCTGGCCACCAAGTTTTACTTCAAACTAAAGGAAAACAATCTACACTTGGATTACAGCTAATAACATAAACCCTGGTAATCAGGTGGAAAACCTTCAACCCAAAATTTTCTTCTTGATTTTGCCCCTAAATTTATCGAGAATCCATGACATAAAAGATGGCCAGATTTACATGACCGCACCATAAAGTATAACTGCCCCACAATAATTCAGCACATACGTAAACCAATACATATACAACTGGCGTTACTTGCACTTTTGCCTAACAAACAGTTAGATGTGAGTAATAAGGCACCAGGTAATTTTATTGTTGATTAGCCTGAGGAGATCTCTTTATGGCCTTAGAAAGCCGTCGTTGTTCATTTATTATCTACAAGTGCTTAGGTTGGCTGATTCACTTATCTTTGTATATGTAAATGTGACATAAATTATGTAGCCTATAACGTAGCGAGTATAGGTGAACGTGGTTTTAACTTGGTACTTAATCCTGCGCCACCAAGTACCAAATAATGCTGTTTGGCAGCTTTGCGGTAAACATTTGCTCTAGCTTCAAAATTATTGTTTCCACTGTCAGTGTCATGGTCATTTTTAAGGATCATAAATTTAATGTCAAATAGTTATTAAAAGCAACATCTAACATTAGTTTTGTTCATGTTTGTAAGTCGAAATTCCTAAGAGAATTCTGGAATGCATGCATACTAGATATATCAGTACTAATATCATATTGTTCCGTCACAGTATAGTTTCAAATTGTGCAAGTGCATTTTGCGGACATCATAGACTATATGTCGTCAAACATCCAACACCGAGTTGGTGCTGCAGTCGCAGCTCTCAGCGAAGTTTCAACTTGTCCTGTCCATCCCCATTGTACTGATGGAAACCAAAGTAATTGTATTGTCATATATCTGAACCACTCGTAGTGCACATCGTCAACACAGTTTTTCTACGCGTCACAAACAAATGGCCGTGGATTACAAACAACTGCATTCGAACAACTATTGATGGAAGTTACTGTTCACATGGCATTAATGAAACATTTATGGCCGAAGAAAGTCTTAAAATTTGCAGCCATAATAAAGCCTTTATGATCTTAGCCCATATCAAAGAAATAACTCGCGTTCCTTTTAAAATCTGATACCGCTTTAATGCTTCGTTCATGGTGCCAAAAAGCTTTGTGCACCCATCTACCGCAAAAGGAAACAACAACAGTTTATAGTATTGTAAGGATGCAAGTTCATTAGGATTTAACTAATTACTCAGCGAATTACAAGTGTGCATGAAAATATTGCCGAAGATCTTCCTACTGTTTTCTGGCACTTGGTGAATCGACGTATTATGAACAGTTAAAAAGTCACACAAAATTGTTCTATTTCTGGTATCTTGATCAACAAGTAATGAAAACTGCCAAGGAATATCCAACTAGAAAAGAGGTATTCATTTCGCAGTCATTTCTGCGAATACAAAATGTTCAGTCCCCTCAGTTTGCAAACATGACTAACCCACTTCAGAAAAACGTATTTCCAAACTCCTGGAAACTAAACCTACGTGTAATTGGAGTCTGCCGCAAAGTCACATATGCTACTCGGTGTATAGGCCTTAAGCTTCAGTTGTTGGACAAATTCGATAATTAATTTGCTCACTTTGGCTCCATAACATTACGGTTGCTCTCATATAATTTAACTTCAATGTATATAAGCAAAGTACAAGTGAAATTAAACGTATCAACTTCAAGCTAATCACTCGGTCTATGTACATCGTCTCCATTCACCTCAGTCGCTGCGAGAAATCTTCGGCACTATAGTTCACTGGTCATCATGGTTTGTTTTAAACGCAGTTGACAGGACCCGGCTGGTTAGCATCACAATGTTGACAAAAAGAAGTATGTGCAAACAATGGTCATTGCTTGCACGATGGTGAATTCCTAGGTATTGACCGGATTATTCCTTTAAGTTTGATGCTTCTTGAAAATATGGATTTTTGCTTTTTTAGTATACCACAGTTCAAGGTACATTTTAATTGCCCTGCTTAGCCTACTTATCTTGTCTATCCTATCCTTTCGTCAACTGACGGCAACAATTTTCAAAATTTCCCGCAGCCTTCCATCAGGCAATGCCGTCTGTATGGGAAAATACCGCACTTAATCGCACTGACGGTGGGGTTTTAGAGTTCAATTTGCTCCCGTCTACAAAATCAAGAAAATAATTAAAATGATATTTAGTCATTCTAACATTCTGTTACGATAATATAGTTGCGCTCCGAGTAGCTTACAATTGCACGAAGTCCGCTTTAAAAATTTTGACTGGTGCCAATTACTCCCACCACTAAAACGTGGTTTAATGTGATTAGACATTCTGACATAGGTAAACAAAACTATGCATACTCACATTGTGGACCAAGCTTCATCATTTTCCCCAAAGCAGTCACGTTCTTCGGCATGTACAATTTCGCATGAATGCCAAATCTTATCATTTAACTGCCACCTTAAAACTAAAGGTGGTCAGACAAACATTTGTATATAATTTTGAGTTTTTAAATTGACTTTGCTTATAATCACTTTTGTTATGGCATTTATAACTTAACGACAAAATCCGTGTGATATTGTTGTCCGCATGTAATGAATATTTACGTTACCCAGATCCTGATAATTACCGTCGTGTGTCTCAAGCATTTAACTGTTCACCAAGTCTGTGAGTGGCGCCTTGCACACATGGGTCACGCCCAGCTCTTCATTAGCAATATTGCCAAGGGATAACGAAACCCATTATTGGTCAAAATCAGAAGGCAATAAGCAAAGCTCGGGTGGCGTTAGTTCTCCAAGCTCTGTGCACTGGAAGTTGCTGCATCCGTAACACATTGCTAACTTCTAAAACAAACGTAACGATTGATTCATCCGACGGCTTTGATTTCATTCCTAATATTACGTGTGCATCTGAGGATTAAGTGGATTCAACTAATTAACCAGCAGCTAACGCATCCATTGAATACGGTGTAAATTACAGTAATTTCTATGGCCCCATGTGTATTGTGTTGAAGGAGAATCGTACTAGTAAATCACAACAGTATATGTTTCAACCGATTCCTGTTTTAAGCCTAATATGGAACAAAATATTATTAAGATAGATATTGGCCTAATGGCATTCTAGTGTCTAATGTACGCGACGAAATTCGCACCAATCTTCGACAAATCATTGGCAACAAGTAAATTTACGATTATATTCTTCCTTCTTCTGGGGGAAAATTTCTAACAATTGACAACGCTCAAGATGTTCTCCTAACATTAAGCATTGGAATTTACGCAGTTTCTCCAGCTAACGAAACATTTTAACATGCTTCTCACCACAGGAACGGTGCTTTGCACTTATTTTAAAATATTTCAGGTCACTTTGCACTGATAATTAAGAGACTGTACAGTTCAACTGGATACGTCACATGTTTCCATGACTTTAATGTCCATCTTATGTATATAGATAAGCACATTGGGCCTTTGCTGCAAATTAACAAATAATTACTGGGTGTTTAACCTTTCGCCCTCAGCTCTTAGTAGAGTTTATCTACTAGCATATGTGCACGCAAATTTTTTTCAGAATAATATTTTTGGGCCCGAAAGTGGACTGGTTCTGGAAGCATAATTACTAAGCGTTACGTCCAAGATAGATCACCTAGTGTTTAAATGCTTTTGTTACTGTTTGTCTCACGGTTACACCCGGTTCTAATAAATACTGTTGCGATATAGAATCCAAGTTGGATTTTGCACTAAATCAATGCACCCCACTCCTCTTGAGCGAAACGAACAAAGTTTCAGTACACACCAAGACGTAGCTGTTTCAAACCATAGGAAGAGTTTGCAAAATTCGAACCGTCTACTACAACACACTCAGTGCATGATATGCGATGAATACTTATCCCTCACATTGATAAACAATGATACACCGAAATAACTTAGTGCCCCACATAACGAACCCATCGGTGGATAAAGCTTGATGTCCACCTAGACAGTATGCGGCGGAGAGGGAAGGAATGGTAATGAGTAAAGAAAAATTCTCATTCGTGAGTCAGTTTAACACACCGCCGTCTTAATGGAATGGGGCTGCCAAATCCGCAGTGAAACGAGTACGCTAATGCTTGACTTCAAGGATGTAAAAATTTTCACTGAGCGTGCAAACAGTTGCATGGTAGCGAGTGCAGGTTTCCCGGATGTGTAATCACCAACTTTTCATGCAGCATCTCGAAAGCATAGCAGGGTTGAGGCGCATATCATAGTAATTGGTTAAAGAAGTGCAACTGTACTGAAGCCTCCGCTTGAAATCTCACCAATCCTTTACTGTATCTCAACAGAATGCGAGTGAAGCCTAACGAATCGCTGCTAACTTAGTGGTTATTGTCAGGTTACTTAAACAGTTAATTAAACAGAAAATTTAAAATTTCAAAGTATTAGTTTTAAACGGCCGTTGCATGCACGGATAAGGTAAGGTAATACAATTTTATTCACATACCACCTCTGTGGTATTTTTGACGACGTGATTAATAGACATTTGTGTTTGGACTTTTCATACTGAATGCGTTTGAAACAATTTGTCGCCAACTTTTGCAGGCATATTTAAATGTAAAACATAAAATTTGTCACCAAAGTACTGGTTCTAAGCAGCTGTGTAAAAATCGGTCCTCATGCACTTGCTATCGCCAGAAAAGTCATTGGAAGACCGCTTCCTTCCACTGGAAACGCGCGAAGAGATCCATTGGGGCTCGTCCTTTAGTCTGTATGTTAAATATCTGTGTAACAACAGCGGGTACCCCAAATGCCAACTGGAACTCTTTACCGCTCTGCCAAGCGTTGCTCGTGGACCTAGGAGCCATAGTTATCAAGGCGTCAACCTTTGAACACTAAGCCTCGAGGTTCGCCCCAGCTCAGGCCATCCCCATCTGATGAGTCAAAATGAGGAAGAAACCGGTTATGGGGTGTCAGGGTTGGGAGGAGAAACACCTAAGCACCAAATCCGTGTAATGAAATAAATAAATAGCTTGTTTATTCTTGACAGTGTGAGGCACGTCTGCATAGGCTTTACCATATTAGTACAAACAATCATTACGGATACTTGTACAAAAATGCTTCAAACTTACCAGTTCGTCAGAGCAGTGCAAATATGTAAGTTGCGATATATATACGTTTTGATTGTTTTCATCGGTTGAAAATACAATACAAACGGAACACATAGACAATTATATACAGGGAATTTTTGACACACCAATGAAAATGTCAAAATCAAGACCACGTAAACTGAACTGTATGTCTCAATAGTTTCCGTGCACACAACATAGGTTGATAATCCCTGATTATCTATACCTCTCTAATTACCAAATTTATGGTATTGTTGTTACGTAATAGCGCCTTACCAGCAGCATACTGGGTTTCCATGCCTACGTTATATGAATGCATGTAGGTATGCTTTTATGTTCCTTTGTATTTTTTGCTTAGGTTAATATGACCCTGCATTTAGCATTGTGTTCAGCCAGGTCTTCGACGTGAGAAGATCATAAGGGAAATCTTCGGCTTGTAGGAATGACCTCCATGGAGTAGGAAAGCTCATCCAAAGAAACCATGGAAAGTTGCTTTACTTAATAGCGAGTCACATCCACAAATTCCCAGGATCGGTAAAATGATTTATGTGGATTATTAGTGGGAGAATACCTGATAGGCGATAATACATCACTTACTGGAACACGGTTGACCAACCATTCGCTGTAATGGAAATAACCCGAATCACCCAGGTGGCACCATGGGAAGATTTTTAAACTAACCAGCGGAGTCCTCATTACCGTCATCATTATAACAGGTGAGTCGTGTCTCAGCTAGTGTGCCTCAACACAAGAAAGATAAGGGATTAAACAATAGAATAAAAATTCTATTAACAAAGTAAGGATTTAATACATATTATATTATACATTGAGTTTGAGAGATGAAGCTAAAGGGAAATGGAGTAAGAAATGACTCACAACACAAACGCCATTGAGGTCGGCTCTTAGCAATGTCATATAGTGTATCCAAACCAACGTGTTCATCGTCCTTCGGTCCCTAGCCAATTAATGGAGAAACAATAACCGAAGCTAAGTTATAAGTGAGAGGCTTTATTCCGCTTGTTCAATACATTGCTTGTCCTTCCTATTCTTCCATTCAGATGCCGAACGCGCAAATAACGCAGGACTGGCTGTGCGAGCACACGCAACACGTGGCCAAACCACAGGAGCCTGGTGTGTGATGCTGAGCGTTTCATCCACCGACCATCCATCACAATGCGACGCTGAACAAGTTCATTGACCACTCGGTATTCACATAAACCACGAGCAAGTTTACGAACACAGCAGTGGTCGCAAGTAACAAGCATCCTTCGGTACATCGACTAGTACGCCCCATTCTGCTGCCGTACAGAATGGTTATATAGACAATTGCGTTGTAAACTCTATCCTTCAGAGGGAAAGTAATATCACGCCAACGCCAAAGTGACAGAAATTAGCAATAGCCCATCCAGCTTTTGCTATTTGGTTCGCGATCATATCTTTGACGTAAAGGGCAAAAATATAACTGCTCAAGTAGATAAACTTCTGAACAACCTCTTGCTGTTCACCACCAACGTTCAGCACAGGTAACGATCTCTGACCAGTTAGAGAAAATGTCTGCCCTTCAAGGATGCAAAGCCTAAGTCGAAACGAGTGACAGCCAGAGATAGCTGGTCTAATGAAGGTGGAACTTTCGGAAGCTGTCACTGATGAGCGCAAAGTTGTCAGTATTCATCAAGACAAGAACTCCGTTACTTGATAGTGGTTTTACAGCCCCTCACTCTTGCTCGATGAACACTGTTTACTTGAAATGCTCAATGACAAATTAAGGAGGAAAGGTGACAAGGAAAATCCGTGTTTCACAAAGCTGGATAATTTAAATGGCGGCAACGTTTTCTGTAAACTCTCATGCTGCCAAAATTATGCACGTATAGCACTCTTATGACAATAACGTATTAATCAGGCACATATCTCCTCGACAGAAAATCCTAAAAGCTCGACCCTCAGGCGAAGAAAAGGCTCCTTTGATGTCTATCAACACAACTACGGTGGGTCGCCAATAAACATGGCGGTGCTTTACAACTATGTAATGTAAAAATGTGCCCAATGCAGCCCCTATTTCGATGAAACCGAGACTCCTGCTTGCGTAGCTGACTTTCACGGATTCCAGTCATTCTATTGATAAATAAATGGGCAAATAACTCAGAGCCAGTGAGAGCAGACTAATTATTTCAATGGCCGCCCTATGCTGAACTGTTGCCTCCCTCACTAATTGAAACTATAACGGAGCGGCATCAATCTGTTTGGACAGTCCTATGATTTCATAAATTCACTATTAAATTTAGCGCATTACCTAACAAAGCAGGTTCCCTATATTTGTACAGAGCTAGATAAATTCCGCCTGCTCCTGCGGCCTTATTCTATTTATGCTATCGCAACACGCGTTTGATTTTCGTGCGGTGCTTGGATTCAATGGGGCGACCTAGGGAAAAGGCTCTTATTGGTCTTGGGCGAGGCAAGCAAATCCGACTAATTTTATTGCGTCTCCAAATGCTCGCCCCGGCGCTTCAAGCCTCATGACAAGCAAACATATTGCCTTCCTCTCTCCTCGCATTTACTCACGCTAATACCAGGTTAACTACTGGTCGTTTCTCGTATCAGAGAGAATAACTTCTGGTGGTTTCCGAGGATATCACCTTTCTCCATCTCTAAGGCACCATAAACCACAGGCTTTGCCGTCTCTATTTAAACTACTATGGTGTTTTTTGAAAAGGTTGCGTGCCTCATTTCTTCCTTTTCAAACGGCACACGTCCGCTAGCATTCGAAAGCTCTGGATAAAGCTTGGAAACCATACGTCTGGGTTGCAAGTTGGATTGCTTAAGATGACTTGCCTGCTTCTAATAAAGTTTCGTGGAATCGCGACCACTGAACTTCAACTGTGTCCAGTGAGCGTGTACTCAAGTCAGGGAGAAGTTCACTTTGATGCGCATTCAGCAAATCTGGCTTCACCAGTTGTAAGATAAATATGTATGCTTGGCGCCGTTGCAAAATACACCGAAAACTGCCAACAGGTTGGCGCAACTAGGTGCGTAGTCAGAGTCAGCGCACGTGCTCCAAATCTAGCAACAGCTGTGACCGCATTCCCTCCAGCTGGGATTTATCGCGATGTGAGCGATTTACGTTCATGGCTGCTCCGAGGCTGATGGGCGAAATGGCACTCCTGTGCTGGTGCTGTGTCCGAAGTTTAGCCTGCAAGAAAGAGACTAGTATCTTTATACAGATGCAGCAACAGCCCATCGTTAACTTTTTGGGTCCATACACTTTGCCACACTGATGAAGCTGACCAGTGGACACTTTTCCAATTTGAGCATTAAAACAATCTGCACGCTACACAGTTTCCTAATTTATCTGTGATGGATTATATCGTTCACTTGTTGGTGGAATTCTTTTTCCACTGTATAAGCAATGACAAACAAACACTGTTATTCAACAAGCTAATTGGATGTTTTGAACGTGCCGGCCGATTTGACAGCGCAAACCCGGCTGTTCCTTGGAAGCAAATCAATCAGAACAGCTTCAGCATGGGGATTAAAAGCAAAGCTATACCGGCTTGCTAGGCATTTAAATCCACGTCGTCTTCAGACGAGCACAACGCGAAAATACCGCCAGTGTCGCATGTTGTGGATCACGGCGTTATCATAGTACTCGAATATTGCAGCCCAGTTGCTGATAAGCAGTTGTTATCCATATATAGGGTGTCCAGTGTTCCAGTAAGTGCAGCATGTTAGCCAATCTGTAACAAAGTGTGCACAATGGGGCACGCAAGTCTTGGGAAAACTTGGTGGCTCCAAATTGTTGCGGATGAAATAATGCTGTCCATTTGGCGGAACTGGAATTTGTCGACTGAACCGGAGCGACACGCTGCGAATGCATGTGAGTCGAGAAGATATGATGAACGATTACAGAGTGAAATAAAGAATCGGGTATTTGGAGATAGGTGTGACAAAACTGAAGATGTAACGGAACAATAAAGGTGAAAATACGCAAGAGATGGCAGAAGACGGGAAGGTTTAAACGGTAGTATGCCAAACCTATACACACTGCTCGATACAGCATATAGGGCGTTGTTGATTTCCCGCTGTGACAACCAGGGCATAAACAAATTATTCCGATGTATAATCATTGTATTGCATGAAACGGATACTGTCAGAATGTTCAGGAGAAGGATTGCGGTTCCCAAGGTTGAGATTCAGTTGACGAAGTTGCGTGTTGAAGTATGTCGTGTCTCAGTTCTTTCACTAAGAGATCCCTGGATCAATTCTTCTAGCACTGCTTATGGTAGAAACAGGTTCCGGCCTAACAGAATCCTGAAACGATCACCTCAATAAGAAAAGGAAAGAGAACTAGTGTGCACCGTCACCCTACAGTTAAGTATATATTATTTAAATGATGTTTAATGTGGTGTAATCCACTAATTGAAATGCATTTGTGGCGTATACGTGGAACTGCTTGGGAATATTACTGATTTCACGAATTTACTAATAGCTCATAACAGTTGGACCTAGCCCGCCGACGTTGGTGTCATCTTCTGGAAATCTTAGCGGTAATCAAAAGATTGGTCCTTTCGTTTGTCATCCACCCTCCAATATTAAGGAGTCGCTGTTACTGTGTGGAACTGCAACACTTACCTTATCATCCATATTCAATTAGTGATCGGGTCTCGCGGCAATGTTATCCGAATAAATAACTATAAAACGCTGGTATGCTTCAGGGAGCAGATTTAAGAAAATATTTATTCTTGACCTTCATTAACGACCCAGCACAAATTGCCGATATGGATTTCTAGACTTCTTCTGACAACCTCAATATATGGCATGAAATTTATAATAAAACCGATCAACAGTCTCTCCAACCAAAAGTATATTAAATTTCAGCGTAAACGCATTCTTTGAGCTCTCCATACGACACCACATTTCCCGATCCTACAGCAACGAAACGCATATGCTAAAGCAATATTCTCCAGAACGCGAACCAGCTGCCATGTTGAAAGAAGTCCTGCTTTGTCATAAGCAATCTGTGTTACATTATCGATTTTCACTCGGGCTTTCATGCGAATGATAAATTTAAAGTATCATGTTATTAATTGTTCCAATATTTTCACGGTTTGGTTCTGTGTGTATACCTATACCATCGGGAAAAATGCTATTGCTTTAGATAATATTTGTCTATTCTATTAAAAGTCCCAAATTCGCGTAACGTTAATTTGAACATGGTAATTGTTGTCTGAATATTGCAATAGTTTCGCATTCGAATCGGAAACCTCATCTCTCGTTTTGAACGATCTAGACTAAACGTTTGCTAATTTAACAGCCTACCTCGCCTATCAAACCGTAGACGGTGTATAGTATAAAACTGAGAAGCACAAAGGTGCTTAATAACTACCCACTGCAGAAGAAGAGTTGGTCTCTGATGATGTTTGATTTTAGTTTTGTCAAAATCTCTCAGTCAGAAAACCTAGCATTAGAGTTTTGTGTCACGAGCCACTCTTCCTAAGCCGGTCCCCGAATGGACAAATATATGCGAGATTTTAGTCAACAAATATCAAATAAAATATAATTTTGTGAGACGGAAGTCATGAAAGGTAGGCGATTAAATGAACACCCACATCGTTCCGAAGCTTATTTTGGAATTTAAAGAGTGAGCCACAGAACAGTAGGTAATAGAGGTGTGAGTATCCCATTACCTGGCCCTCAAAGGCTGAGCATGTCAATATCACCTCAGTGTTCTAAATATTGATAGTGAAGCAGAGCTTAGCAAGGATGCGTCCCTAAACATGAATTAAAATATTTAAAGCTAGGAAGATATTGCATCAAATTCAGAATCCTGAGTAATGTAGCGTTTGTATGCATTTTTCTACCAACAAAACTACGTAGCCATAGAAGGATAATTCAAATGGTAAAAATAGTTTACATCCGAACGTTACAATTCAAATATGTTCCAGTTTATTTTAGATATGTTACTGTCTATGATTCTATAATAAAACCTTTATTATTTTATTCACGCTAGATAACCGACAATAAGTTTTCGTGTGAAAATACATTTACTGCTCAGCGGGGATGTGTTCAAATCATACATAGATTAGCATTTTGGCTTCTTCTTGATCTGTGAAAACAGTTATATGCACAACGCTGCAACGCTGCGGCATCTGCCGCAATAGTAATCTATTGCACCACTCTATGTTTATTTTTTAATCTGGATAAGTAGTTGTTGTTGTTGTTGTTGTTGTTGGATACATCGTTTTTATTCGTTCAGCATAACCATAGTAAGTCACAAGCTAGGCGCACACAAAATTTGATCTGTGAAACTAATGGGTATACCTAAGAAACAGGTGGTATAATTTTGTATTATGGTCGGCCTTCATGCGAAAGGCATTGTTTCATCGAACATACCAATCAGCCAGACACAGTAGTGACAATAAATATGTGTCCTGCTATGCACTGTGCATTTAGTCACTTCAACTTACTCCCCAATCGATCATGCTTTGTGTTCTCAGATTAATGCTGAGATTAGAAAGCAATTGTCATTGGTGAATTGCAGACAAGACTAGCTGCAATGAGGCCATGTGGGACAAAATACCAATTTCACCATTTAAATAACTGGTTCCAGTCGTTTAAGTACATGGTAAACGTAGAATTCATGTCTATGACCTTGACAGTTTTTATGGTTTCATATTTGAAGTAATGGCCTCTAGAGTATAGAAAGCAAACCAAAAGCCAACAACCCTACCTCCGAAACTTCCACTGGGTGCATAACTGAAAGGCGCTTGGTATTGCGTCGATAATGACGAGACTTTTCTCAATGGGTGCGCATAAATTCAAACATAAACATATAGATATGCAGTCCTCAAAGCTCTATTATGCACAACCCCAGAAAATTATGCGGTTTTTGCTCAATGATTCGACATCACACTCCACGGCCATCTATGACGTAAATCCATAAGGTTCACATGCGTTCGATTTGCGCGTAAGGAAGCTACTTGTTTTGCAATTGCAGCGTCCTGGCATATGTATGCGTTCACCAAAAAATATTTGTATCTCTCCGTTCAAACAGGTTATAAGTAATGTCCTAAAATAATAAATACAATTAAACGCATTCTACACAATGATGAGTGCTGGTTTGGAAAGTTAAAGTCCGGATGAATATTTGGCTTCGTAAATTTTAGCTGCATTATTATCAGTATCCCAACGCTATGGCAAACTCTATTTACTCACGTGTTAAATAATATTCTGAATATAAGCGAATAAATGTCGACTAATATCTAACACGTCGTTGATTATGCTGTGGAAGTTCTCAGTTGGGTTATATCTATGATTGTTGAAAGCAATATGCTAAAAGTTATCACCTCAAATATATATACTCACCCGCCTATTCTTCATGATGCATGCTGATTAATATTATTTTATCCACACAACGAAAGTAAATGGCTGTGAAATAAACACCAAGGCACAAGAAAGACTGTGGTTACATTTCGTTGGTCAGCATTTGCATTTCCCATCTTTAACCTAAATTGCTATATTTTGCCTACCTATGCAAATAATTTGGCTAATAAATTGTTCTTATGGTTTTAATCAAATAGGTGTGTTACCCACATTACAAATGTCTGGACAGACTGAACTTGTAAATTTTGCAACCAGACGACGGATATAGTGTTATCTATGTTAATCAACAGCCTAAATATCTTTTCTGGATAAATTCGAGAATTAATATAAATCAATGACCACGACACTGTCAAGCTATGTGCTGCTGCCCACTGTAATACGTGACGAAAAGGTTTCACAATTTGCAAAGAGTCTACTTTAAACAAGCGCAAATTAGTTCTCAGCAAGTTGGCCATACCGTAACTAAGCTTCACCCAAAAACGTTCGTTTATTCTGTGATAGGGATGCATCGAGTGTCGTGAACACTTAAGGAGTTATCCAAACAATTACTCAGATTTCTGCTGTCCATTGTTAACCAATGTTCGCTGTATACATCATTTCACTTCGCATAACCACAAAATGGCTACCCGCAACTTTAAAATTCCTTTAAACCAAGTATTGTTTCCGTGAATTATGTTTTAAATTATACAAAATTATTAGTTATCTTAGTCACCTGTAGGTCCAAACCATGTAGGAAAAACAAACTCATCAGGTAACGTGAAACTGTGCTTTCACTAAGCAGCGCCATCAACCTTAATCTCAGAATCGTTGACCTGTTTGCTCTTTATATTACTCTACTTTTTCATTTAGTTGCAATTCTTCTAAGATAACAAATTTCCAGAAAACAGCCTAACATGAAAAATTTTAGCTACTGGGCTGCAACCTGGAAACACATCTGGTCGAGAAACATTGTATCCTGTCATCATCAAGTAGTGTGCTAATCCTTTGGAATACCGTTCCGTGACTTGTAAACCTTTATTTGTAGAGTATTATGCTTGAGGGCTGACAAACCTCAAGTAAATACAGTGGGGAAGTACTTGGTTATACCTCCCACTTTAATATGAGTGCCATGAAAGTTCTTGTGGAAGCTTATTTTGGGGTACATTTTCAACTTGCCCATTCGGATTTGTCATATCTACTACCTACAACAAAGTTCAGTGTCTAACTTTAATGTGTCATATTGTCTTCATGCCTTGTACTTAGATCAGATTAAGGTAAATAATATTTACGCATTTATGTATCCTTAAGCGTAGTTGAGTTATTAGCTTGTATAAAATATGAACTGTTGTTTTGTGACCTGCTCGCTTTTGCATTTCAACCGTAATGTAATTCATAGTATTTACATGCCAATCAAAGATTTACTTCGAGGCAGTGATAAATTAAATTTTTGATTTATCCTAACGTGCTTGGCAGCGCTAATCGTAATAGAACATAAATGTGTAGAGGTGTAACTCAACTACAGCGACCAGTCAGTATATATATACATATACATATACATATATCGTGTCTCATACTGAGATCATGGCTGCATACAGCATGCTTCTTTTGAGCAGTTGGGCTACGCAGACTTGTACTTAAACCAGATTTACCTAATTTTGATAAAAATATAATCTACATTATCTGAGTTCATCATTTCTTTTATTCACCTGAATTTTACTTAACAGCTTTGCGTATTTATTTGCCTTCAAATTCCATGTTACTTTTGTTATCCCTGGTGTGGCTGCGCTTGATCTGCATGTCTGATGGTTGTACTGGTGGTAGTATATTAGCTGTTGTATTATTACATGAGTTAGTTTGTCAGCCTTCACCAAGTAAATCAAAAGGTTTCAGCTTGAAGTCACGGAAATCCATCACACTAATCCAATGAATGTCAGCACTCAACCTTCCCGCAGGTAGTGAATGCTTTGTTCACGTACTCACACAAAACGAGCACAGAACGCCTCAGAAATGCTGTCAAGTGGCCACTTAAAGGGACAGACAACAATTCAGATCTCCTTATTGAAAACGCTTGTTTGTGATAGCGTAGACTGCACAGAATTCACCTAAGATTTCTCGGCGATACTGTTTGATCTGCCGTATCAAGCCTCAGTGAACCAACCGATTTCATTCCAGGACACAGTCGTAGCTACTGGATTCTGCTAAACTGACCTTAACAAAATTATGTATGTACACTTTAACTGCGGTACCCGACTGCGGAATCACAGATATATAATATAACGTCTCATTATCACAGCAGGATAGAGGAGCAATTGTCCTATATCGGTTAAGTAAACACAGTTAAGTTGGAGATTCAGATGTTCAAGCACACTGATACTTCACTATTTTACTACACAGAACAGATGCTTTGCTAAAACTGCCAATGTTTCTGGTTAACTCAAAAGGAACTTTATTGATCGTTGCCACTTTACATGTCACAGTCTAGTAAAGACAGCATTTTATCTGCAAACCTTATGTGTATGGTGCTAGATGATAGTGTTAGGGATGATTTGTAACTATTATTGGATTTCTTCGGTTTTTGTGAAAATTCCTCGCTGTTAGGCTCAGGCAGACAGCCAGCAAATCCAAGGAAGAGCTACAAGATCGATTCGTCTTGCTGGGACTCGTCATCAGCAAGTATGCGCCGAATCCTGGCGAATTCTAAGCAAGGACCGTAATCTTGCGGGTCAGCGACTTCGACACTGAGCCTTACGCGACGACAGCCGACCGCCATGACTGATATCTAACTTTAAGCAGAAAGCTAACATATGAGTGCCACTCGATTGCGTTCCGAAAAAATATATATGTACGCTTGCAAGTACGTACTAAAGATGTGTGAATTTTTAGCATCATGAAAGGAGCGTAGTCAAAATGATAAATTGAGATTTAATTGCGACATAGCCCTGCTCATCCGTCGCAGTCATGGCGGTCAGCTACCATCACCCATGGCTCAGTGGCCAGTGTAATGACCAGTTTACCAAAAAACTGTAAATTCCCTGAATTCATTCCAAACATCATATAATTTACCCTATTGCCTTAACATCATACATAATCACAAGTCAACAAATACATAAAAATTATCTGAAGGTCACTCCTGATTCATGTCCAACAGTTCAGAGCGGAGGTGATCGAAAAAAGCATAACAGCAGAAACATTTTGATAGCGCCGCCTCTTACGTCAACCCAAACCCGCATAGTTATTCTTAACTAAGTATTATCCTTCAATTCCTTTTAGGATAAGCGGGGATGGTTTTGCGGCTATTCACAATAATGACACTTCAGACAGACGCAGATGCTATTGTGCCAACCTTGCTGAAATTTTTCAGATTACACGAATGGATCTGCCCTACACCACTCACAATATGTATTCAATCTCCAAGCAGTTCCCTTGTCTCCCAGTATGCGAAGGATCCCAATTGGTGAATCGTACTTATCCCTGAAGTTATTTGCGTAATATCAGACCGTAACATATGTGTGCTTACCTGCCCTCCACGCAAACCTCTACATCAGCTCCTCAGATAATTCTGATCAAAACATCATAACGCTCAAGTCCATTGACAAGTTCAAAGCGTTTCCACTAAAGACTGGTCTCACAATAATGCTAACAATAATAAACTTACCCAATCAACCTCGATACTGTCATGCTGTGCTACCCAATGACAATTTCCTTAATTACAAAACCAACTTCCTGCTCGCATTAATTTCTTCTCTGGTGCACAGATACTTCTTGTGACGCAGATTTGGTCAATAAAATGCATACCTGCATTTGACTACCCCGGATGCATCTATTGGTTGTCTTAATTCTGGACCAGGTGGTGGTTGCATAATATATGTACACAGAGCACTGTGCCCTTAAGTGCTTTCAGGATTCCTTTTTATAAATGTGCAACGGAATACTATACTTTTGCTCCTGCAGTCCGTATCCTTCAGGTGTTTTCAAACTTTTTGCAAGGAGAGTCACATTTTATGAGGTAAAAACATTTCGAGCCATAGTAAGTCGGACATTAAGACAACAAATATTACACATGTATGAAAAACTTTCGAGCTTAAATTTATTGTTTCATGATGAGGCATCGGGACGGCATGCCGAAATTTAGACATCCCTGATATACATTCGTCCCAAATACAGATCTACAAGAATGAATACATTGCAAGAAATGTTATCTTACGTAGTGGATCAAACAGCCAAGTACAAAATGATAGACTAAATGCGAACAATGATTTATCCCGAATAAACGATTCCTCTAAATGGTAAAGGCAATATAAAATATGAAAATATATTGGAGTTTTCTGTTTGTGCATTTAGAAAGTGAATACGCAATAGAATAAAGTCGTTTAAATGGGAATTTTACGCACGTTATGTTGCAACATGTGACAGTTATAGCTGCTGTACTACGTGATAAAGGTAAAAATAGGAATACTCAATTATGTACCAAATCCTCTTGTTTATTTTACATATTAACCCGGTTTGGACAACAATAAATGTATAATGAAGTAGAGATAGTCAGACAAGAAATCGTTTACGTTGAAGATAAAGATACAGAACTTTTTGAAATCTTTTATTGTTGTAGAGGAAAAAATAAGAATTTGCTAATAATTCCATGTATGGCGAACCCGAGAACATAATTCTGCCAGCATTCCATGTGGATATATGGTGTACACAATTGCAGTGGTTTATCTCCGAGAATTGTATTATGGTTCACCTCTAGCAAGTGCCGGCATACGCTATAATGGTCAGTAGATATTTGTCAAACAAATATGCAATCGTCGCGAAGTCTTTGTTTGCGGCCACTAAGAACTCAGAGACTTCAGTCTTTGACGGTAGGACAGCAATCATAAGCCCTTGAATTTGCGGTTTCGCTAGTACTTCTAAGTATTGCTTCAAACAAGTTTGCCAAACTTGGATAATGTGTTCAAATTAAGGGCGCACATAAAAGTTGTACAGTATTGGGAACTTGGTATATGGAAATCTACGAATGCTGTCCGCAGCAATCCGAATTGCCTATTGGCTGTTTGCGCAGATGCCTTTGAATGCTTTCAACCGTTAAGGTCAATTTGAATGAGCAAACCAAAGTCGCATTACTGGGAAGTGACCGCACCGTATTAGAACTAAATATGTGTGATGCTTAGCTTATCCATGCACAACTTACGCCCATTACTATTTGGAATATTTGTTCTGCGGAATATGATTCTAGAATATTACTAATGAATTACTTACGTAAAACAGAAGGTGATTGTGAATAAGCGAACAATATATGCAGTTAAACATTTAGCTGAAAAGAATACCTGAGCAAATGAAGGACAGACGAGCTTTGTAAATCGAGAAAATGGCAGTATGGCGTATTGCTGTTGGTTAACCCCAGTAGCTTGTTAATGAGAAATAAAGGAACACATGAGCAGCAGCTGTGTAAAGAATGAAGAAGCGATCGACAAAACAAACTGATATGAATAAAGTGAATATGGAAAATATAAATGCAGGGTAGATCTGGTGACACCGAGGCGCATAGGCCTTTTAATTCGGAAAAGGCATGTTTCAATACAAAATTTTACTACACAATAAGATGCTAATCAAGCTTAAATAAGGATAGGATCAAAAAGAATCGCGCGGACTATGTCTATGGTTAGCATGAAAAAGCAAAATTCAAGTAGAGACAAGTAAGCACAGAAAGATACAAAAGAATGTGTCCGTGTTGATGTGAAAATGGTGCCTTAAACTTGTAAGCCTAATTAAAAGGGCAGAAATAGAATAGCCTCGGTCGAAAGTGTCTAAGTTCTCCAAATATAGATAGTTAGTGTGTCAAATATAAGTCATATACGGAACAGATTAAATTTAATCAGAAATGGCATTAAAGCTAGTGTTCGACATACAGCAAGTATATTCCTTGCTCCGGCATGGATTACTCCACAGAATTACTTGAAAATTATTAAGATCAGTTTGTAGTAGCTATAAGCTGGCTGCATAACTAATTGTTTATCCATATATAGTCACGGTATTGCCATATTTTCTGATTTGGCTGCTATGTCGGACACCGTGCCTGGCCACTATTTATTTCGCTAGGAATATTCATGAAGTGTAGATTATTCGGTCTTTGCTGCTGGATAGTCGCACTCGCATCTAAAACAGCTACGCATCTAACAAGTATGACAGCCACAAAATCAGTAAATAATTGAACTAGAATTATCCATTTTGTTACCATTATATTTTTGCAGACATGTGTGCACACGCGGTGTGATAATGTTTGTTACTTCCAGAACACATTTGCTCTGTTTGACCCATTTTCGACAACAAATGCAGTTAAGCCTGTAGTTTGCCAAGTTTCAGTTAATGCTAGACTAATATTTTGCCATGTTCGCGCCTAAGTTGCTTAATCCGCAAAATTTCAACGAACGTTTCTAGATTTATTTTACTGTTGTACACTGCTATCTATTTCACATATGCACGCAGCGGTTCCCTAAATACATTTCGGTTTATGGGAATGATGTCGCGGGTAAAACTACTGTTTTTCATACGTTTGGAAAACATTGGTTATTAGATTTGGGTAATTGTAACTCAGTGTGAGATACTTGGATTTCTCTAACCTCCACGGCCATTCAATACTGCGCCTGAGGTAGGTTGTTAGAAAATACGGAAGACCGTTCCTACAAATACAAAAAATTTAAAAATCTATAGCATTATATAAGCTCATTGAATAACTATGCATATTTTGTTCTGCATGTGCTATTATTCTAGTATGTTTTCTTGGTAATCCATACTCTGAGCATCAACTTTTTGCCACCATTTGCAAACAGTGGAGATTCGTTGGCTAAAAACTACTTAGTTTAATAGATTTTGTTCATGATTGCTTCATCTTTCTTTAGGTATCTTGTTGGTCGTTTGACTTTAAACAAAGCACAAATAGTTTAGCTTTATATATAACCGCTTTGCTATTACTAAATACACCGCACCTTGAACGTCGCTAGTGCAACCTAAATATTTCAAACTCAGAGTGCCAAACAAAATGCTGAACTGCGGTAATTTGGTTTTCTGTCAAAGTATGACCAGTATGGTTATTAAAAAAGCATTTTCTTCATCACCTTCGTTGCGAAAAGCTTATCATGTAAAACAAACACATTCAAAGATGTTCCAGCTGTATGCTTCAGGTATATCTTTTTCCAGAGAATTGTTCGGTAACTTCGTACTAGGACGAGGTTAGTTACAGCTTTAAAAGCGATTTTCTATAAAAACAAGTATTTATGTAAGAAAACTGTGACCAAGCTGATATGGCACTCTTCAAAATATAGTCACTTCTCCTTGGCTTTCTGAAATATCCTTACAATCTTCTCGGACGCCATTCATCCTTCGATCCTTTCTTGCACTAACCATCAGACCGAATATAATGGTACATACATCAACACGATTGCAAATGCCAGGAACTCCGCTGACTGGTTGGCTTCATCCGGTTCCGGATTTTCCTGTCGCTGGGGCCTCTAAAGGAAAGCCACAGAGGGCGTGCACTTACAAAGGGAGTATGAATGGCTAGCTCTTGTCTACCACAGTTTCATCCACACAACCAATTTCCAGTGCAAACCCAAAGGATTAAGATAAGATGACATGTTGCTTGAAACCAATTTCTGTCAACAGAGTCGGCCCAAACTTCTAAATTGGGAATCATGCGCAGTAAATGTACACAAGGCGGTGGCTGGGCAGTAGTCCGCTCCAAACGGAGTGTATTAAAATTACTTTTTGTGTTTAGCACGGCCACGAGCACCGTGTACCCCGTCCCTTTCATTAACGACCAACCGCCATCCGGAGCCAGTATCCAAGAGGCTGTGAATAATTGCTTGGTAGGCATCTTGTTAAAATTTGCATAAAGCGCAACAACACTGGGGATATCAATCCCCAATCAACCCCTGAAATATAAAAATTCTGTGCGCTTGCACACCTATAGACAACCGGAACGGCATCAACCGCCTTATTGGCTAAGGTTAATAAATCGAATGAAAGCTGACGCAGCGCAACTTTTAATTTCTGTGTTGAGTATGCTTAGATAATCAGTTGGCTAGTCGCCTTTTGGATGCTGGCCCCACGTCGCAACGCAACACAACGTCGCAAGATCAATCATTTGGTGGCTGTTGAAGAAAAATGTGTGTTCCCTAATCACTCGATGAAGGGCAGACAATTTAAGTAATTCAAATGGTGTTACGTATTCTATATGTTTATTTGAAATTGAAGCAGGAATGATAAACATTGGAAGAACGTTTCAAAGCTGAGTTTGGAATAAAATATATTTTCAGCTGCCTTGGAACTGGCTATATTAGACAAAAAGTTTTAGCAGCTGACTCTTCAGCTTCCCGTTCCAACTTAAGGTGGAAACGCTACTGGGGTACTTCCTTATTTGCTACGTCTTAATGAAGTCCTCAGTAAACGCTAATGTGGCTTCAATTACAGCTGCTATGCAGATGGAACATGTCTTGAACGTTGTGGCTACCGTTTGCTTTTTGAGTTACAGTGCAGGCGGACCACGCTTTAGTTAGTGGTGCCAAATATAAATTGCACACTGCAGATGGGAGCTCATACAAATTGAGAAACTGCAGAAATTAATAAATTGTAAAACGCCGAACGCGTTTAGTTAAACTAGAAGATACTGGTACCTGTTTTTGGAGACCTTAAAAGAATCTTCTTAGCTGCCAAATCCCTCCTACATCACCAAGACGAGGTTGCAATGCTAAGCAGTGATCTTCAAGATGTCAAATCCTAACTTACGAACGTGTTTAGGGTCGTGACCTACATGTGGTATGATATAGCCATCCATTTTTAGCGTGTTTAGACTGCGCTTGCCTATCATAAGCAGCACCCATTTCTCTTTGCAGCAGGCAGTGTTCTTGATTATTGGTCCCCTTGTTATGGGCACGAACCTAGAAGTCCAATTTGTTGGCACATTTACAGTCGTTAATAGAAGCCAACGAGAATCGCACCCAAGCACTGATCCTTGTGGAAAAGCGCATTCCAATTCAGTCGGATCAGGTATTCAGCCCGGTACCACAGCAAAGTTTGCAGTAAAGGATCTATGTCTCTGATTCATCAAAGAACACGGCTTCAAACACCGTGTGCTTGCAGCACATGGAAATGGATGTGTTTATCTAGTTTGTATAAGACGTTGAGTAACTCTGTGTATATTGCAAAAGTTTTGGTACTACGATTCTCTCGCGCAACCGGTAGTTCAACTAAACACACTGAAAATGAAAAAAAGTACACATAATTTGAGCAGATCACACCCGGCCTGACCAAACGGGTGCATTTGGGTTCTTCGTATTTCCCGCTAAGTCGGATAATTTTTACCAGCAGTGGAATCGAGCTGAGTGCTAACGCTCCTGGTCAAGTTGTTGACGAGGCTGTGTATGGCCAGTTTAACGAAAACAGCGTTGATTCAGTGCCGTGTTGTAATATATCCTAAATAGAACATTAGTAACTCAGCTATGTCTTATCGACTGGCCTTGAAAATAGTGTAAACCAAACCACTGTGCGACATTTGGCAAATCCAAAATGCTACCACAATTCATTTTCGGAACAATGCTAATCTGTCGGCACATATCACCCATATTCTGCTTATCCAGGGGCCTTTCGAATCATCGGGGTACTGGTTTAAATAGCCTCATAACTGCCATCTGCCGCGTTTTCGGGTATATATTTTAATTTCACGGAAAATGTCGGTATGCAACGTTAAGAACGGCATCAATAATCTGCGGAACTAAAAGTAACAGGCAAGTTCTTGCCTTCAGGGGAATTGTGGCAACTACGGGACAAATAGAGCTAAAGCTTATTGATGCTTTAATATATGGCAACAAGCTATGGGCTGCAATTTGTTTGATTTATGAAAATCTATTTGCTTAAATGAGTAGAAGATTACCAGGCCTATATATTCAGAGTCTTGCAAATGTTAGTAAGATTGCTCATTATTGGCACAATAAAGTTCCGGTAGTTACTGCTGATGTACCATTCAGTTGCCACGGACACTTTAATACATTGATTACGCTACACTGTTTATTTACTCCCAGTGCTTTAAGAATACGTTTTGCTGTGTTCGCATTAGTAGCCGAGCATCTCGCCACGATGCCATTTCTGACATTTTTCGGCGTGAAGTTTGTTGCTTTTGCCGAAAGAAGTGGCATTTCTTCCGACGCGGATATATTCAGATCACTGAACCTGCTAACAAACTCCATCCAGGTGCTATATATGGAACCGCTGTTATGTGTGCTTATACTCCTCCATACATCTTGTTTATGTGAATATTCCCTAAAACACACAAAGTCGTAAATATTGTGAGGATTATCGTTGGCTTTCCACTCTTGAGTTTTACGTTCGCTAGCACCAAATTCAGCGCTTATGCTTCGTTTCCTACTCTTAAGCTGAATAGAAAACTGGGACGGTTGAAGAGCGAAATATCTGAACAAACTACTGTGCCTCTGCATTGAACTGCAAGGCAGGAGGTGCCTAGGAATTCTAGACAGTAACAAATACGTCACTTGGGATTAGCCAAGGGCTGTATCGTAGTCTCAAGACCATACCCAAGACTTTTAAGGTGTTCGTCCCAGTAGTTCAAAAGCTACATAGCACAGCCTTGTCCGGAAAAGCACAAGAGGAGTTTCGCGCCTTTGAGGCTCATCAATGGTGCGCATTCTTTCGGTCTCCTACTGGGGATCGAACTTATGACTGCTAAGGGCAGATGCCAACTAGTCAGAAGCTGAAGTCACTGAGCCATGAGGGACGTTGGCTGAACTAAATATTTTGCAAGCTAACTGGGAGATAGCATCAACTATCTTCCACTGTCACGGACAGTGGCTAGCCTGCGAGGTGATGACGTCCCCTCGCTAGATGCTACATGCATACTATTTGAAACTAGGAAAGAGTATTTTATTTTATATAACTAGTGACGAGTCAATCAATAACCGAGATATTTGCGCATGATAGAAAACTATTACGTAGTAGCCGTCATTGAGCCTCAATCGCAGGCGGCACCAGCTTAAGTCGTTGATCAGGGTTTCAGATTGTCTAATGGTTCGCACTGCAGTTCACTGCAGTGCTACTGATGTGACTTACATCCATTGCTGGGACGATCATTTCGAACAAGAGACATGAGATTGGTGAATGGCAGAAAGAGTGATTGTGTCATTACGAAAAGTCGCCGAGACCAGACAAACACCACACATCCGGAAAAGAGCCAGACAGCCACTTCCCTCTATAGTGACTAGACTGTAATGTGCTTCCGTCAAATCCCGCGGAATTGGAACCCGTGACGTTATTTTATGAGTCAGCCACCACTGCCACTGAGTCATGGTTGACAACGTCGGACCATCATGATTAATTTCGAATCGTGACATAGGCCTATACGAATAGCAAACTTCTGCTTTGAGATAGCCAGAAAATGCTCCCGTCGTTGATGTTCTTAAGTGGCCTTTAACTTTTTTTCTGAAAATCAACAGTCAGCAGAATCAGTAAGGCGTATTAAATAGAACGTAACGCCAATTTTAGGTAATGGAAATTGAGCAAAATATATGCTTAGTCAAATGAATGGATCTTAAATGTTTATAAATGAACGCCGAAAAATTAAGTTACAAATATTGAGAATATTTTTGTTTGTGAACAGAGGATTTACAACAAGGATACCAGGTGATTATGGAACAGAAATTAGGGACAAGTACGACGGATTTAATTGAACAAGATTACTTTGGTTAACTTAGTCGAGTGAGCTGATGGAATATGTAAAGATGAAAGATTTGCGATGACTACTTAAAATGTGTTTTTCTTTCATAACCAACCAAACATTTTTAGTTACAAATACCTTAATTTATTCTCCCTAAAACTAGTTCCCTCGAACAGATACAACTTTCCTTTATCGCATATGACAATGCAGAAGGCGGTACGGAATCGTACTTTAGAGATGTTATAGGTCCGGTCCGTCTTATTTTTACTCATATCTTCCCTGAATCTATATCTGGCCTGTTCGTTGTGAATTTTCAACATCAGTAGCACCACAGACACAGATAAACAGGTTGTAAGATTATGAAGATCATCAAAGCTGATCCAATGCAATATGCTTACCTCCTTTGCATCTATACTGAGTGATTCATGGATACTGAATCACCAAACATTTCATTTGATCAATGAACATCTCATTTCTGGCTGGCTACTTCCTCGGCCTGGGCAACCAGAAAAATCTCTGCCCACACAAAACATAAATCTTCCCATCCCTCTCCCTGACACTTCCTCCTTTTTGTTTTTGTTACTGATGTGTTGTGGCACTGCCATATATTTATTGGTCAAGTGTTAAATATATACATATATATACTGGCTGGCTAAAAGGTCATGCTTCACTCTTAACATTCATGCAGTCTTACTTGCGACAGATTTACCGTCTTGTTAACCACATGGTGCTCATAGTCACGTCACCGAAACTCTCTCTCTCTGATTTTTTGTATAGTTTCATTTAGAAATTGCAATACTTCACAAAATATTTTAATGCAGTAACGCTATTTCATTTTCAATCATTTTGGAATGAACACGCAACGACGCGCACTTGCACGTCTTGACTTAACTTCGGCTTAGCGAGAAATATATTTCTTCCAGTGGGGGAAACAATGCATAATTGCGTATATGAGCTAGCAGCTCAAGTAAACTAAGTGTGTCTGTTGCTCTTCTCGCTTTTTATTTAGACATGTAAAACCGCGATGCAATGGAACAGCCGTTGTAAAGCGGACCAAAATACACCAACCATGTCATAAGCAGCTAGTTCATTCATTACTATCAGCTAAATTATAAGTTGTGAGTAACATAGATCAACTGCAAATGATAGCTTCTCTTATTGCGAGTTATAACAATACTGGGTCTCCTAAAACAGAAAACGGCATATTAGTCACTCTGTTACGCGTTACCTCGATGGTACCTAGTGGCAATTTTCTGTTTCCAGTTATGCAGTTGTCCACGAGGTATATTTGCCAAAAAGGCTCCATTCACATATTTATACAATGTGGAAAAAATTCATAGGATATTTTCTATCCAGCTTCCATCGAAACATCAGCTGTCATCCCCATTCATCAATATGTCAGCCTCTGGAGACTCAGTAAAACAAATCCTTCTGCCGAATTAATCTGTATGACATGTTGTCAAGTGACCGTCCACATTGTAAATGAGAATGCCAACTTAATTTATTGTGACAATTTTTTGTTCATTGTAATGGCTAAATCATGGGATGATTGGGTGGATAAATTAGGTTGAGGCATCACAAACGGGCATATGCAACAGTCACATACACACACTGCGCAAATATCATGTGCATTAACTGAACAAATTTTGCAGGAAACAAATGATTGCCTTAGCACTCGGCTACGAAAGCAGTTCTTAGCTGCAAGCTTGTCTACTCAAACAAACATTGCCTTTATTGAATATCTCCGTCATGATACTGCTCATTTTAATCATTCAGAAAACTGGACGCCTGAGACTGTATAGAAACACTACGGAAACATTCTAGTTCGATATATGATAAGAAAATAAAACCAGAAGATATGTCCACATGACGTACAAGTGGAAATTATGTCCAAAGTATCGTAAGAGAAATGTTACAATAAATTCCATGAGTAATCGTTACACTTCTGTATGAAAGATGTTCTCGAAATAAACGCAGTATCATTTCTTATCAGTAGAGTTTAGTTAGGCATTATCCCAAATGCGGGAGTGCCAATCAACATATTTTCCTTGTGTACGTACAATCTCAATGTCAGATAGTAAGTTAAACGGTTAGTAGTCTACATAACACTTTAGGATGACTTCATCAGTGCTTGTGAGGGCTAAGCTTAGGTGTTTCAGTTTGTTGCTCTTAAATGTATTATAATCAGCCTCCGCCACTGGAGCACCTACGAATAACATCTAGCTACGTTTAATTGACGTCGCACTTCCCATGAAGTTGACTTTCAGATGCTCGTGCAGGACGATGTCTTACGAGCAAGACAGGTGGAATACAGACTGTAAAATTATACTTGTGTCTAATGCTGGAGGCATTCACCCAGTTTGATCATAACATCTATGCGCAAATACCCGAATCTTAAGTGAGATCATGTGTAGCAAAATCCATATATGTGACACTCATTAGCAAACATGTGTTCACGGCATTTTAGAATTCACAACAAAAGGATACTAATAACTATATGTTATATTCAGTCTGCTCACCAGCTTAGACTAAAACCCTGAGAGGTTGCAGCGGACGAGATAATAACCTACGGGTGTATTAAATCACTTACGGAAACTCAGCCGTAACACTTCACTGAAAGGCTAGCATTTATAGTTCGCCAAATAATTTGGCCCCTTGTAATGCTGTCAGAGCTCATTCGCTTTCCGGATCTCTTCTGTGGTATTTCTGTATTAAGGCACCCACTAATGTACCTGAGATTAAACCGACTTGGGGTTATATTACCCCATCTGCAACAATGAATTGAATAAAGTAATTGGGACACTCAACATTAAAAGCAAAATGTTTGCAAGCGTAAACATTTTGGTGAGTACCTTTTAAATGATATTCCTTCAATGAAAGACGTTTTAGTTTCACTCTACGCCTATTAAATTTGGTAATTACTTGCTTTTATTCCTGTTATAGTTAGTGTACGTTAGTCTTAAACTTATTATGATAAATCTGGCTGATTCTCAAGTTTCTTACACACCATCGTAGCTTTTGATGCTTGAACCTTACTTCACCAAAGACGTGGAATCTAGATTAACCTACGCTAGCTGTGGAATCTCTACTGCCAAAATCCCAAGAAATTTATATTAAGTCACTTTTAACTGGAGATCATCAAAGCCATACCCCTACTGAAACGAAATTCTCCCCCTGAAAGCCAATAGTAGCAGCTTCTTTACGGATTCATTTTGCATCTAACATTTCCTAAATTGTTTAGAAAGTTGATGTCAAACCTAAATCAACTCAAGAAGTCACATCCAATCGAATCACACCACATCTATTTTATCATGCATGTTACACCAATCTTCACTTTCACGCTTCATTGCGTCTCGGTAATTATCCTACGTAGTAAATGACCTACATCCTCCGCTGCGTGTGACTTTCAGAAAATATCGTGCATAATGTCGTCATCCTAGTTGACGCTAATAAATAAACATACTTTTAATTAACAGTAAAATATTGTATTCAGCTAAACAAGCACGTAGGCAACTGCGACAGTAATTAACCTGGATAACTACATATGGTCAAAACACAAATTCTGCTGAGGGAATCCAATCTGCCACATTTTGTGTTTTGTTGGATCATCGACCAACTCTTTCATACTGCAAGAAAAGCGCGCGTTCCATCGTCAATTATTTATTAGTTATTTGCTATGTAACACCTTGCCTCAATTCAGTTATTATAAAAGGAATAAGAGTGGTATGTATTTTCAAATAAGTTAGGATTGTGGTAGTGAAAGAAAGTTTACCGCATGCAAACTATTACCGTGATCTTCTTAGTCCAGTTAGAAACAAGTTAACAAAGTATGAGCCCTAAACCTTGTAACAGATGCACAGCATATGGATTGGAATACAGAAGCATTATTGAGTAGCACACACTACTGCAGTATAGCGCCGCATGTTGAATTGAAGATTAAACATCCGAACGCAAATCAAGGTGTGAGCAAACACGCGTTCAAACAATAAAATTCAATTTAATGCTATTCGATCACAAATGGCCACCCAATGAATAAATTGTTCCTTCTCTTCCATCACATACCATAACCATTAATGCCGCTCCTAAGCTGAGATAACATTAGTTGAATTCTGTAGGATACACAATGCCAGCTTAATCAACGGCATCTTATCAATGAAAGTCTCAACACGAGACAATAAATTTGACCGCTTATGTTCCCGCATGGATATTAGCATGCACTACCAATGGCTCACTTTATAGTTTATTGTATCGTTGAAACAGTCAATTTCTGAACTGATTTCACGTTCTATCCATCTGTAGTCCGTCAATCTTTTGACAACTTTGCAGCTTAATATCGTAAATTCGTACCTCATCAAATACATTTAAAATCAGGAGCGCCTGCATAGTTATACGGAAGAAACTTTCGGGAAAAGCAAAAGATTCGTGTTGGTTATGTGGTCTCATCCTAGTTTCGTCCAACTAATTATCTTCCGTAATGTACGTTTGCTTGATGGTGCAATAAGTGGTCTCCCTGCCATTGTGCAGCGAACAGGGAAAATAACTGCAGCAATTCTTCTGTTGCAGAAAGCTGTTGGCGTACTAATATGGAAAATGTAATTATGAAACTAGATAGTTAATTTTCCATCTGACCGAACCACCCTGAAACGAACCACCGTTGTGTTGGTAGCGTTCTAATATAAGTTATGCAAATTTACTGCGGTGTAACAGCCGTAATATTCTTATATTGCGGGGCATTTATAAATTGCAATCCGTATGTAGTAGGGAGATTTATTATGTTTTGTGTAGATTCGTCGTAGATAGACACAGGCAAACAGCCAAATTAAATCCAGGAAAGGGCTAGTCGGCCGTTTCGTCCAATTGGGACTGGTCAGTAGCGTGCACCCGCCAAATCCTGACGGATGCGAACCCACGAATTTACTCTTGCGAGTCAACGAATTATGTCACTGAGCCATGTGCGGCGGCAGCGGACCGCCAAGACTGCTGTCCAACTGCGATATAGCGAGGCTCATCCTCCACTGTCTTGCATGCGATAAACGTGCAGAGGACAGGGAGGGCCCGCCGAGCAAAGCCTTCCTTTGCAAGCCGCCACCAATCAAGGTGCCATGTCAGTTGCTAAGTTGACTACTAATTATCCGTAAGTAGTAGTGGGATTTATTGGGTTGTGTGTAGATTCCTCGCAGTTAGACACAGGCAGAAAGCCACCACACATGCAGGAAAGCGCAAGACAGTTGTTTGGTCAATGAGGACCAATGGGTAGCGCGCGTCTGCCGAATCCTGCGGTTTTGAAAAAAACCCTACTCTTGCTCGACAGCGAAATATATCACTGTGCCCAGGGTGAAAGCAGCGAACCTCCATGACTGATATCTTACTGCGATATAGCGCGGCTCGCCCTCCATTGTTTTGCATCTTATAAATGTTCAGAGGACATAGCTGACCCTCAGAGCAACGACTTCCTTTGCAAGCCGCCAACAATCGTGGTGGCAGTTAAGCTGCTAAGGCGATTACTAATTATTTGTAACTAATTTTATTTTTGTTAATTTATATTTACCTACGCCCCCGAAAGACAGGCAGACAGCCACAACATATTAAGGGAAGCGCCAGACGGCCGATGATTTGAAACCAGAAGTGTTTTTAATAAATTCCCCTACTAATATATAATAACGAGTTGTCGCCAAAGCAGCTTACATGCCACCTCGATTGGTGGCGGCTTACAAATAAAGTCTTTGCTCGTGGGGTCTGCCCTGTCCTCTGCACATACATCGCATGCAAGATAGTGGAGGATGAGCCGCGCTATATCGCAGTAAGATATCAGTCATGGCGGTTCTCTGCCGTCGCCCATGGCTCAGTGACATAATTCGCTGACTCGCAAACGTAAAGTGGTGTTTTCGAATAAGGCAGGATTCGGAGGGTGCACGCTACTGTCCCATCCCAATTGGACGAAACGGCCGTCTAGCGTTTTCCTGGTTGTGTGGTGGCTAACTGCCTGTGTCTAACTGCGAGGAATCTACACACAACCCAATAACTTCCACTACTACTTACAGATAATTAGTAGTCACCTTAGCATCTTACATGCCACCTCGATTTGTGGTGGCTTGCAAAGGAAGGCTTTGCTCGGCGGGCCCTCCCTGTCCTCTGCACGTTTATCGCATGCAAGACAGTGGAGGATGAGCCTCGCTACATCGCAGTTGGACAGCAGTCTTGGCGGTCCGCTGCCGCCGCACATGGCTCAGTGACATAATTCGCTGACTCGCAAGAGTAAAGTCGTGGGTTCACACCCGTCGGGATTCTGCGGGTACACGCTACTGAAGAGTCCTAATAGGACGGAACGGCAGTCTAGATCTTTCCTTTATGTGTGGTGGCTGACTGTTTGTGTCCAATTGAGACGAATTTCCTCTGAATTTGCAATATAATTGAATGTTAGCTAAAATCCTTAAGTAGCTTTCTATCCGTCGTCGCCGAATTCATCTCTATAGCTCCTGATAACCCTGCGCCAGATTAGAAGCTTCGTAACTGCGCAAGTTCCTTTTACGTAATTGTTGCAGTTATGGTGTATCACTGCATTGTTACTAATGTATTTTATAGAAAATTGAAACGTCAATGAGGAGGCTTGCTTTGTTAGATCTATTGACACATACGACCAAACAGGATCCACAGTAAAGACTGTATTTCTAAACATACAGCATGTTTTTATAAAACACGATCTCCTTGAGCAGCTCAGACCATTGTGTTTGAAGATTGTGTCTCTTCATAACAATAGATCAAGTTTTCACGCTGGCCAGAAGCCGGAAATATCACGAAGCTCCAGAAATGTTTCATTTCAATGTTTTTTCCGTATTCAACTTCAAGGACCTGCCGTCTTAATGTGATCATTTAAAGCCTACAACAAGTAATGTTTTAACACGTACTTTCACCTAATTATACCATCGAGCTCAACAGTGCTAAATCCTCTATCCTCATTGTCGTCTGTGGTGTTCTTCAGTCAGCGGTCCTATCAAATTTTATGTCTTATATATATTCAACCTTCACCTACAAACCAAAGAATGCAAATACGCTGGCAATTTGTTGGGATATATGTCGAACTTTTTCAGATTATTCAAAATTGCAACATGGGTAGGAATAGTTGGTAGAGTGGATCTCGTCCAGGTCCCTTAAACCCAAATCTTATGAATGCAGCAATAATACAATTTATTTCTTCGTGGCAATAAGTTGGAGTTCACTCCCGTCAAGCAAGGTTTCACTAACATGAGGTCTCCTGCTGACCGGTTCCCTCATCAGCAGGAATAAATTACGACGGTTACAAATAGCAGCTGCCATTTCCATCCTTGATGCACGCTGAGACCAGTAGGATTCGCGGTCTCTCTTCAGGCTACCACAGAGTTTTGCCCGGAGCACTTTGCGAGATTCATTGTGTTCGCTTCCAGTCGGAATATGCCGGCGAGCATCGATAAGTTCCAGAGACTGCGAAGAGACCTAATGTCCACGTTGAGGAGTTTCCTGCTGAGAGTAAGTTCTGGTGAATATGAGACCAGTAAACTTCAACTGTCTCCAGTGAGCGCTTACTCAACTAGTATGACAGCGTAGTTTGATAAGCATTAAGAAAAACTGGTTTCGCCAGTTGGCTGGGGTCAATGCGCTCACAACGTCGTCTTGGACGTCCGCCAAAACGCATCCGCAGGTCAGCACATACAAGTGCATGGTCGGTGTCGACACATGTGCTTCAAATCGAGCGACAGTTCTGGACGCAGCCTCTCCATCGGTTACTTATCGCAATGTGATCGATTTGCGTCTACAGCTGGTTTGGGTCTGTTAGGCACCAAGTCACCCTCTTGCGGGTGCTGTGTCAGTAATTAGTTCTCTCGAGAAGTAAGGAATTAACCACTCACCGTTAGCATTACTGGTGCCTGCACCAAGTTGGCTGCCAAGATGCAGTTCATAAGTGGATAATTTTGTAACTTGAGTGTTCAGATCCCCAGCCAGCACATCAGGGTCTGAGCTTCTTCTGAGGCTAAAGAGCTCGTTCATTTGGCGAGAGAAGTCGTCTTTTAGCGGATCATCGCTGGAGTTTGTGGGTGCATAGGCAGCGATAACGAATAGACACCTTTTAGTCCCGCGCGACATCAAAGCTTTGCACAAGCCAGCCACTCTAGCCGCACACAACCGGCTACTGATTAGATTGCAGTCAACCAGAGAAGATTTAGCCCGAGGAATCAGGAGAATAACAACATGGCTTGGTCGGTGCTCGAAGCTACCTGATCGCCGGATAGGCGCAATGTGTAGGTTCTGCTGGTGCCACGTGAAGGGGATCGCAAAGTGAGAACTGAGCAACAGTCTCACAGGCGGGTCACCGATAAGCATCAGTTATCGATCGTGAGGGTCTCTATTGTTCGGGCAAGTGCTGCCTGTTGACCGATCTGTAGCAATGTGGGTACTTTGGGACATGCCAATCTGGAGGATGATCGTGGGCTCCAAATGGAAGCCGATGATCTGGACTTGGCCGCTTGCTAGGACATGGGCTTGTCGACAGGGCATGAATGACGCTCCGCGTTCACATGTGAATTGAAACTTAGTGGTAAAGTACTATCAGAGCAAGGTGGGACAGATCAAGAATTGGTTGGGTGAAAACAAGAGGGATAACTGTGAATCTGGAGCAGGACGGTAAGAGTGAAATAGCGTAAGAAGGGGAATAAGAAGTTTGGTAGACTTGAGCAGTAGCATCCAAACCCCTATCCACGCTGCACGATGAAACATACAGGACACCGCTTACTCTCCCCCACGGTGGCCAGAGCATCAAGAAAAGTTTTGAAGAGAAATTCATGGTATTGCGTGGACAGGAAACTGCCAGGTTTCCCAGGCCTAGACAGGAGAAGGATTAAGGTTCTCAACCAAAGTCATGGGATTTAAAATCTCAGCGCAAGGCAGCGGGTGTTGTGTTGGGCTAAAAGGAGTCCGTTTTAATACATTAGGAGCCACCTTATTCCAACCCCAAACATGGGGTCCAGGAGGATGAGTTTGTCTGGCCTCTAACCATTGACCAATCTGGTATGAGTGGTTCTGAGGGTGCAAAAGCACCACATAGTATAACTCAATGGATATCTGAAGCACGAAAAAGCATCGCTCCAATGTAAGGTCCAGCCTCAATGCGATGGACGCTGCACTTGACTTAATACGCTGCACAATATTAAGTCTAGTTAAGTAGAGGAACGAAGCAAACATCCTAATCGAGTATGTCATCAAGCTAGGAATGGCCCGAAAGCAGTGTTATATATCTAAATGAAGTTTGAGGATATCACATGATACTGAGGCATCTGAATCAACCGGGTGAAGCTTGCAGCGCGTTCTTAACATAGGGGTGAATAAATGGTTGCTTGCACAGGTAAATAAGGCTGTGGGATCTATTAGATTGGTCCGATCTCAGTTCTTGGTCCCTTAGGATCATACCAAACTCTCCTGAGTCCAGAATTATAGGTCCAGATGTGATGTTTCCTTACTATACGACACTAGAACACGCTAGCCAAAACTTATGGACATCACACCTGCATGATATATCTAGGCTGAACAAACATACATGCAAAAAACTACTTTTTCTCAAGATGCTGGTAAACGAATTCAAGAGAATAGCTTATTATGGATGAGGAGAACAAGATCAGGACCAGACAGATCCTGTAAGACTGCTTGAACTTATCTGAAGTTTTATTTGAGTGGTAATGTACCCATGTAGTTATAATGTTCTTATATTAAGCTTGATGTAACTATCCACGTGTCAACCAACTGGGGTTCATTGTGTGCACATTATACTTGACAAGTTCACCTGATAAGCTCAACCTCTGGCATTATCTAGACAATTATAGATCAGTTGTCTAACGCTTACGACATCAGTGATTCAGTTAGTTCACAATGAAATAATTTGAGGCAGTGAACGAAATAATTCCACAAACGTTGCTGTGGCATTCTCCACAGCTGCAACTCTGCTAGAACAGCGTGAACATTCGAAGTGGCTATAGGCAGAAAATTGATCTTTGTAAGCTGTTCCACATCTTTTCAGGTAAGACTGGAAATTGCTTAGCTGTAGGAATCCATCCTTATTGCTGCTGGGCCACCTGCGTTGCGCTGTAGGTACAGTGACTTACAACAAAGTTTTCTTCTACATGTACGCTCACCTATCGCTTGATCACGTAATTTTCAACGTCGTGAATCAAAGAAAAAGAGACAAAGACCATACATGTTTTGTGAACCATAATTGGTTCATTTTCGGCAGTGACACCTTCACTATTATAGTAAACTTACTTGTGAAGCATAATGGGTGAAATACAAAACCCTCAATCCAACAAGCGCGGCTACAACATTTTTATGACTTTCACTGGATTAGCAAGCATAAATGATATATACGGGAGGATAATAATCTGATACGACGACGAGTATGATAAGGAAATATAGTATTCCGAACGATTAGAAGAGTAAGAAAGAGCATTAAAATACGCATTTTGTTGTAAAGGAAATTTGTTAGTTCTACACTTAGCACCAAAATTATTGCATGTGTCAGAATATCTTGCAATTATCAAATCAACTAAAGAATCTCAACACAAGCCGCTGCACCTAGAAATGTGCTATAGCTATCGTACCAATAAGGTATAGTCTCTCCGAAGCTGTCCAGTTAGGACGGCATTAGAGAAGTACAGCCGAAGAGCAAGAATGGAGGAAAAAAGTTTGCATTGAAGTACGGAGTACTGAAGCAGCTTACTCGGTGGATATAAAAAGAAGTGTATCTAAATTTCTGTAAAGTTTCACAGGTATGCTTAGAGCAAGAAAATGTTTTTCTAAAAAACAATGGAACCACGGAATAGGGCTATAGTACGGATCAAAACTAGTTCCATAACAAGCCCCGTAGGATGGCCAGAGTGCGATTCGCATAATGGTGCATAGAAAAGGAAGTGATAAAATGAAAAGCTATTTGGCGAAACCACTACAATTTGCACATCGAGGCATTCAAAAGGAGCCAACGTCGATTGTGCAGGTTATTGCAGGTTGTGCAAAGTTTGTCATTGTATACCCTCTGTCGAAGTACACATAATCTATCCTGAAATGTAGGTGGCATAGGGCAACGTCAAGCTTTATTTTAAACACAGATAAAGTGGGTACGGAAATAATGTGATTTTAAAGTGTGTTCCATGGCTAGCACACAAGAAGATATGAACGTTTTTCTGACATTCTAGCGGACTGTATTACCCGCCGAATTTGAAGTAATAATCCCTCAAATGTTTGTTGTGACTGAGTTGTAGATGGCGGCAAACGCAGTTGTGGTTCCTCAAAAGCTGTTATGTCGTTATTGGGTCTCATTTGAGACGCTACTACCAGCCGCTCTAAAATCTTGGACTCCTAAACTTATGTTGATATGGAAGATGGTACAACTGTTTGAACTGCTTTGTGGCTCTTCGCTGTGGAATAGCCGGTGCTGTGAGATCTTGCTTGTGCAAGTTTTGTCATGCTTGGATTGTGTTTTCCACATGAGACCGCGAGTAGGTATTTAGCAACTACGAACAAACAGTGGGATCGCACTGCGCGGAGGCCATTTACAGCATGGCAAATTGTTGGTTTCCTGGCTTTGATGCTATCTCGGATTTATTTGAGCATCCCAAACCAGCCTGTGTTAATATATTTAAGTGGCGTTCCTGAGCAAACGCTTGTAGGACATCTCTTTAATCCTGCTTATGATGTTCGGCTGGTGACGAACTTGGACAATTTTACAGTTAGACTAAGTAACAGGGAGCATATTTCCGAGTGACCATTCACATCTCTGTCCAGAGCTTGCTGAAATGCTTCACGATTTTTAAATAACACAGAAAGTAGACGCGGCTTCAGAAATGATCTTCGTGGAACGCCACATTCGATAAGAATGGTGTTAGATAGTGCACTTCGAATCCTAACCTTTAGTTGCCAATACTGCAGGATATTCCTGATATACCCATAGACAGGATACCCAAATTCATAGCTTTAGAGCCCTTGAAGCAGATTACATTGATCTAGGACGAAGGCTTTTGAAAACTCGAGATCGACAACCTAGGTAGCTAACATTATCGGCTACTTCCATCTAGCAACAGCTAAAAATCAATAGATTGGCTGTGCATGAAAATTTTTGGTAAAACCGTGCCGCTCAACGATGATTGCCTTCATCAATTTTAAGCCTAAAGGAAGAAGGACTACTGGGAGATAGTTTGTGTTCCGCGCGATTGCCACTTTTGAAATGATTGGTGTGATCAGATTTGGTTTCCACATGGTAGGTAATGTTTGCTGTTTCAAGCACGTCAGAAAGAAATACGATAATGACTTGGCTAGCGTTGCTGCTGCTACCTTCAGTGCTCTTGAGTGGATGTCATCGATTCCTGGAGAAGGGTAGGTGCGCAGTGGGAGCAGTTTGTGCAACACAGATGTGGCATTAAATGTGATGTTTGTTTGTGTACTAATTGGTGCTATGAATGTAGACATGTAGCAGGGACGCACGTCTTGTTGGAAAGTCGGAGCGTTCCGCATTAGCGGACTACTGACTTTTTCTTCAGCCCTCTCTGTTACCCCAAATGTCATGTCTAGTGGAGGGATACCGTGCTTTAACATGTTTATAGATGAGCTTCCTTTGACAAATTTACAAGCCGAATGATGTTGTTTGAGTCAGTTTTTCCTCACGGGTAAACACATTAAAATGCTTGCGTTGGGTAACGTAGTCGCTCTAGGTTTCGGGACCACGACTGGCTCTCTAAATGTGCCAAGCTGCAATTCCTAATGACATGGATTTTCAAGTTCTACTTCGGATGAACGATAATGGATTGGTGGAACAAGTTATTTCCATCTCTAAAGGAGTTCAGTTCAGTTCAGATGGAGACTGGAACGATAGGAGAATCCCGTGTGTGTTCCATCTTGTGTGGATCGTTGAGCCAGGAATTGATGAAGTGCTCAGTTATTGATGGATCTAAAACGGAGACACCCGTATCGCACCCTGGCCAACCAGTTAATGCCCACGTTTCCTGCTCTAGCAGTCTCTGCTGTTGCAGTCACGTGAAGTAAGCAAAGGATAGGAAGAGAAATCGAAGGTACAGAATAGGGAAGTGCACTTAAATAAAAAATAATACCAATACGTGAAGAAAAGTAAAGAAAAGAAAATCGAAGTACGACCAGGTTGTTAGACCTATGCGCCAGGTGAGTCAGCTTCCAAAGATTCCAGTTCAGCCGCGTCAACTTTATCGTCCAGGAGGTTGTATGATGCGTTGATACGTTAGTTAGGTGTGTTCCTCAGAATATGCAGCATAACACGCCAATATGCGCAGTATTGTGACTTGATCGCTTAGCTTGAGAGGGGCGTCTATAAATGCACTAGCAACCATGAGATCCTCATTTGTAAGTACTAGGTTACTTACCAATGGTTCATTATCAGTTGTGTAGCTGGAAATTTTGTCCCTCATGCGGAGATTGCTTTTGCATTCATGAGGTTTCTTCACTACATTTGGGGTAAACCAACTGCATTTAAACTAGATGTTTTTAATATTGTTCAAAGTCATTCCACTTTATTTGGTTTGTTCAAGGTTGTTATTCTGCTGCATATTCGGTGCCAATTTTGCGTGTTTACTTTCCGTTAAACTTATTGTTGGATGTTTGAGATCCCCGGTGTGGTTGCGCTTGGTTTGAATGTTGACAAGATGCATACCTGTCCAACAACCTTCAACATGATTACTGACTTTAGGAGACTGTAAATCGTTGCTGCAAAGGAGGGGGTGCACGTTCCTCGTGGCTGTACTAGGCTCAAGGTGTGGTTGCATTCAGTGTGGAGCTGACTACCACCAATCCGCGGCCTTGTGTAAATCTGGTACGCATGATTCCTTGCATGTTTAGACAGTATTGCTGCTGCTGCGCAAGTTGAAGCGATTTGGGCCGGTTCTGTTGATGAAATGTGCCCCCCGGTCATACACCCTCGCTTTACACTGGATATCGGGTGTGTGGATGGAGCTGTGGATGTTGCAGGTCAAGCCACTAATGGCCTATAAGTAGGCGCAGACGTCCTGTGCCCGTCCTATGGAGGCCACATCAACAGGCAAATCCGGAACCGATAGCAGCCAACCAACTGGTAGTTGCGGTGGTGTGAATTTAAAGGCCAATACATGCGTTAAGTTTTTACATTTCTTCCTTGAATATTTCGCTAGGCGATGCCAAGGACTCTTTTCCTGCACATTTAAATCTCCGGAGATATGAAAGCCGCTGTAAGCTAAGGTTAAGATGGAATCCGTTTCTGGAACGGACGATGGGTGGCGAAATACGACTGACACGAAACACTTGTCTTTGTATCTGAGACGGAAAACATAGCGAATCGATCACACGCATCTCCGGATCATCCATTGGTTCACATTTCAAGTCGGTGCGATAGTATATGGAAACACCAACACCATGTTAAGACGATTGTACCGATACAGTACATTAGCTGAATCACGATCTGCGCATCCGTAACCTCTGAGTGAAACCATGTATCGACGGTTGAAATGAGCTCCCAACCGAATATCGGTTATTTTCTTAGGAAGGCCTTGGACACTTTTATACATACGGGAATGTTTTTCCTTTCTAAGCAGGGATCCGAAATAAATTTGACTAGAATGAGAGGTTGTGCCGACAGTCGTATGGTCGTCAGCTATCCATCTTTGTCTTACTATCAGCGAGACGCTTGGAATTGGGTTCTTTAGCTTAGTAAACAGCACTTCTGGCTTCGCAATTTGTACCATGCACGCGGCGTGTGTGCAGGATTTAATAGGAAGATCAGCACTTTGTTCACACCTGTACTAGTGTGTATTTCAGATGAAATTCCCACTTTCTTTGCCTGTTGAGGCGGCGCTTAAAGTCCGACGACAGTTTCGCTCCCCGCTTTGAGCCGGAGCTCAGTTAGCAAGTTGTTCCCAAGTGACTGCCATCGCTCCGGTAACCTAATAACCGTCAGCCTAGATTGAAGCATAGCTTTACTTGTCCTTGAACCACACCATTTGTAGCTTGCTGATCCTAACACGTGGTCACGTCATTTAAAAGCAGGGCATCCATCACGTTCACGAGACTGAGGAACGGCAATCACAAAAATGCTTCTAGCTCTGTTGTATAGACCAACTCTACTTAGAACTGCTTTGCGAGCACCATGGAACGTCTGAAAATATGCGGACTTGACGTGTTGTCCAAGTTTACATGTCGTTCACATTATCGGCAGAATTTAACACAAAACGAGGGAGCGTGATTTCACCATATTGCTTGATCATGGTCAAATTAAGGGGTCGAGTCGGAATACCCAGCAGGTTGCTTATGGCGTTCCGTTGGCTCTGGTCAAGCATTTGTTTCCCCTTCAAATAATACAATATGGATTTCTGAACGTTGTTACCTAGTGCAGGTAGGGCATCCAACAGTTTATGAGTGAGTTTCATGGAAGTTATTTGGATACCGGGAGATTTGTTACGCATCAATGCGGCGTTGACTATCAAACAGAGCAGTGGCGATGATTTCAGGGCCACTTTCTTGGTATAACAGCCGGTGTTGTTGAATTAGCTGGCAGTGTAGATCGATGGAGTGGCCTGTGTTAAAAATGTTTGGAGGCTTCTTAGTACTGCGGCTGTTTTGCTGCCAAAAATGTAATCCGGCACATCCATCAGTGAAATTAATGTGCTAGCTACTGGGACGGTTGTACACGTCGCGTAAAGCAAAACAAGTATTACTTGCGACTGATCAGCCTACACTCGCTTGTTTAGATTTTTCCGCAATTGACATGGTAACAAGTAAAGCAGTTTGAAAGTAACTCCTATTTTAATCCTCTCGTTGCACGTTCGACATTCACGATTAAGCACCGCGGGTCGGCCAATCGCATACCTCAGGTCACCTGAACGTGCTGACCATTAGTCCAACTCTAGCCCCTGGATTGCTTGTTCTCGCAGCAAGTCGGCCAGCCGGGATAGGTGGCCTCATTGCCTCGCAATCACCGTGACGTGCAGATTGTAGGCAATAGTTCGCCTCGCGATTACACGCATACACATATACTATACAGCGGCGTGTATCAACCGGATTGCGTTACGCGACGACGCAAGCGGGGCGCTGACAAGCTTATCTAAGTGCCTCGGCCGCGATGTTTATGGATAACTCACACCAAATGACCCGTAGGTTTGTTATGCTGTGACACTGGAACTGGCACTGTGGAACTGGTTCGCACGAGCACACGCATTAGAATGTGTGAGCAGAACAACACCTTTTCCCGATTGATTGCATCCACAATGCAACTGAATTCCTCCCTAAGGCTCTGATTTGCAAACGCAAGCCAATTGAACATAAACATTTGTGCAATCAAATTGCATCCGGTATCATTACTACAGACCAAGCGCGGTGACCTTGTTATTAAGCTAACCCAAAGCAGCTAATGACGATAGACTTAATAACCCTTGCATGATTGTATGAATTGGTGGTGTGTGATGTTGACGCGTGGGAGGCTTAGCTTGCATTCAGCAACGGTGCCTAATCTGAAGCTCGTTCCACGCATCTTAGGGGCACAGTGTTGTCCAAACATCTGATGCGTCTGGGTATAAGTGTACTACCATGTACCTAAAGGCATTCCTTGAGAAGGGCACAAGTGTGGCGGGGGGTGATGAACACCGTAATACGACAGCCCATTAGCGATATTATGGCTAGTTTTACACTGGTGCAGCCTAAGGGTTTGGACGACCTACCAACGCTAGGGCATACGATGGTATTGTATCCGGATAGCCAGACAGTCAGAGGTGCATGGCTGCGAATGACCAGGGGCGGTGTGACGGGCTAACGAGCGGTGGTCTGCTAAGAGAGCTAGTGTCGAAATATGACGTGGACAATTTTGTTAAAAGGCGAGTGGACCCTATATTATTACAGCAGCCCTTATTTAATGTCATTGTAGATATAATAGACCGACGTGTGGGTCCCTGAATCAAATGAGATAAGGTGACAGGGCTGTCGGCAGTTTGAATCGGCTGTTCATTACGCATACACATGAATGAGTGGACTGGCGCAGACCCAATGTAAGGGTAACTGACACACATCCACGAAATTCGGATCCTGTACCTCGTTGTGTGGTATATTGGTACATGGAAATTACTACATGGTTGGTTGGCATATTTGTCTAGCCATTTAACCAGCTGTTCTCCAGCAAACGTACTTGGCCGACACAACATATCGGCGAGCAACGATTCAATTTGTTCCTAGGTTCGTTGTACCTGCAAATCCCATAATTCTACGAGGTTGATAACACCCAATTCCCTATCTAACGGTCTGTCAACGCAGTCCACAATCAGAGATGGCAGTAAAATTGGTGTATAACAGGGATAAATAGATAACGCCTCACATATCCCGTAGAATGATCGTAATGAAGAGAAGAACACAAAGCAATAAACGTAGCAATGTAATGGAGTGTGTCTTGGGGATTTAGCAGGTAAGTTTGCATAATAAATGGTATATATCCATTAGGTTGCAACTAATCGCTCGCCATATTTTACATCTTCGACACGAAGCGGAGACTTGGAAAACATAATCTAATACATGAAATGCCTGTCATAATTCTGAAATAAATCAGAAGACGAAGTTTTCGATATGACACAGTTAGGTTAACCTACCAGCGCTACAGCATGTTCGGTGTGTCCGGATATCAAGACAGCCACATGTGTGTGACTGTGAAGGATTGGATTATGAGGTGCAAAATGTTATGGCGTGCTTGTGAGTAAAGCGACAGAAGTGCCCTGCACGAGTTGCCATTGAGCTCTAGGTTGACAGATGGGCACATGGTTAAGAGAGATAATACATCGTGGGCTGCACTCTGTTAAGATGGCTAATGCCGCTATACGACTACGACATTCTTGGTTTTAAGCGTGCATGTAGCCAAAGAACTGTGCACCGTAAGCCGAACGTGGTACCCCATACCATCCTGCCCAAAGTTAATGCGAGACACTACAGTTGCCATCAGATGCTTGCATTGGAGGGATAAGTGTGCTGATTGGTGGTTAATATGTAGGCGATCGCGATAACGACAACTTTGGTCGCTTGAGCGGTTCTTGTTCTCTTGAACGCTGCACCACTAGCAGGTAGCGGAGTACTCATAATGCACATCATACATTGCCACAACTTAGGCGCTAAATAGAACGCAGTCGACCGCCTAATCCTCTGAAATGCTGCACAATAAGCGACAAACATCTATCTGAGATGGATCAGTGGCTTACATCCGACACGTCTTAGCCTATCACACAGTGCCTGTTCTCACGCGGCGATATGTAACCAACGGCACTATGCAACATTGACATTTCCGCAATAACGTTTAACCGAACGATCAACAGGTTGACTCCTCCTTCTCTGCGCACCGTAGTCCTCTTCATGATACCAACTACGTAAGATAAACTAGGGACCCGACAGCAGGTCACAACACATGACCTCTCGTCATTGGCAGCAATGTAGTCCTGATTGCCAAGAATCATCTGGATACCCTCTAGGTGTCTCGCAATTCCTAACGCAGAAACAGCCGGGAACTATTGGCAAAAACACATAGCCTGTATACCATCTCTCACAGCTTCATCTCGAATCAATGGTTTTGTAATACATAGCAATGAAAACACCAGTTCTAATTATATACATTTATATCAACAAAATGGGAGTACTTTACAAATCAGTACATGGCAGTGCGCGAGCTTCATTTCTCTTCACATGATCTATCATGGGCTGGCAGTGCCGAGACGTTACGCATCCTCGTGCCTCGGGTACAATTAACCCCATTAAACATAATCTCCACTCAGTCTCGCAGAGTACATCCTCAGGATCTCTCTGAAGCATCTCGGAATATTTTGGCCCACTTGGGTACAAGAGAGAGGTTTCAAGCGGCGCTCCACTGACACCGCTAATACAGAAATACAACTGTGACAATTTTGTTACCCTGTGAGTTTGCGCTGCTTTGTTACAGTAGGCGTCACTTACTGTTATGCTAGTATTGAGCTGATGTAAGTAAAATGGGATAAGGCGGCAAAAGGTCTCCCTGAGGTACACCGGAGTTGGTGGTTAGTGGGTCGGAGCATTTATCACATACTCGCGAAATCTTAGTGTGTATAGTCAGTGGCGTGGTAACTAGTTTAGTCGCCCTGGGCGGACGTAAAATTGCCGGAAAACAGCCCTTAAATATTTCGTTTCATATAACAACAAGCAAGGATTTAAATTTAGAGTGCTGCCGCAAATTTAGGCATTTTTAGTGGTGTAGTACTCATAAGCAAGATTTACAGATACACATTCCGCGCATTACCTGAGGCAGTTGCATTGCTAACACTATCAATGGTCAAGTTCGTTCTCTATATTGCGACCTGCCAATCCGTGATCCCAGTGTACTCCAATGATGATGGAAGATAATTCGTTATAAGCTTACGTTTTGAGAATGCGCTCTCACAGTTGGCAATGCTAAGAGTTTATGTAAGAAACATGCGCAGCAGATTCCCCAAAGTGATATTTCTGTATGTGGCTTAAAAGCTCAGGATTGCCAATAATTTTCTCGTGTTCTGAAGCTTTTAAAAAATACTGCACTTTCCTACTTCCAACAAGGAATATCTCTTTTTCTACATCTTGGCCCTATTCACTAAGCGGAGCTCCATGGCTATTATCAAGCGTATTTAACGGTGTAAAAACAAGTTTGTTCCGAAGACCATAAATTTGCTTAAATGTACAGCATTTAATCAGTCCAACAGTTTATGAAACTACATTTCCCTTTTAAAGTCCACATCAAATCCCAACAATTTATCAAAAAATTCCTAACCGTCACTTCGTTTCTTCTGGAGGATTAGATGATTCATGCATCTCAAAATTTAGCGTAGTTTTTGATTAATACATTGCAATGTGCACTCTATTCTCTCTATTCTGAAGAGGGCTAACTCTTAACTCTGTAAACCTGACAGAACTTGACTGTAGGTCCAGGTCACTGGTTTAGACATATCTGTACATCCTTGATTTCTATGAGTACAGATTTCTAAATGCTCAGAAACAAAATAAACGGAAACAACAGTTCCATGATTAAAATTAAAGATGCAGCTGATCTTATAGTTGCTTTTTCTCTTTATTCTATGAAATGTTCCACAGAAGTGCCAAGTTCGGAGTATTTCACCACCCGCTCGACTACTTCAAATAGATTTTACAGTCACCTGATACGTATATCGGTGACTTAAATCAAAGCAATCAAGTATATTTAGCTGAAAATATAATGTTACTTACTGGACCATCGTAGAAAAAAACCTGAAATAATGTACCGTCGTAGAAGCTGCGTGAACACAGAGACTGGTTCATTCATGACGCAAAGGTGGGCTTTGGGCTGATTTTATAGCTACATCTCTAAATACCCATTCGTTTTCGAGCCATAAGAGCACCATTGTCAAATGTCTGGCCACAACAGTCGTCAATGTAAATTTCATCCATCTCCGATTCAAAGCCAGTCCAGCAATTTCCTCTGTCCTTTTGCTGCAGGTTTGAATGAAGCTAAGAAAAGACTCCACTACAGTCAATACAGTTTCATTCATCTGATTTTTGTGAGATAAATCTAGTGTGCGATGGAAAATTGAGCAAAAATATTTGCTATTTTGACCTGATCTATGAATTTCTTTCTCACCTGATTTAGAAAATTCCTCAGTAATTCATTTCCAAAGACAAAGAAAAGATGGCGCTTTTCCTTTCCAGCTGAACTCTTACCAATTATTCGTCAGCGGATGCACAATTCTGAAACGTTTTCTCTGTGTGGTGGCCTCTTTTTCATCCTGGATGTCTTCTCGGTTCTTACACATTGTCATGCCCTGCTTGATGAGAAACTGATGATATCAATTATTCTAGCTAAAATTTTACGCAACCACTTTTCTAAATTATGTGCTCCATGTTGGTAATTGCCTTTCCTTTAACTAGTTAGATCATCAGCTACCTACATTTGAGGAATGACTGCGAACGCGATTTACCGGACTCGTCTTCACATGCTTTTATATTAAGCTTCCACCAGTCGAAAAACTAGACTGTCCCTTTGAAATCATTCCGCAGCCGAAATCAGACATTGCCCATTTTGACGAGGAATTCACAAACGACGTTCGCAAACTCTGCTTACGGTTTCGCAACTCCAGAAAATGCAGTTCGTGTAAGATTCTTAGACTGAGCTTTACACAATTTACAGATAGTACCACTTATGGAACTTATGCTCGATAGGCTGCAAGACAGCAGTTCCGAGCCGTACAAGCATAGTAAGCAGTTCATAAACAATATCAACATCCCACTGGCAGAAACGCATTTAATCGGTTGGTATGCGTGGAAAACTGTGCTTGCATTTCCAATTCTTTAACCTCGCGAGCTTTTTCTGCCTCAGCATTACCACAATTTCTCGCGGCTTCCTTGTTGCCAATATAGTTTCTGTTACCCGGATATCAACGTCTGAAGTATCAGTTTCATATTGGGTCACCAAATGAGTATCATGCCTCGTTTTTACAACTTCACTCATGGAATAAATGTTGATGAATTTACACTGGGTACTAGGCAGCCATCCGCAATAAAATGTCGCCCCGTCACACGCCGTCCGGAGCAAACGGCACCCGCCTCCCCGGCGTCCAGTAAAAATAAGCACTTAGAGAATTGTTGGCAGAGAGAGGTATTCCTTATACGAGTACATCTTTCAGCAGCATTCAGCGGTTTATACAGCAAAATGCGTTGTTAAACTCAAGAAAACACCTACGAGTTGATCTATTGCTGTTGTCAAGTGATGACAATACAGAACGTAGAGGCACACCACTATATCAGCGGTAGATCTAGAACTATGATAAGAGTCTTAAAAATGCCAGTCGAGCGGGTTTGAAACAACTTCCTTTAAAGAATGCCTTTCTCTTGAAGCGTCTAGGTAACAGAAGAACAAACGAAACGTCGATATGTGTTGGACCGTTATTTTGTTACCCGTCTGATGCTACCGTTTCCCAGAATGTACTGCATATACACTTGGTACAGATGGGGTAGCTCATTCTTGGTGAAAACAATGAGAGACCTTACTGAGATGCCGTCTTTTTCTTTAAACCCTTTCCCCTTACGTTCACTATTCGTCTTCAGATGGGAGAGAAGAACCTGTCCGCGCGGGCTTTGATGGATTTTCAAGGACGACATATGTCAAAACAGAGATGTAGATAGCTGGACAACTTGTCACAATCCTTGGACACGCTAGGGTCAAATTATACACAATATTATGCGGATGAAAACATTCCATGAGGTCAACCGACATGTTGTGAAGAACTCTACCTCCACATGAACCTACAAGTCAACTCAATAATATCCCACGCAGAAGTTACTGTAAGGAAATTGGCTGACGATATCGTCCTGGGTATCCATTACGAAACGTCGATTGCTCTCTGAGGTTACAATATCATCTGAATGACCTCAATAGTTGGTCTAAAGCTCACCGTCTGTCCCTTAATGCACCCAAATGTCATAATACGCTTTTTTCGCGACACACAGGAGCCAGGTAGGAGCAGCTCCCTACACAGTGCCCCTAGCAGCTAAGTGACAGCATTGGATTGCACTCTGCCACATATGTGAGGTACATAGGTATGGTACTTGGAGTTCGACCAGGTGACCGACAAACAAACCTTATGTATGCCAAATATATGGCCCTCTTTGCGTCTGACCTAGAGCTATGTAAGCAGACTGATTCGACTGACATACAACGGTGCACTCCTCCGCATGGTCTTTCATCTTCGCATTGCAAAGTGTTGTGACAGCATTGGTCCGATCGGCCACCTGTGCTGACTTTCTTTATAAAGGGGGACCTTCAGAGGCAATCCGAACCTTGTTAAACAAAGAAAAATAAGTATGATTTATTAGAAGGGTCAAAATGTCCATTTGGCAAGGGTGCATTTGACTGAATCACTCTCTGCAGGTATGAAATAAAGGGGTATGAAATTGACTCGCGTAGTGTCGAAATATTTAGAACGATTTGGTGATACACACCCTTTTCGAGTAGAGAGACAAACGGGGGTGTGTGCAAACGGAGAATTAACTGCGGATTACTTTGTGACCGCCAGTTTTGAATCCCACAAGCTGCCTTATGATTTGTGATAACGCGCTAAGCCACTCTAATCTGGAACGCTTATTCAACGAGGAGTCGTACCGTTTGGCAATTTCCCGCTCCTTGCTACAAATGCTCCATCACTGAACACAATTGAAGGCATTTTGAGCGCCAAAGAATCATATGTCAAGCAAGCGATAATACGGACTTATTCCGAGAGGCTTCAGGCTGATCCTGTCAGACCGAGTGGAGAATGCGTTCCCTAGAGCGCATTTTGTCATAGACACCAGCCTGCCTTAGGTCTTAGCACTGCCAGAACAGGAGGGATCACGTAAAAGGGGGATTACGCCTGCACAGTGCACTGTGCAGATTTGTCAATCGCTCCAATGTTATCGACATGAATGTACATATTTTGGACTGGTGTTCTCTCTGCGATGCATCGCGAAGATATTGTTTCGAAATTCAGATATAAACGATATTGTTCAGACTAAGCTCTTTCGCAGAGAGTTCTCTCATGTTCCCGCGTTAGGCATTGCCAGAGACAACCAGAGGATATACGGATGATTCCTGGCAATCAGAAATACATGGCTGCCAATGATGAGAGATCACGTGTTGTGACGTGCTGTCGGGTCCCTAGTTTATGGAGGAGGAATCGTACTTAGTTTGTATCAGAAAGTGGATTGCCGTGCACAGAAAAGAAGGGTCAAACTGTTGATCGTTCAGTTAAGAATTATTGCGGAAATGTCAATGTTGCATAGTGCCGTTGGTTACATATCGCCGCGTGAGGACAGGCACTGTGTGATACGCTATGATAACGCGTCGGATATAAGCCACTGATCCGTCTCAGAATGAGAGATCGATGTTTTTCGTTTAATACGAAGCATTTCAGAGGGCTATGCGGTGGACTGCTTTCGATTCAGAGTCTAAGTTGTGCCAATATATGCGATGCTATGCTTTGCTAATTGCTAGTGGTGCAGATTTCAAGAGCACACGAACCACTTAAGCAACCGATGCAGACGACATGGGGTCGCCCAAAAGCGTCACACGCTGTGTGGCACTGCACCAAAAATGCGACGGGCAATAAAAATAACATCGGTTCCCTACTGCTGGTCTGTACGATAGTGTATGCCACGGGAAATTATATTTTGGGCGGGATGCAAACTGCAGAGTTATGCAGTCCCTGTGCAAGCGTGATTGTCAACCGGTTCGATACGCACGAATGACACAATCACGCCGTACTCTTTAATGGGGTTACGGTACATATAACCACATATGGTTGTGTTCGATAGTCGGTTGTGCAATGTCACTACTCGTGACGAAATGGCTAATCGCATATCGTGGGCAGCTTTGCCTACGTGAATCAACTCCCTCATCTCCCGCAAATATGTTTTGTCCGAAACGCCCAAAAATAGGGTAATAAAGGAAGGTACATATTTCTTGAAAAGGAAACCAAACCAAACAAAATAGTTCTTGATGTAGCTAGAGGCCAACTTTTTGCATCCGGCACGAAAGTTTCGCCAGACCAGCTGAACCAGGGGGTGATTGGTACTTCGTATATAAGGAGAAGGGACAATAATTGCGGTTGTTGAGATGAGTGAGGTGGCTAAGCGATGACTTGGTCCAGAGGAATGAAGGCCGTCACTTCGGAGCTGGCCTCGGTTGGAACGTCACGGCTCCCAGGTTGGGGTCCAAAAGACGATGAACACGTTTGGCAAGATACACTTGCTGACATGACAAGGAGCCGACCTCAGTGGTCTTCGTGATGTGAGTTTCTTTGTCCCTCCCCACCCATTTTAGCCTCCCCTCCAACCAGGATCTCATTCCGTAGCGTAATATAATTTTACATAATAATTTTTCTTTTTGCTTACTGACCTGCTGGTAGCTAACCTTAACGATGCCCTTCCGATGCTGGTAGCTTAGCTGGCATGCAACTGTTGTATTTATTTTCCTTTCCTTTTATGTATTGCAGCACAGTAGCTGAGATGTTTCCCACCTCTAGCGGACGTGTGTAATGATGATGAAGACTTTCCGGGTGCATATTTTTGATCATATAGCACTGCTCAATATGTTCGACTAACGGAGTAATCGAAATACACAGTTTATCCTGTTAAACAAAGATTTTTCAGCATGCCTCAATCACTTTCTCTATTTCTCTGCATTTCTTTTTCAAATATATACTCAGTTCACTTTGCGCTAATAATTGTGAGTCTGAACCATTCGACTTAATACTTCACACCTTTTAACCGTTTAACTGTTATTTTTATTCAACTGGATAAACACATCGGTATTTCTTGAATAATAATAAATACTATCTGAATGTTTTACTTTTCGCTTTCAGATTTTAATGGTGATTATCTACTGCCACGCAATTTTCCAAAATGATATATTTATGCTTGAAAATGGACTGGTTCCTGATGTATAACTACGTAGCAATACGTTCAATATGGATCATGAAGTGAGTAACGGTGTTTGTGACTGTTTGTCTCTCGGTTACATCCAGTTCTAATAAATACTCTGTTCTAGAATCTAGGTTGGATTTTGCTTTGAATCAATGCTTCGCGCTCTTCATGAGCGAATCAAAAATGGTTTCTATACGTACCGAAATGTAGCTGTTTTAAACCTAAAGATAATGTAGCGAAGTTTGTTGGTTCTACTTCGGTGCACTCAATGCATCATATGCGAAAGTTGCATTAGGTCCCCTCACATTGGTACACAATGATACACCTGATTACCTTGGTGGCACACATGATAAACCTATCGATGAACAAACATCTGATATCCACCTAGACAGTATGCGGCTTAAATGGGGTATTGTGGGAGAGTGAAGAAAAACTATCTCATCCCTGTTACAGATTAAAACTCTATTATGTTATAATAGAAATGAGGCTGCCAAACTTGCCTTGAAAAACCGTACGCTCAAGCTTGACTTCAAGGTTGTACTAAGTAACTTGAGCGTGCACACGTTTGCATGGTAGTAAAGGCAAATGTCCCGGCTGTGTAATCACAAAGGTAACATGCAACATCTCAAACACATAGCAGGATAAAGACGCATATATTCGTAGTCGGTTAAAGAAGCGAAGCTGTACCGAAGAAGATATAGCATTAATCTTTATTGGAGTTCTTTACGGAATGGGGCTTAATTCTGACACATCGTTGTTCATAAGGCAAATTAATGCAAAAACATAGTGGTTATATTCAGCTTACTTGAACTCAATTTGTACATGCAAATATCCCCCAGAATAAGATTCCTTTAAGTTGTTGGATGATAATTTACTAAGCGGCATGCACGAATGTAGTAAGACTTCATCCATACACTTATACTGTGGTATTTATGAATGGCAAATTTAAGAGCTTTATTTAATATAATAATCTGATTGACTTGGCATGTTACTACTAAATGCGTTAGAAACATCATCCACAATATATGTTGGTTTGTCTAATTTTTAACTTTTAACTGTGAACTTGTAACCGAATTACCGGTTTCAAGTCGCTTCGTAACAATGGGCATTCATATGCCTGCTTTTGCTGGAAGAGTCACTGGAAGAGCGCTTCCCACCGCCTAAAATGCGCAAAGCGATCCATTGCGGCTCTTATTTTAGCCTGTAATTGTGGTACCTATGCAAGTAACTAAATTTATAACCGGTTTATTCTCCACATACGAGGCAGGCTTGTATAGGCATGCGCATGTTAATAAAAACACGAATGATAGATAATTTTAAAATAATGCAGTAAATTGTCATTAACATACTGAGTTTATGTTTTTGTTATATGGATATACGTTGGCATGATTTTACAGGGCCGTATTGTTTGATTATGTTAATGTTACACTGCGTTTGGGATTGTGCTCAGTAAGATCTACGGCGTGATAAAAGCACGAGGGAAGTCTGGCTTCTATGAATGACGCCCATGGCATAAGTTAGGTCATCCGGATAATCAAGTGGCAGTTGCTTTATTTTATGGCGAGTCACATCCGCCACTTCTCAGCGTTGATGAACAGATTTATGTGACTTTTATGTGACCGCCTGACAGGCGGTAAACCATAACCTTCTGGAATCATACGCTGGAACTGGATTAACACGAACCACCCAGCTGGCACCACGGGGATATTTTTTATCAAACCAGGTTATAGTGGATAATTGTGGGGTCCTCATGGCCATCATGAATACACATTAGCCAAAGAGTGAGAAACATAACTCAGGTAATACGTCGCACTAAAAGAAAGCGGAGATTAAATGATAAATACTAGAAATACTATCAGAAATAAACATATGTTACGTATTATTTTATGTTTAAAGTTTTAATCGTTGTTGTAGAAGAAGCTAAAGTCGATAGGGGGGACAAAGAGACCCACAACACAAGCGCCATTGATTTGGGATCTATGCCATTTCACCCTGTGTATCCAAACAGATTTTTTCCCCGTCCTTTTGTCCCTAACCAGGAAACCGAGAAACAACAACCAGCGTTACGTTCCAAGTGTGGGACTTCATTCCTTCTGACCAAGTCGTTGTTTGGCCTCTCCACTTATACTTTTAGAAGGTACCCAGGGGTGTAGATAACGCACGAGTCGCTGTGAGGGCATTAGCAGTAGGTGGCTACGCCACCGGAACCTAGTGTTTGAGTTAATGTTGCTAAGCGTTTCTCTTGCTCGGCGCCGAACACGCATATTGCTTATGCGATGATCCCACCAGACATGAGCCATGCTGCGAAGGAAGCATTGATCGAAAGTAACGAGCCTCCTTAGGTTTGTAGATTTGATATGCCACGTTTCGCTACCATACAAACGGCTTGATCAGACGGTTGCGATGTAACCTCTATCCTTCAGAGCAAACATAATGCTACGTCGGTGACACAGATGGCGGAGAATAACAAAATCCCCTCGAAATTTTGCTATACTGTTCGTAATCTTTTCTTTGATCACAAGGGCAATAATCTAGGTACTCAGGGACTTAAACTAATGGATGACTTCGTGATGATCACCACCAAGGGTCAGCACAGGAAGCTTTCTTTACGCAGCTGAGAGAAAGCCTCTGCATTTCCAGGGTGCAAGCGCAGCCCGAAATGACTGACAGGCAGAGATGATTAACCCAATGTATATTGGCATGTTCGGTAGTTGTCACCGATGAGCGTAATGTCATCGGTATTTTTCAAGTCGAGAAAGTTATTCACCTGGGAGCAGTTTCACATTTTCTTGCTAATACCCGGCCAGTATCGTTAACGTTACTTCGTCAATGACAAAGTAAAAAAAGGAAGGTGACAACCGAAACCTTGAATTTCTAGCTGTAATCACTCACTGCCCGCAATATGCACTTACAACGCTCTTATGATAGTTACGTATTAATCGGGCACACATCTCCTCAGCAGAAAATCCTAAAAGGGCACATCCCTCAGCTCCTTTGATGTCTAAGTCACCAGTTCATATGACAGTGCTATGCACAAGACGTAATATTAATATGTGGCCAGTGAAACCCCCATTTCGACGAAACCGGGCTTGATCCTTTCGCATCTGACTTTTATCGATGTCAGTCAGCCTATGGAGGACGACTGGGGCAAGTAACTTAGACACTATGAAAATCAAACTGCTTTTCTTTGACTGCAGCATACTGAACGGGTGTCACCGTTGTAAATCGTTAATGTAACCGAGTGGCTCTAGTCTGCTTGGACAGTCTCCTGCTCTCAAAAAGCATACAGTAAATTATGTGAACCGTCCAAAGTAGCAGGTCTGCATTGTCAGAACAGAAATGGATGAAGTCCATATGCTGCAGTAGCATTTTTCAATTTCTGCCGTCTGATCTTATGTTCGACTTTTGCGCTGGGGACAGATCCAAGGAGCTTCCAAGGGGAATGCCGCTCATTGTCCAAGCAAGAAGCTGGCAAGTCCGACTGACGAACTGCCCAAGGTTTTAAGCAGTTTGACAAGCTGTGACTCGGCCATCTAATCTCATCCTGTATATTCTCGATAATACCGTTTCATGTAGCTTACCAACAACTTCTGACGTTCTTCAGTGGTAGCGACTGTCTCCTACAATACACCATAGGACCATCTGGCTTCGCGGTCTCTTTTTAGGCTAGCCCGGAATTTTGCTCTGAGTATTTTGTATGTCTTATTTAGTCGCTTACAACAGGAATACGTCTGCAAGCGTCCAGAAGCATTAAAGATTGCGTGAAAACCCAATTTGACTCGCAACATGATGACTTGTCTGCTGCTAATAACGTCTGGTGGATACGTGACCAGTGATATACAACAGTGTTCAGTGAGCGTTCACTCTGGTCAGAAAACGGCGAGTAACTTTAAGTAACTGCAAGTAACTTCCTGATCAAAGTGCACACTGGTGCTCCATCTCGATCGACCTTCTG
>OX104064.1:15689924-15734841 GCA_944474145.2 Dicrocoelium dendriticum
GATAGTGTTCAGATTTATTGAATGCAACTCTAGCAAAATAAGAAAAGGGGTTGAGACTTGCGTGGTTGCCGAATTCTGGTGCACTTCATCAACCTTCGCTGCATTCATTTCATTCAACATTCTGCGGTTACAATGCTCCATTCAGAATTCCCAAAGGTGAGCATTTGCAGTAGTCCTCATACATCACTGAATCGCACTCCAGCACTTAAATCCAGTTTAAAACGCCCCTAAGTGGCACATATTCTTTCAGCCTCAATATAGTAAATCACAATCCGGGCGAGCACAAATGATAATATTTAAGGGACAGACGGCAGAATGTCGTATTATGGTCGGGCTTCATGTGACAGCTATTGTTTTCAACACAAATACGCATCAGATGCACAGAACAGTAGCAATAAACAAGTGTTCCACTACCACTGCGAACTTAGTCATTTCAAATCCATAGCCAGTCGACCATGCTTTTGTGCTTATTTAAATAACTTAGATTTGAAAACATTTGTCATTGGAGGAAATTCAGAGAAGACATAATTTAAAACTACCGAGGCATAATTTGCTGGAAGTATAAGGAAAGGTAAAATGCATCCGTATGAACTGTTAGTTTTATGATTTTATGTCGGAAGTGAGTGCCTCCGGAACATGGAAAACCGAGCAAATTGTCACTAGCACCTTCAAACTGTCCGTTGTATACCTACATGGAACAATTTTGGGGTAGTGCCACTAAAGACGGGACTTCGGCCTTTGGGTGCTAAACATTCATGGGAAAACATATCGCAATAAAGTGATCAACTGCTTTGTAACCGGCAACCCCAATGTGTTCTGCGATTCTTGTTATACTGATTCGCAGTCAAGCTCCTCGGCCGCATATAATGTCATTCGTTTTAACTTTACAGTTATTCGACGTACTTTGGCAGGACCATAATTTTCTAGCTGCATGAAATGTTTGTTTTATACAATAAAATAAGCATTGGATTTTCTCGAAATACTGTCAACGAGCAATCATGCAAAATCCAACGTGCTGAAAACATTGGGAGAAGCAGGTAAACCATGCCGAAACGAGTAACCTTTCAAGGACCTCAATAAAGTCCTCTAATGCAGCTTTTTGAGATTCTTGGCGAATTTCACTCTCCATGAGCTTGAAAGCTGCAAAGAATGTCGCATAAATCTAAGTCAAGACTGTAGGTGGGTAAGCAACCTCCTGGATGCGTTCTCTATCAACAAATATACAACAACATTTTACGTATGTGTAGGTGCTTTGCAATTGTGCGGCATTGTCCCGCGTGTTTGAGTCTTAGGATTATGTCTAGTTACGACTTCTAACACTTCTGGCAAAGTGACAATGGCATGCTACTCTTCGGTGATTGTCCGTTGACGTACGAGCAGTGCAGTAGCCACATGACAGGTGTTTGTCCCGAACTCAACCAATATCTTCCTGGTCAAGCTGCGCTCACGCCGGAATTTCTGTGGTAGCGCCCCAACCAATTAGTCAGCTGAGCCAATTGTTGCTTGGTCTCTTGGTCGAAACTGTACATCCAGGTCACATCACCATTTAGAATATCCCAAACAGAATTGGGAGGTTCGTCATCAAACCTGACATACATTGTAGTGAACCAATTCTTCCTGTTCGTCCCTGAGCTAATGGGGTACCCAGCATGCACAAAACGTTGTGAGGCCGAAGTAACGTAAGGTTGGTGCGAAATAATTTAGAGAGTTCCCCGATGAATTTCCACGGCAGTACCACAGTCTTTCGTGCGTCCTGCTCCATCATTGCTAGCAAGGAAGTAATATTGTCCGCGTTGTGTCCCCACAGGAGCACCACACCGTACTTCATCCAGAGACCGTCTGCCACGCTTGAATTCCGCAAATATCTAGCACGTATAAGTTCTTGAAGGGGCGTCATCAGCAAGCGCAATACACAATCGCTCAATGCTATGGTGCTGCATTACACAACATTTGTTGTCAAAGAAAACAATCGTCCTCCAATGACATGAATGAGTTCCATACGTACAGTCAGAGTATAGCAAACCTAATGAACTGTGAGCTGTGTTGGGCCGCTGATCTGGCGTTATGTGTGTTGAAATCATAATAATCAGAATGGATAACAGTTGAGGTTTTACTTCCCAGAAATAATATCAACACTCCTTAGCCCTCAGGCCGTGGATGTTTAGTCCGCATAGTGACATAAAACCTGCGCGGGGAAAGCCTCAGAAATGCTGTCGTTATGATGCCACACAACTTGCTCAATAAAAAGTTGAGCTCGCCTTATTTACAACGCTGTTATATGTTAGTGTAATCTGCAGACAGTTCACCTACTAAATCCCAATGTTGCTGCTTTATCCACTGTGACAAGCAGCAGTGAAAATTCCGTTCCTTTTCAGGACACCGCTGTGGCTGCCTGCCTGTGCTGCACTGAACTTAACTAAGTTTTTTGGTCACTTCAGCTGCGCGGCAACTAATGTACCTTACCAATATTCAATCTGTTAAATTGTGCATGTATTCCTTTGTTGTAACTTTCTGCTGGTAATAAGGCAGGAAGCATGTTTGAGTTTGGATGATTTAGTAGCCAAACTATTGCTGTTGGCAAGTATTCCTTTCTTGATCTCGGTGCGTATTGAAAGGTTGCACCTTTCTTACCCATTCACAACTGGTGTACACATGTATCTAGCGGATGCGCAACTTAAGTCCTACTAATCAGGATATAATTTCCTACTCGTTATTGGCCTTATTTCACTGAAAATAAGTATTTCTGTCCAGGCCAGAAGCTGAAACAACCAGGACGTTAAATAAGGGCCAGTTGGAAACCTGAAGCAAAATTTCACGTTGAAGTAAAACCCTATGGTGAACGAAATCAGATATGAGTTTATGCTGTTGACTTGAGTCAGCTGTTTGTCGTAGATTTGCTGACTGTCGGTAAACTCAGTGTTAATCACTGATCTAACGATTCAAGGTCTAAAAGAACCTACTCTGGAAAAGCGCACATATCCTGTGGCCTTAGCGGAACATAAATTGTCGTTGACAAGGTACATCAGTTTCGAAATAAAGTGAGTGTGAGAACGTTTGACTTGAAGAATCCGCTGTGTGGTTGGTTTGTTACAATCAACCTCAATTGTGTGACAAACTTTGCATGTTCTTCTCGAAAGCATTCAGTGTACCATATGTGGTAAATTAGTAATGTGTCGTCGTAAATACAATGAACGATAGTCTGATATTCACATACAAGATATGGCAAAGTTGTCTACTGAGTAGTACTTGGCGTCCACCTAGACAGTTTGCGACATAGCGAATGGAGGTGGATGATACATAAGATAGCTTTCTCATCTCTTTAACTGACATGAACAGGGTATGGTTATAATGAGAATGCGGTTCCTAAATCCACTGAGACACCAACAGCATTGTTACTAGATTTTGTGCGTGTATCCAACAGCTTGAAAGCACAAAGATTTGGAGATATCAGGTTAGAGGGTCCCGACTGTGGAATCACAAACTTCCTATGTACCGTCTCATGATCACTAGAGGATAGCGGAGCAAAGATCATAAACTAGTGAAGGAAATACAGTTGTGTTGAAGATTCCGAGCACCAAGCGTCCTGATACTTTGTTAAATTCCCACAGAAACAACCAGTAACTGGCCAACCAAACAGGAACATCATAGAGTTTTTTCAGGATACATTTAAAAGTTTAATAAAAACGGTGATTATTAATGAGTGGACGGATTTGGGTATGATTCGGTTTGGTTCATCTCAGTTAGATTTCACACCGAATAGGCACGCTACTAATCCAGGAAAAGCACCAGACGCGTTTCGCTTCATTGGGGGCTCGTCAGTGGTGCGCATCCATAGGTCCCCTACAGGGGATCAAAATAATGACCACCAGAGGCTAATGCAAAATAACCAGCAGCTTTTGCTACTGAGCCATGCGGAACGACAGCCCACCATTGCGAATGGAATCTTAACTTCGATATAGGCCGACCTATTATCCACTGCCGTGAAGGTCGGCAATCATCCCCCATGCCTCAGTGGCATAAGCCGCTGGCTAATGGGCGTTAGCCTCTAGTGGCCATGCGTTCGATCCGCAGGAAGGGAACGACGGTCCCCAATAGGACGAAAGCATAATCGGGTTCGGTGTTACAATTCGTCTAGGATTGCAGCATTTGGTGAAGAATTCAATGATCTGTATCAAATAATTTAGAAAAATCACAATAAATAACATGGGTTTCGGTCCCGTTAATCATTGTCTCAATTCAACTACCACACAAAACTACATGCTATATTGTACATGACTGGTGATGACAGCAGTCATGTTAAGCCGGTCTAAAGTCGGGAGTTTGGACCGATTGAAGTAACGTAGTTTTGTTACTGCTGTTTATAAAGAATAGTTGAAATCCAACTGACGGCAGAATTCAACCTTTCGGTTTTTTCGTGAGTATTATCAGTAGTAAGCAAATAAAGAATAAATTTGGTTATGAAAATCAAAGCACTACACCATGCCATCATTATACTGCAGCAAATAGGTTTTGCTGTTTAAGACAGTACTTGCTCGTGTAACTTATATAAAGATAAATATATATAGGCCTGATGCAGAGGTTGATGTTGCTTATACCATGCCACTCCAGCGCATTTAGGCTTAAACGAATTACACTGAAGCCAAATGTTCTTATTCTGGATAAATAATACTTCACTTCATTGGTTTTGATCAGTTCTGTTATCCTGCTGTGTATTCCTTGAAACCTTTGCGTCTTTATTTCCATTCTAATTACGTGTTGATTGCCGGACATACACGGTGTGACAGCGTTAGATGTATATGTTTAAAAGGTGCCTACAAGGGCTAGCCCTCTCCACCTCGATTGCTGGCTCCAGGAGACTGAATCGTTGTTGGGGGCATGGGTGCACGGTCCACATGAGCTTGCTAAGCACAAAGATTGGTACCTTTCAGTGTGGAGCGGACTACGCCTCAGCAATCGCCTTGTGTATGTCTGGAACTCATAGTTCCCCAACCTAAATAAACATGAATGCTGCTGTTGCTGCTACTGCTTCCACTGCTATTGTCGTTGTTGTTGTTGCTGCTGCTGCTGCTGCTCCTGCTGCTGCTCCTACACCCGTTCCTGCTGTGCATGCTGAACTGTGTGTCCGGAGCCGTTTATAAAAGTTTGCTCCCATTCACATGCCTCCCGGTCGTACTGCTGCGGGATTACACTGCAGATGGTGTGAGTGGTGCAGTGCAATTCATCCATAGTCCCGGAGTAGGCGAGAGCGTCCTGTGGCCGTCCTATTTGGTTCGCAGCGACAGACAAATTTGAAACCGGATGCCTCCCGAGATATATATATATATGCGTTTATGTTTATATTATTTGTGTAGAAGAAGGAATTAAATTTTGCCTGAGCAAAGCTTTACAAATTCTGCACTTTCCTGCATTTCATTGCATCGTAAATGTATCCAAAGCTTGCATCTACCATCCCTTATCCTAAGCATTCTTACAACAGGTATTAGGAAGATGCAAGTTTTGGTCACTTGGAGCAAAGACAGCCAAAGATGAACTCAGCTGAAATCCTCACATGCTTTTCGTCACCTAGAATAGTATAAGGGAAAAACGTATTGTAATTTTTTGATAGGTTGGGTGACGCAAAATAAAATTCATAATTCGAAATCAAGTTTTCCTTATTCTGCTTTAATAGTCATATATTAAGTCCTGTACATAATGACACTAATTCCGTGTACAAGTGAATGCACCTGCCGCATACCCCTGTAATTACATATAAATATTGATTATTTTGTATTTGTGATATGATAAAACGCGGAAAGTGCAGAAGATTAAAGACGTCGTCGAAATATTTGGCTAATAAGATAACCATGCCCCTTTAATATTGTACTGGGATCTGTCCTCAATTAAGGGACCGATACTCGCGCAACCGAGAAATAAACTTATTCTTATTATTGATATCATTGTTGTAAATGATTCTATCGTAAAAAACAACTAAAATGGATTAACTCTATTCCAATGCATTTGGCTTGATTACGGTAATTCCTCAAAAAGGAGCCATTTTATTTTGGTTGTAGGACATTCTCAATGGGACAAATGCTTATTCTTAAAATGACAGTAATTTTTGTGATTATACAAGGTTAGATCGTTTGTACACCAGACCATTATGGAATTTGGATTTCCATATGCTGCTACCGATATTTACGAGCACATACAAATGCATTAGGAACACTGCCTGGATGGTTTAATTTGAGAAATAAATCCTGCAGTAAATTGCAAGCTGCCGTGAGACAAAGCAGTTAATATAGACAGACGCTATTTGAATCGTGGGAGCGCAGTCGTGTCCGAGAATTGTGATGCTCACTTGAGCAAGTAGTAGCGGCGGTAATGTGAACGCCTTTGTTTGTTGTTAAACGGAAAAATCTGACCATGTGTATTTTGCTTTACATTTCATTCAAAGAGTTGCTTTATCTTTATGTGCTCCCCATCAATTGTAAGAGCTTGATTATAGCGATGAGTCGGTGCATCTGGGGAATCATTGTAAAATATGGTAACAGTTTTTTCGCGCGATGGGTGTGCTGGAATTCCGACTCATCGAACGTAATGCTGCATCTAATTAAAGTTCAACACTTAAATTTTTATGTACAGCAAAGAGGGTATGTTTTGCTGAAACTCTTGGTAGATTTGTTACAAGGCTGTGCCTGCATTGTTGGAGAGATATAAGGCAGACGAATGGCAGGAATGAATTATTTCATGGAGGGGTTTTCAGTTAATGCTGCAACTGGTGCAGTAAGAAGAATGTACTTGACTGGGAGCATGTTTAAATGTGAAGTTTAAGCATATCAAGTTTCCGACGAGGCCAGTGATGCTCTCTGAAATATCTATTGGTATGTCAGCCATACCCGCTATAAAAATCACATTTAATGTGTTTGTCAACATTGCTCGTATAAGAATACGGTGTTCTACAAACACTGACTGAATAAATGAAAGCCGTGTATAGACAAGTATGCCTGGAAAGACCAGTGTATCTTCGGTATAATAAAAGAAAAAAAGTATGATTTGTTATAAATATTTCCGATTCAAAATCGGGGATGATTCATGGTTAATTATTTTGGCGGGTTGCGGATAGATGTAAGTAAACCGAGGCTCCTGAGATGGAAAATCAAAGAAAATTAGGGACATTTTCCAGTTTCCAATGTTTAAACCGTTCAGCTGTACATAACTGGTGGATTTGTATGAGGCATCCATTAACTTTTCTTTAATATCAACTTTTAAAAATTAGGTGATAAAGCGGTGGGGTAACTGGCTTACAGTCTATTATATCAGCGTGGTAACAAGTTTCGGTGACGAGGATTGCTTGCAGCTCATGTAAATGTGCAAGCATGTTTAGGAAATACCGTTTGTTGATAATCCATCTGGTGTCAATCAAAGTAATGAGAACATACCATTTATGATGGAATGAGCATTCGCGTCTCACTTGTGTGTGTGTCTTGTAATCGCGTATTTTTGAGCTGTAAATAAGTGTAAGAGCATTGGAAATGAGTCTATTGCTAATAATCTTGCGTGTACGGGTAATGTGCAGTCCGAAATTTGCAGTATAGGTTGTGAAAGAAGAGTGTCGATGTCTCAAGGATACGTTGCAATTGACTTGGCGTTGAGTTTATTCAGCTAAGCTGCCAAGATAACCGTGGAAATATTTGGCATCCTCTGCTTATGCATGGAGCTTGAGTGGCCGCAGATCCATTTATCGGAGCGACGCAACCTACCCATAGTCTACGGATTTCTAATGCACCCTCTTTGAACCGGACATATGGCCAGAAACGGCAAGCAAACTCGATCTTGTATAGCCGCTCACTTAAGTCTTATAATTGGGTTAATGGGGTTTAGAGTCGTTGGGATAAACACTTTCATCGCACCGGACAGTGTATGGACCAGACCTCAAGTCACATGGAAAGTACAAGACAGCTTACTACAAAGGTTACGGTGTGAGTGTTTCGAACTGGAGGCGGCCTGGTGGATATAAGCCACAGTGGAAGATTGGGTGAGAGTGAAGTTCACGGTCAGGTGTGTGGGACGACAGTGTACTTTTAAGGCACCAACTTCCCTATTGTGACATTTCACGCTTTGAAAACACGTTCTCCAGACTCATAAGAATGAAGTGCTAGGTTCACCTGTAAACGTTGCATAGGTTTAGTAGACCGCATAGTTCTCTCAGTAACTCGGTCGCATGGCTCTACTCACGTCTCTGTCGGTTCAATGCGCTCCACAATTTTTGGTAGTTCAAATGTGTCCAGCAATATATCAAACAGCAACTCGAAAGTAGAGGTGGTTGTTTGTTCGACTGGTCATTTGCGTCGCTGATAAACGTATCGTATGACAGACAACGTTCCGACAGACATCACGTAGAGCACAGAGCATTTTCTTTATCGTGCTACTGCACGTTGTTAGGTTTGGTGCTTTGGCCATGCATCCAATGCGTATGCCGCCCCCCCCCCCAGTGGAAAACGTATGTTCACGCCTGACACCAGTAGCTGTTGCGTAACCTTAGGGAGTACTGCATCAATTGGAGGACATGTCTTACGCCCGAACATGGCTTCTGCTGGGGATATGTCGCCTGGTAGATGAGGGTTTTGCGTAGCTCAGATTACTTAACAGGAACAGCTGTATGATTTCCTCTGCGGGTCCTTCCTCCAACAGCTTTAGAATTAACCGTTTGATAGCATCGACGAAACTTTCTGCGTACCCGTTGGACTGGGGCTGCCCCGGAGGTGACTAACAGTGCTTGATACAATTGCACTGACAAAAACACTAACATCGTCGGAGGTAAATTGCGAACCGTTATCGGAAACCAAGGTGTTTGGTGAACCGAACTGTGCAAATAAATGTTGTAATTTTGGTACCGTGGCCGCTGTCGTAGTTTTGCTCATCAGGTATACGTCCGGCCACTTGGTATACGCATCAATCGCAAATCAAAACACTGGCCTTGAACGGGACCAGGGAAATCAAGGTGAATTCTCTTCCATGACTTAGAGGCTGGCATCCGGGTTTAGATGAATTTGCTTGGAAGTTTCGCTGCTGATGCACGTTTGTTACATGAGGCGACACATTATTGGATAGCGTTGTCAATAAAAAGCTAATATATGTAACTTCTGGCTAAGGCTTTCATCCGCGATATTCCGGGACAATGTAGGTGCAAATATCTTAATTACCTTGCCTTTAAGGAAGTCCTAAAGAATGCTCTTCATAATTCGTTAAATGCGCTGACGTTGAGCTACACCCAGGTAGCCGAGCTGTTGACTTGGACTACGCTGATGATATCGTCCTGCAGCGTGACGGTCCACAGGCCTTCCAAATTGCACTCAACCACTTAGCGATTGAAGCGTCAAAATATAGGATGACTTTTCCTCATCCAAGCGCAAAGCACTTTTCCAGGACTTTCAGCTGCCTGTGCCTGCACTCACTTTTGGTGGTGAGACACTAGGAGTTACGGAGAGTTTGTCTACCTGGGTAGTTGCATCACAGCCAATAAATCAATTGGAGTCCAAACTTCTTTACGTATCTCAAGAGCCCGCCTCGCTTTCTCTAACAGTAAGCACTTGTTGCGCCGTCATGACAGCGTTATATCCATCAAACGACGGGTTTATTGTGCGACACTCCATACTGTACTTTTGTACTGTTGTGAGACTTGGCCCGTTCGTATTGCTGACCTGCGCCACTTCTCTGTCTTTGAGCATCGTTGCTTGCGGTCAATTGCCCGTATGTGGCCGCTGCACCACGTAACCTAAGTAGAAGTTAGACAACGTGGCTTGGGTGGAGGCAGCCATTGGCTGGAGGAGCTCCTCCCGCCGCGTCAACTGAGGTGTCTTGGACAGATGCTGCCCATGCCCGGTCGTCGTCTTTCATGTCGCGCTTTCGTCGCGTTTGCTGGACAGATGCGGGAGACAAGCTAGATCATGGAGAAACCACAGCGTAATTGTCGAGTGACGCATCACTCCCTATAACCTGGTTCTTACCCAATGTACTTAATGCATGTATGCTGCTATTGGCTGCGCAATGTACAAATCTGATAGAGCCATGTTACACAATAAAATCTGGGATTGGTAACATTATTACACAGACGCAATACTGTGACTATCAATTTTGTGTTTGTTTGTTTGTTTACTATGTACCCAGTCGATTTTCAGAAGTGAACGAGTACCGCTGACATGCTTCCTTACTGCATATTCATGTTCGTTTTTATAGTTCTTTTTGAACTTTCTCACGAAGAACAAAACGACTACTTCCATTCCAACAAAGCCAAAGTCAATCACATTTAAAGAAATGTTCTCAGTGATTTGACGATGTTAAGAAGGAACAGTTCGCTAACATTAGCGCAAAATTTCAGAGTAGGAAGAACAAAAATTCATTTAACCTAAAAGAGGAAATCCATTTCCGAATGACTTTGTAAACCACACACTAAGACTTGAGAGAAAGAATGAGGGTGAAATGGTTAACGAAGACATGAACGCCTCTTGCTGGAAATAGTGCTGGTCAGCACTGACAGGAAAATCCACTTTTCTGGACACGTGATACAAGAACGAGCGTTACACTACGCAAAAGAATTGCGAACTAGATTTACATCGTCAAACAGTTGGCTACAGCCTTTCAAGCAAGCAAGTAAGCAAGCGGGCGAAAGCAGTGAATAATATATGTGCGCTTCAAACGACTAGGCGGGTAAAGTGACCGAAATATGTTCCGGCTACACAGCTCAATACATTTTTAATTCACATGGAACTACTTTTCTATTCAAAACGCCTTCGAATAAAGGCATTGTGTAAAAAGAAAGAAAAGAGCACGTGCGAAAAGAAGCAAGGCGCGCATCACAGTTATACAGCGAACTACCACACATTAGGAGAGGGCAACGGCTGCAATGATTTGGAAAACATGCAACATTCCAATTTTTGAATTAGCAACATGAAAACTACCGCCGGTTTACAAGGATAATAAAAAGGCATGAATGACTGCAACTGTTATCGAAAATTTATCAGCAAACTACAGAAAAGCTCAACATCATACCTTCTTTCGACAAAGCCGTTGCCATCCCTAATTCCACCTTCTTAATATCAAAATGCAGTTCCTGTCACCCAACACCACTGTGTTACTTCAACCGTACTACCAGGATGTCATTCAAGCGCCTAAAGCGAAGTTCAGGAGAAAAACAGCTTCTTCATCTTATTACGATCATGGAATTCCACAAAGATATGTCCGGAACCGATTTCATGTAACGAGTAAATTTAATAGACGTCGTGTTCTACATAACTTCTACCTTGAAGGAGGTGCAGACATCAACCATCACTGTTGTTTAAATCGGGCTTTCCTAGTACTGCAGAAATAGATTCTGAGAGAACAACCCAAACTTGACCTGAGACAAATGAGCAAATTGTGCCTCCTTCAAACGCGGTTGCTGTGCATACTCTCCCAGAAAATTTGTTTGGATGCAAACTGGCTGACAGCCATCTGATTGCTTCTTATTTTCAAACAAGTCACACAACCGAAATAAATTGGGACCAGCCAACCACATCAATTTTAGCAGCTGAGGATTTGAGTAATGAATCTGACTACCAGCAAAAAACAGGATTCTACGAATGCACCGAAAACTTATACATTCACAGATGCACAAGGTGAAATTGAGATTTCCTGCTCCTACGCAATACATAGCAAACACACTGGCATGCTTGCACTTCTCCTGGACGTGAGGAAAAACCAAATTCCTTTTATTTCAATTGCCAAGCAACCGAACACTATATTTGATATTATTCATCTGGTGGATAATGATTATGACAATAGAAATATATGCATGATTTTTTATAGGTTGTGAATTTTGACGATTTGCAGGTTAGTTTCTAAATTTTTGACTCAAAATCTATGAGATTATCGTATTATTATCTCTCAACTGTCCCACATTATGCACCACTACTGAGATTGCAAATGACGGCGGCCTTGATAGTACGTTCGTGACAAACAACTTCGCCAGTGTTCTGTAATTAAAGTCATAGTGAATTACGCGCAGATTGCCATTTCTGACAACCTAACTGTATGAAGCGGTGTTTTATGTAGTGTCAGCAGCCGAAACAATCCAACCAAATTAACTGGACCTAAGCAGCACATATAAAGCGTTATTGTCTCCTATTTCCACAGATGGAGCAGTCTCGTTGCAGAGAAACATGTTCATGGCTGTCCGTTATTTAGCGTTTTAGTGAGTTAACGTATTATATCACGTTGTATCCTTTTGGTGTAACTGGATTTTATTTTCAAGGCATGTTTAATCACAATTACATTGAAATTGTTCACACAAATCAATCTAAAATGTAAACGTTCAACAAACCCCCGCAGCGAACCGGGTTAAAATTATCAAACGCCAACCGGTCCACGGCGATAACAAGTTTGGGGACCACGGCCGTCGAATGCAATGGCTGCATTACCACCCGTATTTTACGAGACCAGCTGCTTGTAGTGTAACTCTTCGCAACAAAATATTGCATATCTGCCTACTTGCGGAACAAGGTGGAAAGTAATATAATCCACCGTTTAACATATCAATTGAAAGGAAATTGCAAGGCTGAAATCAAACAACTATCACATGCCTCCTTCGTCCATCAATTGGTGATTATGTCACTCCAACCGGGAGCTGTCTTGTCTACCTCGTATGGTTCGTATGGGGGCGAATTGTTTGCAATATATTTACATTCTACCCACGTTCAACTTAGAAGTGTGGATCAATCAGAAAAGGGACATTTCATCGCATAAAGTAAGTAGGTAATTGTAGTGCTTGATATGCATTCTGCTGCAACGGAGATGGCTCTGATCCCTAAGTAAGGGAAAACCTGATTTCGAGGTAAAACGAGAGCTTCTACTGCTCCTACAAAGATGCGACCGAATTAGCCTGAATACCCATCAAATTGAGGTGGCCTACCTTGGCCTCATGTTTAGAGCACGAATGAACGGGGTACAAATTTTAATGCGTGGCGGGCGGACTTAAGCCGACCAGCTTGACGAGCATCGATGCGTGGATCAGATTGAAACGTTCAAACCGACTCCCATTGTCAACACTATGGGCTTATCCGTCAATGTCATGACGCACAAAGGAACACCTGGACTATTCCCACTCTGATTGAACCACCTGAGGTGACATCCCGAACTGTTCCTGTAATGAATCATGGCTCAAGGTTTGGGTAACGCGGTTATCACCCCTGTTCGCTATAAAATCCCACACCAATTGCACACTGATTCACCTGGTCTGACGAAGTTTTTATGTCAAAGGCGAAACGTTACCAAACTATTATACCAAACCGATTGTTTCCAAACCTCTCTGAACTCATGGCTACTCGATCGGTTCCCATTATCTTCCAAGAATTTGAAACCAATTACGGACCCCGTGTTCGAAAACTGTCAAGTGAATTCGTTCGATTGGCGGGTCTTGAAGCGAACTGGGAGAACCATCGTGTTTTCAATAAGAGATGTCTTAAGACTAATCTGATCCCAAAAGGTCTCACAGTGATACCTCCGGACAGTACGTATACCTCTGCAAGGATTGGCTTTAATGCTTCCAAGGCGTTCCTGAAACAGCGGATTTACCTAGTGACCAAACGTTTAAGCGAGATCCGCATTGATGCGAGTCGGCTGAGCCTGGATCTACAGACCGCCATTACGTATCTCGACTACAACCGAATTTTCAATAAGGCTTCAGATGTCGAATTGAAACAAGGGCAGGATGCAAAGAAAAGACAAATGCGTAAGTTCGAGCGTTTAATGTCTGTGCATCCTGATGCTACCCGTCCTACTGACAGTTCCGGGTCGATTAGTACATATTGTAATGTTGTTAATATGTCAGATAGTGTTTTGAATGTAACGGAATGTAGCTTGATAGAGAAAGTTTTGACAATTACCACTAATAAATCTCAGATATATGCGGAGGAGATTATCCCAAGCATTGAGAGCGCGGTGACAAAGTTGCCCGCTTCGAAGTCAAAGAATATTCGGGCACAGTTAGTAAATATCATTAAGTTTCAGCAACCGGGTGAGCCAAATCTTCCGCAAACGGAACGTATCGCATTTAATTCCCTAAAGGAAGATCGCAACATTGTACTTACAAAGGCTGACAAGGGAAAAACCCTAGTTGTAATGAATAGGTCAGAATACTTGGGAACATTGGGACAACATTTGGAGACGGGTCCATATAGAGTAGTTGTTGATGAGACCGTGTCATCAGTAATGAATAAGAGTAAAACGGAGGTTGGTAACTATTTAAGAACCGCGAAGGACGATTTAGGAGTTGGCAAGTGGTACAGTCTATACCCAAAATCGACTTTACCTCCGAGGATTTATGGTTTGCCAAAAGTTCACAAACCCGAAGTTCCCGTACGGCCTATAGTCGACGGTATAGGCTCCCCAACCCATGAACTTGCGAGATTTTTCGCAAGGCTATTGCAGCCTCTAACAGAGCGAACGAGTACATTCGTGATAAACTCTTATGATTTCGCTCAAAGACAGCAAATCTCCAAATTGAGTCAGATGGGTTAATGGTCAGCTTCGATGTCACATCACTGTTCATAAATGTACCTAAAGAGGAGGCGCTAGGAATAGCGAGAATTCGCCTAAATGAAGATGTCACTCTGAATGATCGGACGAAACTAACAGTTAGCCAGATAATCGAGGGTATGACAGTGTGTCTTCACATGTCTTACTTCGTTTTTCAGTCGAAGCTTTATAGTCAGGAACAAGGTCTCACTATGGGATCGCCAATATCCCCAGTACTGGCGAACCTATATATGGAAGAATTCGAGAACAGGGAGTTAACAAACAACATTAACTCACCCAAAGTTTGGTGGCGTTATGTAGACGACACTTTGTGCATTTTAAACGGGATAAGAAGGGCGAGTTACTTGATCAATTAAAATCCATTGATGAGAGAATACAGTTTACTATTGAGGTAGAATCTTGTAGCGGCACAATACCGTATCTTGACTGCCTGGTTCACAGGAATGGGGGTAATTTAAAGACGGCAATATATCGCAAGCCAACGGATACTGATGGCGTACTCCACTACCCCTCGGGTCATCCGAAACAGGTTTGCGCTGGGATAGCCTCAGCGCTTTTCTACAGGGCACAAACTTTGTGCACAATGGAGGAGGACAAAAAGGCTGCGCGGAAAGTGGCAATGGGCAAACTATTAGAATGTGGTAAACGAGACGGCTAGTTAAGCGCCAATTGCATAATATGCTATACCGGCAGTCAAGATCCCCAGCTCAGTGGATAGGGACGGTCGGAATTCCGTACAAGATATTCGGTGGCATCCGGGTTAATCCAAACTCTCACCGTTTGTATGTGTAAGTCATGAGCCGTGTTGATACTTACCGAGCAAAGCGTGTAACATATAAAGATAATTAAAATTTATCTGCAAGTTTTGTTTAAAAAATTAAACTATATGTCAATTAAATTAAATTTTCCGTTATTGCCAGTAAGTTTGTTTCTAAATTTAAAAGGATTCATCCATTTCAAACACAGAAAAATAATGAAAATTAGATGTTTGCCGGCAGCAATTGCAAGCATTTATTACGCGATACTTTTTCTCCTGTCTGTGCTCATTTATGAGATAGGTTTAACTGAAGACTATGACTATATTTCCTGAGACTGCACATTTGTGCATACAGTTTTTTTTATATTTATCAGGGTTTTTATGTGTGTTTCTAACAAATAACTCTCTGTTCCGTTGCGGCATATGTTCTGTTTTGGATTAGGATTAATACTGAAGTAAAACAGATTAACTCTAAAGATTGGAACGCGTTAATTTTACTGACGTTTAGCCTAAACTAATGTCATCCACTTATAATATCCGATTGAATGAAAAAAGATAAGCTAGTTTTTATATATCTACAACAGTAAGATTAATGATGTCATATATTTGATTAAAACTAGTTGAAGGTTAGCATAATCTCACCACAAAACTCAATAATTGTACCGTATGGCTTCATGGCAATAAATGTAACGCCTCAAATTTTTAATTTTTCTAAACATGCCACCTGTTCGTTTTTAAGTGCTTACGACCGCGATCGCTATACCTGTTGTTCATATTGCGTGTAGTCATGTCAATAAGTTTTCAGCTTCTCAACAGCCATGTATGGTGATCACCGTTAATGAACACAAACCACTTTGGTTGCCCACTAATGAGTAATTCGACAACAAAGATTGAAAAAGCAGCAGTGTTATTTACGGAATTTAGCAGACATGTGTTCAGTAAATCTGAATTAAATCCGCCTTATCTTATCAATGCCGAATCCAAGTTAAATCGGATAAATCTAAGCAAACTGCACAGGAATCAGTGTATTATAAACTTTTACACTAGCTATTACAGATAAAATAAAGCAACATACTGAAAAGTACAAAATATCAAAAATAACAAAACAAAGCAAAAAAAGGATGCATGTTTGATACCGCCATAATCAGTCCAGTATCTTCGAACAAGGATCACATATTTCACCTAAGGACACTCAAGTTTTTACCTGGTTAGGGTTATAAAGTTATAAAAAATGTTTTTGACAATTGGTTTGTCATGAAAACAAACTTGCGTAGTTTAGTTAATTCATTTGCAACCAACAGCAGAAATTGGAACGACAAATTTTCTACTTGTCATTGTTTGGCATGCTTCCTTTTCGTTTGATATAGTAAAACCACCGCTTTAAACATACGAGTCAGCGTACATGATATGGGAGACTCACTGGCTACATTGACATGCTGACGGTACAGTAGTTGTCGTCCTGCCTGATCGATGGTGTCTAACCCAATGTTGTTCGACCATGAAATAATAGCTGATTCAGCTACTCTTCCGGTGGCAACATCACATTCAGTGCTATGCTGCAACTACGCAAGCCACAAGTCGGAGCAAATCATACTAAAATATAGAAGCGGAATATCAAAGTTACTTGCGGTTGAATGATTTTCCCTAATTTGATCTCAGCTCAATCTCTGAAGAAATACAGAGCAATTGTGCAGAATGTGTCATGATAAAGTTTATCCTATTCTCCGTCTTCATAATGATAAATCAACAGGTGTGAGACAGCAGCCCCTGGCTTTACTATACTGAAGAAATTCTCTGTTTTTACGTTAAATATCCTTCATTAACGGTACCTGGTGGATTTCCGCCTCTGACTTTCTAGATACGATCGCTACGACCCAGTCCCCAAAAGGTCAGCGCCGTTGAACAATTGCCTTGGGATCTTCAATACATCGGAGGGCTATTTTTGTTAAAACATGTCTAACTGCACAGCATAGTGCACATTAAGCCTCATGCCACTGCGAAACGCTACTTACAGGCGGCTCTACGTGGTTTTCAAGACAGCCATATTAACGTGCCAGTGAGCAGTTGAGATTTCGACGTGTTTGCTTGAAATATGCCGCAATTTCCTTTGAGCAGCTTAGACCATTGTGTTTCAATATTGTGTCCAGTCATAATCAACATATCTAATTTTTCAACTCTGAATAGACGTGCATACAATATTATCAAACGACGAAATTGCTCCCTGGAAAATATCACGAGGCTCTAGACGAGGTTTCCGTAAACTGCTTTTTCGGTGTAACGCGAAGAGGACCTGTCGTTTCAATATGACCATCTTACAGACGACATCAAATATTGTTTTGATATGTGTTGCCCTATTGAAACGATATATTAAAGGGCAGATAGAATTTTAGAACCACTATTAAGGCGGTTTCGAAGGATGAAAGAATGTGCATACAAGTGCAAAACGCTACTGGTGTCAAAAGCCTAACCACAGCAATTAAACCCGTGATAATAATACTAAACCAGTTACTTTCCACGAAGCAGTTTTAGGCAGCCATAACTGTCTTGATTTATGGAGACTTCTGAGTCAGCTTGGTGGTAAAATCATCTGCATCCAGAACGGAGAAGTGGATGTGCATAAAAAGAATTCTGAGTTCAGTTCAGCCTCGTAATCATCCTCCTCGCCCTCCTGATAATGTTGTGTTAGTATTTATGGCTCCCACCAACCAAGATTCCTAGTCACTTCCACGTGGGTTGAAAGATCTAGTTGTATGATCTTCATCCAGATCATTTACACCTATTGATTCTAAGTGCAGTGATGTATTCCTTTCCTTTTTCTTTGGCGATAACTTGCACTACTTAATAGATTTCCCCTCCACCCTTAAACTGAACGAAAATCCCATACCCAGCTCTTCTACTTTCAAGTATCTTGGCGTCGTTATGTCTCAGACTCTTTATTGTTTCACGAAAGTCAGTAAAAGTTTTGAAAAAGTCAGAAAACCTTTTTTAATGCTCTCGGACTTAAGATGCTTTCAGTACCTTGTACTTTGATATTACATTTTGTGACCTCTTGCATTATTCCTCGTAGGTTATATTGCACTCCTGAAATTTTTCCTGGACTGCTGCTGTAAGCATACCTCTTATTTGTGAGGTCAATAAAGCACATTTCGAGGGGCAGTGGCTTGTCTAGAGAGTCTTTTGTTCATCAGTTCATATCTGGACATCTTGATACATGCGATGACATTTTCCAAAGTGATAAGTACTATATTTCATTCACTTCACAATGATCTTCCCAAAACTTTCTCTTTCTCTGCTGCCCGTACAAAATTAAGTATTGTATGCTCCCGCACATCGCCGTATCGTAAAACTGTTTTGCCTTATCGCTCAACTTTGCTTGTTGAGCCAGCGGAAGTCACTAACATGTTGCGCGAGCGATGGTTGGAGTTACATTGGTGCATTTTCCTATTTATCTCCCCAAGTAACTATATTGATAACATCATCGAGGTGTCCGCAGTGGTAGTGTAAATGCAGCAAATGTACCGGCTAGGTTTTACAAAGCTTTGATTTGATTTAACTGGGTGATGATCACCAATCTATGGCGATAGCCAACCTAATCATGGGCCCCGGATCCCCAATGCCTCCAACTTCTGTGATGGAATGTGCGACCAAATGTGAGAGTCTAGACTTCATACAAATTCACTCTCAGCTCTTTTCACGCATCCAGCTTGCAAACCGCATCGGAGAGCGAGTGATTCACTTTGTTTTGGTGTCCATTCGTCTGAGTTATATACTTCTGACCCAACATCTAAAGAAGCAGCAAATCATTCTGAGTGACTAGACGCATGGTATGTACAGAGGAGGCCTAGATATCCAGTAAACGCCGTCAGTTTATTACTAAGTCCTGAACTAATTTCAGGGCTAATGTCTGCACTGATGCACTTAGTTTTGTCTCCGGTTCACCAAATTAAAGTGTTTACAAACTAAATCTATTTAGTTATGCTCCTAAGACATTAGTCATCTAGCCAATTAGTTGAAATTACTAACTACGGAGAGTGCACCGCGGCAGCTGATGACTGCGTTTGGTTTGTTTACCTGCTGGTACCTATGCATGTCCTTGATGATGATAAAGCCTGTCACATGAGGAACGGCAAACTTATAACATTAAGCCAACTGTCCGTTAGGTGTTACAAAGCAGGTCGTCAGCTAACACCTGTGTCATGGCCCGGTCTTGTGACTAGCCACAGAGACAAGTGAAAACTGAACTACCTTATGGATGTCTGAAAATCTATTAAACAGGTTGAATTGGCGCAAACATACCATGAAAACCTGAGCAGCCATCCTATTTTGGCAAGCTTAATAGGTGTACTATAACCACCAGTTGCTGTGTAACGTTGTGCGCTGTTTTAACTTCCCTTGGAACTACCAATTTTCCGATATTATGACTTTTTATGCAAACGCATCATCCAGCGCTTGATTGCTCTCATCTTCACGGACACTTCCTGGTGTCTTTGTCAGGAGTTATTCGACAATATGTCGAGATTCATTCCCACTAATTTGCTGGGGTTTGATCTCCAGCCATCTTGGTTCTCGTTGCTCTTCATCGCAGATTATCCGCTCAAATGCGACTTAGTATGCTTTTTCGATACGGAAGAAACTAAAACGGCAAACCGGACGAACATTAAAATCGGAAGTCTACAAACTAGTATTTTGTTCAAGAAAAGTAAACGTTTGAGATGTGTAACAAATTTTAGAAACTACGTACACTTTACCTGATTTTCTTACTTGTGGGAATTCGAATGGGTAAGCTGAATGTCGTTGCTCAACTAAAGAAAAGATGGAGTATGGCGAAGAGTTAGTGCACACTTCTATGTTGTATGGAATTCTTAGATTTTCAAACGGGTACATATCAGTAGACTAGTTGTGCCATGGGTCAACAAACAATTTTACTGCGGCCCGAAAAACCAACAACATGATGAACGCAAGCCCGTATACATTTCTGTAGAATACTCATTAGCTAAAATAGCCCCTAGCGAAAATACGGAAACCTAAGTTGAATATTCTATGTCAGACATGGACACAAAAACCAGTTAACATATTTACGAAGTAAAAAATGTTATCATGGGAGGCAATGTTAAAAACGTGTTATATCAGACGCTGCATGCAAATATCCGAATACACAAACATGGCAAATGAAGGGTCAGTATGATTGGTGAAACTGATATTTGGCAATTAAACTATAATCAGTGTTGGCTTGGCATAGCCGTATCCAATCAAAGAAATTGTTTTCGAAGGTGCATCCGTTATTTTCGTTCAATGACCTGACTTCCCATACTTTATTTTTGATAATATTTCTTCGCAGGCAAGTGGTTCCAGATACGGATGCCGTACAAGCGGTAAATTTCCTTAGTCCTGCTGATTCAACATCACATAAGCGACGGTAAAACCCAACTAGCTTTCATCCCCTGTGCATCTATCTCAACAAGTTAATTGTTTTCGAATCAAAAGGCTCTAAATGAAGTTCAACTGAGACATCATGCATATTGCAATGAAATGGATTCTGGGAAATATTGGGGACACACAGCGTGTCACTAAAGATTTCGAAAGTGGGTAGCGAAATTTAAAGGCCAAATATGGCTGGGGTGTGAGGGTTATGTGGTATGACCGTATTCAGAGTTAGGGGTTGCAATGACATGATCTAAAGCTTAGACAACAGCACACTGTCATTGCAAGCAAGTGGTGATATTGTGTTCGTTTTCTGTCCGTGTATAAGTTCTGTGGTGAGTGTAAATGTGAGCTCTAGTGAAACAGTATTGTAATATTCCTTCAACACATTTATAGCAGTGTTGCGGAACTCAGTCCTAGAGAAACAAGGGTTTATTCAGCAAAGTCTCGTCGGCGAAAATTACAACGTGTTTACAAAGCCAAACTCTTCAATATTAGCTGCAACTTTATGTCTGTTAATAACGACCCTTCTGATTTGATGAGATTCCTCCTTTGCTTCAGTTACTCAACCAGTGAAGCACTTATACAAATATCGGCCAAACTGAGTCCAGTACTAGAAACTGTTACGCGTCCACCCCAATTTGCTGTCTGGCCAGCTGGGTTGGTCCATCCGCTCACTCTGATCTAACACCCAACAATAGCCTCATCCACCATTCAGGTTCTACAGTAGTCTAAGTAGTGGGCAAAATTGATAGTTTCACCCTTTTTGGTCTTGGCGGTACTTAAAATACTCCTTTGTTTAAATCGTAACCTTTGTTGAATGCAAGCGTTATTCCTGTCATACTCGCGAGGAAACGTACAATAGCCTTCTGTTAACAATTAGCTAAGAGCAAGAACTTTAATACTTTGCTCTACATTTTGTGGAGTTAACTTTGCATGCAAATTTGCATATACATAGCTTGTGATTGAGTGTTTCTTAAAATCTTTATTTTGATGTTATTATTGATGTGGAGCCGATGTGGTTGGCTATGTTTATGCGTTTGAAGTGGATCAAGGCAAATCACAGGACACTCCTAATTATAGTAACATACTTGGATTTGTAATAAGTATTGCGGACAGACTCACATAAACTCTGAAATGAGGTAATTATATTGTGTTAATTGATAATTACTTCAATCTGTGGAATTATTTAAACATCTGAAAATGATCAACAATTTTTCCTCTGAAGCCATTTATGTGCAGTCCGTTTGACGACAATGACTAAGATTTTATCACGGAGTAGCACTGGACGCTGTTTGCTTATGACACCACCGATTGCAGTACTGATGCTACAAGGGATGCTTTCTACCACAAACTGAAAGCGCTGCTTTGCATTGTTACTAGTTCAGATTTCCTAGTAACTGCAGGGGATAGTAAAGTGCAAGTAGGACGTCTGAGCTCTTCATAAGCTTTATTAGGTGCATATATAGACTTAAATTTGAACGGACGGACAACGGCGAGCGTCTGTTACAGCTGTATGCGGAGCACCAGCCGTTTTTTAGTAGTCCTGCCTTTGGGCGCCGAAGTGCCAATTCTCATCTTCCTATACCTGACTAGCGATGGACCCAAATTGATCACATTGCCATAAGTTACATTGGCGTGGTTCGTCGGTCATTCTAAAGTAGTTGCTTTCATTATGAGCATGTCTTGGTACATTGTCGTTTATCCATGAACTTTATCGGGAGGCGTACCAAGCGCTTCCTTCGTTTAGTAACTGAGAACTTATTTGAACTCTCGGTCAGGCAAGCCTACGAGGATGTCCTGTGTACAGATCGCTAGCACTCTTGTCTTATTGGAACTGAGATTCCTTTAGATACGAGCTCAACCGCCATGCACGACGTAGGAGCGTCTGCTTGTAGCACTATCAATTGTCATCGCATCAGTCACTGGATATGCGAGTGGTCAGAGAACCTTTTGGAATCCAGAAGAAATATAGCGGCTGCCTCTGAGCACAGTGTGGCCAGACGGACTATTAGGCGCAAACTAAATCGAAGCCTGCTTGCTGAAGTGGAATTCTAATGAACCAGCTTTACTGGGCTCAAGAAATGGTGGAAGCAGGAAAAAAATTCAATTATCGCTATCTCTTCCAGCTGCATTGCTCTACTGGTCCCAGAATACTAGGTGTCAGTGAAACAGTCAGAAAGAGCATGGGTGCGTTGATTAAAAATACGGCTCGATGAGCTGAACACCTCCAAGGTGCTTCTGAATCTATTCTGCTCATGTGTTACAAGCTAAGCTATTCTCACTTAGTTTACCGATTCCGTCGGAAACTCTGGTCCGAAAGGCGAACGTAACCCTTAATAGTATTTGTTCTGCTGAACCGGAGTTGTTTCCACCCGCATTATTTAAGGACAATGGTGAGGTCCTCTGAAAAACTCTGACCACCCTGTTCGAACATGTCTGGAAGGCAGAGACCATCCAAGCAAACTAGAGTCAAGCAAGTATACTGGCGATATAAAGGAAGAGCAATCACAGTGGTATTAACCCAACGCCTGTGGTGACAAAATTATTGGCATCAATTCCCGTTCGTCAAGGAACTAGAATCAGTGATTAGGAAAGAGCAGGTAGGATTCCGCTCACCACGTGGCTGCATAGATCAAACATTCACTTTGCGACGAGTACTAGAGCAATTTGCACGTAACGCAGGTCAAAAATAGCTGTATTCCTCGAATTCAAGTATGTTTTAATTCAGTCCACCGATGGATGTTGGTCAAAATAATTTTGTAGAAATGTTTTGCTATTAAATATGTGAACATTTTATGTGTTCTGTACTCGCCCACGACAGGTTGCGTCAGGGTATATGGTGATTTGTCGGATGTCTTTCCGACAACGAGGGGCGTTCGTTAGAGTTGCCCAATTTACCCACGTTTGTACCAATTTTTCATGGACTACATGAGGAGGTGCTCCTTTGCTGCGTCTCAAGATGCAGGCATTGAGCACCTGCCTGGTGAAAGCAAGTTAATCTGGCTTACGCGGGCGATATGATTTTGCTTTTTGACGGTGTTGCAGCGGAATAATCAAGCCTACAATGGTCCCAACATTTGGAATGCGCTTCGCACCTTCAAAGCGCAAAGTGTTATTACAATTACACCAGCCACTTGACGACCACTTCACCCAAGGTAATGAGGAATTTGAGGTAGTGAATCACTTCCCCTAGATTGACAGCTGCTTCAGCAACGATGGGCACAAAGCAACTGAAGTCCGTTCATTCATTTCAAAATCTAGAACTGCCTTTGTTAATCTGCGACATCTTTGGCAAAAGGAATGAGGTTCCCTTATTTAAAACTCTGTGTTTAAATGGCCACCGTAAGGGGCGTGCTACTTTACGGAAGCTAGACTTGGTCACTCCCATCTGAGGACCTGTGGCGCCTTCACTTATTCGAGCATCCTTTTCTACAAAACATAGCTGATTACGCGTGACACCAGCATATCCGAATAGAGGATGTGCGTAAGCGTGTACTAGGCAGTGATAACCAGACCTGTTTCATAGAACAACAGATACCAATGAATATGCTGCATGGTTTTTGGGCAGGTATTAAGTACGCCTGGTCACCGCTTACCTAGGACAGCCTTATTTTGTCTGCTAGATCTAGGATGGCACCAGACCCGAGAGGGGCAGAAATTAATTTAGCATCGGGAAAGCATGTCCCGGATGACTCAGCTGGGCGCTGTCGGTCCGTTTCGCCTTCCAGGCTGGAGTTCACGTGACGCGCCATGTACTTGGCTAGGTACGTTACAGGACATGGCTCGCAGTCGGCTGCAGCGGCGTGTCTGCTGCCATCGCCTCATCGGACCGCTTATTTAATGTATGTTTGGTGCTGAGTCATCTGCAGAGTAATGGGCGATTATGACGAAGGGCAATGAAAGCCACAAGAATGCTGTCTCGCCGATGCCATCTTATCTATGCACAATAGCCAGCTCCGTATGACGATATATTATTGACAAGGTTGAAGCTCTTCGACCCCGAGCCTTTGTTCGGGACACCAAATTATTATCGCTGATACCTCTTATCTACCTGTTTTCAAGCTTCGTTCCGTAGGTCAAGGTGTTTGTACGGCAGCGAAGCATCGGTTCTAGTGGCTGAGGATGATGTAATGGAAGTTTCTTATCAGCGTGCATTAACAAACCAAACGAGCGAGACGAGCAATTAATGGGAGACACACATAACTGATTCGATCACTGGACACGGGCTGGCGGAGGCTCATGTGGGTTAATTACCTTGTGATTAACTGAGTCAAAACATGAATCTCACCAACCCATAAGGGCAACTTTTATGGAATTTAACGAACAATTTATATGGAGGGTCTGTAATCTTAAACCTGCTGTAATGCTTGCTCAGTTGACTGCCAACTAAAGGCTTTTCCATGAGAAACTGAATTCTGCAACAGTAAACCTAGTTTCAATGCAAAAGATGGCACGCTGTTACCTAATTGGTAATGTCTTTGGATTATAAACGCACAATCGAACACGCTTAATCTTGACAATTCATTTATACTTAGCTTGTGGCACCACAAGTCTTAGTTGGACTTGTTGATCAATCTGCTCAGATGAATTCCCTCAGAGGACACAGGAAAGTGATATGGCATACATAATTGTGTCAAAACCTCTTTCACTAACTGCGAACTACAGACCGAGAGTAGAACACCTCGATAGTGTACAGTGGTCCTACTGCTGGGATTAACTATATTATAGTAATAGTCAAAGGGACGGACATTTCAGAGCCTGAAGTGGTAACTAGAATAGCTTCGAGCATCCTAAGCTATAGCTGAATCCAAGATTGCAAGATTTCGAACAAGTGGCATCACGTGCGTGCACGTGGGCTTACACAATAACTGTGATTTTGCGACTCCGAGTGACGCTGTAAGAGATAGTGTGCAAAACGCCATGTAAGAAAAGTCACTGTGTACAACTTTGCGCAAAGTTATCTCGAGAACAAACGTGAGTTGCATACGAGAACGCATCTAGGACAGGTAACCTCCAAGCTAAATCGACATAATGGTCTTGGTGTGGGAGGCCGTCTTAACGGTTAGCTCAGAACACACTTGAACTCAAAGCTCCAGCTGTGAAAGTACAGGCAAATCGAATACTTCAACAATCAGTAAATAATAATTAGCTGGATCTCAGCCGGTGAAGATCTTGGAAGTATGCATCAAAAATTAGTTCAATGGTATTTTACTCCTCCATCTAACTGCTTCAACTTCAGTCAAATGAAGTTAACCGTCTTAGTAAATGACAGGCAAAGCTCTGTATGTTTACAACTGCGCTAGTCTATCATAGATTGGTTAAACATTTACCATAGAGAAATGCTTGCAAATTGACAAATTTACCGGTTATACGAATCCAATTTTGTCCCTGAAAGTATGCATGCAGAATTGGCTTTGATAACAAAACGAATCTTCAAAAGTTGTCAGTTAGTCCACCGTACATTGGCTTCAAAAGCTGCGGGTTCTGGTCACCAATGACAATGAAACAATCCGATTTCATGAAGACGCACATTTAAATGCGATGCACAAGGTTTCAATATACGAAAAAATTAATAAGGTTAACTAATTATAAACGCATGTGCGAGCACAGTCTCTCCATGAATTTCATATTTACGATGCGTTCGGTTATATCACAAATTAACAACAAAGTCCGTGGCTGCATTTTTTCAAGCTGCTCGCGCTCTATTCACGCAAGCATATAAACCAAGTATGAGCGCATCATGACATTGGCGAATTTGACAAAATTAATCCAAACCTCTGAGGATTGGATATCCCGGAGTATATGATATTGCCATCTGTGCTAATTAAAATAAATTGTTAAAGGAGGATGTGTGCTTTTATCGTATGTGTGCAGGTTTTACTTCAATGCAACTTCAGTTTGTTTTCTACAGAACCACTAATCTATTTAACTAAATAAAAATTTAAATTAACAATTTGACAAGACGACGAAGTCAGTTGCCGGCATTTTATATTATCTTGTCAGTGACAATACAACAACTGTATAACACAATAGAACCGCCGTATGTTAACTACTCAAGATACTGGAACAAAGCGGTCAAAGTAACGGGGTGGACCACATACGGAGGTTCTATACTGATACTTAGCGTAGATTACTTTTCAGTTGTGAGTAGTATATTACGCGATTCATTTGAACACAAACCCGTTTTGTCCACCTTAGACGAGGGCTGGCGTAAAGGCAAACACAATTCAACCATACAGTGGTATAATAAAATAATCTGCACGTTACATTTCGCATTAATCATTTTGCAAAGAAACAGTCATTATTTGTTTCTTTCTTAGCAAAAGGTAACTAAACAATTTGCTTTCAGCAATAGCAAATCTACTCATCCTGCTTGGGCACCTTTCCACAGCAAATTATCTCACTTACATTAAAATTGGTAGCCAGCTGTTGCTTTCGGAGTTTCTGTGGTTCCCGTGCCATCTTTACTTAGTTCTTCCTCATTATCAGGCACTATATGTTTTGCCAGTAGGAGTGCACTGTTATCAATCTCTTTCTGAAAATAGCAGCTTGGTGTGCTTTGCTTCAGAGTGTCAAATCATCGTATATTTTAAAAAAATTTTGAAGTGTAATCCTTCGAATTCTCTAACGGGAGGTGCAATATGTGCTAGAGCAGCATACCTGAATACATTTTGTGCTGTTTCTGGCTGAACATTGTGCCATACTGATTTTAACCAAACGCAGCATCCAGACTATTAACTGAAGCAGTAGATGGACATATTTTTATAAACCATTGCATGAGCAGGGCTCGGTAACTCGTTTGGCATCTTTTGTTGATTCTTTGGTTCAGAAGTTGCCTATTCGACATTATTTGGAGGCAGACATTTTGTTTACTGTTCCTGAGATTATCAACATGTATATGACTGGGATAATTATCCACTGTCAGTAGAATGACTCATTTGCCTTATCTACTAGTTAAATATGGCGACCACCATCCATGCAGAATTGTTTGTTCTTCAGGTGACTGGAAGTTTTTCACGAAGCAGACTTTAGAAATGAGGAGTTTAAGCTAACTTACCAATGAGCGAGATGCTTTAGATCCCCTCCATTTTAGCTAGCGCATTGTATCGCTGTAAAACGTTATTTGGTATGTTTTCCTTCTTTATATTTGTCAGACTTTATAATAAGTCTCATGCCAGATATCATTTTGTAAACAAGACCGCATTCTTCGGTGTTAAAATTGTTACTATCGCTGAAACCCTTGTTGAAGTCTAGATATTTTTGGTGAATATTTGGAAAAACTGTTCAGGAAATGCATTAGATTCACCACAAGACTCTTTGGTAAATGTTATATCGCAGTGCATAATCCTCTAGCCAACCAGTGGAGGTTTAAAAGCTGCAACCCAAAGAATTTTGTGAAAATGTTTAGCAATTTTGTGAAACACCCGCAAGGATTTTCGAGCAATAGCTGCTCGCATTTGTTTAAAACAGCGCAGCCTAGGTTCACTGCCTTCACCTTGCGACGTTTTCCGTTTCTTCTCCTGTAGATATCCACTTTCATTATCGCTTTTTTCACGTACGCATGTTTATGCCATTGTATGTTCTTAAATGTTGTCTTGCTAACAATAAATTGTCCTGCAGTCTATCTTTGGTTGTTTTTGTAAGAAAATCATCATCCTTAAATGTTAATATTAGAGGTTTTTTCTTTGGGTCATAATGCTTCGATAGACATAATAGACGATCCCGAATTTTGCAGACGACGTAGTAGATCCAAGATCTAATGCACCATTTACCGAAAATAAATTACTTAGAACAACAGACCTTATTTACTTGTGCTCTCAGTCAAACAACAGATAGCATGAAATAGCGTTTAACGATCAGTGGACATAAACGTCAATCTCACTACGATCCAAGTAGCTAATGAACAGATGTTGAAATATTGAACTTAGCACCGGTCAGCCGATAAACATTTATTTTCGGCAAAGACATCTATGTAGCGAGAAATGAGCAGTACAGCAATTTGCCAAGTATAGATGAACGCCAGGACATACTATTAAGCAGACAGCTCAATAAGAGCTCGGGGAAATCGGCCAAGGACCGCCGTCTCAATGCGCGTCTCGGTTTGTGTCATTGTGATGATTGCTTTGTGGGCTGCACCTCGCATATACACATCTTACACACTCATGAATCCCTTGATGGTGCAGATGCACAGATTTGAAATATCCTACGTCGAGAAACCCAATGACAACCGATGCTTGGTTGTTTAAGATGAGCAGTTAATGCACAAAATAGAGGTTGCCGAGAGCGTAGTTTGTGCGGATTCTGATGGCCACTGCGTGATCATCGATGCGGTATTTATCAACTTTGTTTTGGTAAGATTTAGCCATCCGGTGTGCGTTACACATAGCAATATCTATCGGTTGGCGGCAACCGGTTTCGGATTTACCTGTCACTGTGGCCAGCCACAGGACGCCTGTGCCTACAGAAGGACCATGGGTGGCATGCGCTGCACCACCCACAGCTCCAACCACACACCTCATATCCAGTGTAAACCCGAAGGAATAAGACCGGGGAGCATGTGGATGGGAGCCACGTTTCATCAACGAAGCCGGCCCACACTCCTTCACAGGTAAACACAAGCACGCTGTATTTGGGAATCAATCACACACAAGGTGGTGGCTGGACCGTTGACCGCTCCACACTGAGTGCATGGAACCAATCTTTGATCCTAACACGGCCACAAGGACCGTGTAACCTGTCCCCTCCAGCAACGACCAACTGTCCCCTAGAGCCAGTATGGACGAGGTAGTGGGTAATAAACAGGTAGGCACCTGGTCAACATGCACTTCAAGCGCAGCCTCACCGGGGATATCAAGCAACAGCCCGTCACTTGAGAGAAAGATAACAAAGAAAATAAATCGAGTAATGCATAAGGAAAGGGTAACATATATCTTAAACTAATGAGCATCTGAAGTAAATTGTTTACGGAAGAATGCGAGATAAGTCCACGAGGACAGAAAGTATAATTTACGGAAATGCCACGAACAAAAATCTTTTCGAAAAAGACTAGAATTGGCTTAAGTGACGTGTGCAAGTTTATAGAAGAGAATAAAGGTAGACATTTAATTGAGAAAGCAAAGCATTCGGACAAAATTGAAAACCCACCACCTGAAATAAACAGACTTAACACGCAAGCAAAAGGTGACATAAATCTTAAATCAGTGAGTATAGGAAATAAGTTGTTCACAAAAGAATACGTTTACAAAAGAATACGAGGTAAGTTTACGAAGTCAGGAGGTTTATTCTACGGAAATGCTACAAACACGAAAATGTTATCGAAATAACTACAAGTGGCTTAAGCGACGTGTGCACGTTTATAGAAGAGAATATAACTAGGCCTTTATATGGGAAAGAAAAGCATTAAGGCAAAATTGAAAACCCACCGCCTCAAATAAATAGACTTAGCATGCAAGCACGCGGTTAGTAAATCGAATACAGCGTACCTACAAACGCTGTGCCGGTTATGCCTACGTTCTCTGCAGAACCCGTCGGCGCTTCCGTAGTAGTCCCGAGTGGCCTCGCTCATGGTTCACTAGACCTGCCTGACTCAGGTACTCGCGACCGCATGTGCTACAGGACCTTGCACTCGATGTCGATGGAGTACAATTCATTGGTGCTTGCCGCTTCTGCACTTGCCGCTTCTTCTCTGCATACATGATGTCTTTATTCCGCACTTTAGCAACTGCCTTCGTGATTAGATCGCGCCATGCACCACGATCAAGCGCTTTCGATTCCCATGACCTGCAATCAAGATTAGAACTTGTGAGGCTCACTTTAATCATGTCCTGGTAACGTAACTTTGGTTTCCCCAAGTGCCGCTTCCCAATACTCAGCTGACCGTATAAGAGATGTTTCGGTATCCGAGTCGAATCCATATGGCTCACATGACCAAGCAACCTCAGGTGTCTCAGTAAAAGTATGCAGTCCACTGCATACATCTCACTTCTGCGCAAAAGTTCCGTGTCTGCAACTCTGGCGCCCCGGCCGATGCGCAAAATTCGTCGCAGACACTGTTGATGAAACCGCTCGAGATATCGCACATCCCGACGGTACATCGTCCACGTTTCGCTGCCGTATGGAAGAACGGACAGTACCGTGGATTTGTACACCATCAGCGTTGTGCCAATGCTAAGCTGATGGTTGTTCCACACTCGGTACCCAAGATTCCCGAATGCCACTGCTGCCTTCGACACGCGAATACGCAGCTCACTAAGTAGCTGCTGTTCAGTCGACATCAACATCCCAAGGTAGCTGGAGCGGGACATGATTTCCAATACTTCAGCACCAATGCTGATTCGCGGCAATATTGAAGACTGCACTTCCGGTGAAGACTGAAAGAGACAGACAGTTTTGCTAGTGTTGATGGTGAGCCCAAATTTGGCCGCTGTCGAAGCCAAAGCATTAGTCATGTGCTGCAACTCATCCGCGCTGTGTGCAGACAACTCACAGTCGTCAGCAAACAGCAACATACGGATAGTTGTCTCACAGACTAGAGTTCTCGCACCGAAACGACGGATGTTCAGCAACCCAACATCAGTACGGTGCTCCAAACGAACACCGTAAGCACAAGCGGCATCTAAAGCACAAGACAACATTGGAACTTGATTTTTACCGGTCTGTGGTTGAGAATGCTATGGGGGACGGTAAAAATCATCGTGACTAAGTTATTGGATGTGATATAAACTAACTCACTATCTACTATTTCATACTGGAGCGAAACTCTAAATGCAAAGTGTAATAAAACTTTCTTGCGTCCATCGTACAGTCATTATTTACTATGAATGCAAATTTCATTATTGCTCCAAGTAAGCCCAACAGAATCTTCATTTTACAAAAACACTAAAACAAACTGTGAAGGTATAAAAGATAACTGTAATTTTAATGGATTCGATATATTTCCAGAGATTCGGTCGCTTCGTTAGTCACGTTGTTTTATAATTATTTTTAACATAACTAGAAATTATGCCAGCCGTTTATATTTTACTTTTGTTTAATGTTTGGGCGGAAGAGAAAATGTAAGAGCAATTTTCAGAAATTATGTGGGCATCCAACATCAGATTACCAAAATTTAGATTTCTAAATGCAGCTGAAACATCGGCAGAGGAAATAACACCTCTTTGCCAATAAGGATGCATTTTCACTATTTGGATTAATAGTTCGGCGGCTTAACGATACGCTGTGAGCGCAAACACGCTACTAAATTGACAGCAGTACAGAATGGGATGAAAAGGAGTTAGCATCATCTCAGGCGGTCTGCTGCCTAAGGAAAAGGAGCTACCTCTACTTAAAACACCTCCTTTCCTGAATTCTACGGGTTATGCACAAGTGTGAAAGATGTAATAAGGCATACTCGGACTCCTTTGAATAATTCCCATAAATATCACGTCAACTAGTTGAATGCAATGTGCAACCTTGCGTGTTTTTTTCCTCCAGACGTCCTAGGCTCGAATGATTGTTGGAATATTCTAAGGGGCCATGTACTTCATTATCAACGCTGGATAAGCTACATAGTGGTCCTCAAAAGTTAAATAAAAGGTATGTCTTCTAAAGCACTCAGAAATGTATTAACGTATCGTATCGCGGGTTGCATCTGGAGTAATTATGGAAACTTTCCATATAATGACCAGCGTGAACGTTGTTATAGGATGCGCTGAATATGTCCATGCATTGCAGCTAACGCTTGACAGGCAAAAAGGTTGAGTTATATAGAAAATCTCTCAGGACAATATCACATTTTATTTCCGATGAGAAGGTTAAGGCGCAAACGTAGGAAAACTGGTTGTATTTCTTATTAACTCAAAATTACTGCAGAAAGTCTAAAGTAGCTTCAAAAATAAAAGAAACAAAGACCAACAAAGCTAATGCACACTTGTGTTTAGTTTATCCTCCATTAGCTGCTGCTCTCGCAGTTTGCCCCTCTATAGTACCTCATACTTTTGGTGTTATCATTAATTCCGTTCAAAAACTTCAATACCTTTTAGTTGCCATTCCTGCTTTTCAAATTTTCAGTGTGTTCCGATGATAGAACTCTCGCACACTTGTATAAAATCTATTAAATGTATGCGCAGATTAATTTAAATATACTGCTTGTTTCACGCCAAACGGCGCTTAGCAGCTGTCCTTTGTGACCAAGTAACAATCAACTTTGTAATTATGGGCTGGACAATTGTAATCCAAAGCAATCCTACGAAGCTTCTATCAGCGGCTTGCTTCATGACATCTGCCCATCACTCTGTTCATCTGACAGATATAATTACCAAAATGAAGTTCTTACGCTTCCAACCCTGTGTGCGAGTGACTGCATTGTCGAGCCCGGCAGTTGATCAATTCTACCAGGATAATGACAAACGACAACATCTATTGTGAGTCGCTTCACATGCTGGTCAGCTATCCGTGCCATCATCTTTCAAACGGCTTCAAATCTCTTGTGACCGTTTCGATCCCGCTGTCGTTCGTTGTGTGTCATGCGTTCCCGATAAATTTCGTATCGTACGATTGCTTTGTTGCGAGCTGTCGACTAAACAGTCGTGAGAAAGAACTAGAGAGACATGCAGAATAAATTTGATGATTACCACCGCTTTGAGTAATACAGGCGTTTTAAAAGTTCAGTGGATGTTTAAACTGGAGAATAAGCAAAATAAATAAGGTGACACCTATTAATAAGATACGGGAGTTGACCAATGATGCAAGACTGAAATGGTGCTAGAGTATGTGAATGTAAAATGATTCTACTGCCGTGGTTGATTATATAACATTGGAAGCAGCTTCATTAACGTTCAAGCGGCACTTTTAGAACAATGAAACAAAGATTTATAGCAGTAATATGGCACAGGTTAAAGCGTCCGTAGGTTGATACTAGAATAAATCGAAATGCGATTATAACCTAACAGAACAAAATAGAAACTCATGAGTAAAGGTTTAAAGTAAATGCGTTAAGCAGGATGGTTATAGGAGTTTAGATACCACAAGCAAACCAAAAAACGTTGTAATGGTTAACACTCATAGAAAGTAACAACCGTATTGCTCATTACTCTGCACAGATTCAAGCGTATCAATGTGAACCCTAATTTCAATGTGACTAGTTAGCTAGAATAAATTCAAAATATCCTTTCAAGTAACAAAGTGTGCAGCATTTAATTCGATAAACAAATGCTTTTTAAAGATAACAAAGTTTAAGGCACAACAACTGAACTTGGAAAGACACCCCAGTGTTGGCAGATCCGGAGGGAGTAATCTCATCGACCATCTAGACGACGGAAATTTTGACTCAGTTTTAGGCTATTGCCTCTAAAGCTGATGCTCGGGCTGCGTTTCATATTGTGGCGGCATTTGCGAGTAGGATCACTCAGTATCTGGTAGGTTAATATGTGTGTTGCACGTAGATGCGGAAGCGTTTATTGAAGACGTGCCTGTCGTCCAGAACCAATCAGACATTCCAGGCTCCAATTGGCATGAGCAGTTTCAATAGTATCATACAAATAAAAGTGATACCTAAAAAGAACCCTCTAACTAATGGATACATAGTATGGATGTGAAACTTATTCTTGCATTCAGCTACTTGTACTGCTGGCATTCATCCTGGACTGCCATCTTTCTTGCGGTTATGTGTTTGCACCGAAAGTGTCATCCTTGTTAACTATTTGCGCAAACGTAAGAAGATTGTCTGGTGGAATCAAAGAAATGGTACGGGTTACAGACTCCAACGATAGTCTCAGTGTCCCCCAATGGGTCAGCTTACAAATCAAACCCCGTTGATGGCATGGCTATGGTCCTGTGCATCGACCAACTCAATACCGCGGTTAAACAACTACTGGGCCTAATCCAGACAAATGAACTGTTGATTGTTGAGTCAGTAGCCAGCGACCCACTACTAGGCAACAGGCAAAATACACTAAGCCCATTTGATATTACATGACGGAATTACAGAATAATTCAAAACTACGACACGGTACCTACTAAAACACGCAAGTATGTGTAGTAGGAAAACATAGTACTCAAGTTTGAGAGTAAAAACATACATGTATTTGAACGGGAAAATACATGATAAACTTGGAATACTACTACTACTCAAGACGACGAAACGCTACAAACTACTGTTGCGGATACAGCGAAAGGACTAATTCTGCAGTGTGGCCTATTGTCTACAAATACAATAAAAAATATCCATTGCATTAACTCCCAGCAAATCTCGCCAGGGTATTCGATGTAACCCTTACCCCAGCGGCTGGCACACACAAATTACAGCACCTCCAGGGAAACTAATGTCAAGGGGATCGACACGCTCTATCAAAAATTTGTAAGAACTCTTACACCCACCATAGCAGTACATCTCATAACATTTTCTAAGGTCCTTGGACTCTCGTGCTCTCTTCTCTGAGTAGACAGGTGAAATCATCATTTCGATCTACAGAGGTTGCAAGCGATCGGATTTTACATAATACCGACCTATAACTCTCCTATATGTTATATCATAAGTGATGGAATAGTGACCGTAGATGAACTGACGTGATCATTTGAATGTTTGCAAATAATTTACTGTTCAACATCGCTTCAGATGCAGACGATCATGTCTCAACAATCTGCTCCTCCCTCGGGATCCACGGATCAGAGCAGCCGATAGAGTCTCTATAGACTATTTTTATTTTAACATTTTAGGGCATTCGACAGGGATAATATTTCGTTCAGCGCCAAATTTTGCTGGTTACAGTATCAACATTTCCCTCATCACCTAGTTGAAAGATTATTTACAATTTAGAAACATCAAGGGCAGAATAGTGGACACTCTCCTGGAAAGCTCATGTGTCCGCAGTAGAGTTCCGCAAGGATCCACATCGGCCCGCTCCTGTTTTATGAGCATAAATGGTCTCCAAGCCACTATGCTATCCAAAATGCAATATTTGCTTATGATGCTACATCTGTCGTGCAGTTTGCTAAGCATCTGACGGTGCCTATCTCCAGAATTATCTGGACTGGATTAACGAATGTGCAGAAAGGAAACAAGTCCCAACGTACTGAACAAAGTGTCATCGACTAACGGTGCGTAACAGTTCAGTAACACATTCCTCTGGGACAGCACAAATTGAAACAAGGGACTATTGGACAAGACTAAAGTATCATCGTACCATAAAGTAGGGGCAACTCACTCGAATTTTTTAAAACATCGTATGTTACGATGAGGCTTTTGTGGCCTGCTGTCTGCACGTTTGAGTGACAGCAAATACCAATGTTGATCTAAACATATGTGCTTCGCCACGTTGAACATGCGGTTCAAGCCTGGCAACGATGGGTGAAATTAGATATTCGCCTGTTGGCATTGTCCCAAATAAGAGCCACTAGGGCAGCACGGGTATTATCCAGCCTCAGTTACAAACTGCGCCTGCCGTTACTCAGTGTTTTATCCTCATAATACCGAAGGCTTCGCGGTGATCACGTTATCACATCGGATAATAACTGAAAGCGAGCACATATTTACATCACTGATAACCCTAGCCACGTAAAAGGAACGCCGAGACCACTATATGCATCTATTTACGCAACACCCATTTCGAGTACGGAAATTATTTTCGCTCTCTTAAAATCTGTTGCAATTAGAATGCACTAACAGCACTTATGGCGAACCTACACGACATGACAAGATTTGAGAGAATGCTATGCTTTCATCTTATTGCTAAATGCTGCACAAAGTTGTGATAAAGTGCCACGTCTTTACTGGTGATGAGTCGTTCCACGATAGAAAAACTTTTATTTTATTTTGTTTTTCTGTCATGTTTTCTCGCAACGTTATGCTTTGTAACCAATTAAACACTAGTGACTTAAAATCTCGAAAGGCAATATGGGAATAAATTAACTGACAATCGTGATTTGTCTGCCAGTATGGAGTATGCACGGTCTACCATATATGTGTTGTGCGATGCGCTTGCTCACGTTGGTTATTCTAGTATACAGGTTGGACTGTAAGCTGTAACTCTAAGCTTGTTAATTATTTGCTTTAATCTTCTCTAGAGACGGATATATAGTAACGGGAATATTGGATTTCTTTAGATTTCCAACAGCAGCATTTTACTATAAACAAATGGTGGACATTTAAGTCTCGAAACAAACGTTTAACATAGAATTATGCCAAATGAGTGACATAAAATATTAGCTAGTAGTGCCTAACAGTCACGAAAAAATACATTGGCTATGCGCAGCAAAATTGTTAAGCCAAACTATTTAGCAACAATATTGGTAAATGTAAAATATCTCTACTTCTAGACACAGGTGGACGCCCATTTCATACCAGTAAAAGCAAGGTGTGACCATCTTGGCAAAATTATTTTGGATTGTGTGCACACGAAACTACTTTGGGCTTGAGCACACAACGCACTTGTTTAGTTTGTGATTGAGCATACTGAGCTAAGGGACGACAAGATTCATGAATGTTATAAGATGTGATATAGCGCTGCCGACTATGTAAAATGTGCATTACGGCCTCATCAATGCAGAGATCTCTATTTTTTACCGGTTAGCCCTCATTATCATACTGCTCTTGAGTTAGCCTATACTCAATCTACGCGGATTTTTTTCACAAAATCAGTGGATGTAAAATTTTCTGATTATTCACAGCTCTTCTACTTCTTATTTACTTCAGGCAATTTGGCCGAAATTTTCATCGAAACTCATGAACGGAACTAATTCATTTTTCAAGTTGCTGTTGGAAATTTTACTACCATTATAGTTTGTCCCAGGCTGTGCAGTTAACTTGATGTCGTGCTCAAGCAGCACTGTGCTTAGTCGCTGCATCACAAATGATTCCCGCAGATAAACCCGCCAACACCTAGATTTGGAGTCTACTGCAATCGGTACTAATCGGAAACCGACACCTCGTATATTCCCATTTTGTAAGACTAGCATGTGCTATGTCTAGCCCATCTGTCCAGTTTATAGAACAAATCCCTTAACCCACTGCGCTTGCGTGTACACTTGAGTTTGTGTGTGTAGGCAAATGCATCATTCCATCTACCATTTAAACAGAATGGTGGCCATGACAAAAAGCGGAGTCCAACTAATAACCTAGAGTATGGAGACAAAGCCGAGCAGAAATTACCCCTGCGGTAGACGCTTCGATCTGTATTTGCTGTTTTTATTGCAGCGAATTTTATTGTTGAATCATCACCGGTTAGATGTATGGCTGTTCTTGCAAAAAATGCGAGCCCGCACAGTGGTGGTCGGTGAATCTAAGATTAACGAATTTTACTATTTTGAATCAGTCGCAGCCGGCTTGAAGCCCAAGGCTCCATAGCTGAAAAGTGAATGAACCAGGGGTATCCAGTGGCCCTCGGTGAATAAAAACAAAAGGCTGGGCCAAAATCAGAAATCGATTATGTCAGAAGGCAATGTACGATTCATGGAACAAATTGCGCACCATTGAGCGAGGCATGTTTCTCTAATCACTGCCTTTGGGCATGCGCAAACTGCTCATATTTGAGCAAAGCTCAGAAAACTAAAATTGCTTTTATTTTGCGGAATACATCGCCATTTCATGTTGTCTTCACTCAACATCTCAGTAGCAGGAATTCGTCACATATCCTTCACAGCTGCGGATTCACTAAAAGACCCATGTCACTACGCGACTACATTCCACTTGGTTCTGATAATGTACGCCCCAGCTCACTGATGATAACTCCCACAAGCCTGGCTAAACACTATCTCAGTTTACCAGCGCAGTCTCCACAGGATTCAGGCTCCAATCACTTGGAGATATGGATTAGTCACAGTCACTTACAAAGGGAAGCAATTCTGCTCCCATAACTGCGAAAGTCATGGAATCGGTCGTTACAGATGTACTAATGTTATATTCGGTAAGGTACCATGTCATCGGGCCGGAGCAGTGTGAATTCCACTATAACGTTTCAGGTGATACGAGTCATTTTCGATCGCGCCAGCTGGACCGGATTCGTGGAAGCTGGAGAAGCAATTCCAGCCGCTTAACATGTTTTCTCGAAGACATTTGATTGCTTAGATCAGGTGCTTCATAGCAATGTACTTATTGAACCAATCCCGACATGGATTCATGCATTCCTACTATTATGACGCTTGTGTGTGTGGGTTAGTAGCACACCCTCAAACCAGGTGGACGCGTATTTTGGCGTCCCTCAATACTCTACGCTAGGACCACGGCTATTCCTATTGTTTATAAACGACCTCGTGGAAGCGTTGACGTCGAAGTTTCTACTCTGTGAATATCAAAATATTTAGAGATCAATCAAACGCGTAGACGACCACGTAGCATTGCGGGTTGATCTCAGCGGGGCTTAAAATTGGTCGGTTAGGAGAATACTTGAGATTAAACGTCTCAGTTGCAAAGTAAAGTGCATAAGCCACCATAGCACCTAAGAATATCGACTGAGACAAGATGTTCCACAGCGTGGTTCTCATGAAAGCTACCTTAAGTGGGCTCGTGCGGGACGCTCTCGGATGCTGAAAACATTGCTAGAAGGCTGTGCTAATATAGCCAACACGTGAGCATGTTCACTTTTCCCTTCACGACTGCTCAAGAGCTACGTTAGGCCACAAGTAGAATAAAAGGGTAGCACTCCTGACAAAAATGACCTGACTGCCACTGATGGTGCGAAATGGAGGACGACCATTATTTAAAGGTATTGCTCCACGAAATTTGTCAGGTTGCACTAAAAGTTTTAAGAGTTTGAAAAAATATATCGTCTTCTTTGCGGTGATCCCATTTGGTGTATCAGATTCTCAGTGATTCCAACCACCTATACTAACTCTTATATTAACGCAGCCACAGATCTCACTGAGGAGCAATCATATAAATTTGATTACACAGTACTACCGCTTGGACTGCCATCGGAACGTTACCTCGATTCGTGTATCAGCCGTAAAACAAACTTTTGTATCCTGTCCCTTCCGCTTCTATTTTATCCGTATTCAATACTCAAATTGATAAAGCATTATACCCCTTAATACGATTTGTGCAATATTACTGGGACATGCGACAACATAAACAAACTATTTGTGCCTGTAAAATTTAAGATAAGTCCACCGCCAAATGCAATTTCTTTCGTACATCAATTTTTGTTCTCACTTGGCATACGGAAAACTATGAAGCATTTGCTTATATGTCTTTTATTATCACTCCGCACACAAAAACGGCTTGAAATAATGTAAGTTTACTTGAAAGGCCTAAGTTTGTCGCATGTTGAGAAGCTACCATGTGAGCAGCACTATACTCCATCTAGTAACGTAGTCACGACGGCTGAGACCGTACCCGTATCTCAGTATTTTCAATAATGGAAAGACAATGTCCTTGACTTTTCTTGGAATGACGAAAGTTTCATTTTGAGCTTTTGGTTCTTGTAATCAATGTTTGATTGAAACTAGATGTGGTTAGTTTACAGTTTACCATTTTTGTATTATAGTCGGAGAAGGACACTGTGAATAATTTAAAGCCATAATATTAAACCTAGCAAAAGTTTTATTGTAAGTGCTGAGACTTCTGTGTTGTCTTTCATCAATCATGTTATAACATATTATGAAGATTTTTAGTCATTGTAAAAGCAAAACGTGCAGTACATCCACATGAAGTCAAAGTTGAATTAATGTTATGATTGTAGTGCTTATAACGCTGCCTTTTGTTTAGAACCAGACATAAAGTATCCTTTTGGTAAAGTGTCAAATTTGCTATGCAAACTAGATAAAGTATTTTGATAAAAAGACATCCTAGTTGATATGTTGGGCTTGATCACTCCTAATACTTAAACCTGCTATCGTCCTTGTCAATTCATGTTATATTCAGGTGAAGGGCTCTCAACGGTGTGCGTTGTGAAATGGTAAATACAAGAGTTAAGCACTTCTATTTTATTCAATATATTTGAAGATAAATGAAATTAACTGCAGTAACTCACGACGAACGACTAAAATGAAGGTTTTATTAATTGTTACAAATTTCATAGTGACAGTGCTAAAGAGAAGCCCAGACACATATTGGATACATGGATTCAACTAACTTTTATATGGGGATAGGCAGTTAACTTCATTGTTATGGTTATGTATTGTCTATAAATCACCGAAATAACTTACGAAGCCAGCAAGTAACACCCGTCTTAATATACAGGGAGGATTAGTCAATTAGATGAATATGTAGACCCTGTTTTATCTGGGCAAGTTGTGTCGACAAAATATACAACACATAGTAAGCCTACTTGACTGCTGGTCTTAAAAGCAGTTGTTAAAAAATGGATTCTTCATCTAAGAAAAACATTTATTTTACTTTCTGATTATTCACAATGCCGAAGTAATTAATCTGTGCTACTTGATCTTAGATAGACGGATATAATGAAAGCGCTCTCTGGTGTATTTTGCGTAAAGATACTTTGCCTATTTCATGTGTTGGATTACCATATGAGCATTTTCGTCGCCTTGGTGAAATCCAAAACGATTTCGTAAAAATTTCTTGTGAAAATGGCCTAAAATTATACAGCCAAAAAGAGTTAAGCCGACGTTTGGCCATCATCATTCCATTTCGAACAGCTCTGTGGGTTTGGCCCAAAAACCTAACCTGAAATGTCATCAGTTTTCAGATCATTGTTCTTACTCTACACTTGAAAACTCACCGTCACGAAGTGTGAATGTTGTGAGAAGCCCAGTTTCACCTAGCTTAAATCCCTTACATTTGTTGTGTCCTACGAGTACTGATGTCACAGCAAATTAAAGTCTAAGTGCTGGATACCAGTAGAAAGAACAAAATTACGAAAGAAATTTAAGAGTTTAACTTCTCTAGATCAGCAGCTCGTCAAACTACTTAATACCCATAATATACTTCGCCCTTCAATATTACTCTCGTCCGACCTGAAGAGTTACAATCTCGTGAGCTTCCACTCGCCGTGGTTCCGTGATCCATCACCTGAAGTGCGAGACGATCACGATGTACACATGTTACAGTCTCGTGCTTCTACTGCGATAGACTAACGAATGCTTGCGGTGACGTCTTGCTCTACATCCGGTTTTCTCTGAGTGCTGGGATGGCTAGCAGCTACTGAGGTGAGGACGGTATGTGTGAGTTTCTGTGGTGCTTCATCCACCTCAGAGGCGGAGAACTACTTGTAGACGCAGTCTGCCTCAGCAGTACTTGATCGTACTAGCTGCCCCATCTTCGAACCCAGATGAGTCGTTCAGATTTCCTACTTATGGACGATTCGGTCTGTCCTCGAATAAGAAGACTTGATGTGCATTTGATGATTGGAAATGGTATAGTTGAAGCAAAGTTTGTGGATTTAATACTTGATACTGGTCCGTCGTAAGACATTTGCCAACTAACACGCGTAGCACCATCCTCAAACCCGCTCTGTCTCGACCTGATGTTAAATAGCTAAGAACAACGAATGCTTGCGGTTTAGATCCTGGAGCTCCTAACTATGAGCCTCCACTCAGTGCCCATAGCTGATATGTAGTTACTTTCGCCGCATTCACGTCGACTGGAGCCAGCTTACAGCTACTGGAAAACGGACATCGACAGTCTAGCTCAAGCCGCAAACCAACTTTACTGGTCCTCTGTCAAAATCTGTATCAGTGGAAGTGAGACATTTCTAAAAAAGAGTTGGACGTTATTGTGTTTTCAATATCTACCCTTAAAGTGTCCGAAGGTTGGATCGATTAGGACTCAATGATTTGACAATTGGTATAGAAATCTGGATCGGAGACATCGCTGTCTGTGGGACAGCCTCCTCCTCTCTGAACGCCAATTACTAGGAAACGTATAAAAGTCAGCAAAAATATGTAACAGTGCAAAACAAATAAGCACCGGCATTTCGAAGAACGGCTTGCAATCGCTACGAAGAACGCCTAAAAGAGAACATTTTCTTGTGAAAAGCGACGTACGAAGCCGCAAATTTATGTGCTGGTGTGAAAGGTTCGGACAGACAGATCCCAACCTCCTGCGCTGAGCTAGCGTCTGCGTTGTCGGCGCACTCTGCTTCTGTGTTTGCAAAGGACCAGATGTCTGTACCGGGTTCGACGTGTACCGCTGCTACCGAAATTGCTATTCTGGATGGCGGAGTTGAAAAATTATATCAACTAATTGCCAGTCTTGTGTCTACAAACCTGTTGGACGTCATGTGCTTTACACACTGATTCACACATCAATTTCGCGCATCATCTTTCCCGCGGTGACTGTCTTTTTAACTGGTCGCTCTCCTAGGGTGTGTTGTTGATAGACTGAAATGTTCCGTGATGAAACTATTTCGATAGCCGACACCCTTAGCAAAATAGACAAATACAAACCAGTTTCTCTGACACCTATTTTTACAAAGGTTGCTGAAAAGTTGTGAAGAAGCAATTGCAGTATTTGCTACAGTCAAAATAGTTCCTGGCGCCCCGTAGCACGGGCTTTATGCAAGGCCGCTCATGTATTAAATCTTCCTTGTGATGAGGCATTAGTGCTTGCAGGCAGCAAGCAAGGGGAATTCTGTCGACGTGATAATCATCGAAATCAGTAAAGATTTAAATAAAAGCACAGATGAGGTCCTCATTCACAAACTCAGGATGTTCGGTGTCGGTGGCTAACTGCATCAGTAGATCCGTGACTTTCTTTTTGGTACAGGTCGACGACCATCTCACTGACTGGTGTCCCTCTACACGTGGTGAACCACAAGGCACTGTGCTATGGCCAACTCTGTTCCTGATCTACTTCAACTACCCAACACAGTTTCTCTTGCCTCCGTTTTGCCTTATATGCGGAGGAGATGAAGTTTTGGAGAGAAATTAACGCTCACAGCGACTGTGGCCTGCCTCAGCAAGGCCACATCGCCTATACACATGTTTGTACAAGTTCATCTCCCGACCAACCCATTCAAGTCTGTGTTTATGAGCCTGAGGAATAGTTATGACGGCCAAACCTACGCCCCTGACAGCTAACCCATTGAGCCACACCCTCTGTGAAGGCTTAATGTACTCTCGCGTTGCCATCTGAAGTTCTTGGACAACAAAAACAGGCTATATCGTAACGGCCTGCGCATGACTTTGGCTCTCAAACGTCGCTTCGTCACATGGTTTTAAGTGGTTGCCAACCGCCTTTACTATTCACTCATTCGGCCAATGACAGAGTACGGTTGGCCTGCCTATTTCCCGGTTACCTAAGATATGGCAAATAAGATTGAATGGGTCCAGCATGTTGCTACCAGGCTCATCCCGAGTTTGCGTGGCTTGGGCTATGAATAACGTTTGCAGTAGCCTTCATTAGAACCTACAGTATTCTACATCTCGGTAACTTCCCAAGCTGAGGCGAATGGTGCATTTACAAAGACAATGCTACATAAGCGGACACAGATATAATATTTGGTATTGATGTGAAGAGAGTTCCCCACTCATAGTGCTTCAAACGGATATTGGTAAATATATGGAACATTTTGTTTGAAAATGGGATGTAGGTTACATCTGTGCAGCAGCACAAAACTCCGGTGAATTTACATTTACTATGGTTCCCTTTAGAGAATGTTTGCACACTTACATTGATGTACAACATTTTTGAATCATGTAATATTATGAGTTAGATATTTTAACTGTCACACGAGAACCAGCATGATATGCACCTATGACAACTTTTATAACATCTTATACCATATTTCTTGAGAGTTGTAAAGGATGTATTTACAATTGCTCTACAATACAGTATTCAGTATTCAATTTAACTTTGCACTGAAGTTGAAAGTAAGTAAAATCAAATTTGAAATTAGTACATGACACCCGATGACGGTTAAGAATAATAGAAGATTCGGCTTTGGCCGTGAATGCAATTTTGCTCTATCACAACAGCTGCCAAAATGGAGTATTTTTATCGCGACATGACTCACAAACAAAACAATAACTGTATCGAAATTTCTACGGCCGTACTCAGAGCACTTGAAGAGCTCCATACCACTCTAACAACTAATGTTCACGTGACCAGATAGCTAAGGGCTGTAAACGTTTGTGGAATATGTTTAGTACAGGTATGAGGTTAACTGATATGCCAATTATGTTGAAAGAAAGGCGTTATCAATTAGACGTACAACTATTAGTTTTGGGATGAAGTAAACTAGAACATTACCTCTACCTCTCTGTAATATACGGCAAAACACAAAAACAAATCTACCTTCATTTCTCTGAGAAATT
>OX104064.1:15735291-15877561 GCA_944474145.2 Dicrocoelium dendriticum
TGAGAGAACTCTCTGCGGAAGAGCTTAGTCTGAACAATATCGTTTACATCTGAATTTCGAAACAATATCTTCGCGACGCATTGCAGAGAGAACACCAGTTCAAAATATGTACATTCATGTCGATAAAATTGGAGAGATTGACAAATCTGCACAGTGCACTGTGCAGGCGTAATCCCCCTTTACGTGATCCATCATGTCCTGGCAGTGCTAAGACCTCAGGCAGGCTGGTGTCTATGACAAAGTTTGCTCCAGGGAATGCATTCTCCACTCGGTCTGGCGGGATCAGCCTGAAGCCTCTCGGAATAAGTCTATGTTATCGCTTGCTTGACATATGATTTTTTGACGCTCAAAATGCCCTCACTTGTGTTCACTGATGGAGCATTTGTAGCAAGGAGCGGGAAATTGCCAAACGGTACGACCGCTCGTTGAATAAGCGTTCCATATTAGAGTGGCATGGCGCGTTACCACAAATCATAAGGCAGCTTGTGGGATTCAACACAGTCAGCCACCGAATACTCCGCAGTTAATTCTCCGTTTGTACACACCCCCGTTTGTCTCTTTACTTTAAAAGGGTGTGTATCGCCAAATCGTTCTAAAGATTTCGACGTTATGCGAGTCAATTTCATACCCCTTGATTTCATACCTGCTGAGAGTGAGTCCGTCAAGTGTACCCTTGTCGAGTAGACATTTTGACCATTCTAATAAATCGTACTTATTTTTTCTTCTTTTCATACTCTTCGGATTGCCTCTGAAGGTCCCCTTTATAAGGAAAGCCAGCACAGGTGGCCGATCGGACCAATGCTGTCACAACACTTTGCAATGCGAAGGTGCAAAACCATGCTGAGGAGCGCAGCGTTACATGTCAGTCGGATCAGTTTGCTTACATAGCCCGAGGTCAGACCCAAAGCGTGCCATATATTCGGCATACATAAGGTTTGTCAGTCGTTCACCTGGTCGAACTTCAAGTACTATACCTAGGTACCTCACATATGTGGCAGAGTGCAATCCAAAATTGTCATTTAGCTGCTAGGGGTACTGTGTAGGGAGCTGCTCCTACCTGGCTCCTGTGTGTTGCGAGAAAAGCGTATTGTGACACTCTGATGCATTCATGGACAGATGACGAGCTGTAGACCAACTATTGAGGTCATTCAGATGATATTGTAACCTCAGAGAGCAATCTGCGTTTCGATGATGGAAACCCAGGACGATGTCGTCAGCCAATTTCCTTAGAGCAGCTTCTGCGTGGGATATTATTGAGTTGATTTGTAGGTCCATGTAGAGGTAGAGTTCTTCACAACATGTCCATTGACCTCATGGCATGGTTTTATCCACATAATATTGTGTATAATTTGACCCTGGCGTGTCCAATGATTGTGACAACTTGTCTAGCTATCTACATCTCTGTTTTAACATATGCTGTCCTTGAAAATCCCTCAACGTCCTCGCGGACAGGTTCTCCTCTTCTATCTAAAGATGAATTGTGAACGTAAGGGGAGAGCGTTTGAAGAAAAAGACGGCATCTCAGTAAGGTCTTTCATTGTTTGCACCAAGAAAGAGCTACCCCGTCTGAACCAAGTGTATATGCAGTATATTCCGGGGAACGGTAGCATCAGACGGGTAACGAAATAACGGTCCTACACATGTCGACGTTTCGTTTGTTCTTCTGTTACCTAGAAGCTTCAATAGAAAGGCATTCTTTAAATGAAGTTGTTCCAAACCCGCTCGACTGACCTTTTCAATACTCTTATCGTAGTCCTAGATCTACCGTTGATATAGTGGCGTGCTTCTACGTTCTGTATTGTCATCACTTGACAAGAGAAATAGATCAACTCGTAGGTGTTTTCTCGAGTTTAACAACGCATTCTGCTGTATAAACCGCTAAATGCTGCTAAAAGATATACTCGTAGAAGGAATACCTCTCTCCATCAACCGTTTGCCAAGTGTTTATTTTTAATTTACGCCGGGGAGGCGGGTACGGTTTGCCCCGGGCGGCGTGTGACAGGGGGCGACAATTTTAGTGCGAATGACAGTCTAATACCCAGTGTAAATTCATCAACATTTATTCCATGACTGAATTGGTAAAAACGAAGCATGATACTCTTAGGGTGACCCAAGATGAAACTGATACTTCAGACGTTGATATCCGGGTAACAGAAACTATATTGACAACAAGGAAACCGCGGGAAATTGTTGTAATGTTGATGCAGAAGAAGCGTGCGAGGTTAAAGAATTGGAAATGCAAGCACAGTTTTGCACGCACACCAACCGATTAAACGCTTTTCTGCCAGTGGGATATTGAAATTGTTTATGAACTGATTACTATGCCTGTACGGCTCGGAGCTGCTGTCTCGCAGCATGTCGAACAGGAGTTCCATAAGTGGTGCTACCTGGAACGAGTGCAAAGCTCAGTCTAAGAATCGTACAGGAACTGCGTTTTTCTGGATCTGCGAAACCGTAAACAGAGTTTGCGAACACCGTTTGTGAATTCTCCGTCAAAATGGGCAATGTCTGATTTCGGCTGCGGGATGATTTCAAAGTGACAGTCTAGTTTTTCGACTGGTGGAAACTAAATGTAAAAGCATGTGAAGACGAGTGCTGTAAATAGCGTGCTCAAACATTACTCAAATGTAGGTAGCTGGTGACCTGGCTAGTTAAAGGAAAGGCAATTAACAACATGGAGCACATGTTTTAGAAAAGTGGTTGCATAAAATTTTAGCTAGAATAATTGATATCATCAGTTTATCACCAAGCAGGGCATGACGCTGTGTAATGACCGAGAAGACATCCAAGATGAAAAAGAGGCCACAACATAGAGGAAACGTTTCAGCATTTTGCATCCGCTGACGAATAATTGGTGAGAGTTCAGCTGGGGAGGAAAAGCGGCACCTTTTCTCTGTCGTTCGAAAGGAATTAGTGAGGATTTTTCTAAATCAGGTGAGAAAGAAATTCATAGATCAGGTAAAAACAGCAAATATTTTTGCTAAATTTTCCATCGCCCTCCAGATGAATCTCACAAAAATCAGATGAATGAAACTGTAGTGACTGTAGTGGAGGCTTTTCTTAGCTTCATTCAAACCTGCAGCAAAAGGGCAGAGGAAATTGCTGGACTGGCTTTGAGAGAATCGGAGAAAGACGGAATTTACATTAACAACTGTCGTGGCCAGACATTTGACGATGGTGCTTTTATGGCGCGCTAACAAATGGGTATAAAGAGACGTGTCTATAAAATCAGCCCAAAGCCTACCTTTGCGTCATGAATGAACCAGTCTCTGTGTTCATGCAGCTTCTAGGACGGTTCATTCTTTCACGTTTCTAGTACGATGGACCAGTAAGAACATTATATTTTCAGCTAAGTATTACTTAGTTGCCTTGATTCAAGTCACCGAGATAAGTACCAGATAACTGTAAAATCTCTATGAATTAGTCGAGCGGTTGTCGTAAATATTGTGTTGAAATACTCCGAACTTGTCACTTCTGTGGAACAATTCACAGAATAAGGAGCAAAAGCAACTATAAGATCAGCTGCATCTTTAATCTTAATCAGGGAATTGTTGTTTCCGTTTATTTTGTACCTGAGCATTTAGAAATCTGTACTCATAGAAATCAAGGATGTACAGTTATGTCTGAACCAATGACCTAGAGCGAAGTTCTGTCAGGTTTATATAGTTAAGAGTTTGCCTTCTTTAGAATAGAGAGAAAAGAGTGCACATTGCAACGGATTAATCAAAGAAAAACTACGCTAAATTGTGAGATGCATGAAGCATCTAACTCGCCAGAAGAAACGAACTGACGGTTAAGAATTTTTTGTTATATCGTTGGGATTTGATGTGGAGTTTAGAAGGAAAATGCAGTCTCATAAACTGTTGGACTGATTAAATGCTGTATATTTAAGTAAATTTATAGACTTATGAACAAATTTGTTTTTTACACCGTTAAATACGGTTGATAATAGCCATGGTTTTCTGCTGAGTGAACAAGGCGAAGATGTAGAAAAAGAGAAATTCCTTGTTAGAAGTAGAAAATTGCAGTATTTTGTAAAAGCTTCAGAACACGAGAAAATTATTGGCAATCCTGAGCTTTTGAGCCACATACAGAAATATCACCTCGGGGAATCTGCTGCGCATGTTTCTTACATAATCTCTTAGCATTGCCAACTATGAGAGCGTATTCTCAAAACGTAAGCTTATAACGAACTATCTTCCATCATCATTAAAGTACACTTGGATCACGGAATGGCAGGTCTCAATATAGAGAATGAACTTGACCATTGATAGTGTTAACAACGCAACTGCCCCAAGTAATGCGCGGAATGTGTATCTGTAAATATTGTTTATGAGTACTATACCATTAAAAATGCCTAAATTTGCGGCAACACTCTAAAATTAAATCTTCGCTTGTTGTTATATGAAACGAAATATTTAATGGCTTTTTTCCATTGTGAGAGTTTAGAGATTTTTAACCGCCAGGGGGCGGCCATTTTACGTCCGCCCCGGGCGACTAAACTACTTGCTACGCCACTGACTGGACACACTCAGATTTCGCGAGTATGTGACAAACGCTCCTACCCACTAACCACCAACTCGGGTGTACTTCAGAGGGACCATTTGCCGCCTTATCACATTTTACTTACATCAGCTCAATACTAGCCTAACAGTAAGTGACGCCTACTGTAACAAAGTAGCGCAAACTCACATGATAACAAAATGGTCACAGTTGTATTTCTTTATTAGCGGTGTCAGTGGAGCGCCGCTGGAAACCTCTCACTTGATAATCGCTACTACTACAGAAACTGGATTACTGAATCCTTTCGACCCAAGGTACTTGCACACAAGTAAGCGTTGTCCTTGCTACATTTTTTATTTCTTTCGCCTATGAGGTGCACAATAACCACTTCCCTTTTGCTTTGTGTGCGTAGATTCTCACTGCAAACTCTCTTTATACGACCGTGCGGTTACATCTGTTATGGCCCGAACTGAAGACTCCATTATCCCTTCGCTATCTTTTTTATCACGCTATATACACCCTACGGGACATGTCAAACACCTGCTTTTTTACCCGTTATAAATCATTGTTCATTGTTCATGGTACGGGGCGCAGAGAATGAGGAGTCAACCTGTTGATCGTTCGGTTTAACATTATTGCGGAAATGTCAATGTTGCATAGTACCATTAGTTACATATCGCCGCCGGAGTACAGGCACTGTGTGATACGCTAAGACTTCGCATCGTATGTAAGCCACTGCGAATGCGAAATCGATGTTTGTCGCTTATTGTGCAGCATTTCAGAGGACTAGGCGGTCGACTGCGTTCTATTTAGCGCCTAAGTTTCGGCAATGTATGATGTGCATTATGAGTCCTCCGCTAGTAGCTAGTGGTGCAGCGTTCAGGAGAACACGAACCGCTCAAGAGACCAAAGTTGTCGTCATCGCGATCGCTTATACATTAACCACAAATCAGCACACTTGTCCCTCCAGTGCAAGCACCTAATGGCAACTGTGGTGTCTCACATTAACTTTGGGCAGGATGGTATGGGGTACTACGTTCGGCTTACGGTGCACAGTTCTTTCGCTACATGCACGCCTAAAACCAAGAATGTCGCAGTAGTATAGCGGCATTAGCCCTCTTAACAGAATGCAGCCCACGATATATCTCTCTTAACCACGTGGGCATCTGTCAAACCAGAGTTCAATGGAGAGTCGCGCAGGGCACTTCTGTCGCTTTACACACAAGCACGCCAAAACATTTTGCACCTCAGACCCCAATCCTTCACAGTCACACACATGGGACTGTCTTGATATCCCGACACACCGAACATGTCGTAGCGGTGGTAGTTTAAGCAAAATGTGTCATTTCGAAAACTTCGTCTCCTGATTTTTTAAGGAATTATAATAGGCATTTCATGTATAAGATTATGTTCTCCAAGTCTCCGCTTCCTGTCGAAGAGTTAAATTATGGCGAGTGATTGGCTGCAACCTAATGGATATATACCATATATTATGCAAACTTACCTGCAAAATCCCCAAGGCGCACTCCATTTCATTGCTACGCTTATTACTTTATGTTTTTCTCTTCATTACGATCATTCTACGGGATATGTGAAGCGTTATCTATTTGACCCTGTTATATACCAATTTTACTGCCATCTCTGATTGTGGACTATGTGTTCACGGATCGTCAGATAGGGAAATGGGTGTTATCAACCTCGTAGAATTATGGGATTTGCAGGTACAACGAACCTAGGAACAAATTGAAGCGTTGCACGCCGAAATGTTGTGTCGGCCAAGTACGTTTGCTGGGGAACAGCTGGTTAGATGGCCAAATAAACATGCCAAACACCGATGTAGTAATTTCCATGTACGAATATACAACACAACGGGGTACAGGATCCGAATTCCGTGGATGTGTGTCAGTTACCCTTACTGGAACTGTGTCATTCCGCTCATTCATGTGTATGCGTAATGATCAGCCGATTCAAACTGCCGACAGCTCTGTCACCTTACTCATTTGATTCAGGGACCCGCAAGTCGGCCTATTGTATCTACTATGACAGTAAATGACGGCCGCTGTAATAATATAGGGTCCACTCTTCTTGTAATATAATTGCCAACGTTATATTTCGACACTAGCCCTCTCAGCAGACCACCGCTCGCAAGCCCGTCACACCGCCCCTGGACATTCGCAGCCATGCACCTCTGACTGTTTGGCTATCCGGATACAGTACCATCGTATGTCCTAGCGTTTGTAGGTCGTCCAAACACTTGGGCTGTGCCAGTGCAAAACTAGCCATAATATCGCTAATGGGCTGTCGTATTACGGTGTTCACCACCCCCTCCGCCACACTTGTGCCGTTCTCAAGGCATGCCTTTAGGTACATGGTAGTCCACTTATACCCAGACGCATCATGTGTTTGGACAACCTTGTGCCCAGAAGATGCGTGGAACGAGCTTCAGATTAGGCACCGTTGCTGAATGCAGACTAGGCCTCCCACGCGTCAACATAACACACCACCAAGTCATACAATCATGTAAGGGTTATTAAGTCTATATTCATTAGCTGCTTTGCGCTAGCTTAATACCAAGGTCACCCCACGCGCTTGGTCTGTAGTAATGATACCGGATGCAATTTGATTGCACTAACGTTTAGGTTCCATCGGCTTGCATATGCAAATCAGAGCCGTAGGGAGGAATTCAATTGCACTGTGGATGCAAGCAAGCGGGAAAAGGTGTTGTTCTGCTCACACATTCTAGTGCGTCCGCTCGTGCGCACCAGTTCCACGAGCGCTACTCCGTACGTTCCACCTCTAGCAGCTAACTAGTGTGACTTTTACTTTTGCTCCAGTTCTCAATTAAACATGTGAAGTTACATAATAGCTTAGCTTTTTGGGAAACATGTTTGTCTCATTTGGAAGAAGAAGCTGGAGGTACGCAAACAACCTTGCAAACATCCCTGCATTCCACAGCATAACAAACCTACGGGTCATTTGGTATGGGTTTGCATAAACATCGCGGTCGAGGCACTTAGATACGCTTGTCAGCGCCCCGCTTGCGTCGTCGCGTAACGCAATCCGGTTGATACACGCCGCTGTTGTGTGTGTGTGTGTATGCGTGCAATCGCGAGGAGAACTATTGCCTACAATCTGCACGTCACGGCGATTGTGAGGCGGTGAAGACATCTCTCTCGGTTGGCCGACTTTGCTGCAAGAACAATCAATCCATGGTCTAGAGTTGGACTAATCTTCAGCATGTTCAGGTGACCTGAGGTATGCGAGTGGCCGACCCGCGGTGCTTAATAGTGAATGTCGAACGTGCAATACGATGATTAAAATAGGAGTTACTTTCAAACTGCTTTACTGGTTACCATGTCAATTTCGGGACAATCTAAACAAGCGAAAGTAGGCTGATCAGTCGCATGTCATACTTGTTTTGCTTTGTGCGACGTGTACAACCGTCCCACTATCTAGCACCTTAATTGCACTGGTGGATGTGTCAGGTTAAATTTTCGGCAGCAAAACAGACTGAGCACTAAGAAACCTCCAAACATTTTTTTAACACAGGCCACTCCGTCGATCTACACTGCCAGCCAATTCAACAACACCGGCTGTTATACCAAGAAATTGGCCCTGCAATCATCGCCACTGCTGTTTGCTAGACAACGCCGCATTGATGCGTAACAAATCGCCCGGTATCCAAACCACTTCCATGAAACTCATTCAGAAACTGTTGGATGCCCTATCTGTACTAGGTAACACTATTCAGAAAACCATATTGGTATCTTTGAAGGGGAAACAAATGCATGACCAGAGCCAACGGAACGCCATAAGCAACCTGCTGGGTATTCCGAATCGACCCCTTCATTTGACGATGATCAAGCAATATAGTGAAATCCCGCTCCTTCGTATGTGTTAAATTCTGTCAATAAGGTAGAAGACATGTAAATTTCGACAACACGTAAGGTCCGCATATTTTCAGACGTTCCATGGTGCGCGTCAAGCACTTCTAAGTAGAGTTCTGTCTAAGCAACACAGCTAGAAGCATTTTTGTGATTGCCGTTCCCCAGTCTCATGAACGTGTTGGATGCCAAGCAGAGAATCACGACCAGGAGCAGTGGCTCTATATTCGCGTAACCCTGCTTTAAATAATGTTGTGGCCACTCCTTATTCAAGGTTGTTATGATCAGCAAGCTACAAACGGTGTGGTTCTAGGACAAGTAACGCTGTGCTTCAAACTAGGCGGAAGGTTAATAGGTTACCGGAGAGATGGCAGTCACTTGGGAACAAATTGCCAACTGAGCTCCGGCTCAAAGCGGCGAGCGAAACTGTCGTCTGACTTTAAGCGCCGCCTCAGTAGGCAAAGAATGTGGGAATTTCATTAAAAATACACACTAGTACAGGTGAGAACGAAGTGCTGATCTTCCTAGTAAATCCTGCGCACACGCCGCGTACATGATACAAACTGAGAAGCCAGAAGGGTTGTTTACCAAGGCAACAAACCCAACTCCAAGCGTCTCGCTGATAGTAAGAAAAAATGGATAGCTGACGACCATACAACTGTCAGCACAACCTCTCATTCTAGCCAAATATATTTCGGCTCCCTGCTTAGAAACGAACAACTTTTCTGAATGTATAAAAGTGCCCAAGGCCTTCCTAACAAAATCACTGAGATTCGGTTGGGAGCTCATTTCAACCATCGATACATGGTTGCACTCAGAGCTTACGGATGCCCAGATCGTGATTCAGCTAATGTACTGTATCGATACAATCGTCCCAACATGGGGTTGGTGTTTCCCTATACTATCGCACCGACTTGAAATGAGAACCACTGGATGATCCGGAGACGCGTGTGATCGAATCGCTATGTTATCCGTCTCAGATACAATGACAACTGTTTCGCGTCAGTCGTATTTCGCCACCCATCGTCCGTTCCAGAGACGGATTCCATCTTAACTTTAGCTTACAGCGGCTTTCAAATCTCCGGAGATTTAAATGTGTAGGACAACCATCGCTTAGCGAAATATTCAAGGAAGAAATGTAAAAACTTAACGCAAGTATTGGCCTTTAAAATCACACCATCGCAACTACCAGTTGGTTGGCGGCTTTCGGTTCCGGATTTGCCTGTTACTGTGGCCTCCATAGGACGGGCAGAGGACGTCTGCGCCTACTTATAGGCCATGAGTGGCTTGCCCTGCACCATCCGCAGCTCCATCCACACACCCCATAGCCAGTGTAAAACGAGGATATATGACCGGGGGCACCATTCATCAACGGAGCCGGCCCAAACCCCTTCAACGTGCGCAGCAGCAGCAATACTGTCTAAATATGTAAGGAATCATGCGTACCAGATTTACACAAGGCGGCGGAGTGGCGGTAGTCAGCTCCACATTGAATGCAACCACACCTTGAGCCTAGCACAGCCACGAGGAACGTGCACCCCTCCCTTGCAGCAACGATTTACGGTCTCCTGGAGTCAGTACTCGCGTTGAAGGTTGTTAGACAGGTATGCATCTTGTCAACATTAACATCAAGCGCAACCACACCGGGGATCTCAAACATCCAATATGAAATTTGACGGAAAGTAAACACGCAAAATTGGCACAGAATATGTAGCAGAATAACAACATTAAACAAAACAAATAAAGTGAAATGACTTTGAACAATATTAAAAACATCTAGTTTAAATGCAATTGGTTTATCCCAAATGTAGTGAAGAAACCTCATGAAGGCAACAGCAACCTCCGTATGAGGGACAAAATTTCCAGCTACACAACGGATAATGAACCATTGGTAAGTAACCTGGTACTTAAAATGAGGAACTCATGGTCGCTAGTGCATTTATATACGCCCCACTAATGCTAAGCGATCAAGTCACCATACTGTGTATCTTGGCGTGTTAGGCTGAATCTTCTGAGGAACACACTTAACTAACACGTATCAACACACGATGCAACCTCCTGAACGATGAAGTTGACGCGGCTGAACTGGAATCTTTAGAAGCTGACTCACCTGGCGCATGGGTCCAACAACCTGGTCGCAACTCCTTCAGAGATGAAAATAACTTGTTCCACCAATCCATTGTCGTTCACCTGAAGTAGAACTTGAAAATCCATGTCATTAAGAAATGCAGCTTGGCACGCTTAGAGAGCCAGTCGTGGTCCCGAAAACTAGAGCGACTACGTTACCCAGCGCAAGCATTTTAATGTGCTTACCCGCGAGGAAAAACTGACTATAAAGAACACCATTCGGCTTGTAAATTTGTCAAAAGGAAGCTCATTTATAAACTTGTTAAAGCACGGTATCCCTCCACTCGACATGACATTTGGGGTAGCATAGAGGGCTGAAGAAAAAGCCAGTAATCTGCTAATGCGGAATGTTCCGACTTTCCAAAAAGACGTGCGTCCCTGCTACGTGTCTACATTCATAGCACCAATTACAACACAACCAAACATCACATTTAATGCCACATCTGTGTTGCACAAACTGCTCCCACTGCGCATCTACCCTTCTCCAGGAATCGATGACATCCACTCTAGAGCACTGAAGGTAGCAGCAGCAACGCTGGCCAAAACATTATCGCATTTCTTTCAGACGTGCTTGGAACAGCAAACATTACCTACCATGTGGAAACAAAGTCTGATCACGCCAATCTTTGCAAAAGTGGCAAACGCGCAGAACACACAAACTGTCGCCCAGTAGTCCTACTTCCTTTAGGCTTAAAATTGTTGAGGGCAATCATCGTTGTACGGCACGGTTTTTACCAACAGTTTTCCTGCACAGCCAATCTACTGATTTGAAGATTTTGCTTGATGGAAGTAGCCGGCAATGTTAGATACCTAGGTTGTTTATTTCGAGTTTTCAAGAGCCTTCGTCCTAGATCAATGTATTCTGCTTCAAGGGCTCGTAAGCTATGGATTTGGGTATCCTTTATATGGGTATATCAGGAATATTCTGCAGTATTGGTAACTGCAGGTTAGGAATCGACGTGCAATATCTAACCCGATTCATATCGAATGTGGCGTTCCACGAGGATCAGTTCTGAGGCCGCGTCTATTTTCGGTGTTTTTAACAACCGTGAAGCATTTCAGCAAGCTCTGGACAGGGATGTGAATGGTCACTCGGAAATATGCTCCTTGTTACTTTGTCTAACTGTAAGATGGTCCAAGTTCGTCACCAGCTGAACATCATAAGCAGGATTAAAGACGATGTCCTACAAACTTTCGCTCGGGAGCGCCACTTTAACATATTAACGCAGGCTGATTTGGTATGCTTAAATAAATCCAAGATGGCATCAAAGCCTGGAAACCAACAAGTTGGCGTGCTGTAAATGGCATCCGCGCAGTGCGATCCCACTGTTTGTTCGCAGTTGCTGAACATCTACTTGCGGTCTCATGTGGAACACGCAATCCAAGCATGACAAAACTGGCACAAGCAAGATCTTACAGCACCGGCGATTCCACAGCGAAGAGCCACAAAGCACATCAAAGAGTTGTACTATCTTTCATATCAACATATTCTAGGAGTCCAAGATTGTAGAGCGGCTGGTAGTAGCGCCTCAACTGAGACCCAATAACGACATAACAGCTTTTGAGGAACCTCAACTGCGTTTGCGGCCATCTACAACAACTCAGTTACAACAAAAATTTGAGGGATTATTACCTCGAATTCGGCAGGTAATACAGTACGCTAGAATGTGGGAAAAACGTTGATATCTTCGTGTGTGCTTGCCATGGAACACCCTCTAAAATCACATTGTTTCCGTATCCACTTTATATGTGTTTAAAATACACCCTGACGTTGCCCTATGCCACCTACATTTCAGGATAGATTCTGTGTACATCGATAGAGGGTATACTGTAACAAACTTTGCACAACCCGCAATAACCTGCACAATCGACGTCGGTCCCTTTTGAATGCCTCTATGTGCAAACTGTAGGGATTTCGCCAAATAGATTCTCATTTTATTACCCTTTTCGCACTCTGGTCATCCTACAGGAATTGTTATGCAACTACTTTTGATCCGTACTATAGCACTGTTCCGTTGTTCCATTGCTTTTTAGAAATAAATTTCCTTGCTCTAAGCATACGTGTGAAACGTTTCATAAATTTAGATACACTTCCTTTTGTATCCACCGATTTAAGCTGCTTCAGTACTCCGTACTTCAATATACAGTTTTTCCTCCATTCTTTCTCATTCTTGCTCTCTCATGCCGTCCTAAATGGACAGCTTCGGAGAGACTACACCATATTTGTACGATAGCTAAAGCACATTTCTAGATGCAGCGGCTTGGGTTGAGATTCTTTAGTTGATTGGATAATTTCAAGACATTCTGATACATGCAATAATTTTTGTGCTAAGTGTATAACTAACCAATTTCATTTACAACAAACTCCGTTTTTTAGAGCTTTTTATTACTCTTCTACTCGTTCGAAATAATATATTTTGTTATCATGCTCGTCGTCGTACCAGAATACTATCCTCCGGTATATATTAATTATGCTTGCTAATCCAGTGAAAGTCATAAACTTGTTGTGCGAGCGCCTGTTGGAGTGCGAGTTTTGTATTTCTCCCATTATGCTTCCCAAGTATGTTTACTATAATAGTGATTTTATAACTGCCGAAAATGAACCAATTATGGTTCACAAAACATGTACGGTCTTTGTCACTTTTTCTTTGATTCACGAAGTGGAAAAGTACGTGATAAAGAGATAAATACATAGATAGAGATAGATACATGGAGATAGATACATGGAGAGGAAAACTTTGTTGTCCTTCACTGTGCCCGCAAAGCAGCGCAGGTGGCCCAGCAGCCATAAGGATGGATTCCTAAAGCTAAGTAATTTCCAGTCTTACCTGAAAAGATGTGGAACATCTTACAAAGATCAGTTTGCTGCCTATAGCCATTTCGAATGTGCCATGCTGCTCTAGCAAAGTTGTAGCTGTGGATAATGCCAAAACAACTTTTATGGAATTATTTCGTTCACTGTCTCAAATTATTTCAGTGTGAACCAACTGAATCACTGAGGTGGTAAGCGTTAGACAACGGATCTATAATTGTCTAGATAATGCCAAATGTTGAGCTTATCAGGTGAAATTGTCACTTATAATGTGCACACAATGAACCCCAGTTGCATGACACGTGGATAGTTACATCCAGCTTAATAGCAGGACATTATAATTACATAGATACAATACCATTCAAATAAAACTTCAGATAAGTCTGACAGGGTCTATCTGGTCCTGATCTTGTTCTGCTCATCCATAATAAGCCATTCTCTTGAATCCGTTTACCAGCATCTTGAGAAAAAGAAGTTTTTTGCATGCATGTGTTCAGGCCCGATATATACTGGGGATTTACTGTCCATAACTTTTGGCTAGCGTGTTCTAGTGTCGTATAGTAAGGAAACATCATATCTGGACCTATAATTGTGGTCTCAGGAGAGCTTGGTATGATACTAAGGGGCCAAGAGCTGGGATCAGACTAATCTAATAAATCCCACAGCCTCGTTTACCTGTGAAAGCAATCATTTATTCCCCACTCTGTTAAGAACGTACTGCAAGTTTCACCCGGTTGATTCAGATGCCACAATATCCCGTGATATCCTCAAACCGCACTTAGATATCAAACACTGTTTTCGCGCCATTCCTAGCTTGATGATATACTCGATTAGGATGTTTGCTTCGTTCCTCAAGCTAACTAGACTTAATATTGTGCAGCGTATTAAGTCAAGTGCAGCATCCATCGCAATGAGGCTGGACCATACCATGGAGCGATGGTTTTCATGCTTCAGAGATCCATTGAGCTAAGCTGCTTAGTGCTTTTGCACCTCCAGAGCCACTCATACCAGATTGGTCAATGGGTAGAGGCCAGACAAACTCAGCCTCCTGGTCCTCCAGGTTTGGGGTTGGAATAAGATGGCTCCTAATTCTTTAAAAGGGACTCCATGTAGCCCAACGCCAAACCCGCTGCCATGCGGTAAGATTTTAAATAAAATGGCTTTGGTTGAGAATCCTAATCGTTCTCCTGTCTAGGCTTGGGCAACGTGACAGTTTTCTGCCCATGCAATACCATAAATTTCTCTTCAAAATTTGTCTTGATGCTCTGGCTGCCTCGAAGGATAATAAACCGTGTCCCATATGTTGCATCGAGCAGAGTGGATAGGGGTTTGGATGTTACTGCTCAAGTCTACCCATCTTCTTATTCCCCTTCTTAAGCTATTTCACTCTTACCGTCCCGTTCCAGCTTCACTGTTATCCCCATTGTTTTCATCCAACCAATTCTTGACCTCCCCCACCTTGCTTTGATAGTCTTTGACCTTTAAGTTTCAAATCACATGTGAACGCGGGGCGTAATTCATGCCCTGTCGACAAGCCCATGTCCAAGCAAGCGGCCAAGCCCAGATCATCGGCTTCCATTTGGAGCCCACGATCATCCTCCAGATTGGCATGTCACAATGTATCCACATTGCTACAGATCGGTGAACAGGCAGCACATGCCCGAACATTGGAGACCCTCTCGTTCGACATCTGCTGCTTATCGGAGACCCGCCTGTAAGATTGACGCTCAGTGCTCACTTTGCGATCCCCTTCAGGTGACACCAGCAGAAACTTCTCATTGCGCCTATCCGGTGACGATGTAGCTTCGAGCACCGACCAAGCCATGTTGTTTTTATCCTGATTCCTCGGGCTAAATCTGCTCTGGTTGACTGCAATCTAATCAGTAGCCGGTTGTGTGTGGTCCGAGTTTCTGGCTTGTGCAAAGCTTCGATGTCGCGCGAGCCTAAAAGGTGGCTATTTGTTATCGCTGCCTATGCACCCACAAACTTTGGCGATGATCCGCTAAAAGACGAGTTCTATCGCCAAATGAACGAGCTCCTTAGCCACAGAAGAAGCTCGGACATTGATGTACTGGCTGGGGATCTGAACGCTCAAGTTGTAAAATTATCCACTTATGAACTGCATCTGGGCAGCCAACATGGTGTAGGCACCCGTAATGATAACGGTGAGTGGTTAGTCCCTTTGTGTGAAGATGCTTGCTTATTCCTTGCGAGCACTAATTACTGACACAGCACCCGCAGGAGAGTAACTTGGCGCCCAACAGCCCCTAACCAGCTGTGGACGCAAATCGATCACATTGCGATAAGTTACCGATGGAGAGGCTGCGTCCAGAACTGTCGCTCGATTTGAAGCGCATGTGTCCACACCGACCATGCACTTGTATGCGTTGACCTGCGGATGCGTTTTGGCGGACGTCCACAACGACGTTGTGAGCGCATTGACACCAGCCAACTGGCGAAATCAGCTGTTCTTAATGCCTATCAAAATGCGCTCTCATGCGAGTTGGGTAAGCGTTCACTGGAGACAGTTGAATCCCAGTTGTCTCTTATTCACTAGATATTACTCTCAGCAGGAAGCTAATCAACATGGATATTGGGTCTCTTCGCAGTCTCTGGAACTTATCGATGATGGTCGGCATATTCCGGCTGGAAGCGAACACAAGGAAACTCGCAAAGTGTTCCGGGTAAAACTCCGTGCTAGCTTGAAGGGAGACCGCGAATCCTGGTGGTCTCATGTTGCATCAGAGATGGAAATGGCCGCTGCCATTTGTAACCGCTGATGCGGGAACCGGGCAGCAGGAGACCTGGTGTTAGTGAAACTTTGCTTGACGGGAGTGGACAGCCTATGTTTGACGGACTCTAACTTATTGCCACGAAGAAATAATTTGTTTTATCGCTGCATTTAGAAGAGTTGAGTTTAAGAGATCGGGATAAAATCAACTCCACCAACTATTCCTACCCATGTTGAAATTTTGAATAATCTAAAAAAGTTCGGCCGTATATCCCAACACATTGCTAGCGTATTTGCATTCTTTGGTGTTTGTAGATGAATGTTGAATATATAAAAAATATGAAATTTGATAGGATCGCTGACTGCAGAACACCACAGACGACAATGATGATAGATGATTTAGTACTGTTGAGCTTGATGGTTTAAGTAGGTAAAAGTACTTGTCAAAACATTACTTGTTTTAGTCTATACATGCTCACATTTAAGCGGCAGGTCCTTGAAGTTGAATACGGAAAAAACATTGAAGTGTAACATTTATGGAGCCTCCTGATATTTCCGGCTTCTAGCGAGCGTGCAAATTTGATATATTGTTTTGGGGGGACACAATCTTTAAACACAATGGTCTGAGCTGCTCAATTAGATAATGTTTTATGGAAAACAAATGCTATTTGTTTAATTATACGGCCTTTAACTGTGTATCCTGTTTGGTCGTATGGGTCAATATATCAAACAAATCAAGTCTCCTCATTGACGTTTCAATTTTCCATAAACTACATTAGTAACAACGCAGTGAGTACTCCATAACTGCAACAATTACGCAAAAGGAAATTGCGCAGTTACGAAGTGTTAAATCTGGCGCAGGGTTATCAAGAGCTATAGTGATGTATCCGGTGACGACCGATAGAAAGCCACTAAAGGATTTCAGCTCACATTCAATTGTAATGCAAATTCTGTGAAAATTCGTCGCAGCTAGACACAGGCAGCCAGCCACCACACATAAAGGAAAGATCTGGACGGCCGTTTCGTCTTATTGGGACTCGTCAGTAGCGCTTACCCGCCGAATCCTTGCCGGATGCGAAAACACGACCTTACTCTTGCGAGTCAGCGAATTATGTCACTGAGCCATGGACCACGGCAGCGGACCGCCAAGACTGATATCAAACCGCGATATAGCGCGGCTCATCCCCCACTAACTTACATGTGATGAAAGTGCAGAGGACAGGGCTGGCCTCCAGAGAAAAGATTTCCTTTGCAAGCCGCCACCAATCGAGGTGCCATGTCAGTTGCTAAGACGACTACTAATTATTTGTAAATAGTAGTGGTGGATTTACTAGGTTTTGTGTAGATTTGTCGCAGTAAGACACAGGCAGTCATCCATCACAGATCCAGGAAAGCGCTAGACGGCGGTTTCGTCCATTTGGGTCAAGTCAGTAGGGCGCAGCTGCAGAAAGCTGCCGGATTCGAAAACACGACCTTACGCTTGTGAGTCAGCGAATTATGTCACTGAGCCATGGGCGACGGCAGCTGACCTTCATGGCTGCTATCCAATTGCGATAAAGCGTGGATCATCCTTCACTGTCTTGCAAGTTATGAATGTGCAGAGGACAGGACTGGCCCCAGTGCAACGACTTCCTTTGCAAGCCGCCACCAATCGAGGTGGCATGTAAGCTGCTGAGGCGACAACTCGTTATTATAAATTAGTAGGGAAATTTATCAGAAATACTTCTGGTTTCAAATCGTCGGCCGTCTGGCGCTTCCCTTAATATGTTTTGGCTGTCTGTCTTTGTCTTTCGGAGGCGTGGGTAAACATAACTTAATACAAATAAAAGTAGTTACAAATAATTAGTAATCACCTTAGCAGCTTAACAACCACCACGATTGTTGGCGGCTTGGAAAGGAAGTCATTGTTCTGGGGGCCAGCCCTGCCCTCTGCATATTCATAACATGCAAGACAGTAGAGGATGAGCCGCGCTAAAACACAGTTAGATATCAGTCATGGACGTCCGCTGACATCGCCCAGGGCACAGTGATACATTTCGCTGTCGAGCAAGAGTACGGTTTCTTACAAAACCGCAGGATTCGGTAGGCGCGCGCTACCGAAGTGTCCACATTGACAAAACGCCGTCTAGCGCTTTCCTGGATGTGCGGTGGCTGTCTGCCTGTGTCTAACTGCGAAGAATCTACACAAAACCTAATAAATCCCCTACTACCTACAGATAATTAGTAGTCGCCTTAGCAGCTTACATGCTACCTCGATTGGTGGCAGCTTGCAAAGGAAGTCTTTGCTCTGGGGGCTAGCCTTGTCATCTGCACTTTCATAACATGCAAGATAATGGAGGATGAGCCGCGCTATATCGCAGTTAGATAGTAGTCGTGGCGGTCCGCTGCCGTCGCCCATGACTCAGTGACATAATTCGCTGACTCGCAAGAGTAAGGTCGTGTTTTCGAATCCGGCAAGGATTCGGCGGGTGCGCACTACTGACGAGTCCTGATAGGACGAAACGGCCGTCTAGATCTTTCCTTTATGTGTGGTGACTGTCTGCCCGTGTCTAACTGCGACGAATCTACACGAAACCTAATAAACCCCTTACTACATTCAGATTGCAATTTATAAATACCTTGAAATATCAGAATATTGCGGCCGTTACATCGCAGTATCTTTGAATAATTTAGATTAGAACGCTACCAACAAGAGGGTGGTTCATTTCAGGGCGGTTCGGTCCGATGGAAAATTACATATCGAGTTTCATAATCACATTTTCCATATAAGTATGCCAAGATTTTCTTTAACAGATGAATTTATGTATTATCTATTATTTATTAATTGCTGCAGTTATTTTCCTGCTCGCTGCACAATGGCAGAGAGACCACTTATTGCACCATCAAGCAATCGTACATTACGGAAGATAATTAGTTGGAGGGAACAACGGATGGGACCACACACTAACACGAATCTCTCGCTTTTCCCGAAAGTTTCTCTCGTATAACTATGAAGGCGTTCCTTGTTTTAAATTTTATTTTATGAAGTACGAATTTACGATATTAAACTGCAAATTTTTCAAAAGATTGACGGACTACAGATGGATAGAACTTGAAATCAGTTCAGAAAGTTGACTGTCTCAACGATACAATAAACTATAAAGTAAGTAATTGGTAGTGCATGCTAATATCCAAGCAGGAACATAAACGGTCTAATTTATTATCTCGTGTTGAGACTTTCATTGATAAGATGCCGTTGATTAAGCTGACACTGTGTATCCTACAGATTTCAACTAATGTTATCTCAGCTTAGGAGCGGCATTAATGGTTATGGTATGTGATGGAAGAGAAGGAACAATTTATTCATTGGGTGGCCATTTGTGGTCGAATGGCATTAAATTGAATTTTATTGTTTGAACGCGTGTTTGCTCACACCTTGATTTGCGTTAGGATGTTTAATCTTCAATTCAACATGCGGCGTTTTACTGCAGTAGTGTGTGCTACTCCATAATGCTTCCGTATTCCAATCCATATGCTGTGCGTGTTACAAGGTTTAGAGCTCATACTTTGTTAACATGTTGCTAAGAGGACTAAGAAGATCACGGTAATAGTTTGCATGCGGTAAACTTTCTTTCACTACCACAATCATAACTTATTTGAAAATACATGCCACTGTACTTCCTTTTAGAATTACTGAATTGAGGCAAGGTGTTACATAGCAAATTACTAATAAATAATTAACCATTGAACGCGTGCTTTTCTTGCAGTTTGAAAGAGTTGGTCGATGATCCAACAAAACACAAAATGTGGCAGATTGGATTCCATCAGCAGAATTTGTGTTTTGACCATATGTAGTTATCCAGGTTAATTACTGTCGCAGTTGCCTACTGCTTGTTTAGCTGAATACAATATTGTACTGTTAATTAAAAGTATGTTTATTTATTAGCGTCAACTAGGATGACGACCTTATGCACGATATTTTCTGGAAAATCACAAGCAGCGAAGAATGTAGGTCATTTACTACGTAGGGTAAATACCGAGAAGCGATGACGCGTAAAAGTGAAGATAGGTGTGGCATGTATGATAAAATAGATGTGGTGTGATTCGACTGGATGTGACTTCTTGAGTTGCCTTAGGTATAACATCAAATTTCCAAACAGTTCAGGAAATGTGAGATCCAAAATGAATCGGTAAAGAAGCTGCTACCATTTGTTTGCAGGGGGAGAATCTCGTTTCAGTAGCTTTCAGTATGGCTTTTGTGACTCCGAGTTAAAGGTGACTTAATATAAATTTCTTGGAGTTTTGGCAGTAGTGATTCCACCGCTAGCGTAGGTTAATCTAGGTTCCACGTCTTTGGTGAAGTAAGGTCCAAGTTTCGAAAGCTACCATGGTGTGTCAGAAACTTGTGAATCAGCCAGAATTAGCATGATAAGTTTAAGACTAAAGTACATTAACTAAAACAGGAGTAAAAGCAAGTACTTACCAAATTTAATTGGCGAAGTGTGAAACCAAATCGTGTTTCATAGAAGGAATATCATTTAAAAGGTACTCACCAAAACGTTTACGCTTGCACACAGTTTGCTTTTAATGTTGAGTGTCCCAATTACTTTATTCAATTCCTTGATACAGATGGGATAATGGATCACCAAGTCGGTTTAATCTCAGGTACATTAGTGGGTGCCTTAATACAGAAATACCACCGAAGAGATCCGGAAAGCGAATGAGCTCTGACCGCATTACAAGGGGTCAAATTATTTGGAAAAACTATAAATGCTAGCCTTTCAGTGAAGTGTTAAGGCTGAGTTTCTAGAAGTGAGTTGATACACCCGTAGGTTATTATCTCGTCCGCTGCACCCTCACAGGGTTTTAGTCTAAGCTGGTGAGCAGACTGAATATACCATATCGTTATTAGTATCCTTGTGTTGTGAATTCTACAAAGCCGTGAACACATGTTTGCTAATTAGTGTCACATATATGGATTTTACAACACATGTTCTCACCTAAGATTCGGGTATTTGCTTATAGATGTTATGAGCAAACTGGGCGAATGCCTCCCACATTAGACACAAGTATAATTTTGCAATATGTTTTCTACCTGTCTTGATCGTAAGACATCGCCCTGCACGAGCATCTGAAAATCAAGTTCACGGGGAAGTCCGTCGTTACTTAAACGTACCTAGATGTTATTCGTAGGTGCTCCAGTGGCAGGGGCTGATTATTTTACATTAAAGAGCAACAAACCCAAACACTTCCTAAGCTTAGCTCTCACAAGTACTGATGAAGTCACCATGCTGTGTTATGTAGACTACTAATCTATTAACTTACTATCTGACCATGAGATTGTACGTACACAATGGAAATATTTTGATTGGCACTTCTGCAGTTGGGATAAAGCCTAACTAAACTCTGCTGAGAAGAAATAATACTGCGTTTCATTCGAGCACATCTTTCATACATAAAGCGTATCGATTACTCATGGAATTTAATGTACCCTTTCTTTTACGATAATTTGGACATAATTTCCACTTGTACGTCATGTGGACATATCTTCTGGTTTTATTTTCTTATCATATATCGAACTCGAATGTTTCCAGAATGTTCCTATACGGGGTTAACTGGCCACAGCAAAGTAAACTGTCTCATGCGTCCAGTTTTCTGAATGATTAAAAGGAGCAGTATCATGACGGAGATATTCAATAAAGGCAATGTTTGTTTGAGTAGACAAGCTTGCAGCTAAGAACTGCTTTCAAACCGATTGCTAAAGCAATCACATGTTTCCTGCCAAATTTGTTCAGTTAATGCACATGATATTTGCTGCAGTGTGTGTATGTGACTGTTTCATATGCCGGTTTTTGATGCCTCAACCTAATTTAACCACGGAATCATCCCATGATTTAGCCATTGCAATGAACAAAATTGTCACAATAAATTAAGTTGGCATTCTCATTTACGATGTGGACGGTCACTTGACAACCTGTCATACAGATTAATCCGGGAGAAGGATTTGTTTTACTGAGTCTCCAGAGGCTGACATATTGATGAATGGGGATGCCAGCTGATGTTTCGATAGACGCTGGATAGAAAATATCCTTTGAATTTTTTCCAAAAATGTATAAGTATGTGAATGGAGCCTTTTTGGCAAATATTTCTCGTGGACAACTGCATAGCTGGAAACAGAAAAGTGCAAATATGTACCATCGAGATAACGCGTAACAGAGTGACTAATATGCCGTTTTCTGTTTTAGGAGACCCAGTATTGTTATAACTCGCAATAAGAGAAGCTATCATTTGCAGTTGATCTATGTTACTCACAACTTATAATTTAGCTGATAGTAATGAATGAACTAGCTGATTATGACACGGTTGGTGTATTTTGGTCCGCTTTACAACGGCTGTTCCATTGCATCGCGGTTTTACATATCTAAATAAAAACGGTGAGAGGAGCAACAGACACGCTTAGTTTACTTGAGCTGCTAGCTCATATACGCAAGTATGCATTGTTTCCCCCCAATGGAAGAAAGATATTTCTAAGCCGAAGTTAAGTCAAGACGTGCAACTGCACGTCATTGCGTGTTCATTTCCAAGTGATTGAAAATGAAATAGCGTTACTGCATTAAAATATTTTGTGAAGTATTGAAAGTTCTGATGAAACTATACAAAAAATCAGAGAGAGTTTCGCTGACGTGTCTATGAGCGCCACGTGGTTAACAAGACGGTAAATCTGTTACATGAAAGACTGCATGAATGTTAAGAGTGAAGCATGACCTTTAGCCAGCCAGTATATATATTTATATATTTAACACGACCAATAAATATCTGGCAGTGCCACAACACATGAGTAACAAAAACAAAAAGGAGGAAGTGTCGGGGAGAGTGAAGGGAAGATTTATGTTTTGTGTGGGCAGAGATTTTTCTGGTTGCCCAGGCCGAGGAAGTAGCCAGACAGAAATGAGATGTTCATTGATCAAATGAAATGTTCGGTGATTCAGTATCCATGAATCACTCAGTATAGATGCAAGGGAGGTAAGCATATTGCATTGGATCAGCTTTGATGATCTTCATAATCTTACAGCCTGTTTATCTGTGTCTGTGGTGCTACCGATGTTGAAAATTCACACCAAATAGAGCAGATATCGATCCAGGGAAGATATGAGGCAAAATAAGACGGATAAGACCCATAACATCTCTAAAGTACGATTCCGTACCGCCTTCTGCATTGTCATATGCGATAAAGGAAAGTTGTATCTGTTCGAGGGAACTAGTTTTAGGGAAAATAAATTAAGGTATTTGTAACTAAAAATGTTTGGTTGGTTAGGAAAGAAAAACACATTTTAAATAGTTATCGCAAATCCTTCATCTTTACATATTCCATCAGCCCACTCGGCTAAGTTAACCAAAGTAATCTTATTCAATTAAATCCATCGCACTTTTCCCTTATTTCTGTTCCATAATCAATTGGTATCCTTGTTGTAAATCATCTGTTCAGAAACATAAATATTCTCAATATTTGTACCTTGATTTTGCGGCATTCATTTATAAACATTTAAGATCCATTCATTTGACTAAGCATATATTTTGCTCACTTTCCATTACATAAAAATAGCGTTACGTTCTTTTGGATACGTCTTACTGATTCTGCTGACTGTTGATTTGCAGAATAAAAAGTTAAAGGCCACATAAGAACATCAAGGACGGGAGAATTTTCTGGCTATTTCAAAGCAGAAGTTTGCTATTTGTATAGGCCTATGCAACGACTCGAACTTAATCATGATGGTCCGCCGTTGTCAACACTGCTCAGTGGCAGTGGTGGCTGACTCATAAAATAACGTCACGGGTTCGAATTCCACGGGATTTGACAGACGCACCTTACAGTCTAGTCACTATAGGAGGAAATGGCTGTCTGGCTATTTTCTACATGTGTGGTGTTTGTTTGGCCTCGTCGACTTTTCGTAATGACACAATCACTCTTTCTGCTATTCATCAATCTCATGTCTCTTGTTCGAAATGATCGTCCCAGCAATGGATGTAAGTCACATCAGTACCGCTGCAGTGAACTGCAGTGCGAACCATTAGATAATCTGAAACCCTGATCAAAGACTTAAGCTGGTGCCGCCTGCGATTAAGGCTCAATGATGGCTACTATGTAATAGTTTTCTATCATACGCAATTATCTCGTTTATTGATTGATTCCAGTCACCCATAATATAAAATAAAGATAGTCTTTCCTATTTTCAAATGCTATGCATATAGCGTCTAGCGAGAGGACGTCATCACCTCGCAGGCTGGCCACTGTCCGTGACAGTGGAAGATAGGTGATATCATATCCCAGTTAGCTTGCAAATTATGTAGCTCAGCCAACGTCCCCCATGGCTCAGTGACTTAAGCTGCTGGCTAGTTGGCATCTGCCCCTAGCGGTCATGGGTTCGATCCCCAGTAGGAGACCGAAAGAATGCGCACCACTGATGAGCCGCAACGGCGCGAAACCCGTCTGGTGCTTTTCCGGACATGGCTGTGCTATGTAGCTTTTGAACTAATGGGATGAACAACTTAAAAATCATGGGTATGGTCCAGAGACTACGATACAGTCCTTGGCTAATCTCAAGTGACTTGTTTGTTACTGTCTGAAATTCCTGGGCACCTCCTGCTGTGCAGTTCAAGACAGAGCCACAGTAGTTTGTTCAGACATTTCGCTCTTCAGCCGTTTCAATTTTACATTCAGATTAAGAGTAGGAAACGAAGCATAAGCGCTGGATTTGGTGCTAGCAAACGTAAAACTCATGATGGGAAAGCTAACGATGGTCCTCACAATATTTACGAATGTGTTTTAGGGAATATTCACATAAACATGATGTATGGAGGAGTATAAGCACACATAACAGCGGTTCCATATATAGCACCTGGATAGAGCTTGGTAGCAGGTTCAATTATCTGAATATATTCGCGTCGGAAGAAATGCCACTTCTTTCGGCAAAAGCACCAATCTTCATACCGAAATAAGCCAGAAATCGCATCGTGGTGAGAGGCTCGGCAAGCAATGCGAACACAGCAAAAGTCGTCTTAACGCAATTGGATTAAATATACAGTGTAGCGTAATCAATGTATTACACTTGTCCGTGGCAACAGAATGGTACATCAGCAGTAACTACCGGAACTTTATTGCGCCAATAATGAGCAATTGTACTAACATTTGCAAGACTCTGAATATATAAGCCTGTTAATCCCCTACTCATTTAAGCAAATAGATTTTCATAAATCGAACAAATAACAGCCCATAGCTTGTTGCAATATATTAAAGCATCAATAAGCGTTAGCTGTATATGTCACGTAGTTGCCACAATTACCCTGAAGGCAAGAAATTGCCTGTTACTTTTAGTTCCGCAGATTATTTATGCCGTTCTTAACGTTGCATACCGACAGTTTCCGTGAAATTGGGAATATATACCCGAAAGCACGGCAGATGGCAGGTGTGAGGCTATTTAAACCAGTATCCCGATGATTCGAAAGGCTCTTGGATAAGCAGAAGATGGGCAATATGTGCCGACAGATTAGCATGGTTCCGAAAATGAATTGTGGTAGCATTCTGGATTTGCCATATGTCGCACAGTGGTTTGCTTCACACTATTTTCAAGGCCAGTCGATAAGACATAGCTGAGTTACTAATGTCCTAATTAGGATATATAACAATACGGCACTGAATCAACACTGTTTCCGTTAAACTGGCCATACACAGCCTCGTCAACAACTTGACCAGGAGCGTTAGGGCTCAGCCCGATTCCACTGCTGATAAAAATTATCCGACTTAGCGGGAAATACGAAGAACCCAAATGCACCCCTTTGGTCAGGTCGGGTGTGATCTGCTCAAATTATGTGTACTTTTTTCATTTTCATTGTGTTTAGTTGAACTACTGATTGCGCGTTATATTTAAATCGAGAGAGTGAATCGTCGTACCAAAAGTTTTGCAATATACATAGAGTTACTCAACGTGTTACACAAACCAGATCAACACATCCTTTTCCATATGCTGCAAACGCACGGTGTTTGAAGCCATGTTCATTGATGAATCAGAGACATAGATCATTTACTGCAAACTTTGCTGAAGTACCGGGCTGAATACCTGATCCGACTGAATTGGAATGCGCTTTTCCACAAGGATCAGTGCTCGGGTGCGATTCTCGTTGGCTCCTATTAACGACCGTAAATGTGCCGTCAAATTGGCTTCTAGTTTCGTGCTGATAACAATTAATATATAGGGGGACCAATAATCAAGAAGAACACTGTCTGCTGCAAAGAGAAATGGGTGTTGCTTATGATAGGTAAATGCCGCCTAAACACGCTAAATATGGATGGCTATACCATAACACATGTACGTCACTATCCTAAACACCTTTGTAAGTTAGGATTTGACATCTTGAAGATCACTGCTTAGCATTGCGACCTCGTCGTGGTGATGTAGGAGGGACTTGGCAGCTATGAACATTCTTTGAAGGTCTCCAAAACCAGGTACCATTATTTTTTAGTGTAACTAAGAGCGTTCGGTGTTTTACAATTTTTGGATTCCTGCAGTTTCTCAATTTATATGAGCTCCCATCGGGAGTGTGCAATTTATATTTGGCACAACTAACTAAAGCGTGGTCCGTCTGCACTGTAACTCCTAAAGCAAACGGCAGCCACAACGACTGAAGACATGTTCGATTCGCATAACAGCTGTGATTGAAGCCAAATGATTGCTTACTGAGGACTTCATTAAGACGTAGCAGATAATAAAGTACCCCAGTAGCATTTCCGCCATAACTTGGAACGGGAAAATGAAGAGTCAGCGGCTTAAACTTTCATCTAATATAGCCGGTTGGAAGGCAGCTGAAAATATTTTCCATTCTAACCTCAGCTTTGAAACGTTCTTCCAAAGTTTATCATTCCTGCGCCAATTTCAATTAAAAATACATACTACGTAACACTGTTCGTATTACTTGAATTGTTCTCTTTTCACCGAGTGATTAGAAAACACAAATTTGTGTTAAATAGCCACCAAATGATTGAACTTGATGGACATTTGTATGTAATGTGGCCACTATGCTGAGCATACTGATGCGCGGCCTAGGTTGCTGTCAAATTTCACGTTTACATTTTGTAGTTCTCGCAGAGCTGGGAATTTGTTTGACACCTGATTTTACCTATATTCTATCAGTGTTCCATCGTTCCTTTAAATCCGATAGGGATATTATGAAGGAAAATTTTATGCTGGTAGGCGGTAATGGCTAATCCTGCTTAAACGTGTGCAGTATTGTCAATGTCATGTAACTTCTCCCTTACTTGATGGTTGGGTGCTTTATGCAAAACCAGCAGCGGTACTCGGAATGAAGGCACTTGACCTTGCAAACGCAGTCGATTTCAGTGCAAAAAACAATTCATAGAGGGAACAAAATATCTGCTGAAAATAACAGATGACCGCTATTGGTGTTGTTAGCAGCGTCCCTAGTAAAGATGAAAATGACTAGCCAACATCGTTGACATAGCTCGGAAATACAGTGAAACCTGCGATATGACTACTTCTATATCATAACCGCCGCCGTAAGTTAAACGTTTTCCTCACTGCTTGAACGTTCACCTTATGGAGCCAGACTACTGTATGTTGGCTACCTTTCTATGTTGGCCACTTTAGTCCAGTGTCATGAATGGTCTTATTCCGGAGGTTTTAATCTGTTATTAGCGAATGAATGTAACCGCACTGATAACTAAGCAATGGACAGAAAAATGCTGCTAACACAATGTCATAGAGCCAATAAAATTCCGCACCATACAATTAACCAGCATCGTTGTCAGGACAATCTTATTAATTTGAGGATTGGAATGCTAACATGAGACAACGAAGACAATGGTTCCCCTGTATTTGTATGCGGTACCAAATTCAACCGAAATGGTGCCTTTTTTTGACCAATGATACAGAGTTATGTTGGAAGATATTTGGAACCGATCCATAAGTCAAGCATTCAGATTGGTATGAAAACACACGGTTAATGTATTTGTTGGCCAGATCCAATTAGAAAGTGTATCTCTGCATCCAATTCTCAACACCATGTGCTGATCTCTCAATATCATGACGCAAGAAGGAACATTTGGGCACAAACCAGTGTGGCTGAAGCAATTTTACATTGTTCTAACTTGTGACTCACTTATCTTCCGGCTTATGCATCTGAAGTCTCGCTTAGCATCCTTGCTTGCTAGAAAATGCTGCTCCGCTTGTAGCTTGAATCCTGTACAACCATTTGTATTCACTACCGCGGTCGTACATTTTTTATTAGAACAAGGCAACATTTGCCTGTTTTAGGCCATACGGCTTGAAGGACAAGCATCGCAAGCCAAACTAACAGATGCTGTTGTACTAATTTTACCCAAGGACACCTGCACCAATTAGCCACTGTGTGCTACCTTAGTTCATACTTTGATTATTGCAAATGGTCTGTTGTATTTTGTCACTGGAAAAGTTGGAAAATCGATAAACCACTACTTACATTGACACAAATGTCTTCTCAGTGTTGTTGTTTTATGAACCAAAACATTAAATCGCTAGATAAGAATATTTGTGTTAGCTTATGCTATACTGAATAAACTTAACGAGAAACTAGCGATGAGCTCAAAGGAATCGAGCACTCATGTTTTGTTATGTATTTTGGCAAGTGAACAGCTAATGATCCTACCAACAAATGTGGTTTTAACATTAGGTTGTATAATCATAAGAATTCTATACGCTCGAAATAATTCCTTATGAAACTAACGTTTCTTATATCGTTTGTTTCTTCTGTATTCCGATGAGCTGTTAGATAATTCAGTTATTAATAACAGTACGCCTATATCTTCTGATCCGAGAAACTGCCTATTGTTGCACACCTCAGTGCAGCATAGATGAAAGGAAAATTTATAAAAAACTTTAGCCATTTCTTAGGTCTTTGGTAGCCAAAGGGCTTAAGAACCTTTGCAAACTACCGAATAAGTATATTTCTGCTGGTTGTAGTTCGTTTGCAAAGCTCAAGCATGTATAAACAGTTTCATTTTATACATACTTAAAACAAATGTACTTGCATGAAATACCGGCAACTATTGTTGGGTGGTAAAGATGAATATTCGAAAAACATGGTACGTTAAAACGAAAGCAACTAAACTATTATTACTTTCTACTCAAATTCTTCAGAGCGCATCTACCCCAGCTATGCGCACTATGTATTCAGAAACATGGTTTCAAAGTAAACAACTTGCCATTTGTCGTTTAGTGCTGAAACTCGCCGATCTTAATAGTAAAAGCGCGAAGTCTGCAATAAGTGTAGCAATTAAAATTTACATCGTGTTTGTGAGGTGATTAAATAGCGTATTTTCTGCGTATCTGCCGGAAATTGGTTGATTGTCTGCATGTATGCGTAGTAGGCTGCCGATTTTGGTTGAATCCAAAGCACAGCAAGAAACAGTTCCTTCAATTCTACCTGCTAACTGAACCTGTTACTATTTAACACTATGTATCGAACCAACCAGCAACAGTCATACATAAGTGCATCTGAGCATTAATTGTTAATTTTCGTGGCTGTTGCTAACACAGTCGAAACTACACATAAGATCCGCGGAACATAGCTCAAGTATAACGAAATTCAGACAACGGTACACATCATATCGTAAATATCTTCTTCTATCAAGGGATTACAATCATAATAACCTCTTTACTGTACAATTTGTAATTGTCCCCATCGCAATACGTAATGGAAAACTAATCGCGGAATTCGAGTAAGACGGATAAGTTTGGAATAGCAATATGAATACGCATGTTACAAAACTACGGTTATGCATGAAACTTTATCAGATGAAGTCTAAGTAAGATAAGTCCCCAGCAGCAACTAGAAAAAGCAAATAGATGTGTAGTATTTTCTTGCTTCAAGAAGGTTTCTGAACTGACAGCACGATTACTTCATCGACATGTGGCATAACTCCTATTCATTGGTTTTGATACACGAGGATGAAGATGTACATCAATTTTACACGGAAAGCGTGAAGATTCTAGCATGTAAAACGCTAAGCAGGTAAGAGAATTCTTAGTGGCATGGAACTCTACGAGAAATACTATCGATCGACACATTGAGTTGGACGCCAACTACGCAAATGTACGAACCAAAGGCCACCACCTCAGTCGAGTAAACTTACTGGAAAAGCGTACTATACAAACAGCTCAGGCAGTACTTTCAGCAGCGGAGACAAACGGACGGTGGTCACGAATATCGGATAGGCCATTAGCAAAAGACATACCCAAACGGCCGATGACGATAATCCATAAAATAAGCAGGCGTGTGACTATGGAGTTCACACTTATATACGCATCACTAAACTATACTGCGTTACGCCCTAGAACACTCAGGATATCACTTTGACTGTTAACGAAAGGTTTGCAAATTAATTGCCCAGCGCAGCGAACCGTTCATGTAAAAATTGAACAACATGGGCTATATATATATATATATTTCATCCTTCATCCTTCGATCCTTTCTTGATTTAACCATTGGACCGAATATAAAGATACATGCTTCAACACGACTACAAATGCAAACCACTCCGCTGATCGGTTGGCTGCATCCGGTTCCGGATTTGCCTATCACTAGGGCCTCGAAAGGAAGGCCACAAAGCGCCTGCACATACAAAAGGAGCATGAATGGTTAGCGCTTTTCTACCACAGTTTCATCCACACAACCCAGTTCCAGTGTAAACCCAAAAGATTAAGACGACGTGACATGTTGATTGACACCAATTTTTCATCAACGGAGTCGGCCCGTACTCCTAAATTGGGAACCATGTGTAGTAAATGTACATAAGGCGATGGCTGGTCCGTAGTCCGCTCCAAACGGGGTGCATTAAAATTACTTTTTGTGTTTAGCACGGCCACGATATATATATATATATATATATATATATATATATATATATGGCTGCGCTTGTTGTGTGTGTTGACAAGTTGTCTACCAGTCTATTACCCACTACCTCGTTCATAATGGCTCCAGAAGACAGTTGGTGTTTGTTGGAGGGGACGAGTTACATGGTCCTTGTGGCTCTGCTAGGCTCAAACAGTGGTTCCAGGCGGTCCATGTGGAGCGGACCACCGTCCAGCCACTGTCTTGAGTGAGACTGGTTTCCAACTACAACGGACTTGTTTTTGCGTGTGAAAGAGTGTGGGCCACCTCCGTTAATGAAACGTCTCCCCCCTCCCCATGCCTCTCGGTCTTATACCTTTGGATTTACACTGGATATGGGGTGTTTGGTTGTGGCTGTGGGTGGTGAAGCGCAAGCCACCCATGGTCCCTCTGCAGGCGCACGCGTCCTCTGCCTGGCCAAAGCGACAAGCAAATCGGAAACCGAATGACGCTAATCATATTTACAGCGATTTTTGCGGAAACCCTGTGGTGCGTTAAGGATTGTGGTGGCTAGATAATTACATTAAGTCAACCCGCTGCTTTAAATGTTTTGTCGTGGAATCAAGTTCTGGATTCCTCTTCGTGGCGACCGCTGGGGGGGGGGAAGTTGCATCTTCTTATAGCTAAGAGCCAGAACACACAACTCTGCGTGAGTCGGTTCAATGCTTCATGGTGCAAAGTGCGCTGCCTTTCGGATACACACTTTTCGATGGGTTAGGCTGAGGACCCAAGTAGTTCTCCTATCTGAAATGGAAGACATGGCAGTATCCTATTTCCAACCCACAACTAGGATTTGCGCCCACAATAATAAATCTAAGCTGCATCGGCCGTCCCGCAAAAGCAGTAAGAATAAGGTCGCCTTTTCTGCTGCATACATTAAGGGAAACGTTAATGAAGGGGACGGGGTACACGGTCCTCGTGGCCGTGCTAAACACAAAAAGTAATTTTAATGCACCCCGTTTGGAGCGGACTACGGACCAGCCATCGCCTTGTGTACATTTACTACACATGGTTCCCAATTTAGAAGTATGGGCCGACTCCGTTGATAAAAATTGGTGTCAATCAACATGTCACGTCGTCTTAATCCTTTGGGTTTACACTGGAACTGGGTTGTGTGGATGAAACTGTGGTAGACAAGCGCTAACCATTCATGCTCCTTTTGTATGTGCAGGCGCTTTGTGGCTTTCCTTTCGAGGCCCTAGTGATAGGCAAATCCGGAACCGGATGCAGCCAACCGATCAGCGGAGTTGTTTGCATTTGTAGTCGTGTTGAAGCATGTACCTTTATATTCGGTCCGATGGTTAAAGCAAGAATGGATCGAAGGTTGAATGGCGTCCGAGAATATTGTAAGAATATTTCGGAAAGTCGAGCAGACGTGGCTTTATTTTGAAGCGTGCCATATCAACTTGGTCACAGTGTTCTTAAACAGATACTTGTTTTTATGGGAAATCGCTTTTCAAGCTGTAACTCACCTCGTCCTAGAACCAAGACGCCAAACAATTCTCTGGAACAAGATTAATCTGAAGCACACAGCTGGCACCTCTTTGAACATGTTTGTTCTACATGATACGCTTTAAGCAACGAAGGTGATGCAGAAAATGATTTTTCAATAACCATGCGGGTCATCCTTTGACAGAAAACCAAATTACCGCAGTTCATCAATTTGTTTAGAACTTTTAGTTTGCAATATTTTGTTGCACTCGCGACGTTCAACGTGCGGTGTTTTTAGTAATAACAAAGCGGCCATATATAAAGCTAAACTATTTGTGCTTTGTTTAAAGTCGAACGACCAACAAGATACCTTAAAAAGAATGAAGCAATCATGAACAAAATCTATTAAACTAAGTAAGGTTTAGCCAACAAATCGCCGATGCTTGCAAATGATGGCAAAAAGTTGATGCTCAGAGTATGGATTACGAAGAAAACATACTAGAATAATAGCACATGCAGAACAAAATATGCATAGTTATTAAATGCGCTTGTATAATACAATAGATTTTTAAATTTGTTGTATTTGTAGGAACGGTCTTCCGTATTTTCTAGCAACCTACCTAAGGCGCAGTATTGAATGGCCGTGGAGGTTGTAGAAATCCAAGTATTTCACACTAAGTTACAATTACCCAAATCTAATAACCAATGTATTCCAAACGTATGAAAAACATTAGTTTTATCCGCGACATCATTCCCATAGGCCGAGATGTATTTAGGGAACCGCTGCGTGTGTACGCAAATTAGATAGCAGTGCACAACAGTAAAATAAATCTAGAAACGTTCGTTGGAATTTCGCGGATTAAGCAACTTAGGCGCGAACATGGCAAAATATTAGTCTAGCATTAACCGAAACTTGGCAAGCTACAGGCTTAACTGCATTTGTTGTTGAAAAATGGGTCAAACAGAGCAAATGTGTTCTGGATGTAACAAACATTATCACACCACGTGTGCTCACATGCCTGCAAAAATATAATGGTAACAAAATGGATAATTCTAGTTCAATTATTTACTGCTTTTGTGGCTGTCATACTTGTTAGATGTGTAGCTGTTTTAGATGGGAGTGCGACTATCCAGCAGCAAAGACTGAATAATCTACACTTCGTGAATATTCCTAGCGAAATAAATAGTGGCTAGGCACGGTGTCCGACATAACAGCTAAACCAGAATATACGGCAATACCATGACTGTATATGGATAAACAATTAGTTATGCAGCCAGCTTATAGCTACTCTAAACTGATCTAAATATTTTTCAAGTAATTCTGTGGAGTAATCCATACCGGAGCAAGGAATATACTTGCTGTAGTTCGAACAGTAGCTTTAATGTTATTTATGATTTAATTTAATCTGTCCCGTATGTGACTTGTACTTTGACATTCTAACTATCTATATTTGGAGAACTTAGGCACTTTTGACCGAAGCTATTCTTTTTCTGCCCTTTTAATTAAGTTTACAAGTTTAAGGCACAATTTTCACATCAACACGGACACATTCTTTTGTATCTTTCTGTGCGTGCTTGTCTTTACTTGAATTTTGCTTTTTCATGCTAACCCTAGACATAGTCCGCGCGATTCTTTATGATCCTATACTTATTTCAGTTTGAGTAGCATCTTACTGCGTAGTAAACTTTTGTATTGAAACATGCCTTTTCCGAATAAAAAGGCTTATGCGCCACGGTGTCACCAGCTCTACCCTGCATTTACATTTTCCATATTCAATTTATTCATATCAGTTTGTTTTGTTGATCGCTTCTTCATTCTTTACACGGCTGCTGCTCATGTGTTCTTTTATTTCTCATTAACAAGCTACTGGGGTTAACCAACAGCAATACGCCATACCGCCATTTTCTCGATTTACAAAGCTCGTCTGTCCTTCATTTGCTTAGGTATTCTTTTCAGCTAAATATTTAACTGCATATCTTATTCGCTTATTCACAATCACCTTTTGTTTTACGTAAATACTTCATTAGTAATATTCTCGAATCATATTCCGCAGAACAAATATTCCAAATAATAATGTGTGTAAGTTGTGCATGGATAAGATAAGCATCACACATAATTAGTTCTAATACGGTGCGATCACTTCCCAGTAACGCGACTTTGGTTTGCTCATTCAAAGTGACCTTAACTGTTCAAAGCAGTCAAAGGCAGCTGCGCAAACAGCCAATCAGCAATTCGGATTGCTGCGGAGAGCATTCGTAAATTTCCATACACCATTTTCCCAATACTGTACAACTTTTATGTGCGCCCTTAATTTGATCACATTATCCAAGTTTGGCAAACTTGTTTGTATCGATACTTAGAAGTACAAGAGAAACCGCAATTTCAAGGGCCTATCATTTCTGTCCTACCGTCAAAGGCTGAAGTCACTGGGAGTTCCTTGTGGCCGCAAACAAAGACTTCGCGGCGACTGCATATTAGTCTACCAAATATCTACTGACCATTATAGCGTATGCCGGCACTTGCTAGGATTCAGCCATAATACCATTCTCAGAGATAAACCTCTGCAATTGTGTGCACCATATATCCAGCTGGAATGCTGGCATAATTATTTTCTCGGATTCGTCATACATGAAACTAATAGCAAAAGAATTTTTTCCTCCATAACAATGAAAATTTTCAAAAAGTTTTGTATGTTTATTTTAAACGTAAAGGATTTCTTGCCTAACTACCGCTACTTCGGTAAATATTTATTGTTGCCCAAGCCGGGTTATTATGTCAAATAAACAAGAGGATTTGGTACATAATTGAGTATTCCTATTTTTACCTTTCTCACGTAGTACATCAGCCATAACTGCCACACGTTGCTACATAACGTGTATAAAATTCTCATTTAAACGACTGTTATTCTGAGGCGTATTTACTTTCTAAATGCACAAACAGAAAACTCAAATATATTTTCATATTTTTATTGCCTTTACCATTTAGAGGAATTGTCAGACAAGTGCTTTGTTTACCCGGGATAAATCATTGTTCGCATTTAGTCTATCATTTTGTACTTGGATGTTTGCTCCTCTACGTAAGATAACATTTCTTGCAATGTATTCTTTTTTGTAGATCTGTATTTGGGACAAATGTATATCAGGGATGTCTAAAGTTCGGCATGTCGGCCCGAGGCCTTATCATGAAATAATAAATTTAAGCTCGAAAGTTTTTCGTACATGTGTAATATTTGTTGTCTTAATGTCAGACAGAATATGGCTCGAAATGTGACTCTCCTTGCAAAAATTTTGAAAACACCTGCTGGATACGGACTGCAGGAGTAAAAGTATAGTATTCCGTTGCACATTTATAAAACGGAATCCTGTAAGCACTTAAAGGCACAGTGCTCCGTGTACGTATATTATGCAACCATCACGTAGTCCAGACTTACGACAACCAATAAATGCATCCGTGGTAGTCGAATGCAGGAGTCTATTTTATTGACCAAATCTCCGTCATGAGAAGTATATGTGCACCAGAGAAGAAATTAATGCGAGCAGGAAGTTGGTTTCGTAATTAAGGAAATTGTCATTGTGTAGCAGAGCATGACAGTATCCAGGTTGATTGGATAATTTTATTATTATTAGCAATATTGTGAGACCAGTCTATAATGGAAACGCTTTGAACTTGTCAATGGACTTGAGCGTTGTGATGTTTTGGTCAGGATTATCTGAGGAACTGATGTAGAGTTTGGCGTGGAGGGCAGGTAACTACACATATTTTACAGTCCGATATTACACAAATAACTTCATGGATAAGTATGATTCACCAATTGGGATCCTTCGCAGACTGGGAGGCAAGACAATTTAATCGGTCGGAATGGTTAGATTCCTCACCGGCCACTGATCGCCTCACTCCCTGGGCTGTCCCATTGGATCCACCCTCTCGCTCAGAAGTCGAACTTGAGATCGAATTGTTGAAATTAAATAAAGCCGCGGGAATCAATGACCTTCCTCCAGCCCTCTTCAAATTCGGGGGACCTGCTCTTGTGGATGATTTACACGAGTTACTAGTCAAACTGTGGGAGCAGGAAACTGTCCCAACCGATTGCAGCCGCTCCGTCATAGTCCCAATTTGTAAAAGAGGCTCACGATCGGAATGCGGCAGCCATAGAGGAATCAGTCTGATATCCATCGCCTCCAAAATGCTTGCTTCTGTCATCCTTCACAGACTGACTGGCATTCGTGAAGGCAAGATTCGTGAAGGGCAAGCTGGATTTCGTCGAGGTCGTGGCCACATTGACCACATCTTCACCTTGCGATAGTTGTTGGAGCACCATCACATATATTGGCGGCCTACCATTTTTGTGTTCCTCGATATCAAAGGTGCATTCGATTCGGTGGATAGACATGCACTTTGGGACGGTCTACTCAGGAAAGGTGTGCCTGAGAAATATGTGAATATTATCCGAGCTCGGACAGAGTGAGGTCTTACGGCAAGTTGTCGTCGCCCTTTAATATCTCCAGCGGCGTGAGACAAGGATGCCCGCTGTCACCTTTCCTCTTCAACTTCCCTGTTGACGAAGTCATGGAAATCGCGTTCACAGGACACGACTTAGAAGGTGTGGAGCTACTCCAAGGAGAACGACTTCCTGAGTTAGAGCATGCTGATGATATTGCCCTAATCTGTAACAGCTCATAAATGTGCTAAGAGGCACTGGACAGCTTAGCACTAGCTGTCCGTCACTTCGGGCTTTGCTTCGCACCCTCGAAGTGAAAAGCTTTCCTCCAAGATTGGCCTGGACCGCCCCCTACGCTGACCATTGGTGGGGATCAGCTAGAAGTCGTACAAAAATTCAACTACCTGGGAAGTTGTATCAGCGTCCGTGGGATTGAAGATGAGATCACGAATCGTATAGAGAAACCTTGAGGCGCTTTTGCTAACCTTCGCCACCTATGGCGCCGGCGCGACATCACTCTTGCCCTGAAGGGTAGAGTGTACCATGCCGCGGTACGTTCGACCTTACTGTACGGTTGTGAAACCTGGCCGCTTAAAGCAGCGGACCTGAAGAGTCCAGTTACGTTCGACCACCGGTGCCTTCGTAATTTAGCTCACATTTGGTGGGAACACCGCGTGAGTAACGAGCGTGTTCGACGCCTTGTTTATGGCACAGGAAAATGAAGTGATCCGCTCAGCACCGTAATTTCACGCACCAGGCTCCGATGGTTAGGCCACGTGCTACGCATGCCAGCCCACCGACTCCCGCGACGTGCCTTGTTTGGGCGCCAAGGGTGTGGATGGAAGAAGAGGAGGGTTGGCCAAGCGATGACTTGGTCCAGAGGAATGAAGGCTCTGACTTCTGAGCTGGCCTCGGTTGGAGCGTCTCGGCTCCCTGGTTGGGGTCCGAAAGACGATGAACACGTTTGGTTGGACACACTTGCTAATATGGCTAGGAGCCGACCTCAATGGCTTTCGTGCTGTGAGTTTCTTTGTCCCACCCCATCCTTCTTAGCCTCCCCCTCTAACCACGATCTCATTATTTAGCCTTATAGAATTTTGCACAGTAATTTTTTTGATGCACAGTAGCCGGCAGTTAGCTTACCGGAACGATGCCCATCCGTTACAAGTAGCTCAGCCGACTTGCACCGGTTGTAGTTTTCTTCTTTTTTCTATGTATTGCGCACAGTAGCTGTGGTGTTCCCCACCTCTAGCTAACGTGTATGATGATGATGACCTGTGTTGAACGTTGGTGGTGAACAGCAAGCGGTCGTTCAGAAGTTTATGTACTTGAGCAGTTATATTTGTGCCCTTTGCGTCAAAGATATGATCGCGAACGGAATAGCAAAAGCTCGATTGGCTATTGCTTATTTCTGTCACTTGTGGCGTTCGAGTGATATTACTTTCGCTCTGAAGAATAGAGTTTACAATGCACACGTCTATTTAACCATTCTGTATGGCAGCTTAATGGAGCGTATAAGCCGATGTACCGAATGATGCTTGTTACTTGCGACCACCGCTGTGTTCTCTAATTGGCTCGTGGCTTATGGGAATAACGTGTGGTCATTGAACTTGTTCAGCGCCGCATTGTGATGAATGGAGAGTGAATGAAACGCTCAGCATCACACACCAGGCTCCTATGACTTGGCCACGTGCTGTGTGTGCTCGCACAGCCAATCGTGCGTTATTTGCGCGTTCGGGGTCTGAATGGACGTATAGGAAAGGCAAGCAATGTATTGAACAAGCGGAGTAAAGTCTCTCACTTATAACTTGGCTTCGGTTACTGTTTCTCCATTAGTTGGCTAGGAACCGAAGGACGATGAACACGTTGGCTTGGATGCACTATATGACATGCTAAGAGCCGACCTCAATGGCGTTTGTGTTGTGAGTCATTTCTTACTCCACTGCCCTTTAGCTTCGTCTCTCAGACTCAATGCATAATGTAATATGTATCAATTCGTTACTTTATTAATAGCATTTTTATTCAGTATTGTTTAAGCCCTTATCTTTCTTGTGTTGCGGCACACTAGCTGAGACACAACTCACCCAAGTTTTATTGATGACGGTGATGAGGACTCCGCTACCATCTTTACAAGCTGGTTAGTTTAAAAATCTCCCCATGGTGCCACCTGGGTGATTCGGGTTAGTTCCATTACGGCGAATGGTTGGTCAGCCGTGTTCTAGTACGAGATGGTTTACCGCCTATTAGGTATTCTCCATCTAATGATCCACATAAATCATTTTATCAATCCTGGGAATTTGTGGATGTGACTCGCTATGAAGTAAAGCAACTTCCCATGGTTTACCTGGATGAGCTTCCCTACTCCATAGAGGCAATTCCTCCAAGCCGAAGATTTCCCTTATGATCTTCTCACGCCGTAGACCTGATTGAACACAATCCTAAACGCAGCGTCATATTGACAAGCAAAAAACAAAGGAAAGTAAAAGCATACCTACATGCATTCATATAACGTATGCATAGAAACCCAGTAAGCTACTGGTAATGTGTTATTACGTAACAACATTACCATACATTTGGCAATTAGAGAGGTATTGCTAATTAGGGATTATCAACCAGTGTTGTGTGCACAGAAACTATTGAGACAATTAGTTAAGATAACGTGGTCTTGATTTTGACAGTTTCATTGGTGTGCCAATAATTCCCTGTATATAATTGTCTATGTATTCCGTTTGCATTGTGTTTTTAACCGAAGAAAACAATCAAAACGTTGATACATCGCAACTAACATATTTGCACTGCTCTGACGAATTGGTAAGTTTGAAGTGTTTTTGTAAAAGTATCCATAATTATTGTTTGTACTAATATGATAAAGCCTATGCAGACGTGCCTCACACTGTCAAGAATAAACAAGCTATTTATTTATTTAATTACACAGATATTTAACCCACAGAATAAAGGATGAGCCGCAATGGATCGCTTCGCGCGTTTCCAGTGGAAGAAAGCGGTCTTCCAATGACTTTTCTGGCGATAGCAAGTGTATGAGGACCCATTTTTACACAGCTGCTTAGAACCAGTTCTTTGGTGACAAATTTTATGTTTAACATTTAGATATGCCTGCAAAAGTTGACGATGAAATGTTCCAAAAGCATTCAGTATGAAATGTCCAAACACAATGATTAATTAATCACGTTGTCAAAAATAGCACAGAGGTGGTATATAGATAAAATTTTATTACCTTACCTTATCCGTGCATGCAACGGCCGTTTAAATACCAATACTTTGAAATTTTAAATATTCTGTTTCTGGGGGAATTTTTATGTGCAAACTGCCTTTAGGTAACCTGACAATAACCACTACGTTAGCGGCGATTCATTAATCTTCAGTCTCATTCTATAGAGATACCAGTAAAGGATTGGTGAGATTTCAGATGGAGGCTTCAATACAGTTGCACTTCTTTAACCAACTACTATGATATGCGCCTCAACCCTGCTATGCTCTTGAGATGCTGCATGAGAAGTTGGTGATTACACATCTGGAAAACCTGCACTCGCTACCATGCAACTGTTTGCACGATAAGTACAAATGTTTACATCGTGGAAGTCAAGCATGAGCGTACACGTTCAACTGCGGATTCGGCAGCCCCATTTCCATTAAGACGGCGGTGCGTCAAACTGTCTCATGGATGAGAATTTTTCTCCACCCATTACCATTCCTTCTCTCTCCGTCGCATACTGTCTAGGTAGACATCAAGCTTTATCCACCGACAGGTTCGCCATTTGTGGCACTAAGGTATTCCGGTGTATCGTTGTTTATCAAAGTGAAGGAGACGTATTCATTGTTCGTTTATGATGCATTGCGTGTGTTGAAGTAGACGGTTCGAATTTTGCTACCTCTTCCTTTGGTTTGAAACAGCTACGTCTTGGTGTGTAATGGAACCATGTTCATTTCGCTCAAGAGGGGTGGGATGCATTGATTTAATGCAAAATCCAACGTGGATTCTAAATCGTAACAGTATTTCTTAGAACCGGGTGTAAACGTGAGAAAACAGTGACAAAAGCATTTAAACACTAGGTGATCTATCTTGGACGTAATAATTCGTAATTATGCTTCCAGAGCCAGTTCACTTTCGGGCCTAAAAATATTATTCTAAAAAAATTTGTGTGCATATATGCTAGTAGATAAAAGCTACTAAGTGTTGAAGGCGAAAGGTTAAACACTCAGTACTTATTTGCTACTTTGCAACAATGGCCCAATGTGCTTATATATATACATAAGATGAATATTTAAGCCATAGAAATATGTGACGTATCCAGTTGAACTGTACAGACTCTCAATTATCAGCGCAAAGTGACCTTGAGATATTTTAAAATAAGTGCAAAGCAACGGGTCCTGTGATGAGAAGCATGTTGAAGTGTTTCGTTAGCTGGAGAAACTGCGTAAATTCCATTGCTCAATGTTATAAGAACATCTTAAGCCTTGTCAATTGTTAGTAAATTTTCACCTCGAAGAGGGAAGAATATAATTGTAGGATTACTTGTTGCCAATGATTTGTCGAGGATTGGTGCCAATTCCGTCGCGCACATTAGACACTTGAATGCCATTAGGCCAATACCTAGCTTCATAACATTTCGTTCCATATTAGGCTTAAAACAGGAATCGGTTGAAACATATACAGTTGTGATTTACTAGTACGATTCTCCTTCAACACAATACACACGGGGCCATAGAAATTACTGTATTTTACACAGTATTCAATGTATGCGTTAGCTACTGGTTAAATACTTGAATCCACTTAATCCTTAGATGCACAGGTAATACTAGGAATGGAAGCAAAGCCGTCGGATAAATCAATCGTTACGTTTGTTTTAGAAGTTAAAAAGGTGTTGCGGATGCAGCAACTTCCAGTGCACAGAGCTTGGAGAACTAACGCCACCCGAGCTTTGCGTATTGCCTTCTGATGTTGACCAGTAATGGGTTTCGTTGTCCCTTGGCAATATTGCAAATGAGGAGCTGGGCGTGACCCTTGTGTGCAAGGCGCCACTCACAGACTTCGTGAAGAGTTGAACGCTTGAGACACACGACGGTAATTATCAGGATCTGGGTAACGTGAATATTCATTACATGCAGACAATAAAATCACACGGATTTTGTCGTTAACTTATAAATGCCATAACACGAAGTGATTATAAGCACAGTCAATTTAAAAACTCAAAATTATATAAATATGCTTGTCTGACTACCTTCAGTTTTAATGTGGCAGTTAAATGATAAAATTTGGCATTCCTGCGAAATTGCACATGCCGAAAAACTTGACTGTTTTGGGGAAACTGAGGAACCTTGGTCCACAATGTGAGCATGTATAGTTTGTATACCTATATTTATCAAGATGTCTACTCACATTAAACCATGTTTTGGCACAAGTCAACATCTTTAAAGCGGATTTCGTGCAATTGTAAGCAACTCGGAGTGCAACTATATTAGCGTAACAGAATGTCCGAATGACCAAATGTCATTATAATTATTTCCTTGAGTTTGTAGACGGGAGCAAATTGAACCCTAAAACCCCACCGTTAGTGCGATAAAGTGCACTATTTTCCCAAACGGATGGCATTGCCTGATGGAACGCTGCGGGAAATTTTGGAGTTATTTTTGCCGTTAGTTGTTGCAAGGATAGGATAGACAAGATAAGTAGGCTAAGCATGGCAATCACAATGTACCTTGAACTGTGTTATACGAAAAAAATGCAAAAATCCATATTTTCAAGAAGCACCAAACTTAAAGGAATAATCGGCCCAAATACCTAGGAATCCACCATCGTGCAAGCAATGACCATTGTTTGCACATACTTCTTTTTGCCAACATTGTGATACTAACCAGCCGGGTGCTGTCAACTGCGTTAAAAACAAACTATGATGACCAGTGAACTATAGTGCCGAGGATTTCTCGCAGCGACCGGAGTGACTGGAGATGATGTACATAGACCGAGTGATTAGCTTGAAGTTGATACGTTTAATTTTACTTGTACTTTACTTATATACATTGAATTTAAATTATTTGAGAGCAACCGTAATGTTATGAAGCCAAAGTGAGCAAAATAAATATCGAATTTGTCCAACAACTTAAGCTTAAGGCCTATACACCGAATAGCGTATGTGACTTTACAGCAGACTCCAATTACATGTAGCTTTAATTTCCAGGTGTTTGAAAATACATTTTTCTGAAGTGGGTTAGTCGTGTTTGCAAATGAGGGGACCGAACATTTTGTATTCGCAGAAATGACTGCGAAATAAATACCTGTTTTCTAGATGGATATTTGTTGGCAGTTTTCATTACTTGTTGATCAAGTTACCAGAAATAGCATCATTTTGTGTGACTTCTTAACTGTTCATAATACGTCTATTCAACAATTGCCAGAAAACAGAACAAATATCTTCGGCAATATTTTCATGCACACTTGTAATTCGCTGAGCAATTAGTTAAATCCCAATGAACTTGCATCATTACCATACTATAAACTGTTGTCGTTTCTTTTTACGGTAGATGGGTGCACAAAGCTTGGTGGCAACATGAACGAAGGATTAAAGCGGTATCATATTTTAAAAGGAACACGAGTTATTTCTTTGATATAGGCTAAGATCAAAAAGGCCTTATTATGGTTGCATATTGTAAGACTTTCTTCGGCCAGAAATGTGCCATTAATGCCGTGTGATCAGTAACTTCCATCGATAGTTGTTCGCAAGCAGTTGTTTGTGATCCACAGCCAATTGTTTGTGATGCGTAGAAAAACTGTGTTGACGATGTACACTACGAGTGGTTCAGGTATTTGGCAATAAAATTACTTTGGTTTCCATCAGTACAATGGGGATGGACAGGACAAGTTGAAACTTCGCTGAGAGCTGCGACTGCAGTACCAACTCGGTGTTGGATGTTTGACGACATATAGTCTATGATGTCCGCAAAGTGTACTCGCACAATTTGAAACTATACTGTGACGGAACAATATGATATTAATACTGATAAAGCTGGTATGCATGCACCCCAGAATTCTCCGATGGATTTCGACTTACAAACATGAACAAAACGACTGTTAGGTGTTTATTTGAATAGTTGTATGACATTAAATTTATGAACCTTTAAAAATGATCATGACACTGACAGTGGAAAGAATAAGTTTGGAGCTAGAGCAAAAGTTTACCGCAAAGTTGTCGAATATCAATGTTTGGTATTTGGTGGCGCAGGATTAAGTAGCAATTTAAATACCACGTTCACATTTACTAGCTATGTTATATGCTACATAATTTACGTCACATTTAAATATACAAAGTTAAGTGAATCAGCGAACCTAAACACTTGTAGAAAATAAATGAACAATGAATGAAAAAACTTTTTATAGTTTTAAATTACGACGGCTTTCCCAAGGCCTTAAAGTGACCCCCTCAGGCTAATCAACAATAAAAACCTGGTGCATTATTACTCATATCCACCTGTCTGCAGGCAAAATTGCACGTAACGCCAGATGTATATGTATTGGTTTATGTATGTGCTGAATTATTGTGGTGCAGTTAACTTTATTGTGCGATAATGTAAAGCTGGCCATCTTTTTATGTCACCGGTTCTGGATATATTTAGGAGCCAAATAACGACACAGTTTGGGCCGAAGGTTTTTCCAACTGATTACCAGGGTTTATGTTATTAGCTGCAATCCAAGTGTAGATTGTTTTCATTCCGTTTGAAGCAAAACTTGATGGCCAATGTGGGTAATTCAGGTATTCGTGATCATCAGTCTCCTTTGTTCGTTGAAATTCTGTATGCTTTTGGAATACTACATTAAAAGAATTGTGTTACAATGTCAAGGGTTGCAAGTAAATGGGTTATATCACCATACTGGAAATAGGAAATTGTCAGGCACACGTTCGCTGTGCGGCTTCTGAACGGTGCAAATCCTCCATACTGCTTTTCTTAATGAGATTCGTTAGATTTAAAACAAATTGTTGTTTCCTAACGTGTTGATTACGCCCATGGATATTTGGTTTGTTCTACTGGATTTATGCATGAGGAGCAGGTTCAATTTAAACCAGTGTTTTTTGGCGCGGAATGGCTCTTGTCATATGGATTAGATTTGCGAGATAACTGGCAACCATGCGTACATCTCTGGCATTATCATTTGCGTGCTCACTTGTGCACCTCTGACGTAACTTGTTACAGCTGGTTCAATGGGTTGTTGGGAAAACTGTGTAAAATGCGGTGTAAATAGCAACATGCTTATCCACAGAAATCAAATAACCACGCTTCTGTAATATGAGTAGGCCGTTGGTTTAAGGAGCACAAACCGGCTAAGTGCGAAGGCATGTTTTCTGTGACTCTCATCCGGATTGTGCAATACTATACATAGCTAAGGGTAGCTAAACGCAAGAAACCAACAAAACGACAATGAAATGTTCAGCTAATCGCGTTTGTTGGCAAAAGTTTGGGGAAGATGGTACAATAACCGTCGATGGAAAAGGCAGATTGTTGCTTGGGTTTGAGCGGATTACATTTACGGGCAAAAGCCTGAATTATAAAATCGAATAACGGACGCGCATGTTATCTGGATGTCCTTAGGTGAACTAAAACGTCTCATGCGAGTTAGGTACTTGATTAAATAGACCAAATGCGACAGCACAACGCTCATCTCTGACATTTAGTCTTAATTTGATCTACGGTGGGTAAATATCAAGTACTCTTTCGGACAGTTGTCTGGCCGAGATATTATGTGCCTGTAGGTTACGTAAGATCTGCAAAATTTGCATAAGGTAGCTAATGGCAAAGACTAGTAAAAGATCATATTGCCTTGACGTCCATTTTTTCACCAAAATTATAGATATAAAGTATCTTACCATAAAATCGATTATTTTTGGTAAACGCGCGCTTTTCATTAATCTTAAGTAGTACGGAAGCACATAGCCAATAAAAAATTCGGACACGGTTCTACCATGGGTAAAATAGTCAAGACACTAACTGCCATATGATGACCACTATGAGCAACATACGTTCAAACTATATTGCCAATAAAATGCCCCGCGCGTTCGTGTGCCTACGACATTAATCAGGTTATCACGCGTGAAATCAGCCTAACAAGACCTTATGGGGCCCCATCTTGTCGGCAATGGATAGACTGGATTTATATCACATAATTCAATTAGTTTATTTCAAGTTGAATTTGTTCTTAAATTGGTGAACAAGGGTTCCGAAATGGCCTTTCTTGGAGGAGCGTTCTACGATTGATATACACTAAAGGTGCGTCATTACTAAGCAATTTGTTAAGGCTGACAGTGGACACAGGTTGTGGTATGACAAACATTGATTGTTCTCTTCAGTCGCAGATACAATACTAAAGGAACACACAAGCGATTACATACACCACCAAAAAAGTAACACAAATTAAAATGTTACAGTCGGAAGCGAGGGAACGGAATTGATTACCTCAATGTTTTCTGTGCACCAGGTATTAGCTGATAGTCCTTAACTAGCGACGCCTCACTAAATAACATCATTGAAATTTTCTTGCTTATTAACACTTTGAACTTCGCATTAGGCTTTAGGTAATAACGAACCGCCGTGAAGTGCCTGAGCTTGTCTTCATTCCAAATTCCATCCCAATGCGATATCGCAACATATATTAGCCGTTGGCGCTTTTAAAAGCGGGATCAATTGCTTTCAGTTACTCTAAGCGTAAAAAGACCGACCAGAGTGTAAGTGATCCTTACTAGTCTAACATAAATTATTAATACATAAGTTAGTTGATTCGCTCTTTCTAAAATCTAGCAATCTAGTCTGTAATTAATCTGTTCTACAATAATCCATAATTGTTAACATAGTTCTATTCTACCTAAGTGAGATACAAGTCAGAATGTGCGTATTTACAACTAGGTGTAAATGAAGCACACAATCCGCTTTACAAGATGTTTCCGTCTCACCTGGCCGGACAAAATATGCAACCCTTCGAGTATTGCAGCCGCGTCTTTAAATAAACATGTTTTTGATCGTAAATAGCAGGTGAATGCTTCACCTAAATTTAAAGGTTCTCATCATGTGGGAACTAAAATCCAAATCAAATGAACCACTGGCATTCCTGCTACTGGACTGAGACTTGTTGATAACGAGAAAAAAGTGTGGGAAAAAGAATAATATATTTGTTCAGTTCTCTAACCAAATTTTATGCAAACCTACTTGAATTGTTTCGAGTTGTTTGGATATGTTCGCAAACACAACATAAAACACTCCGCATTTGAATGATATTCGCCATACTTTAAGGAACCATAAGCATTTAACTCACTATAAAAGTTTAGAATCTAACAGTACTCAAGTTACGTGCACGTTCCAATGAGGCCGACGAATTAGATATTGTATTAGGGTAATACTTGGTATTATTTTCGGTAACCTACTTCTCCAAGCTAGGATTCGTGTTTTCTTACTTATTCAACGAATATAGTATATTTACCACCGTGCTCCACAATGAAATGGCTACCGTTAGTGTTCGTTAATCTTACGATGCCTAGCAGCGGGCAATGCTTGTCATAAAGTCTATTGCATATGATAGTTTCAAAGGATGTACTATAGAACACGCCTGTAGTGTTTGACTACAGTGTCAGTCGCAGCCATCCGTCAGCTCGCGACATGCAGCTCGTTAAATCAAATATGCTACAAAAGGGTCGATATATTTTCCACATCAGTTTTGATTACTGATGCTCACAACAAGTAGAGGTACATGAGGAACAGAGAAAACTGACCTTATTCTGAGTTTCGTTTTAGCTTCAACTGTTTTTACTTGAAGACGACGATTGAGCGCTGAAACGGTGGAAACCATATTTGAAAACCTAGAGCACATCACTTTTTTCAGACATTGTTCCGCTGACTTAATTGAGCAGCAAACATACCTGAACGAATTCGCTGTTTCCGAGTTGGTTAAATAAATATAGCGTCTTGTTTTTGCTCAATGTAATCCTCATATCAAAAGAGGTCCCTCGTTGATAGTTATCTACTAAATAGTGCAGCAAAATAGTTGTGATTTGGTATCAGCTAATGTGCGATCAGTATAATTCAAAACTATTTGTACCACAGGTTACTTAATAAGCAGTAAACATTCGGACAACGGTTGCCACTTTCACGACTGTTACCTCGGTCACAAGAATCATCGCAAGCTGCATTTTACGGTACTTGTAGAAATGCTGCAATTGAAACTAGGTAATTATGCTCAGTGCCAATTGCAGTTAAACCAAAGCATGAATACTGTCTAATCGACGGCGTTAGTAGGTGGATTATGATGCTTTATAAAACCTAGGTTGCCATCTCGAATTATATCATTGCTTTAATTAGGTGGAAAAGAATTTTGTAGCAAACTGTTAAACATGTGGACCAATAAATTTGTCACTGCAAATTTTGAAAACGTTTAAAGTAACGAACAAGTAAATGAATAAATATATTATAAATTTTGCCATTTTTGATGCATATGGATACAACTGGCGTCAACTCCAGTGTATTATTGTTCTTTTATGCTCTCTAATTATAATAATTAAAGATGTCTAAATGCAGCAATTAAGAGTTTATAGACAATAGTATTAAGTTATGAAGGAACATATGTAATCTTTGGTTTTTCATCATTTTGTTTGTTGTTTTCCTCTTTGATCACTTCGATGAAGGTTGCCATTGTAAATAGTCATTTACTTTCAGTGAGTTTAAGATGGAATAATCGGGAGTAATAGCCAAAGATAATCAATGATAACCAAAGTTGTGGAATGTCCGTAAAATGATACCACAGCCATGGAAATTTATTAAAAGTTTAGTAAAAATTAATAGTTATACTTGCTCATCTCTTCAGGGATTCCTTGACCAAGGTCCACAATTCTTGGTATCAATCTGACAATAAGAACGTGCGGTTAGCGTGTAGGAATATCGTAAAATGTTATTATTCATTAATAAAACAACGAAGCTAGATATATATGTATTATTAAAGTATCCAACTACATGAATATGGATAAAATTTTATTGGTAGCCAGTTTCTTGTATTTTACATAATATAATATGTGCAGTACGTGTTAGGAAATAGATACCGTTGTAGGTGTTCTCTTACTCTACAGTCTTCTGTATATCAAAGCGAAATAATATTTCGACGCAACAGAATCAGGAAGAAAAGTCATAGTATCATTTTTTCAAATTTGAATCCCCCGATTTAGGCATAGCTGAAAAAGTGAATACAAGCAAGAAAAACAGCTAGGCTTATTTCCAATTTTGTTTCCGAGTGGACATGAGAGATGCAAGATGGGCATGACCGCATCAACATAGAAGAGACAAAGGGATTAACCAGTAGAAGTAAGTGCATGGTTTGTTTCTCCACTTCAAATATTTTGCAACCTTACAAGTCGCGGAGAAGACATGGCCAACTAAAGAAATATATAAAGCCAAAAGTTATCTTACTAGATTCTTAACATTTGGCACGTCTTACCAACACTGCTTTCAAGCACTTTCTTGATTCCTCTAGTTTAGCTTGGTCGATTCGTTACTGTGTTGAGTGCAACTTACCTCCGTATTACAATATTAATCACTTTAAGTCGTTTGGTCTGTCGAATTCTTCTCTATATTTTGCTCCATATATTGCTATGCACTATCAGGAAGAATTAATTCCTTTTCCTGGTGCGAAACACGAAGCTATAGTTCATTCTTTCTGGATTGATCTTGTTCAGTTATGCTTATATGCAGACTATGGAGGTCGACATGAACACTATTTTTAATTGCTCGATATAGAAAACAAAGGTTGCTTTTCAGCTTCTGTAAACATAAAGGGGCAAGATCAAGTCCTTGGCATGGATCATGGTACGTCCCAGTATTGGAGTACCGTATTAAATGCTTCGTGAATCATTTCAGCACACCTAACGAGCTATGTAATTACACCTCATAATATTGGTACACACGTGAGAACCATTACAATAAATATTACAAGTTACCACATATGGAGCATAAAGCTATAGTCTAACAATAGGATGAAGAACGATTTGCCCATGTAGCAGATTGTACGTTTAGTATTTATAGCTGGTGGTCACATTGCATATAAAGTTTAAAATTTATCGAAAAGCGCACACCCAGCTCCCGAATAGAAGCGTATGTGTGATCTGTTGTTCAAGGATTCTAAGCCCTTGAGAATTATCTTGGCATACATAAGATTTGATTCTACATTAACCTAAATCCAATTCTATTTCCCATAGATGACACAAAGGTTCTAAGAATGGAACCCATGCTAAAAGCCTTGCAGTGTCCGGTAAGATTTATTCCTGACGGAGGAGTGGACGAGTTTATGCAGCCCTCATATAAAAATTATGTACTAGATATTCTTTAAATTGTCAGCGGTGTAATATAAACAGCTTGAGACCTAACACGCTAACGTAAATTGTCCCGCTGGTAACTAACACGAGTTTTGAGATGTTATTAATGACGTTTCCTTTTGCTTTCGAGGTGCTAATTATTATTTTACTATGCTAACAAAGCGTTTCTATTTATAACAGATTGGAATTCTGCCGATTATTTTGTATGCAGCACCCGGTCAAAGGCCTTACTTGAATCCAGTTAATCCAGGTCAATCACTTTGCTATAGTTAAGTACCTTCGTTACATTGCTTAGGATACCAGTATTACAGGTCCTATATGAGACTAAATTTATAAACGTATGCTTGGACCTGCCTATCTTTTTTTCCGATAACATATGCTAAGCTTTCCGATCTTGTGCCTTCCTCTTCTGTTTCCTAAAAGCATCGGGCATGTTATTTATAAGGCAATAGTTTTTAGTACTTGGTGAACATACACATTGGTTTCTCCAACTTACTGCCCCACCTTCCACCGTGTAACGTTCTGATAGAGCTGCAAAATGAAGGTAGATGGGCCTGCACATTTAACCAGCAGAACATCGGGACACTGAAAGCAGGATTAATTTAGTCACGAAATATAAGAGGTAATATTAGAATCGATGAATCGCAAAAGGATACAACTGCGCGGTAGATGTTTTCGTACCTAATGATTTCGCCTATTCTGAAAGGAATGATTGCGATACATTGGCAGCGTTAGAAGCGTATGTCTTGTCAGACTTATTACCAACCGGTTTGTATTCCTTGGGTTATACTTTCTTGTGCGAAAATTCTAGAAAGGAGCTTGATTCAGTTGCATGTTAACAGAGCATTGTGTTCTTAAAGGAAAATTTGACAGACGCGCTGGACCTGATCTTTTCGACGACATCCAAGCGCTGCATATTTTTCACAACCATGCCGCTTCTCTGACCGTTTTATTCTTACGTATATGCTGGATCAATTACATTTAGGTATTTTGTAATTGCAGTTTCCACATTCCAGTTAACCAAATTCATTTTATAACAACAATTGATTATTTGGTGTTAACCTCTAAGAAAATATTCAGTTTCACTTGTTTCTGCATCCGGCGTGGTTTCTTCTAGTGGTGGACTGAACTAGGTTTCGAGAGCAATGACACATGCAAGAAATATAATTCTGATATCTGTCCGGTGTAGTGCCATCTACTCAGTTTATCTGCAGTGTGTGGAAATTCAATGCGACAACTTTGCACTCAAATGGCAAACGTCGAATGTGGTCAATAAGGATTATTTATGCTCTCACCGGAGATTCGGTTGATTATAAATACAACCTATAATTAGCTGCTGGGGATGATCAGGGATCGTGACAAAAATGGAATCCTCCATATAATTCAACAATGTAGAATCAAAAGATTTTTTCTTGTATAGTTCTGTCACATCTGATACAGCGTCCGCCACACCGGTTCTGTCAATTCTTTTCAAATTTGTTATATTTGGCGGGTCACATGTACTAATATGGTTATGAACAATGCACCGCGGTGCAGTTGCGAATATATTCTCAGGACTGGGTCAACATGACGTAGCGAAACATAGCCATTTTGATAAAATTTTACGAACATTTATAAGATTCATAAATAACGTGCTTGTACTGGAATTTTTATGTTTTGCACTATTCATGTCGCTGTTATAGTGCACGCAGCTGACTCCATGACATGATCTCCCTGAACATATATGGCACTGCAGATGGAGAACGAAAATGTTCCTGAAAAATAGGAAGAGGGTTCAGGTGTTCATTGTCAATGTGTGTTGTTAACTTCGAAACGGTATATGATATTTGGCCTCATCTTGAGTCTAAGCAGGTCACATGTGGGTAGAACCAGTTCATTGCCCCGATATCGGTGGGACACCCCTCAAGGGAAATGTGTCGGAAACTATGTGACTAGTTTCAGCACGGAAGTTTCTGGTTCAATGTGGTGGTTTCATTGTGTCAAAAAGTGCAAAGTTTGGCCTAAAGTTTGTGGAAAGTGCGTGACCTCAGAACACAATGTCATGTTTTACTCTGCTATGGTATGCTAGCAGTATTACTAGTAGTTCCGGCTGTGCCAAAGATAGTGTTGCTTTGATGCACACAGTCACGTCTAACAATCCCCTCGGCTCCTTTACCTCAGAGCAAGGTTGTCAAATTACCTGAGAGGATAAGGTCAACCGAAGTTGTATCTTTTGCCTAGGCCCCAAGTGCATCTCACGAAGCGCACATATATTTGGCCTGATGGTTGGGTGCAATATGACGTGCGCTACAGAGAATGGCTCAAAAATGAAGTATGCATGTCATCAGAAGTGTTACCAGCTATCAGGTGCTTGTGAGATTTAGGTTGACGAACACCAGCAGCTGTAATCTCTCAGGGAATGAAGTGCATTATCACCTGGTGTCGTGTTCTTGTCACCAGTAAATTTAGCTATGCTGTTGGAGTCAGGAACGTTGATCACCAGTATTGCTTGCAAAATCAATTTCCCTAGCAGACAGAAATAGGGTGTTGCACGCTCGAAAACAATACATACCCAGACGTGTCACGACATTGTACCTTCATTAGATAGAGATAACAAACCTCTAATCAGAATACACTGGAATAACCGTGGAACCCTCCACCCATTTGGCTACCGGGTTGCGATGGGCAACGCATTGGACATTGGTTAATTTTCCTATTATTTAATTGGTACAACCAGTCTAATAGATGGATTGACCTAGCTCTGGATTTACAAAGAGCACCCAGAAGAGTGGACGCTGATGATTTGCTACAATTGCTAAGACGCGGATGGAGGTGGTGGCTGATGATTATATGTGAAACCTTAATCACGCGTGCAAATGCTTTTGGTCAAGGCAGCTGCTTATTTTATAATTTATTTGATAGGTGTGGCAAATTACAAATAACAGCTACCTTACTGACCACAGCAGTTAAGGTAGTCAAATCAGTAGAATGCAGCTAAACTAATACTGGGATAAGCGTATATCATCCTTCGCAACCTATTATCTGTGAGCAAATCGGCATTTGTTGCCACAAGAAGATTCATAGAGTCTGGTATGTTAAAGGTAAAACACTGAGAATAACAATGACGTAGGATGTTTCCGTTCGCTCCATCTGTGTGGTATTTAACGAAAGCGTTTTGACAGCAGTTATTCACGTGATGAAGCTTGTATACTGGATACTTTTGTCCGTTTTATCCTAATCATGGATCACCGACCCTGCACATGAGCATGAATCAGTAGGTGAAATTTGATGATGTTCTTTGACCAATGCTTGTGTTGTACTTTCCATTTGATGGAGTACAACCTCCGATCACTGAAACTAGACTCAAGGCAATCCGATTACTAAATGACAGTGCCTAAATCGGCGTCGCCACTGGGAAAACGCATTTGGGCATCTATCTTCCAGTGAATACCATAGATTTAAGCTACGGCAACTTTTTCAAATTCTCACTTGCGTCATTATTTTATCAGCTTAGATATCATCGTTGTTGGATTTTCAGGAGTATTATTGTCTAGTTAAAGTCATGTAAGTGGCTTCAGCGGAAGGTACTCTTTCAGTGGCACTGTTAGTCTTAGAGTTGACTTCACTCATGGCGACTGGGTAGAAGTAGCTGACGCACAAGCAACAGCGATGTTAATCGACCTTTTTCAAGGTGAATGAGAATTTTCCTACCTTCCCCAAAGTTCAGTTCACAAAGACATTTCATCTGCACAATATACTTAGAATTAAATAAATTTTTATTCCGTAATTTTACCACATATACCGATAATATTATTGACTATCAGGGCTTCCACAACTTGAAACAGAATAATACAGGGGCAACTGAACTTTCGTTCTTGTCCTCGTGCAAATGCACAGTGCACTTATCATATCGTTAGCTATTAGCACAGAGTTACCTTATTATTGCTGGCAAGTTTGCCGGGAATATTTTAGTATTATAATCAGAGCACGGTATCCAGTTGAATAACTCTGTGGTTGGTATATGTAAAATATGAACCAAAACACAATTTTATTAACTGCCAAGCGCCCAACAACAGGAATTGACAGCCTAGCTTTTAGATCATTTATTACAACACGAAGTTTTTGAAAATTTCAACTTGCGTTGAGACCAGGGACAGAGGAACCAACCTGGCTACGCTTGAGCTTAGAAGATCTGTTATTTCTTGGTGGCTTACCAATAACTACGGCATTGCTTAAAGGTTGCGTTTTGCTGCAATAACGGAAGCCTTCTTGGCAATGTCAGCCTTACGTTTCGTAGTTGTTCTTTTTCGCCAAATTATGTAAGGTGTTTTTGTTCCCACAGCGCTAATAGGCATTACTAGTGAGTGCTTGATGGAGCGTTAAGGCAGTGTGCGTGCAGCTAATATATATTTTTGTAGGTCACCCAAATCAGGAAGTGCAAAGCTATGGTGCACCTTTTCAAATGCAATAGGCAATAATCAAGAAAGTGGTTATGTAACCACTTTACAAACCAACCGGTCTTTGGTGAATGAAATGTTCTCTGAACTCAACAGTTCTGTTGTAGACATTTCGACACCAGTCAAGAAAACATCACGAGCTTTGATGCGTATCGTGAAGTGGCGTGGCGTAGGGAAGAATTCAATGCGATTGCCAAACTTATAAGAACGAGTTCAAACACTTGACTTTCACCTTCGATTCGTTCCTCCCGTTTTTTTCGTACTCGCAACATTTTCGACAATGCCGAGGGCGCTGCATAGTCTGACGTTGTGCTCTTACGGTCCCCATGACACAATTGGTATCGGCCCGGTTAACAGAGACGTGAGTGGTAACATACAGATTGCCATCATACTGCACTTGGGAAGCTCGTCAACATAGCGGAGCATCAACTCCAACATATTCCGTCAATCTAAGTAGAGGGACATCAAATGATTGTACGACAATCCATGGAATTTTCATTGTAAGGCAAATTAAATAAATAAAGCGTTTATTTATTGGCTGTGATAGAGACTGTTCCCACATAGTGTAAGAGGAACAGCTATAACGTTTTGCATTACATATTATAACCTCTTTGGGATGGTAGAGCAGTTGTGCTGTATATGAGGTGGTAATACATATGCTCCAGTATGCCTTGTATTTACACACATTCAGGTTGCTAAGCGTAAATATCAGATTAATCTACTGGATAAGGTTTTCTTAGTGGGATTCTTGCTGTTTGTGTAAAGGCTTTTATTGCCTGTCCGATAATGTTTGTCCCTTCGAGTAAACCAGCGCAGGTTGACTAGGTAACGGAAGTATGTCGTTTTTTGCGCAGGCACTAATTCAAACTGCCAGCTGACGCTCACTCCTACTCTGCGGTCGATTACAAGTTTATCCAAAGTTTCCTTTCTTAATGGACTCAGGAAAAAACTGATAGAACTGTAGTATTAAAGTAGACAACTAGTTCACTAAATTGTTTACTTAAAAACGTCACATAAAACAGAAGGTCTAGAAAAGGAGAATTCAAACGGATGAATAACATATTTTGGCAGAACTCTAAAATTTAACAACTGCCCCCACACTTTCATGGTGCATTTGACAAAGGACGCGTTAAAATGCGAAATTATACTGAAACCTTCATTGTGAAAAATAATTTAGAATTGAAGACGAATAAAATAATTACAACTCACTATGGCGCTAGGTACTATGCGAGCGAAATTCACTTAATATTTCAGTGTCAGAGATTCAAAGAAAAATGCAGATGAAAATTGGAAAATAGCATAAACATTGATGAAGAATGGATTCTTAATTGACAAACAAAGTAGTACAAGTGTGGTATAGCGCAATATTCGCAACAATTAAAACTCGCAACTTTGCTCGAATGGAAATCGGAGCATTGCAGGCCTAAATTTGCACACTGGACATGAATAGCAAGTGCTATGCCCCAATACTAAACAGCACGGTTATGTTATATGTAATTAATGAGGTGATTATAGTCCACTGATTATTAATAGCTGTCATAGCTAAAACTAGGCAGATCATATATGAAAAATATTTGGCAATACAGTCTGGAGTCCATTTGGCAGGAACATTGGTTGCCGGACCTTAAAGTCTACGGACCCATAGTGTCGGACTCCGTAGTTTTCAAAGCACCACAAATTCAGGTGTTCTTCAGTGCGCTGTTTTGTCCCCATTTCTATTTTGTACCTACAATAACTCCATTCCGACCCAATTGAAGCCTTTCTTACAAAAGTATGCCGATGATGTCAACCTTGGTTTACACAAGCACACTGAAGTTTCACCGGCCAAATTTCAATGCTTCTTGGACAAACTCATTTCCTGGTCCAAAGCGCGCTGTCTTTCGCTCCACGTATCAAAGTGTAAATATGTTATATTCTCGCTAGCCAAGGAAAACGGTTATCAACAACTCCTGAAGCGCACTTCGCATATTAATGTTGACAGTGTCAGTCTGAACTCCTGTAGAGTCTGAAATATCTCGGAATAACAATAAGCCGGAATCTCACATCTTTGCATCATTTGGATGAAACATTCACCAAAGTCATGAGATTAAGTTTCTACGTCTCCTGACTTAGTTCCTTAACTGTGCCCCATTACTTAATACTACGTTTTGTCACCGCTTACGTAATGCCGCAATGGACGTATTGCTCATTTGTTACAGCATCCAGTTTCATAAACGGGCAATTTCAAGCGCTCAGCAGGTCGCGGAAGCATCTTACTCGATGCCGCGGATTTCCTTGGATATTGTTTATTAACATCATTGTGTCCAATCATGTTCGTTGCTGCGAAAAACTGGCTTCCAAGGTACTCCCTGCGGCCGGTCACCCTCTGTATTGTACATTGTGGGAAGGTATCTCAATTTCTTCGAACAGACAAAAGTACAAAGCCATTTAGGCCCTCACATGGGCATACGTTACGTCGGTCGTTCTTTATTTGTCACGTTTTCTGAGGGATCAATATGTAGTCAAACAAGACCTTATTGCCAGGCTGACCAGATGGTTTTGCCATTGCTATAGTTTTAAAAAGCTTGCGCGCCATAAATATTTATTAGTTATTTATTTAATTTAATTTGTGCACTTAGCGTGTGTTGTAGCTGAATATTCACTCCTAATGGGTGCATAAATGGCGTTGTTGACTTGCCTTGTTCACCAAGGACATCTTACTTTGTCGAATTTATGAAATGGTTTCGAAGCGTCGCCAGAAGCAAACGTTATGCTGAATGAGGAAAAATGGCAAAGAAGAGCATCAGAGAAATTTTCAAAAATAATTTTGGTAAAATGCGAAAACATCGCACAGGTTGGCAAGTTGGCATCAGACATAGTCATGGGAATAGAGAACGAATCCCGCTGATTCTCTACAGCGAAATGTGTTCTCTCTTCGGCAAAATTGCTGACAGTACTGGATCTACGATGCGTAAAGTCTTTGCAAATATAAGTGCATTGATGCTATAAGAAAGTTTACTCCATCCTGACGTTACGATGAGGTTGCCAACGCAGCGACTACCGTGTCATTTGGACAGATGTACCTGGAAAGCCGCATGATTGTGGACGGTACGTCATCAGTTACATAAACGAACACTGGTGCAAATCGATGACATTCCTGTCTACATACTCAAGGTCAAATGTTAGATGAAATCTGTTTGAATGTAAACCAAGTATTTTTATCGGTTTTCATTCATTAATCATTCCAAATGTTTATATAGATCCTGACACACATTACAGTCTAGTTTGAACTACTTTGCAGATTATTTTCCCCTAGTGTTACTGCTTAAATCTGATAGCTCTCTGTATCGTATCAACAAGAAGGACTGCATCCGCCAAATATCTCTGCCTAACAAATATGGCGAATTCAAAACCAGACTAAACGCACAGTCAGCTTTTATCTTCACAACTAAAACGGCTATTTTTACATTAAGAAAGAAACCTCGCGTCAACTCAGATCACTACATTCTGAAGATATGTCCAGTCAAGAACTGCAAGACCAAGTTTGTCTCTTTACAAAGAAGCCATTCAAAACCGTCAGACGGAGAGACTATTCGACAGAAAATATTGCGATACCCCAAGCGACGTGGCGTTCAACTGACTTTCCAGTTTTCAAAAGGTTAAGCTGTCTTTGTAATGAGAGCACTTAACCGAATAGCTTAAATTATGTTTTGATCTATACTGCCCAGTTGTGGTCTTCTACCTACGGATGATTAGCTTTTCTACGCTGCTACTGAAGCAACTTAAGAGAAAGTGATAGCAAGTCTATAAATGCAAAAAGATTACGCAAATTAAATGACTCTTGTTGACAGTCAAATCCGAGATAAATAGTTTGAACCGAATATAGATTGGGACACGGCTGTGCTCTTACTTTTGTCGCAATCTCTGGAGACATTTGAAACACCTAGTGCGACAAAGTTCCCATAAGCGCGTTGATAATTTGATGTGTACAAACTTAACTCTGAATGTTTTTATTCTCATTTGAGTAATAATTACTTGGCGCACTTATCCAACATAGTTCCGGTACTCGCTTTAAGGGGTTTAATATTTCCGAGAACTCGAACTTTTTTAGTTAAATATGGGTACTGGCCCCAATGCATTATTAGCACTAGTCCTGAAGCACTGTACAGATTATCTGAATACTGACTACTGTATTATAGTGCATGTAGAATTGAATTATGTACAACTCTCTAAATATGGTGAAAAATCTTATAAAAATTGTCAGCCGTGAATATCTTTATCGTTATCATGTGAGATTTAAAATATATGACTTACGGCATTACAGGACTCACAAATGTGACATGTCATCGTAATTGTGCAATCCTTCTCTGAATATAATAGTGATAAAATATAAATCTAACAACGTTTTGACCTGCTGCACAGATGCTGCGTCCATCAAGTTTGCAGGTAAAAATGTTCCAAATATTTACCACTCTCCGTTCGAAGCACTGTGGGTGGGGAACACGTTTCACTTCAGGCACGACAAGTTGTATCTGTGTTCGGGTGTGCAGCATAGCCCTCGTAAGTGCTGCATTGGCCTCCGCACGGGGAAGTCTCCGTGATGTAGAATACGGTAGGTCATAATGAGGACGACTCACACCCGACGGTAGGACAAGGTGTAGAGTCCTAGTTTCTCGCCCCGGTATTCTTACCCCAAGCCATGTAAACTTGGGATGAGCCTGGTAGCAACGTGTTGGACTCGTTCGATCTTTTGTGCCTCGCCTCGGGTAATCGGAAAGTAGGCGGGCGAACTATACTCTAGCATTGGTCTAATGATGGAAGAAAAGTGGCGAGTGGCAACCTCTTCAGCCAACGTGCCGAAGCTACGTTTGAGCGCCCAAAGTATGTCTAGTCCGCTACGATATAGCCTGTTCGTGTTGTCCACGGACTTTAAATCGTAGCCCGAGAGTACACATAGGTCCTTCACGGAGTGTGTGATAAGTGTTTGGCCGTCAAGGGTGTAGGTTCGGCCATCAGCACCCTTTCCCAGGCTCATAAATACAGACTTGGATGGGTTGACCTGGAGACGAACTGCTGCAGCCCATGCGGATAGGTGGTAGAGGTCTTGTTGAAGTACGCCACAGTCGTCCGGAGCGTTCATTTATTTCCAAATCTTTATGGCATCCGCAAGCAATGCACACGGCGACCGGAGAAGCTGAGGTATACCTCTGATGTGGATCAGGAACAGAGTGGGCCCCAGCACAGAGCCTTGAGTCACCACCTGTAAAGGGATACCATTCAGTTAGATCGTCGTCGACCTGTACCATCCACTTCGTCCAACAACAAATTCGCGGAACCTCCAGTGCAGTGAACCAACGACACCGTACATCCTTAGTTTGTTTTGGAGGACCTCATGGCTGATCTTGTCGAAAGCGTTAAAAGCGGTGCACCTTGAACACGGAACGGAAAACTAATCATTTGCAAATACAGAATGTAAGTGCGCCGCAAACGCGGACGCACTCTCACTGCAACTGTCTTTCCTTCCGGGCCATCCAGCACTAGCACATCACCTGCAGGCTTCAGGCGTCGCTACACGTAAGCAAAGCTTCTCTTTGGGGCGGACTTCGCGGTTTTTGCGAGCTGCTCTTCAAACTTTCGGTGCTTAATCCTTTTTGCACTGTTGTAGAGGTTTTGCTGACTTGTTACCCTTGGTAATCATTGGCAGAGCCAGAGAAGAGGAATTTGTTCCACAGTCTGCGCCGCCTTTCAGCCAGATTTCCATACTCCTTGTCAAACCAATGAGGCTTAATCGGTCCAACCTTCCGATATTTCCATGGCCCAAAATGGGAACAAAATGATGTCAATCTCTATTTTATAAATATTTAACAGTCTTTCGCGGATGCAGCTTGTGAAATAGGACAATTCAGTTGGCTCACTGCTCGAGTTAGACCATCGAAGTCCATTTCCAACAGTCGTGAGCTGGTTCCAGCAAACGTCAATATGGCAAAGATAATTCCATATCATCTATGAGCATTGAGTGGTCGCTTTTATCCAAGAGTTCCAGAATCCGAACGTTACGCACCCGTTGTTCGTAGCTCGTTAACATCAGGTCGAGATAGGACGGGGTTGAGTGTGTTGTAATGCGTGTTGGCTGTGGTATGTGTTGCGATGCACCAGTTTCAAGTACCAAATCCACGAACTTTACTTAAACCTCACTACGTCCAGGCATCAAATGCACATCAGGACGTCGTATTCGAGGACAGTTAAAATCGCCCATTAGTAGAAGATGTGGACGACTCATGTGTGTTCGAAGATGGGGCAGCCAATCCAAAAAACGACTCAGGGGGCTGCGATAAACAACACCCACAAGCAGTTCTCCGCGCCTGTGGCGGATGGAGCACTACCAAAGCTCGCACAAACCATCGTCACTTCGGTAGGTGCTCGCAAGTCTCCCACGCAGGGAAGATCGGATATAAAGTAAGACACCACCGTGGCCATTTTTAGTCTATCGCATCGGAAGCAGGAGTAACCGTTGAGTTCAAGTTTTTGGGTGTATAACTCTGAATGCAGCCATGTATCTGCGAGTCCCACTACGTCTGGCCGCTCAGACGTAACAAAACAACAAAGCACATCGCGCTTGTTCATAACACTGCAAACGTTTGTGTAGGCTACTCGCAGGCCCCAGCAGGAGCCGCCGGGCGTGCTTGAAGTGTGAGCAGCCTGTTTATCTTTATTCGCTGATTGTTGGAAACCACCCGTAAAGTTACGATACGAAGATATGTTTCCCCCTCACCAGTACGACTTTTCAGTTAAATGATGGCATATTTTAGCAGCTACCTGTCTACGGGGTCCAGGTCTGTACGAACATGGATCTTCAAACCTTTCAGACTATTTAGGCGGGGCATGATCAGTCTTGGACTGGCTGCGCCCACAAAGTGATTCTCATAAGCTGATTTTGTTGAGCATCTTGCTTTCCAAGATGGGTAATTCGCCTCACTTTTACCGAGTATTCACTAGCATCGAGGAGTCTGTCAATTGGACTCTGTACAAACTCGACATCTTGATCGTAGCGCAATTGGAGTGATGGAACACTGGACTCCGGCGCGTGGAAGAACACGAGAATATAACGCCTCTGGTCGGACGATGTTGAACTTGTAGGCCGATGTATATTACCAGCCTCAGGTGGTTTGGCTAACTGTTAACTTACAGAAGTTACACGCCCATCATCCCTTCGTAATTTCGTTCTTTGTTCTTTCCAATGGTCAACACTCAGACTTTCACTTGCTGGGACATCAGTGTCCGTTGAACACAACAAATGTAAACAATTTATGTTAACTGCAACTGGGCTTCTCACAACGGTCTGACTTCGTGCCGGTGAGTTTGCACGGGTAGAGATTGATGTCGGAGCTGAAACCTGAAGGCACTTCGGGCTAGGTTGTTGGGCCCAACACACGGAGCTGTTCGCAACAGAATGATGAAGCCTACACGTCAGGTTTGCTCTTCCTGGCTGTATTTTATTTCGACATTTTTCACATAACTTTTGAACGAAATCGTGTTGGATCTCACGAAGACGATGTAAATGCTCAACTGATAATACGACACATGAACTGTGGTATTTATTTTGGCACCAACACGTGAGGGCATTTACACTGTATCCGACTAGCTTGGAACAAGTACCACAGGGTGACTGCTTCGGCATTGTGAATACTCTGAAAACAAGATGGCGGCCAATTGATGGAGAAAATGGCGATAACAAGAGCGTCGAAACCAAACGACGAAAACACACGTATTTCTGGTCGGAAATTTAAGAATCATAAAGGAAACGGACTTATATCTAAATGTTCACGAAATACGTCCAAAGAACGAAGAAACTCAACACAAAGTGATCTCGTCAACACAGTCGCTATCCGCAGTTCAGTAGTGGAATCTCTGACGGTAATTTTCAACTGATGTCTTATGGCTGGCACTATTTTAGCATTTGGAGACCCGTTAGGATAAGACCCTTTCCAAAGAAGGAAGCTCAAAACAATCGTTCAATAGCATATATATCGGTGATGTTGCAGTTCTTCGAGATATTGCTTGCTCCTCAGATTTTTACACGCAAAAATGCAGACGATATATACTAGTTTGTCTACAAATATGGCCGCTCCACACTGGATGCGGTGCCTTATTTTGTGCATTTTGTAGCATCTTCACTTAATAAAAAAGGCGGGGCAGTTTGTTTCTGTTTCTCTACTATACATATGCTTTCAGTGGCGTTGACAGATCAACCATGTTCATCAAATTGCTTGCAACTTGGACTCAAACACGTTTTCGCGGCGTGATTAAATATTACTACACAAACTTCAAGTTACACATATTAATGCAGGTAAGCACTCTTCGTTGCCTTTTAATCTAGGTGTAATACAGGAAGCCTTTGTTTCACCCGCTCTATTTTCCTTATACATTGACAAGCTGTCCATACCACTTATCTTTATTGTATGCAAGTATGCTGGAGATGTTGTAATGAGATGCGTAACTTCAACCGATCTGAAAACTACTTTTCAAAAGTCTCTAGCTAAGCTTGAGCTGTGGTCTTCATCCAAATCCCTGATTTTGAACCCTCCAAAATTACTTGACTAAACATTTACTTTCTTCTAGTTTACAAGTTACAACTTGTTCTGGACGCCACTTCTCCTGTGACAGTTTTTGATCAGTACATACCCAGATAATCAAGTGTTAAATTCCTAGGTGTAATTTTATCCCGAAACCAATCTTGGTTTATTCACTTTGGCGAAACTTTTCCGAAGGTCAGACCCTTGCCATTTTATGTCTCGAGTTAAATTACGTTCAGCACACCGTCATTGGATTCCTAGATTTGTGATTGCGTGTATACTGGCACATTGGCTCTAGGGTTCCCCTGTGCACCTCCTCGGGTTATAAAAAATGAGTATTCATGGATTTTACGGTCCATAAAGCTTATGATCAGATGCAACAGAGTGTCTAGAGAGGCATTTATGGATTGTATTGTCAACATGAACCTAGACGCTTGTACCAGGTTTTCCTTCACTAGATTTTGGTCTGTCGAAAACATTAACAGGTGAAGAATGTTGGTGTCTCCGCTGAGTCCATCCATCAGGCATGTTTAGATCGCCACTATAATTTTTGACAGAACGATGTTTCAGTTGCTCATTTATATAGTTCGGTCAGTTGGCCTACTCTTGCCTAAGTTACTTCAATCTCTAAGTTAATGCAGCCAGTGGGGAAGCGATAGGAGTCTATCTTAATCACGAAGTTGTTTGACGATGGAGAAATCACATTACTCACCTGTAAGACATCACTGACATACACTACACAGCCACCTCATCGGTTTTAAAGACGACCCTTGGCAAAAGCAGTGAAGGTACGCGAAAATCGCTACATGCACTGCAAGCCAAACTGTGTTCTCGCTACGAGGGCTGAATGTGTATGAAACAGGGTAAAGACCGCAAGTAATGTGTCTCCGTTGCCAATGATCGAATATTCTTTGGAAGATAATTTACTAAAACATTTTAGGGTAAGATATGGATTGCCACTGAAAATTGCCTGTTGGGAAGCGCATTATCTGATGATATATTTATCGTAGAGTATTGGATGGCGAGTTCTTGCGCACTTTTGCAGTACGCATTGCTGGCTGTATTATGAGTTTTATGGGACAATGACATGATTTATAAGGTATATTTACTAATAACGTGATGAAGGCCAGAGGTAGTAGAGCAGAGTCTGTAGGTGTGTGGTCGGCGCAAGAACGGGACTCAATAATTATGAGTGAGAAGCCTCGTGGTGGTGTGCGGAGTTCGATGAACGGTTCCATTTATGCTGCATGCCCGACAACCAGTTGGCTTAAGTCGCGTGGAAAAGAAATAAGAAGGGTGCAGGTTGAGACGGTAAGCTCCCAAAATATAGTATTTCTTTATAGTTATAATCGCATTGCAATAGTCGAATACATTATTAATAGTGCGACAGCAATCCTACGAATTTTTATATTTTGCTACCATATAAACCAAAAGGGAAAAGGCAAGTATCTGATCTTTAGCCTAAAGTGTGAATGGGAATAGGAGTAAACGCACCATGAGTTGGGGGATTTAATACCAATGTGCGAATTAGGATAGTCCTACATTTGGGAGAAACTGGCTGACAACTTTTGCTGAGCTGAATAAAGATGCTTTTATCGTGGCGTCTGGCGTCTTTTGCATGGTCGCTGAAGACAGCTGCTTACGCAAATAAACATCAGTACAACCCTGTGTTGCATTCCTCAAGTGAACTATTGATCAAATGCCAACAACATTTACCGTACCGTTGGTAATGTAGGAATTGCCCAGTGGTTGGCGGTTCAATTCGCTATTTCACCGGTAAGCAAGCTACGTGTTACGCTTAAACATTTAATAACGTATTAGCGGACCATTGTACACAATTTTAATTCGTCAGTGATCTCATTCTCTACTGTTTTGTCATCAGCAGGTCTTTTGCCCATATAATGTGCGCCCAGTGGCTGGATCATATTTGCAGAGTCAGATCATCCACTGGTAACGAGATAGCCAGTTACAAACTCAAGAAGCTCGTTTGAATATTTGTCTTCCATAGGCTGAACTGGGTAACTTCATTGACATTGCCTTTATTTCAGCTCTTTCGAAAGAACTAAAATGTCGATATTATGAATGTAAAACCCACTCTCTATATTTTTTAGTAAAGGCAATTGTCAAGATCCATTTCAGTGTCTAGGCATCCTATGGGGTGTATGTTTGCAAACTTTGTTCTTTGGGTCTATGAAAGATAGTCCGCTTCGAAAATCCTCCCAGTGGATGTGTTAAATTATTTTCTTAAAGTCGGGTCAGACGACTAAGAAATCTAAGCGTGGATAATCATTCCCTCATTTGCTTCGTATCATGACTTTAAAACAAGCGACAAGCAGCGGCTGTCTTTTCTAATTTTCCCGAAAGGAGGTAAAATATCACGACTATATCTTACTTGCTCGAATACGAACATTTCAACAATTTCGGTTGTAAGCTCGAAAGACATTAAAGACAACTATATTTTAATGACAAATCATCACAAACTTCCGATGCAACTGCAGGGATGAAGACTGAATTATTTCGCAGTTGCTCTGGTTTGGGATTCTCAAGCATTCTGCATAAACATGTGAGAAAGTAGTGGATCGCAAAAGTCGTCCAACGCCAAACGCTTTTCGTGATTGATTTGACATCCATTTCAGGGCGTTCTAATTTAATGAAAAATTTGTAGAACGGTTTGCTTTAAAAAGGACGTTCTTTTCGAGATGTGGAACTTTCGTCAAGCATGAAGATTTTGACATTTTTTGGAACCACTTGGGGACCAATATTTCAGTAACAGTAAAAGTTTTCCTGGAATTCAAAGGCTTAGTTGACAATCACAGGAAAGAAGAAGCAAGTTGATCGATCCCTGCCACATTAGTTGAATTCCTTAAATTGCTACTGTTTGGTAACTTGAAGCACAACGTAAATGGTTTTCCGAGATCAGCTGACAGTACTGCGGATGTCTACCAAAGCTCTACAATATCGGGTTACATTCAAGTGATAAAATCTGCTATTGGCACATGAAACCGATTTCCCTGATGCTCAGCTAGCGCGATTATGAATGAGAGGAATAAGCAAAGGTCGGAGTCAACATCGCAAGGCAGAAGAGAAATTCTACCAATTATCGTTAGTTCTTCGCACTACTACGCACAGCATCAAAATCTGCGCATAGATAATCCAAAACACTTTTTTCCTCAAATCTTCTGACGTGGAATACACAATTCACACTGGTCAGCCTTAGCAAAATCAGTGTGCTCATCGTTTTGGAGATTCCGCTAAGTCAAACAGCCGTAAAAGCGAAAGAGCTATGCCATTTGTCAAGCTAACAGCGGCTAACAGTGCTAAGATTATGCAACGTACGTGGCGAGTAGATTATAAGCAATGTTAATCACCTGTGACATCAAGTGCCAATGTTCAGTCAAAACAGTAACTTAAAGAGCTAATGTCTCAAACAAGCAGAGCCATCCAGTGACTTGGAGCGTAGTCGGAATTTCTTTTCGCTACGGGTATACAAATAGTGTCGTAATCCCCCGGGATGTGCTAATACTGACCCTACATTGGTTGTGTTCAAAGATAATGCTGATAATGCACCGATAGCATAATACTACATCATATATCCCACAAGACTCATAGGGACATCAGCAAGTCAAAACGCTTAGGAATGGAAGGATTTTGTGAGTATTTTTGTTCGTCGCAATCAGCCGACAATTCAGATATGTCGACCAGCTGTCCGGAAAACACCAGACGGCCGTTTCGCCCTATTGGGGCTCATCAGTGGTGCGCATCCTTCGGTCCTCTGCGCATTTAGCTAACAATTCACGATAGTCAGATACCGTCCTCCATGGCGCAGTTGCATAAGCTGCGGGCTAGTTGGCAAGAGCCTCTAGCAGTTATGGGTTCGATCCTCCGCAGAGGACCGAAGGATGCGCACCACTGATGAGCCCCAATAGGGCGAAACGGCCGTCTAGTGCTTTTCCGGAGAGCTAGTCGACATATCTGAATTGTCGGCTGATTGCGACGAACAAAAATACTCACCAAAATCCTTCCATTCATAAGTAATACCAATTCGCCCGTACGGATTCCACAAAATGCTATGTCGATTCATAGCTGCCGTAACCGGTAAGTCCTGACGCCGGAAGGCCGACCGCTCTCATCTGCATGGCAGGTGCCTGCATGGCAGTGGAGGATGCGTCGGGCTATATCGCATTTGGCTAACAATTCATGATAGTCAGATACCGTCCTCCATGGCGCAGTTGCATAAGCTGCGGGCTAGTTGGCAAGAGCCACTAGCCGTCATGGGTTCGATCCTCCGCAGAGGACCGAAGGATGCGCACCACTGATGAGCCCCAATAGGGCGAAATGGCCGTCTGGTGCTTTTCCGGACAGCTGGTCGACATATCTGAATTGTCGGCTGATTGCGACGAACAAAAGTCAAAACGCGTAAATCCACACCAATTTCTCAGGGAGAACCAAAAGCGACAAACTTGTTACTTACTTCGAACCTATGTGAATGAATCCGACGGATAAACGTCAATCATAATGTATCGTCAATTGTCGTTTCTTGCTTTCAACTTAATACCCCCTATCGACTGCGCAGGGGAATCCTCATTTGCTGGTGACCACTGATCAAACCTCTTGGACCGGAAAACCAAGAACTCCTCTTTTACTCCATCTACATCTATGATCCATTTCTCATCAAACTGTGTGATAAAATGCGAAATATTTCTCACCGATTATTTTATCCATTAGGATGAACAACAGGTTGGTCCACCTCGAATTTCACTGAAATCTGCTTACTTAACATCCAACCTACTTACCATAAGAGACAACCAAACGTCGTATTATGATCGACATCGTTTTCTGAATGCACTTTCATACTGGCATCGAGAAGTCACAATACATGTATGTCTGCAGAGGAATCATCCGTATCTTAGGCCGCATCACGCACAGCTATTAAATATACATTATGGGTGCATAAAATCGAATTATTGGCTTGACTAATACACAAAATTATACATAGTCTATATTCTAAGAAATTAGCATTCAGGGTTTACGGGTGACAGCTGGCCTACTTAGATTCAAATTTGTGTTTTAGTCCGTTTCGTGACGGAACAACTCTATAAACTTAACGTTGGCATAGGCTGTAAAGTTAGACTGTACCTGCGACGACTATTAGCTCGCGGGGACCAATGATTAAAATGGTGACATATCCTAAGTGGGCATCAGATCGACGCTAGGAACAAGTTTGGTCGGATCCCATAAAGCACTGGTGACTAGACCTTCAAAGCACATAAACCATGATCTGCACGTTGTCATTTTTACGAATCGACTCACAGTCACAAAATATTGAGGTGTACTGACGTGGAACGTGTTGTCTTACTTCCAAGGAAATTGCTTTTGATATACATATGTTTAACTGTGTTTATAAGCTATTACATGTAACTAAACTTATCACGTGCTCTATAGTACTAAGAGGAAAGTATTCAGTCGGCCGCTTCCTCCATGGGTCTGAAACTCTTTGCTGTGGCTGAGGATAATAGACTGGAACACAACTACTCGCATAACAATTTGTTACTAACGAACAATACAAATCCGATTCTTTGCACACCGGCTGAAATAGTTGATAATTGTTATGGGGATTCGTCAACAGACCAGTGGCTTCCACCATCGCTGTGAACAGACAGTGGTACGGGTTTCTCATCAACCGAGAAGTGGTATAAGTAGTCTATTTTCCTCACTCTAGTCACCCTGGATTATCCTTACATGATTTATATTTTGGCATACAGATAAAACTGCGTACTCGTTAGCTTTCTGAGGGCTGAAGCTACTGCGAATATGTTAGCAGACACTACCGAAGGCTACGCACTGACCTCATCATTGTGAACCAAATATTAATTGGTCTCCATTACGTGTGCTGCCATTTGCTTAAACTCTACAAAAACGGCAAACTCAGAGGTAAGTTCCTGAAATTAAGTGAACAACACGGATATCTAGCGTGTCGAGGGAAATACATTTCTCTTCGGATTTACTGACCTTGGAACTTGCAAGCTCAACTGTCTCTTATTTCGGATATCTTCCAAACTTCCTTATCTAGGCTTTATAACTGTGGAGTATATCCTCTCCTCACACTGCACTTATGTGTCACATGGACTTGAGGAGGTGGCATATGAATGAGCGACCTTGAATTCTTTGTCGCTCGGTCAAGCTTTGTTCAGGGATCCCAGTTGCGTAGTGATCAAGGTCTCATCCGTGAATCATTTAGCATCGAGTTCCACCCTGTTTCAGGCTATCTCCATCTGATGAGTCCAAACCAGGACGAAACCGGTCAAGGGATGTTAGTGTTGGGATGAGCAACAGCAGAATACCTTCAGTGTGCGATATTTATTATTTTTTTCATATTACGTCCACTATCACTACAGCCCATGTTGTTCTAAATGCTTACATACAATGGATAGACTTTTAAACGGATGATTCACATATCTCTTGCTATTCTAGTTTTCACCCAATCCGCCTTGAGAAGCTTGTTAAGCATCTGCTTTATGCGCATGATACGGCATTGTTCACCGTTCATACATGGGTGAGGGTTCCAAACGCTAGCTGTTACATGATCGTTGATCTACCTAATCCGTGTTTACTTCAGTAAAGTAGGCAAGAGTACACAAATATTTGCCTACTCAGGTAGCCCACTTGTTTGTACTGAATGAATAGAATGGCCAATCAGAAATACGCTCCTCACCGGTTGATGAATTAAAACAAGCCCAGCTCATCAAAGCTAGATCTCCCTTTGCGCGCTGGCTCTCGTAAACTAATGGGCCATTAGCGCATCTTTAATCGCCTGAAAACGTGTGATGACTTGTAAAACAACAAAACGTTCATATTCCAAGCAGTTAGGGGCATTGGTTGGCAGCTTTTTCGCCGAATATCATTTTTACATTATCTACTGTATGTATTTCAGCTTTGCAATGTTACGCTGACAAATTTTTTGTCCAATTAACTCCCATCCGCATATGAATATGCAGGCGTTATTGCGCGCGATCCCACATAAATTCCTACGTCCATTAAAATGAGTTCTGAAGAAAGATCTTTACGAAACTTCGTTTTCAATTGATAAAAATCCCGAAAATGTAGTTCCCCATTTTGGAATCGTTGCTCGATCGATCTATGACAGTACAGTCTCATTTCGCTACCTATTTGTAAACTAGGCATTTCATGTTTTAATTTTGGTGGCTTACAGTTTATTATGTAAAATGCTGAAAATGAACACTTTTGGGTACATAAAGCATATACTGACTTGACTTAGCTTTGATGAAGCCTGGTGGGAGAAAGTGGGTTTGGGGGAAATAGACGCCAACTGGCTGGAGGTGGTGTGTTCTGGATCGTTTGGGCAATTTGAGCAGTGGCAATGTTTATGGACTCTGTTGTTGTATCAACCGGCGTTATTGGATTGACTGTCAGTGTAGATAGGTGGAGGCCTGTGTCAAACATCATGCTATACTACTGAGGATATTTTAATGCAAAAGTTTTATCCAACACTTCCGTCAGTATATCATTATTTCTGGAGGGTACGATTAAAGTCAAATTAATATACGTTATTACACTGCACGCAGAACCAAAATAGGTCTGACCAGCTGATGATCAGTTTACACTCGGTTGCTTATCTTTTCCTGCATTTTTAATAGAAACGACTAATGCAGTTTGAAAAGAAACTCCGTTTTTAGCCATCTCATCGAACCCTCCACATGCACTTTTGTGCACTGCGGGCCTGCTATTTTCGTCCATCAGGTCACGTGAACGATTTTACCGTTGTCTAACTCCGGACCTTTGATTGTTCACGCTCCAAGTTTGGTCAGCCGAGAGCGATGGCCGTCTCATCAACTCGTCACTCTCGGTCACCCGCAGTTTGCCGTCATTAGGCGCCTCGCGACTGCACACACGCACACCACACACACTAAACGGCGGCGTGTATCAACCGGCTCGCGCTACGCGACGACGCAGTCAGGGCGCTGATAAGCGTCTCTACTTGTCTCGGACGCAATGTTAAGTTGCTAAGCGAACACCAAATAACCCGTAACTTTCAAAGGTGGACTTTGTTATACTGCAGTCTGCAAGGTTGTTTGCAGGGTCTTTTATGAGTCCTTAGCTTCTTCTTCGAATGAAACCAGTGTTTCCCGTTAAGCTCAGGAATGATGTAAATGCACAAGTTTAGCTCTACAGGGAGTGAACCAAAACCGAGATCCGGATCCACACTAGTTAGATGCAAGAGATGAAAAGCAATGAGTAGCGTACGCCCGACGGCTTCGAATGAGCTTACACACAAAAACGTATGAAGAGAATTAGAATGCCCACAGCGGGTGAAGCGAGAGGCGAGTTGGAGTGCGGCCGTACGGGGGGAATGTTTATTCCCACCAAGATACAGTGGATGATTGGGTTATGGTATTTTTGTTAACAGCTAGTGTAGGGAGATAACTTTGAGGGACCCCAAATTAGCACCACGAAGAAATAAAGCAATTTATCACTACATTTGGAAGTGTGGAATAATTTTGAATACTGGGGGCGGTACATCCCAGCATAACATTTCAGCATATCTGCATTCCATAAATGCGGTTTGTATAGGAGATCGAAATATAAGGAAAATAGAAAAGGTAATAGGAATGCGCATTGCAGAACATCAAATACGGCACAGATAATAGATTTCATACAGTTTAACTTTCTGAGGTGTATAGATAGCAACAAGTGTTAAAGCAATACTTGATGTAGTCTGTAAAGAGTCACATTGAAGCGACAGATCCTTGAAGTTTAAGAACGAAAAATGAATAAAATAAAAAAGCTGAAGCTTTGTGAATTTTTCAGTTGTTAGGCTTGTAATGGCATCTAGACAGCGTTAAAAATTTGATACAACGTATTTGATTTGACTTAATCTTAAAACACGATTGTCTGAGCGGCTCAAAGTAGCGTGTATATTACGGAAACCAAATGCTAGTTGTTTGTTAATACATCGTTTGACTGTGTATCCTGTCTGGTCGCATTGGTCATTCAACTTACCAAACCAAGTGTCCTGATTAATGTTGCATATTTTCTATTTTATTTCGCTGGCAACAATGCAATGAGTACAGTATAACTGCAGTAATTGCATAGAAGGAATTTGGCTATTTACAAAGCATCAATTCTGACGCAGGTCTTGTAGGAGCTAGGAAGATTTCGCCGGCGATGACGGATGCGATTGCACTTAAGAAGTTTGGTTTACAAACAAGTGTAGGAAAACTTATAGTAGTCCCTGATTATATAATACTACGGTTGTTAACTCGAAGCAAGTTTGATTATCAGGTTATGACGCAACCAGCACGAAAATTGGGCTTTTCGTGGCAGTCAGATGTGATAAGATAATTGGATTCTCTACCTTAGCATGCAAACTCTTCGTGTACCAGAATGACTCCGGTATTTAAACACTCAGTTTGTTACACGATGGCAATGAGTTCACTTATTGCTTTATCAAGCAAACGCACATTACTGGAACTTTTTAGTGGGATGGTACAACGGCTGAGGCCAAATTATTAACACGATACTTCTGCTTTTCCCGAGATATTTCTTCATAATTCATTTTAGGTGTTCCTGATTTGTGAACCTGTTTGCTGAAGCACGTAATTATGGTAATAACCTGTGAAGTTTCAAAACAAATGACGGACTGGAACATGATTGAACTTATTGATTGTTCAGGAAAACATTACACAACTAAAATATAAAAATTTTTCACGGTAGCGAAATATGCCAGCTGGACTGGCAACCGCTAAATTGTGTTATTTCAAGTGGGGAATTCTCTTCATAAGCTGCTGTTAACTAGGTTGACACAGCTTATTCTACGGAATTCAACGAACGGCGCGTCAGTGAGAGGGCGTCATTAATGGGTATGACCCCTGTCGGGAAGGGCGGGATAAAGTATTCATTGGGTACGCCACTTGTGATCGAATGCCAGTAAGGCTGAAACTTGCTGTTTGAACGCGTGTTTGTTTACCCAACGCTTTGCGTTAGACTGTGTGATCTCCAGGGCAACTTGCAATGTTTGACTGCAGTAAGATGTGTCAATCAACAATATTGCCGTATTCCAATCTACATTCTTCGCATTTGTTACTAGGTTCGGAGCTCGTACTTCCATAACCTGTTTCCATTAAGACTAAGAAGTGTACGGCAAATTGTTGCATGGGCTGAGTTTAGTGCATTCTTTAACAAATTGTTTATTTTTCTGGCAATATTTCTCACGGATTTCGTTGTAAAATCATTGAATTGAGGCAAAAGGTTACATGTCAAGTTGCAAATCAATGGGTTACCATAAACAACTGTGTCTATTGCATTTTTAAAGAAGTGACCGCGGATTCATCAAAACTTAAAAATGTCAGCTTGACTTCAGTCGCTTGTCTTTGAGTGTGGACGATTTGTAGTTATGCAGGCCGTTTGCTGTCTTACTTTCTTATGTACCTCGTAAGCTGAATGCAGTAGTGTACCGTTGATTAAAAGTAGGTTTCCGTTAACGTTAAACGAGATGGCGACATTATGCGCGTTATTTTCTGGAAAAATACACAAGTATTAGACGATGTTGGTGGCTTACCAATTAGCTAAAATATCCAGACACGATGATTTGTAAACGTTAAGATGACAACCTCTTATTTGATAAAATCGATGTGGTGCGATGCAGTTGGATGTGTTTTCCTGTGTTGATCCCGGTCCATCATATGCATTCTAAAACATTCCGGGAAATGTTAGATGGTATGAATCCGTGAAGAAGTTGCTGTTTTTTCTCACAAACCGAGAACGGCGTTTTAAAAGGCGCATGACCTTGAGTTAAGGCTAAAGTAAAAAAACAGCTTACAACGTCGTAGATTACTCAAAATCCCACGTTTTCGGTGAAATACGGTTCTAGTTGCATAATCTACTATGGAGAATCAGAAAGGCGAGAATTAGACAGCTCTAACGTAATAAATTAAAGAAAAATGAACCCTGCATTTATCAGGAATAAAATGCAAGTGCTTACCGAACTTTGTAAATAAAGAGTAGGACAGGATTTTTCTGAGCAAAAGAAATATCAAGTAAAAGGTGATTAACACAATGTTTTTCGTCAACACACTGTTTTGTTTAAAGCCTGTTTGTCCTAATGACTTTCTTCATTTTATTGAAGCAAGTGCTGTAAATGTATCACCAAGTAGAAGTTTACTTTCAGGGAAAATGATAGGTGACCCAATGCAGAAATACCACGGCTGAGATAGAGAAGACGAATAAGTTCCGACCACTTTTCAAGGGGTGAATTAACGTGGCAAACTCTAAATGATAGCCTGTCAGTGAAGTATTGCGCCTAAGTTTCATTACATGATCTGATGCACCCGTAGACTATTATATTGTGCACTGAATACTCTTAGTTTTAGCGTAAAGTGATGAGCAGGTTAAATAAATCGTGTTCTTATTAGTATCAATTCCTTGTGGATTCTAAAAGCAAAGAAACCATGTTTTCCAATGCCTGCTACATATAGCTAATTATTTCTACCTAAAGTACTAGTTAAGAATTGAGTACTTGCATAAAGAAGCCTTGATCAAACCAACCGAATTCCTTCCGCAGTACACCAAATTTGATTTCTGTACTGAGTTTTCTGCCTGCCTTGATCATATAGTAGCGAGAACGACACGACAGGGGGGGTAGACGTTTATTGCACACCGAAAATGGGCACACCCGTGTCTCACGCGCGCCATCGAATATCGACTAGATTTCCGTCCCACAACGCAACGCCGGTACGGATGTTAGAAACGAGCCAGCCCTTTCGCCTCGGGAGCTCTGACTTGGAAGATCCGCCTTCCTGTTTTAACCTCGATCTCCACTTCTCTGTACTCGATTTTGATCGGCCAGGAGTCGTTCGAGAGCTCTCGACTCGCTTGTTCTGGGCTGTTTCAATCGGTTCGGCCTCGGTCCTGTGGGCTGCGCTAGCGGCGTATATGTCTGATTTGTTGCGCTGTCCACATATTCCCGCTCCGTAGTTCCGGGCCCAGGCTCGTCGCTAACCGACCTTCTCGATTCGCTCTCAGCTAGCTCCGAAGAGCTCCCCCGAGGCATTCTTGGAAGCGGTCCCTCAACAATATGAGGTCGTTTTGCAAGAGCTATTGAAAGTCACTACCGTAGGAAAGTTACGGTAGATTTTACGTACCTGCCTGATATTCTTTGGTGAGCTAGTGGCGCATGTTGCTTGTTGTACGTTAAACAGCAACGAACCCAAACACGTCCCAAGCTGACCACACAATCACTGATGAAATCAATTTGCATTGTTACCTAATCGCCTAATCTATTGATCTGCCACCAGAACTTGAGATCCGAAGAAACAAAGAAAATATGTTGATCAGTATACCTGCAAACCTATATATGGGCAACAGGAATACATCTTAACTAAACTCCGGTGAAAATTAATAACAGTGGGTTTACTTAGAGCACAACATCTATAATTGAGATGAGAATAACCCACGGAATTTACGGAAACAATCCTGCTAAAATTATGTGGACATAAAAGCCACTTGTAAGTTAGGTGAACACGTGTACTGATTTGATTTCCCTATGCTTTTTTATGCTTGCATTTTTGCGGAATGTTTCTGTACTGGTTTAACTGGCTACAGGGATGCCAACACTTCCGGGTGTCTAGTATGCTGAATGGATAATATGAATAGTATCATGACTGAAATGTTCAACACAATCGAGATTCATTTGCGTAGACAATCTTTCATCTCCGAACGGTCTTCATTACAGATTGCTCGCTCAATCACTTTTTCTGCAAAGTAAGATCAAACACTGTACACGAAAGTTGCTGCAGTGTGAGCGTATGACATCTGCATATGCCTGCTTGCGCTGCGTCTACGTTATTTAATCACAGATTCTTCCTCATGTTTAAGCCCTTTTAATAAACGAAAATGTCCCACTGAACTAAAGTAACATTCTCGTTTGCAACGCGCAAATTCACCTGACAAAATATTATATGGGTTAAAGCATCGGCAGGAATCGTTTTACTGAATCCCAAGAGGCAGACATGCATATATTTGATGAATGGGAAAGACAGCTGATTTTGCGATAGAAGCTGGTTGGAAATCCTGTGCAGTTTAATCGCCGGTGCAGAAATCATTGCGCTATTAATGAAGACATTTTGATAATTGCTTAACTGGGAACTGAAAAACACAACTAGACATTATCGAGATAATACGTAACATATTGACTAATACGACATTTCCTGATTTAGGACACCAAGTGTTGTTATATATCGTAAAAGTGAAGCGGCTATTTTTAGTCGATATTTCCTACTCACACGTAAAAACCTACCTGAGAGCAGTGAATGAACCAGTTGCTTACAATATAGCTGGTGTGTTTGGGTTCGCTTTACGGCTTCCGCTCAAACGTAGCGAGATTTTATTTGCCATACTAAAAAAGGGAGAAGGTCAAGAGACACGCTTTGGTTCACCTAAGCAGCTAGCCCTTATCCGCAAGTTTGTATTGGTTCCGGAAATAGGAAAAGTTATTCCTCGTTAAACTGCAGTTAAGTGTAGTTCTGTAAGTGCGCGTCGTCTGGTTTTCGCTTTGAAAATGACCGAAATGCAAAGTATATGAAAATCCGGGGAAATGAGCGATTTACGGCTAACAAAGCCCTATAGCTGTTTCAAGGAATGTTGTATAGCACTGAAGATTGAAGCAAGGGCTGGTAGTTAGCTAGCAATAAGATAGTCATTGATCAAGCGAAATGTTTGGTAATGAAGCATCCACACATCACTCTCTGAGAAGGTGCGAGCGAGGTGAGCAATAATTATTGGATCAGTGTGCGCCGATTTCGTAAAGGTGTGAAACGTAGACGCCCTGAGCTGTTAAAAATGGCCAGTTAACAGTTTCACAATGACAGCGAACCAGTATGTGCGCTACTGTTGATAAAATATCTTCTGGCATTTCAAAATACCCAATAGCTTTGACAGGCTCCGTAGTAATACCATTTGTTTCCGTGTAACGTTTGGATGTACTGAAGCTTGCAAATGCACCTCAAATGCGGCGGATAAAAATTCAGTAAGGATAACAGTTAAAATTCGATGGATCAGCCCTATGACATTTCAAAATTACGAGTTGGTGCTGACTTCCGCAATGTCAAATGCGACCAACGGAATTTGTGTCTGCTCATGGGGATTATTCTGAGCGAGATTAAAGTAAGGTTTTCCTAAGTGAGCAATTTTACTTCTGTGGGAAGTCAGATACAGTGTAAATGTCTACGATGAGAGCGTCAGATCTGAGTTAGCGAAGGTAGCAACCGAGCGAGCCAGAGGTGGGCGTAAGTGATTGGATTCCTGGACTCGGATTGATCGACATTCTTGACGGGTTCATCTTTTGATTACCTGAAGCAAAAGATGAACCTTATCGACTCAGTAGGGCTGTTAGTTAGGAATTTGGGCGTGCAATTTATGTTGAGGAGTTTAGCTTGCCAATCATGCTATGATGTTTGCTGACGACTTTGTTGAATAAGCACTTGCCCATGAATGATTGACTTCTGCACCATGGTGCCATTTCGCATCTAGCATTCTTATGCACGTAATTCATCAATCTAGTAGGTTAGTTAGACCATATTAAACTATTTCAGTAAAGTCTATTAACGTTCCGTTAATTTATCTTCCATGACCACCTATTAGCTTGTAATTCGTTTGTGCACAAGGATAAATCTTCTTAATCTTTGTATTTAATTTTGCGAAAGATAGGTATATATAGTTAATATCCATAAATCTGACTAGGCTAAAATCCTGATCACTTTCCATTTGATAAACAAATAGCATTGCTGTTTTTGATAGCTTTCAGATTCTGTTGACTGTAGAGTTGAAGAATGAAAGGTCAACATCCACACAACTGGAACAACGGCGTTACATTTGTATGGCTACTTAGAAACAGGAGTTTGATCATCGTTAAGGCACATGCCCCAATTTGAACTTAAACATGGCGGTCCACCGTTTTCACCCTTGGTTCAGTGGCAAAGTGGCTGTCTCTAAACGATACGTCATGAGTTCGAACACTGCGGGATTCGAAAGTGGCACGCTACACACGAGACCCAGTTAGACGTAACCGCCATTTAGCCCTTTGTTGGATTTGTGATATTTGTCTGGCTATGTCCCGCCGCGACCACTTTCGCAATGACAGAATTACTTTTTCTACAATTCCCCAATGTTATGTCCTTTTTTGAAATGATTGCCCTAACGATTAAGGGAAGTCACTTCGAAACTGCCACACTGAAGCGCAGCGACAACCATTAGATAATACACAACATTGATCAAAGGCTCAAGCTGGTGTTGCCATCGAGTGAGACTCAGATATGGCTGTAACGTCTGTGTTCTCCATCATACACAAATAACTCGCTCAGAGATTGATTACGTTTAGAATATAATTATGGGAATGGTCCTGAGACCACGATGCAGCCACGATCTCTTCCCAAGCGACTTTGTTTTTAATGTCTGATAATTCCCTTCATCTCCCCATGTGCATTTCAAGGCCGAACCACCGTAATTTATTCAGGCATTTCGATTTTCAGTCCGCATCAATCTTTTTCTTAGATTAACAGTAAAAGACGCGGCACGGGGACTTGATTTAGTGCTAGCAAATGTAGGGCTCATGATTGACAGGCGTACGATAGTGTCTTCACGATGCTTTACGACCGTGTGTGTTATAAGAATATTTTCGGAAACATATTGTCTGGATGAGCATAATCACACATTACGGCGGTTCCATATGTAGCAACTGGATTGAGCTTGTAGGCAGGTTCAGTGATATAAATATATTACCGACGGAAGGTACGCCACTACCCTCTGCAGAATCACCCTAATTTATTCAGAATTGAGCTAGAAATCATATGAGAATGAGATACGCGTGCGGCCAGGAGAACGAAAAACGAAAATCGTGTTGTAGAAACTGGTGCCATTAGGAAATGGTGCGTAAGCGATGTGTTTTAATTCAGAGTGTGAACAATGTGCTACATTTGCGGTACCTGACTGAACTTTAGCGCGCCAACGATGTGTAATAGTGCGAATATTTGAACCGACTCTGGATAAGCGGCCTGGAAATCCCCACTCATTTCTGCAAATAGAGTTTTGCAAAGTACCGAAGAACTAAATGTCTATTGCTTGTTGCAATATGTTACATTATACCGACGCGTTAGTTATATGTGTCAAGTAATTGACGCAATTTCCCCGAAGGCTAAAAATAAGTTGTCACTTTTATTTTATCAAATTACTGATGCAGTTCTTAAACTTGCGTACCTTCTGTAACCCATTCATTGATAGTATGTATTTGAAATCTCTATAGATGGCAGAAGCGATGATATATGTTCCATTATCTCGATGCTTTCAAAGGCTGCTTGTAAGCAGCTTTTCCGCAACACATAGAAAGTGGGTAGCATTGTTCCGATTTTCAAGAATAATTACATGCAGAACGACAAAATTCGCCTAGCGGTTTAGTACACGCTAAGGATATTGACCGCCGTGTCGATTGTTGCTAAGGCACTAAGGGGATATTTAAGAAGATATAACACTAGAGAAACGTATTAACACTGATTTCGTCATACTGGTAGTGTGCAGCAACGTCACCAAATAGGCCGAGAGCGTCTAGATTCAACCTGCTGGTGAAAATTGTCGCACTTAGCAGTAAACACGGAGAAGAAAATGACCCGTTTGGACAGGTCTGGTATGATCTGTTTGCACTGCTGTTTCGCACTTCATGCAAAGTGTGGTGTCGCAAGTCAGGTAGAGTTAAATAGTCACAAAGTGTGACCGATGCGTCTTGAGTTGGCCTTGTAACTAGTGCCGTTGTAATTGTTAATTATGCATGCTTATTAATTATGTATTAATTATGCATGCTTATGAAAAATGTGACAAATTAAGCAAAATAATTGAGCAGATGGTGTGTCTTAGTCCGTCTTCATGCGTCACTGCGCATCGAAGAAAATCGGTCCCGTGCACCATCAACGACGCACGTAGATACATCTTCTGTACCGAACAAAATTAATGAAACGCAACCTTCACCGTCATCTCCAGTGGAGCGTTCTAAGTAGCTCAAATTACTGGCAACAACTCTAAAACCGACAATCGCTAGGCGACACCACGCTGCGTTAAAGTTCACGTTCGCTAACGTTCCCGATTCCAAAACGGATAAAATAAAATGCGTTGCCAGACGGTCATATCAAGTTGAGTTCCGTCTGCCAAGCCGTTGTTATTCTGATTGCGTCTAATGTGCTGAGATGCATTGCGCATCACCAGAATTTCTTGCAATATAGTAAAGGTGGATTATTTTAAGTAAAACGGAAATAATTGCATTTCGTTTTCACAAGTCACCGAGATGGATGCGCATATTACCCGATTCTTCTTGGAAAATCGCTTAAAAGAAGCAGGTAAGCAAGGCTGTATTCCTTATAGCGAAAGCACGAAAACCATTTTTGTTCATGGTGTTCTCGAGCCTCTATATGCTCGAGATCAAATGTGCAAAACCGTGAGCAAGGACAGTGCTGCAATATCTTGGGAACAGTCACTCTGAACAGTGTTATTGCCAAATCGTTTATAACAGTTTCTGCATCACCTATCTACATGGGCTGCGGTTCAAATATAAGGAAAGTAGTAGCTTACTCCGAGGTAATGATACAAGCTGTCTTGGAAAACCAGTCAGTTTCCAGCCAGTTTGCTAACCGAAATTCGTCTAAAATCGGCAGGCGCATGACCACGAGTGGTTAGGAGTTCGCAACAACTTTTAACCGCCGTAAATTATTCGTCCTCACAGTTTTATGGAAAGATCGACTAAAAGCACCTACAGCACACAACAGGACATACAGTATCACTAGCGAACATCCTGATCTGGAACATTCTGCTGAGCCATGCAGTTTGAGCAGTTTAAATCCTGCTTGCAATAGCTAATTCCTAGCCATCCTTTGTATAACGACGTACCCTTTCCCATTAGATTACGAAATGCTAACAGGCCGTGGACATTTGATATTGTGCTCACTAACTATGCTCAACGAGATAGTTACAAGCACGCCATTGGATCGCAGTAAAGATATTACTCTCCTGTTTGATTACGTGTGTGCTGCTGAACATTCTGAAAGAGATGATGACGAAGTATATGCTAACACGCCTTACAACGTGTTATCCACGCTTGTTAAGGATACATCTAGGACTTCAGAAACCGTACTTCCCCCAGATGTCGCCTGGGGAGCTTTTACAAGACGTCTAGCTCACGGGTAGCGCAAGCAAAGGAACAAAAGTCTTTCCACAATAAAATGAAATACAAGTCATTAATGTGGATTCGGCATAGCGAGCTCACAAAGACTACCCAAATGCCGACACCAGGAGGGCATTTGTGGTAAATTGTAACTTCTTTTGAAAGTGATCCTCGAGGACATGATTACACATCAACAGAAGTTAAAGAAGTAATTTGCGCTGGTTGTCACTTCATATACAGGCACGTTAATAGCTTTCGTAAGCTGGCTGCCCATCGTCAGCAAAGAAAGCAGATGGTCTCCTACGGCTTCATTTCTCTCACAACTTCCAGCAGGTAAAAATACCAAATATTATCCTCTTATCTACTAAGCCGCTGTCGGGTTTATACGACGTCACCATCACTGCGAAGGCTATGTTGAATAAGTTGTTATACATGTTTTTCCACAGTTTTCTGGAGTCAACAGCATTCGACGGAAGGCACTGCATACAGTAGCTAGTGATCTGGAAGTAGCAATGACCGCTACTATCAGCGATGTCTGGAAGCGAAACATATTCCAACGGTATAAATGTTTGAGGTCAGCATTCTTATTCATTTGGGAGGTAGCCGCTTTGACCCTAATACTTACTGACCAACGGCTCTACCTTCCCTACTATATATAATTATGGTAGCAAGCATCGCAGATGTGTTAATGCGATATCTGGAAATTCACAACCAACTAATTGCATAGGATAGTGGGTTCTATGAAAATCATTCGTGCATTTCTAACCTGTTTATTGCACGTAACATCTGGACTGAAGCAGTCGATGATGGATATCTCAAAATCATTTGGGCGCTTAGACCAAATAATTCACTTTCACAAAATTCTGAGCTACCTTATCAGCGACCCGTCAATATGTTGGCGAAGCAATTTCCTACAAGAACGTCCGTTGGAAGTGAGAGTCCGTGAAAATCTGTCTGCTGCAATTGCTGTAGTTCTGTGTACCACAAGGCTGGGTGCATGGGTTTTGTCTAATCTTGGTTTTCATAAACGGGATAAATTGTGTCCGATTCCCTAAGTTTAACAGATTATATCAAGATATGGCAAACTATCAGAGGACCGGACGATCAGAAAAGACTCTATAGCGACCTTAACAATATCTTGAACTGGCCAGTTTAAGACGCTCTAGAACTCGATGTATAACAATGTCGCTTTATGAAATTACAGCTTGGCTACACTTATTTGCTTGGAGCAGACACATTGCAGACCAGAATTCAAGACGGCGGCATTTGTGTGCTCGTACAGAGTGACCTCAAGTGTTCAAAACAGGCTTAGAAAGCTGCGGAAAGAAGAAACCGGCACGTCGGCTTTCTACGAAGTAAACGTGAGAATTTTGACTTAACAACCTTCCCAGTGATTTACAATTCCCACGTTCCTCATCACACGGAATCCGCCATCGAAGCTTGACAAACTTGGTTCCCGTGTGACCCAGAGGCTTTAGAGGCACCCCAACAAGGAGCAATTAAGAATGTAAAGGACAAAGCAAGCAGTCTTATCACCGAAAGTTGAAATTGCTGGGAGTTTACAGCGGATTCTGTCGAAATGTGCGAGGCGAGCTGATATTAGCGTACCACCTACTGATTGACCCACCTAAGTATGCCTCCAATTGCTGAAACTTAGCCACAACAAAAGCTCAGATATAATTGTTTGAAACTGTTGGAACAATATAACCGTCTCAATTGCTGACGGAAGTGCTTTTCATTTCGCGCTTGCCAACCCTGAAACGTTTACTCTAATTCAGTTTTATCCTCCCTTTATTTTGAACATTTTCAAAAAATGATTAAATGTGATTCTTAGTTCCCAGCACTTCTTCGCCTAAACTATGCCATTGTTACTTAACTTAATCAAACCCTTCTACCGGATACCTGTGTCAAATGGACCAAATGGCGTAACGCATAACTGAGCGACCATTCTCTACCTTCCTTACGGTCACTGCACCCGGTATACTTCTGTATGCTTACACGCTAATTTTCTTTTGAACTAACTTTATGTATCAGAGCATTTATCTCGATAGACCTTGGGTAAGTAGCTGCCATATATTTCGCGTTTATTGTACTCACTCTTATCATACTGCTGGACATGTCAAGCAATTGCATTTAATCAGTGATAAAGCATTGCCTATTGTTCATTGTTCACATAAAATCCTAATCGTGCGTTATACTTCGATCGAGATGGCGAAAATTTGGACCGAGAACTTGTAATTTACTTCGATTTACTTAAGTCTTAGACAGAATAAATTGCCACATTTCTATACATACCCTGCAAATATAGGCTGTTCCAAACCATATTCTTGGCTGTATCAGAAATATATTTCATCTGCTGCAAATACTGATGAGCGTTCCGGTGTCAATATCTGATCTAACCAAGGTAAAATGCAGTTTACCACAAGGACTAGTGCTCGCTTGCGATTAGTACTGATTTCCATTAACAGTCGTAAGCTTGTCATCAAGTTTAACTTTTGTATTTTGCCGATGGCACTTATTTCTCGAGGGACCGGTAATCAGAAAGATCACGGCTTATTGCAGCGAGAAACGGCTTGTGTTGATGTTAGTTACATGCTGGTATAACCACGCTGGATATGGATAGACATAACTTAACTCGTCTACGCCACAATCCTAAAGCCTTTTGTAAGTTAGGATTCGTTATCTTGAATATCGCCTCACAGCACTGCGATCTCGTCCGGTAATGTACAAGGAATTTCGCTGCCATGAACAAGCTTTAAGTTATCCAAAAACCGAAATCAATATTCATTCCTTTACTAAAGCTGTTCAGGTCATTAAAAGTTTTAGCTAGCGTATACGATTCATATCTGGCGCCACTGACTAAACGCGATCTGGCTGCACTAATGCTCCCAAAGAGAAAGGCAGCCGCAACACTCGAAGGCGGGTTTAATCTGTATAATGGCTATGATTAATGCCAAAGTAGAGTAAACTGAAAGCCGTTGTCATTTTTTGGATAACTTCATTAAGATGTAGCCCAAAATAATGAAACCCAGTAGGGTTGCTGCTATATTTTACAACAAGAAACTAAGTAACACGCAGCTGGAAACCTTCACCTAATTTAAACCTATTGGACTGCCGTTGCTAATATTCCAATCTGACATATACAGCTATGAGAAATTCTTTCGCCTTTCGTCCTTTCTGCGACCACGTTATCCGCTTTCGACAAAAAGTCCTCTACAACACATATACCCATCTGTTTCAAGTGACATGACCATTTTTCATCGGGTTATTACGACAAAAATGTCCGTGCTCACCAACCATGAAAAATTCGGGTTGACCTGACAGTCTATAACGCGCTGGCTGTGATGAGTTTACTTATGCCAGATCTACGTTGATTTTAAGTTTATCTATTTCACACAGCTTATGATACGGAACATAGTAACCAATCGTATCTTAACCCTATTCTGTCATCGATGTATTGTTCCCTCGTATCCGATAAGGAAACTATTATAGCAAATTTCATACACCTTAGCAGCAACCACCAACCGTGTATAGACATGCATCCGGTTGCCCATCTTCTACATCTTCCTTTCCTTCATTCGATGCTGCTTTATCCAACACCAGCAGAGGCACTCGAAATGTAGGCACTTTAACTAACGAAAATAAGTCATTCCAGCCCAACGGACAATTCCAAGTTATCAAAATATCATTGCTAAACAGTAGGTAGCCGCTTTCTTGGCTGCTCACAGCTTCCCCAGCAAAGATGAAATGGTATGTCCCACAACGACCAAAATAGGAAATACAGTAACACCTGTGAATTCGCTCACCTCTACATCATGATCATCACTCTAACCTAACCGTCTTTCTATGTTGTCTACCGCTCTATGTTGGCCACTTTAGTCCAGTGTCTTGCCTGATCAAATTACGGAGGATTACTGTGGTATTAGCAATTAATTCCACGGCATAAATGACTGAGCGATTGACATTAATATACCGCTTAGACGATTTAACCAGTTTAGCCACGTCAAAATTCCTCACCATGTAATCAAGCAGCGTCGCTGTCAGGAAAAACAATATTATTGATTTGGGGATTGTCAAAATTACATAAGACAACGAGGACGATGATTCCCCAGTTGTGACAAACGAAACTAATTTCACGAGAAGTTTTGAAATGGTGCATCTTTGGCAAGTGAAGCAGAGATGTTGGAAGATCTTTGGAACCGATCCAGAAGTCACGAATTCATATAGGTTGGAAAAAAATCGGTTGGTGTATTTTTTGGCCGGACCAAGTTGGAAAGGACATCTTTACTTTCCTTTATCATCACCATGTGCTCATTTGTCAATGCCATGACGAAAAAGGAACACCTGGACAATCCCCAGTGTGGACGATATAATCAGCATGTTATTTTAACATGTGAACGCATCAGTCTCCCAGTTTATTTTTCTATGGACTTGATTATAATCTTTGTTTGCTTGTAATCGCTGCTCCGCTTATATTTGGAGATTGTGCGAAAATTTATGACTGCGTCTATACATTCTTATTTGGGAACAAAACAACATTTGCCTATCGAACAAGCATCGTAACTTGATATAACAGATGCTGTTGTTCTAATTTTAACCCAGAACACCTGCGTCAATTGCCAACTAACTGAGTGCAATCATGCATGTTACTTTGACCATATGGGATCGCCTGTTGCCATTTGTTATTCGAACGGCTACAAACTCGATGAATCACGATTTATATTGTGACAAATGGCTTCTCAATGTTCCTAGTTTATAAAAATTAACTGAAATTCCATATAAACACACTCGTGTTAGCTTTGGTACACAGAATAAAGCTAACGGAAAATTTAAAACGAACCCATAGGCATCGCACACTCATGGCTCAGCTTGTACCTTTCAAGTGAACATCTAATGATCCTAGCAACATACGTAGTTGTAACAGCAGCTTATTATAAACATGAGAATAATATACGATTGGAATAATGAGTTGAAGTGATAACCATTCTGACTAGATATTTTGCTTGTTTGCTCGGATGCGCTTTGAGATATTCCAGTTGATAATAATAATATCTATATTCCTTCTGACTCTGGGAACTGTGTCTGTTGCCTGACAGCTCACTGCAACATAGGTAGAACGGAAATGGCATCGGGATTGCTACAGCCAATTCATTGCACTGTGGCAGCCACACGGCTTGAGAACCTGTGTACCCTACAAAATAAGTATACTTCTGTTGGTTTAGGGTTGCCCTCATCTGTGACAGCTCCTAGACGTGCCAAGCCGCGCTGGACAGATTACCACTGGCTGTCAGCCGCTTCGGGCTATGCTTTGCGCTATCAAAATGTAAAGTGTTTCTCCAAGATTGGCAGGGATCGCCTCCTGCGCTGAAGCTTGGTGGGGATCTGCTAGAAGTCGTTCAGAAATTCAATTACCTGGGAAGTTGTATCAGCGCCCTTGGGATCGCAGACGAGATCACGAACCGTATAGCAAAAGCTCGAAGTGCTTTTGCTAACCTTCGCCACCTATGGTGGCGGCGCGACATTACTCTCGCCCTGAAGGGTAGAGTGTACAATGCAGCGGTACGTTCGATCTTACTGTACGGTTGCGAAACCTGGCCCCTAAGATCGGCGGACATGAAGAGGCTACTTACGTTCGACCATCGGTGCCTTCGCATTTTGGCTCACATCTGAACACCGCGTGAGTAACGAGCGTGTTCGACGCCTTGTTTACGGCCTAGGAAAAGGGATTGAACCGCCCAGCACCGTCATTTCACTCACCAGTCTCCGATGGCTGGGCCACGTGTTGCGCATGCCAGCCCACCGACTCCCTCGACGTGCGTTGTTTGCTCACCGGGGATGTGGGTGGAAGAAGAGGAGAGGTGGCCAAGCGATGACTTGGTCCAGAGAAATGAAGGCCCTCACTTCGGAGCTGTCCTCAGTTGGAGCTTCATGGATCCCTGGTTGGGTTCCAAAAGACGGTGAACACGTTTGGCTGGATACACTTGCTGACATGGCAAGAAGCCGACCTCAGTGGCGTTTGTGCTGTGAGTTTCTTTGTCCCTCCCCATCCCGTTTAGCCTCCCCTCCATCTACGATCTCATTTCGTATGGTAAAACGTAATAAAATATTTTCTTTTTGCCTAGTATCTGGCTGGTAGCTTACCGGATCGATACTTATCCGTTGCTGGTAGCTCAGCTGGCATGCAACTGTCGTATTTATTTTTCCTTTATGTATTGCATGTATGTATGTACGTATGTGTGTATGTGTTGTGCCCTTTGTACTCGCTTTTTGTTGATTTCACCAAGGCATTTGATACGGTGAACCGCGAGGCACTGTGGCTGGTGTTGGGTAAGTTTGGTTGTCCGCGTAAGTTTGTAAGTTTAATTGAATGTCTGCACAGTGGTATGCGAGCGAGGGTGCAGCTGAGTGGAGAGACCTCTGATGACTTTACAGTTGTCTCTGGTGTGAAGCAAGGCTGTGTCTTAGCTCCTGCCCTGTTTAATATCTATCTTCATGCAATGTTGTCTTGTACTTTTGATGCGGCTTGTGCTTACGGTGTTCGTGTGGAGCACCGTATTGATGGTGGGTTGCTGAACATCCGTCGTTTCGGTACAAGAACTCTAGTCTGTGAGACAACTATCCGTATGTTGCTGTTTGCTGACGACTGTGCGTTGTTTTCACACAGCGCGGATGAGTTGCAGCACATGACTAGTGCTCTGGCTTCGACAGCGGCCAAATTCGGGCTCACCATCAACACAAGCAAAACTGTCTGTCTGTTTCAGCCTTCACCGGAGGTGCAATCTTCAATATTGCCGCAATTCAGCATTGGTGCTGAAGTATTGGAAACCATCTCCCGCTTCTGCTACCTTGGGAGTGTGATATCGAGTGATCAGCAGCTACACGTTGAGTTGCGTAATCGCGTGTCGAAGGCGGCAGCGGCATTCGGGAAGCTTGAGTACCGAGTGTGGAACAACCATCAGCTTACCATTGGCACGAAGCTGATGGTGTACAAATCCATGGTACTGTCCGTTCTTCTATACGGCAGTGAAACGTGGACCATGTACCGTCGGGATGTGCGATATCTCGAGCGGTTCCATCAGCAGTGTCTGCGACGAATTTTGCGGATCGGCTGGGGCGCCAGAGTTGCAGACACGGAAGTGTTGCGCCGAAGTGGGATGTATGCAGTGGACTGCATACTTTTACTGCGACACCTGAGATGGCTCGGTCATGTGAGCCGTATGGATTCGACGCGAATACCGAAACAACTTTTATACGGTCAGCTGAGTATAGGGAAGCGGCATGCTGGGAAACCAAAGTTACGTTACCAGGACATGATTAAAGTGAGCCTAACACGTTCTAATCTTGATTGCAGATCATGGGAATCGAAGGCGGTTGATCGTGGTGCATGGCGCGATCTAATCACGAAGGCAGTTGCTGAAGTGCGAGAGAAAACCCTCATGCATGCAGAGAAGAAGCGGCAAGTGCGGAAGCGGCAAGCACCGATGAATTGTACTCCATCGACATCGAGCGCATTATGCTGTAGAACATGCGGTCGCGAGTGCCTTAGTCAGGCAGGCCTAGTGAGCCATGAGAGAGGTCACTCGGGACCACTGCCGAAGCGACGACGGGTCCCGCAGTGAACGTAGGCAGCACCGGCGCAGCGTTTGTAGGCACGCTGAATTCGATTTACTAACCGCGTGCTTGCATGTTAAGTCTTTTTATTTCAGGTGGTGGGTTTTCGGTTCTCTCCTAATGCCTTTCTTTCTCATATAAATGTCTAGTGGGCCATGAGCTAGGTCCTTTGGGGCCACTACAGAAGCGACGACGGGTCCTGCAGAGAATTACGACGAGCCGGCGCAGCGTTTGTAGGCACGCTGAATTCGATTTACTAACCGCGTGCTTGCATGCTAAGTCTCTTTATTTCAGGTGGTGGGTTTACAGTTTTTACCTTAATGCTTTTTTTTCTCATATAAATATCTCCCTGTACTCTATTCCATTAACTTGCACACATCGCTTCAGCCAATTGTATTCGATTTCCATAGCATTTTTGTGTTGTGGCATTCCGTGAACTATACTACCTGACCTCGTGCACTTAGCTAGGATTTGCTTGTAAACAACTTATTACTATGCTATTTAATTAAGGTTTATGCCACCGTTTCCTTATGCATTAATCCAGTTTTTCTCTTTTTCTTTCTCCCCCTCTCAAGTGTTTGGCTGTTGTTTGATATCCCCGGTGTGGCTGCGCTTGATGTGCATGTCGACAAGGTGCCTACCTGTCTATTACCCACTACCTCGTCCATACTGGCTCCAGGAGACAGTTGGTCGTTGCTGGAGGGGACAGGGTGCACGGTCCTTGTGGCCGTGTTAGGCTCGAAGAGTGGTTCCATGCACTCAGTGTGGAGCGGACTACGGTCCAGCCACCGCCTTGTGTGCGGATGATTCCCCAAATACAGTGTGCTTGTGTTTGCCTGTGAAGGAGTGTGGGCCGGCTCCGTTGATGAAACGTGGTTCCCATCCGCATGCCTCCCGGTCTTATTCCTTCGGGTTTACACTGGATATGGCGTATGTGGTTGGAGCTGTGGGTGGTGCAGCGCAAGCCATCCATGGTCCCTCTGTAGGCGCAGGCGTCCTGTGGCTTGCCACAGTGACAGGCAAATCCGAAACCGGATGCCGCCAACCATGTATTTCCTTTATGTATTGCGGTACAATAGCGGAGGTGTTTCACCACCTCTAGCTGACATGTATACTGATGATGAGGATTTTGGTTTTAGGTTTTGCATTGAACTCATGAATGAAGAAGTATCGTTTGAGACATAATTTAAACATGTATACTCGCATGGAAAGACAAGCAACGCTTATCGTGTAGCATATATGAGTATTCGGATACCACGTTTACGAACTAAGGCATATAATCATTCGTAACTTTCATCCTGAAATACCAGCATGTAATCTGTCGCACATATGCACATTTGGATTCAGAAACGTTGTTCTTATTCTTAAAAATTGTCAATTTTTCATTGTTGGCCAAATTCCCTGATTGTAAGCTTAAAAGAACCAAGTAAGTAGTAGTTGTAAGAAATTTAAATTTACATCATTTTGTTCGTTAGGGTTTGGTATAGCACATTGCCTGCCTATTTGCCGGATTACCGTTAATAATTCGTATGCTTACTATGCTACAAATTTCGCTTGCATCTAAAATACAGCACGCAAAACGTTGCCAAATATACTTGCCAATCGACTCTGTTACTCTTTAACACTGGTCATTTCATCAATGTACGACAGTTTACTTTATACCACCTGACCATTAATATCTGTCTTCAATTCTGTTGACTAATGCTAGCAACTTATAAACTGCATCTAAAATCCGCGAAACATTGCTGACGAATGACCAATTTTTGACAAACGCACAAATCGGTTTTTAAATGCCTTCTTGTATCGGGACTTTAAAGCAATAATAATATGTTTTCTGAACACCTTGTAGGAATAGTAACTCTCAGTATCGATCAAAATGCGTAATCTAAAACCAATCCAGGAAGTCAAGTGAAAACGTACATAGCAGTCAATATTGGAATGGCTTCAAAAAGGGGGATGGATCCAGCTAATTATAACTAATGTCCTTGCAGTTCCTTACCGAGTAGACTGGTTTTGAATTGATGGGCACGGAGGGTGCTGAGCAGTTAAAAAAGAGCGAGTTTTGTAGAGGCGGTTTTTTTTAAGCCATTTTGGGTTGTTGCCAACTTGTTGAATGCGACCTGTAACCATTGGTCTTGCAAGTTTGACGCGGTACACTTTAGTCCAAGTTGACATTACTTTGTGCCTCACACTGCGTACAGGTCTGGATATCATCAACAGCTACAAAGTTAATTTCTTTTTATCCGTTATGTCATTTTGTTGTCTCTAGAGGTAATAAGATGCTTTCCTCTATGCTGCTTTCTTTAGTATTCTTACATCTATGTTTTAATCGGTACGATTATCGAAGCCGTCTTTTGCTTCCTGCCGTAAGGCTGCAAGCTTCTATCCCGTCAAAACTAGGATTACCCTAAGGGAATCGTGTATAAGGATCTCCGCAACAAGTCGGCAGCAAAATTTGTTACATGAAATATTTTTGTATCTGGGCAAATATTTTGCGGAGATTTCGACACCAATCGAGGTGACATCATCAGTGCGTTAGTGTGTAGTGCAGTGTAGTATAGCGATGCGTAGATAATTGTGAACCGGGTAGTTACACGTGTGCGCTTTTATGGGTCAGGATTATGAGCAGTGGGCGGATGACCTTTGAAAGTGACCTCTACGACCCGTGCCTCTTGACTACGGCATATTTGTCTCCGTTGCTGAGAGTATGTCTTCAGCTGTTTGTACGGTGTCATTTTCCAGTAAGTTTTTCGACTGCGATGGTCGTTCTTTGATCATAGAGCTGCGTAGTTGGCGTCCAAATCAAAATGTAGATGGGTATAACTCCTCGTGAAGTACATGCTTCTCAGAAGTATCTTGCTAACAGCTTTGTCGTGTACTAGAATTAGCTTTCCAAAACTCAGAATGATGGCCGGCTTCATCTTGGTTAATGGAAACTAGTGAATAGTGCCAAAGCCTCCTTGTGGCCTTTTTATGCTGTGATCCCGTTGGATACTTTCTTCCGTTTGTCTGATTTAGTGTTTATACCATTCGCTGCAGTTTATCCCGTAGATTACATGGTTTGATTCATTAGTTTGACTTTTTACTTGGGTCTAGATTACAGCTCTGTCAGTTTGGCACTTGATCTGTGGGCTACCGTGACATTATATCGATGAAGCAAGTGTGCTTGTAGTTCACAAACGCAGTATGCAGGGAAGCACTACCGTCTTTTGACTGTTATGCCCGCTACTGGGAATCATCCAATTCAGGACTTATCCTATGTAGTTTCGTGAAACCCGTTGTATTACAACACGTGGTATAACTAACCCTCCTCCATCTTTCTCCTTTTCCATTTTCTGCATTGTGTTTCCGCATTATTGAATAGAGTTTGGATTCAGCTCTTTGTGTGCTTTATATGGTAGTTTCTGTGCTAGCTTAATGTTTTGGCCTTAGGTGTCATCTTCCGATATACATAAATTGGAATTGTACCGTCAGTGTCCCTGTGATCCCCAAAACATCCAACAATGGCAATCAATGGTGTGCCTCCAATTCAATGATGCACTTCATCTTCTCAAGCGTCTTTTTGATCAAATCATGTGTATCCTGTACCGAAATTCGTTTAATTAGGACCAGTGTATTTTCAAGTTATCAGCTCGAAATTTTTGCTTGATTATTGGCATTTTAATGTGCCTCAGTGTTTGAATTACAACCTTGGCAATGAACCCTGATACGGATGATCGCATGGATGTTCCTTTTAGATGTTGGTAGAGTTGTCCATCGAACGAGAAACATGTAGCCTTGCGTAAATCCAACCATTCCCATACACTTTCCGGTTTAATTTTTCATTTTATGCTCGGTTGATTTCGGAGTAATTCCTTGATGGTCTCCTTGGCAAGTTGGTGGTTAATAGATGTGAACAGAGTATTGACAAGGCATGACAGCATACTTTCATCCTCCAATATGTTGATAACTTACAGTTTGTCAAGGAGCTGTTTAACATAGTTTTTCGATTCGCTCGGATCCGGTCATTAGGGGGCTTTAATTTCCTCAAAATCTATTTCATAGCTCGTATTCCGGAGTTCCTGGTAGCGAGACGACTTGGTCAAAGTGGGCCTAGCCCTTATATACCTTCGGTACCCCATATAGTTGTGGAATCTTAGCGATATGGGCTTCCATCTTCCATCATTTTGGTTGGTGATTTTATTGTTGATTGCAGTTTCTTCAAGGTTGAGTTTACTCGGGTGAATAGTATTAAGTTTGTGTCCTGATCGATTTGATGATAAGTAGTCGTGTCAGCGAGGCGTTTTTTGGACTTTTCAATGTAATCCGGTTTATCCAATACCAACAGGATGCGTCCTTTGCGCCGGAATAATTACGACATCGTCTACACACAGTAGTTTTCTGATTAATTCTTGTTTTCCTTGGATAGAGCATGTCGCTCTGTTTCGAGAGAGATTTGGAAAGATTGTTTAGCAAACTTGTTTCTGAGCTTTTTCTAACAGTTCCTTTGTATTCAGAACATATTGCAGGCTAACCATATAGTCCTTGTGTAAAGCATCCCTGGCGTTAAAATGTCGGTCCTTGTGTTAATACATACCTTTTAACTGTGATGAACTTTCGGTGCAACAATTTTTATAGTCTTCCTTCGCTATCGCCATGGTCAATCTTCTTGGTAACCTTGCTCAGCTTGACGCCTAATGCCGATTTACGTGATTTTCTCGTGTTGTTAACTTGTTGGTGTATTGCGGATTCAAGTTCTGCGCATTTATAGGGACCCATGTCAACATGGCAGTTAGTTCAACTATCCTTTATGGCTTTTTCATACTTGTGATGACAATTGTGGGCATCTGTTATCATCACTTTAAACATACGCCTCCCATACTGTCTTGTTATTTGTCAGTTTCACAGCATCCTACAATTGAAATATTTCTTAAGGATTCCTCTGATTAGTTATCAGTTTACAAGTTTGCTCAATGTGGTTACGGAAGTAAACACCAGTACTGACAGCAGCGTGTATAATGTATTCCTAGATATAGCTAGGTGTTGGTCATAAAGCATCACAATACAGTATTTATAGTTCTCAGAGGTGATTGTAACGCGCACACATATAGTCGACTTGCAGTTATGGTTGTCCAAGTTTGCTTCGCACAATCTGAATTCACAATTTTTACAGTCCTGTCTTCCCTCAACAAGCTGTTACACTCATGAACGGATCATAAAATGAAGTTGGCTATCGCATCTCCTTAGATAAAATTTCTCTCCTTTTAAGGAGAAACAGGTTCTGGTCATTATTACATTGCTTGTAGTTCGTTCATAAAAGTGCAGTAACCTCCTCCGTTTATTTGACTCAAAACAGTGAATATGCTCATCAACGGAAATGCGTAAACTTACTGAAGAATGTAGTGTTAAAAATGACATATTAAATTACGATTTTCTGGTTTTCACTCAAACTGTATTAATGAATGTTTCGTTAACGTTCTGCATTATGTACCTATTTTGTTAATAAATGTGGCAGATCTTAACTAGATCTTGTATCGTTCCATAACGTATGATACACTACACTTCAATTAGGCTGTCATCCTTGTTTCCCCTTCTAATTTTCGTTCTTTTTCCTTTGCAGCTATGCAACTCTTCCTCTCAAATAAGGCTCTCTTTGATCGACAGTTATGTTTATGGTATTCAGCTCCTAAGCAATATGGAAAATGAACGGCATTTTTCTGGCCGAACTATTACATGAGAAAGAATACGTTAAAATGCGCTTATACCTATCGTTGAGATTTGTCATTTTCTAAACTTTGTGACGTATATTTCTACAGTGACGTTAGTTGTGGATTTGGTACAGTTACAGTAGCAAGCAGCTGTTATATACTGCTTTAGTTTAATGGCCAACCACAAATTATGCTCAAATATTGCTAACAATTTTACCGTGCAGCCTACAAGCATCAACAATGGTTTGATATATGCCAGCTCAATCCATAGACCTTAGCCATATTGCTGGTCAAATACTGCTAAGCGAAATATTCTACGGGAAATAAGATACACTGAGAACGTATAAAGAAGCATTTATTTTCAACCATCGTACAGCTTAGGAAAATCTGGCCTGTTACAAAATAGCATAATACCTTTTAGCTAGTGGTACTATTCTTTAGAAAAAACCAAATATTATTGTTGCGAACTGCGAAAACTCGGCACTTAACCTTTCGAAATTTTTAATCTTATGGTGCTACTTACTTAGAAACAGTTTTCGCATGCCTGAGAATCCGTTTTTTTTCTACAACCTCCGCCAGAATATAGTGTTTTTTTACAACGTATGAAATTTGAAGAGGAACCATCAATGTCAGTAAGGGCCATAAAACCGAAACGCTCCTTCTTGTGTTATAAAACCTAACCGTAACTACGCAATCCATTTCCGTTATTATACATAGGATTTTTCACTCCATCAGTTTTAGTCATACGCACAGTTTGTCACAATTAATTCCATATCCAAGCTGCTTGACTAAATTTTGCGTTATTTTCGGGACTAGAGCAAACATTGGCCCGCCCGTAGCCTAAAGGTAACGAGCTTGTCTTGTACTCTGACGGCGCGCTTTCGAGCCTGCGTAGTGGCAGGGCGACCATTGTAGTATCCTAAGCCCACGTGCGACCGGTGGTGGTTGTTCGACAACGAAGCGTCGGTACTATCTATTACCATACTGCTGACGATTTTTTGCCTTTTTGGCCAACGTTACCTTTGTATAACAAGAGATTTCCTGGGCTAAAATTTCGTATCAACCGCATTTGTATGAAGAATAGGGCAGTGGTTTAGTTTTTGATTTGCAGATATTATTCTCCTCTGGTGGGGTAAGTTAACAAGATGGCATAAGTGTGTGAACAACAGGCATTCTTTCAGCACTCTGACTCTTACCAACAACGCAGAGCGAGGGTTTATTTGTTTGCACACGTGTCCAGCAGTGGACTAAAATTTAAGATAGCATGACATTTTTAGTCAAGTACGCATTGGGTTCAAAAGTTTTTCTTAATTTGTGGATTGGTCCGTCACTTCAGCGAAAGAGATTAGGCCTAGCATAGCTAGGCAGAGTTATGCTCATCACTGTGAGGACTGACCTAAGTGGCACCTCGCTGATGTTTTTTCTAGGAAACCAAAAAAGCTGCAGAGTATGCTGCTTTTTGGCTTCTAATCCAATCTAACGAATATCAAACGAATATTTATATTTAAAGGCGACGAACTAAGTGAGATTTGACATTAAGTGTTTTACCCACATAATTTATCCCTTTACTTTCTACTTGCTTGGTTAAAACTCGGATATTTACTCATCGCTTTTGGCCTCGTTCATGATCATTGAGATTGCTTTCTCGTTACATAGCGCAAAGAACAAGGAGACACAAATGAGTGCGCGCGCTGTTATTTTGACTGATAGTTTCATAACTTCTGTGTCGTAGACGAAAGTAATCCTGAAATTAATAGCCACATCAGGTGTGTGGTTGATGCCTCATCCCAATTCGAAAAGGTTGTTGGTTTTTTTTGTAAATAATGGAAATATATAATGTTCAATTTAGATCGCTATACTCGAGGTCAAACGACAAATCTAATCCTAACTGCTTAATTTGTCCGTTTGGCTTAGCTTAAAATTTGTTTGCACCCTAGCTTTCTAAAACGCCTACAACTGCGTAAGCAGCAGGTTTCGTTAATACCTAATAAACAGCAGCATAGGGCTTGGCTCAGCCATGGTTGTCGCCGTGACGCGAGTGAAGGATTGACACTGGGAGTTTCAGTACTTTGCTAACATGGACGTCCTGGTTAGAAAAGTGGCATTTAACGCCGTTCTTTTAACGTATTTCAAATTTGGATAGTTAAACACATTTATCCGTTAGGATCCTTGCGGCTGCTTCAACTTTTATTCCAGTGACACTTTTAAATTTAGCCCTTCATCCATTCCCAAAGCTTTTTCTTTCAGTTAACACCATGTTAGCAGGTAGGTAGTTAATATTATAAAATGCTAAAAATTGGACAACTAAAGCCTGGGCCGTTTTTGGATTTAGTATAATTATCTATGAATGAAATGAATCGTCTGCTGTGCGCCGTAACAGCACTTCGCTGCCACTCGACCACCACCAGTCGCGCGTGGGAAGCGTTTACTGAGAGGACGCCGCCACTCTCGGATTCGAACCAGGACCTTGTGGTTGCAAGCCAGGCGTGCAGACAACTCGGCCATCGGCCAATATAGTTATATATATATCTAGGCTATCTCTAGTAGTACTAATATTACGATAAATGTTGTACGCACCCCAAGCTTTCCTCATTTTTTCGAGCTTTTCAATAACTCAGTTTAAAGAGAAGGATTTCCATTGGTTTCAGGAAGGACGTTTGTGTATTTGAAACCGTTTACAGAAGGAACTTGAGCGTCATAGACTGTAAAAATGGTAAGGCAATCATAAGCTTAGATAATGAGTAAGCCGATTATATCCTGCTGGTAAATGCGTTGGTAAATTTCACGAATTACCACGATACTTCAGCATTTCAGTAAGGTCAAACAAAAAGGATACATGTTTAGAGTAATCATAAAAGACGAAAATTAAGGTTCTAAATCGCAACTCATTTTTCCTTAGGAACCGCATGGCTTCGGTCCCAACTGACGTATGCCCATTAACTAATTCCACCATGTTTCATTTATCTGTGGAAACCCGCTATACTACCAACGTTTTAAGGGTTACTCATGCCTCTCTGAATTTATATCCTCCATATACGCGCAAGGAGCCATGCCAACGGCCTGCTTAGTTGGACAGGGTGCCACAGCAATTTGCAGAAATTCACATTGCTGGCAGTGATTTCAACCTCAGGCAAAAAGGCGAATGAATATTTCCTGTTTCAGTGGCTCTGGCTTAACTGCAACAAAACGGGATAGAAAGCAGCATATTTTATGGTAAAATAGGAGACCTAACACCAAATTCTATGAAGCTCATTCCTTGTCTTCGTGCAACATGTAAGCTGACGACCAATTTTAAGCAACCGTTAGCTACACTGTTTGTCTTTTTTTATTCTACAGTGTACCTGTGAGCATACATGAGATACAATCTATCTCATGTTATATACACCTACTAGAAGAAGGGCGCAGCCCTAGCATTGAATGAGCAAATTGGACAATTTGAAATAAGTAACACACCCGCGTTTGTTTGAAATTACCACACCCCAGTAAATCCAAAAATATTTTAACCCATTATCGAGCAGCACAGCGCGCGCTGTTATATAAAAGTACCACTATAACACCTTAAACAAACTTGTCTTTTACATCTAATTTTGAGGGCAAATAATTTGTAACAAACACTAATCGCACTTGTACCATGGTTCAGTGTTTGTTCTTTTCTCCGAGCTGAGCAGTTTAGTTACAAACGTTTCATCACCAATCACGGTGACTTCTTCAGTGCGTTATGAGCAAACTGAGTTGTTTCGTCGACTCCTACCGACGAGTCGAAGAAACAACTCAGTTTGCTTATAATTCACTGAATAATTCACCACGATTTGTGATGAAACGTTTGCAACGAAACTGCTCAGCTCGGAGAACAGAACAAACTCTGAACATATCACCCGAGCTACAGGTATTCCGTTTTATTGTTGTACCATGGTGTTGGCGTGGCAATCGGGCACAAATGAAAGTTATACATGTGAGTTATTATTATGTTATTCAACAATGTTAAGTACCAGGTGCTTCCTTCTGGTTGCGATTTGTGCTTTTGTTAATCCAGAACAAGTGTAATAACTCGTTTTGCATATGAAACGCGATTAATTACAAAATGAAGGGCGCAGACCCTAGATGTAGAGGTTTGCATATGAGAACGCTTTGTTTGGAGAAAGACAAAGAATTAATTTTCGTCTGATGTTAATGGCGTTCATCGCAGTACTAAAAGACGGCACGTATATTCTTGCTAGAACAGTTATCGAGGAGGTTAGTTAATAGCCAGTTGCATCAGATAGCGTGCGAATGTGTCCGAAGGTGACAAATTATAGAATAAATTATAGACTTTATGAATTCAATGTCTTGTTTTCAGACTATTATCAAGGTCTGGGTTGAAATCGATGCATCCAGTCAAGAAAGTCGTTTGCAGTTGTTCATCACTCTCGTAACACTATATAAAGAACCTAAGTAGGGTGCATTCCTTTACCTATATAAAGATGAGTATCATGTTGCAATTTTCATTAGACAAACATGCTGAACATTCTATTTCTTTCATCTATGATTTGGAGCATTTTGATTCATAGGTCAAACTGTAAATTTTGCCATATTATTAGGCATATTAGCGTAGGTATCATCCTATCCACTAATAGGTGCAGTAAAATCATTGTTCCCTTGAAATGCCTATTGTAACCGCTTCGGTTATGTGAAGGTTGAATATGACAAATTTACGCACGCTGAAATTTTGATAACTCTCTTTAAGCAGCCGTTCAGCATTTAAGTTGATTTATGCTAAGTATACAAATTTGATTTGTGTAACGTTACCATACAGAGCTTAGCGCTACTCGCCGACCTGTTTAGTAACGCATCCCAGTGGGTTTGGCTAGAAACACGAAGCAATAATCGCGGTTTGCTAGTGGGTTGCAGAAGAGTCAAATTCGTCCCTTGTATAGACACAATATAGAAAATAATTGAAAAACGGATGGCGGATGCGCCAATGAATGATACTTTTGGCTATCAGAAAAGACAATGTTGAGCACCCAGCTTGTTTTGATAAAATTTACCGACGTTTTCAGAGTCAACATCGGAATCTTACTTCAGCTGCACCCGCATCGTTTCCGATTTTGTCCGTGGTAAGGATTTTCATGTCAACTACCAAGGTTATTTTACACAACCAATTTTAATATTTGAAATGAAAATAAGTCATTTTGCTGCGTTTATTGATTAGTCGATTTACTTCCCTAGAATTCCTTGAGCGACCATTTAACTGAGCCTACCAAACACATCCCCGTACAATGGGCAACTATTGGCAAACTGGTACATTGAAACAGGCCAATCAACTAGCGATATGTGCAAGAGGATGCGTGTATCATTATTTCAACAGTTGCAGCAGTGCTCCTAAGAAGCAATCGTTACTCATTACATTGGCTTTCCGAAACGATAGTAGAAGCATTTGAGTACAGGTCGATGAACAAATATAATTCATTTTCTATTTTAACACATTCAATTCTACACCAATATTTCCCTACTAAGTTTAGTTAAATAATCTTGCTGGATGACGACACACATTTTTAAAGAGAGAAATACGTAATATACGTTTTAACAGGACGAGATAGATATATATATCTTAACTACATACTTTATGACTCATGCTGAGAAGTCTAATTCCCGTTAACCTAAGCAGTCAAATAAGTGTGATTTTTGATTGAGAAATTTCCTTCCTACGTTTTCAGTGTGTGCAAATATTCCCGTAGATTATATGAAGCAAACGTCTTTCTTCCAAATAAATAACTGTCCTAACCCCAAAGCGAAAAATCAAAGTATTTAAATTATTTATATGAATAAGATAATGCGGAATACTTTCAACTGTCTGGATACATGAGTTATAGTCACATCCCCATAAGGAGCAAGGTTACTTTTAATAAACTGGTTATTATGACTAATGATCGCATTTGGAATGATATGGGTGTTGAGTTTACAGTGATTCGTCACCAATGGCATGGTACATTCTTCGCTTTTTGCGCATCAAATCCCAATGTGTCCTGAGACATAGATTATTCGATGGTCCGAGAAATGGTAACATATTTACGCCACATCGACTGCGAAACTGACGAAATTATATGGCTTGCTTCATTTTGCCCCACACCAATTCTTCTTCAACTTTTACCTCAGTATGGTTGACACACGTTGGATAATGATGGACCCATGGAATAGTTATGGAGGTTATATGTATAATAGAAGGAAAACAACGTCGCCAAGAGTTTACGCAAATATCCAGCTGTGAATTCAACTCACATCATTATAACTCATGGAATGCGTGACACTGGCAACTGAATTTTAATAATAATAATAATATTATACTTACAAAGTATTAAGATCACGTAGGTCCCGTTCGTAATGGCAGGAGAATCCCATAAATAATGTGATATAAACTTAGTTGAGTTTTGCTGACATTGAATATAGAACGAGTAACGGAGAAGTTAATACATTTCAAATTTTCTCACCTACAAGAGGAGTTACAGAAACCAGAATTCCAGTACTGAGGCACACTTCAAAGAAACCTTATATACAGCTTGGAACGGATCCGAACACTGTGATCTAAGCCAAGGACCCCAAGATCTATAGCATCGCCACTAACTACTAATTTTTAGGCACTAGCATTGAAACATTCCTTTTCCGATTAGCAAGTGAAGTGCGGTAGATTCCCTCATAGACTTAAGGCTAGTAACAAATGTACCAAAAACTTCGGATACATAGTAGGGTTGAAATCCCATAACATGCATTGTGGTATAAACAGTGCTGATGAGTATGGCCCGCCTTAGCAATTTTTAAACTCTTAAAGCGAAAATACTTTCTAGGTTTGAAGAATGCTTGTCACAGTTCGGTAAAAGCAAATATTTACATGGTACGACACAAGGTTTATGAATAGCGTTGCTCTTAAAATAGCATCTTTCCTGAGTGTAAGTGCCACGCAAAAATTGCGAAAAATAATGTACCGCATTATATACCTGTTCAGACAGTAGCAGCTATAGGCATTCGAAACCCACTATGCTCCGGGTCTGTCACATGAACTGATTCCACCATTAAGAGAATTCGGAATATTTAATTTGTAATCATTCGTTTGAAATTATCGACATTGCTGTTTTGGGTCCACGTCGTAAATAACCAGATTCCCATACATTGAATGCACTAGAACTTGCTAGCCATGAATGGTTCAAAAAGGTGGTAGACATTTTAAATTTATTCGGTCTTTTGGTTTTGCAAGCTGAATAAGTCTAACCTGATCGGCATCATACGTTGTGCGTTCTAGTCTCCGTTTACCGCCGTCGTCCACTGACACATTCAGCCAAGCTTTCTTTTTCGAATTAATTCTACTGGTTAGGAACAGCTTGCCCCTGGATTCTAAATACTGTCATTTCCCGTAACACAGTTTAAGCTCCAAGTCATTGTTTAGATATATTCAGTATAAGAGGATCATTTATGCGCCCCAAACTGCTGAAACCGAGTGATTAAGCCATTACCTAATTATAAGTCAGTGTTCATCCACCACCACATGTAACCTTTTCGGAAGAGTACAAATTAGTTTAGCGTAAGTAAAGCAACGTAGCCAAAAGAAGTTTAAATCGGGCAAACTGTGGCTCCACACATCCCACCAAGGTGCAATATTGTAAGTTTGGAGCTAACAGCCACTCACTGTGGAATGTTTCTTTAAAGAGCAGGCGAACTTGGGTATAAAAATGGTGTAGGATTAACCAGTTGGTGATTGACACTTTTTTTAACTCGCTCGCCACACGCATGTTCATAGATCCTGAGGTCTTATTGACGTTCGTTGCGTAGCCACGCTAATGTCACAGCTTAATGCACTACTCTTCTAGGTTTTACGGTAATACTATATCACAGGATTGCACCTAACCCCATTTGTAGTCATATTTTCTTATAGTATCCGGCGCTGCTACTTCGTTCTTATTATGTGAGCAAATATTTGCTTAAAGTTTGCGGTACCAATACCAGAAAAGTAAACGTCCACATTTATACCAGTTTCTCACAAGAAGACACCTTGAAGGAGCAAGCTTTGGATAGGAGAACCCTGAAGCCATGGCGCAGGACTTGATTATTTAGAGCTATCTAAACAATGGCAAATGCACAGGATTCTGCGCATCGGTTGGTGCAACAAAGTTCCGGACAAGCAACTACAGCGTGGCTTTGGCATGTATTCACTTAACTGCTTATTTCTGCTGCTGCACTTTAGGTGGCTGAAGCATATAAGCTGAATGAATTCGACGAGGATATTTAAAAAGAATGTACGACCAATTTATTGCACGGAGGCGTAACGTTGGTAAATCGAAGGTACGTTGCCAGACTTGATGAAAGTGAGTTTATCACAAACCAATGATTAGCTCAGGTGCTGGGTGAAAATGGGCACTTTATGGTTACAAATGGCTTTCGCCGATCAAGAGGGCGGTAGCTCAGGTGCAGCAGAAATCGCTGTCGACTGCGGAGCGAAAGAGCCGACTACGGAAGCGATAGGCGCCGATGGATTATTCTCCATTGAATTATAACTCATGTTGTCTTAGCACATGCGTTCGCGATTGCCTTAACTTATCGGGTTTGGTTGGCCACAGGTGTTGCTACGTGGGGTCCCCATCCAAAAGACGACATGCCAACGGATTATCTAATCATGCCCAACTCAGCGTATCTGCGCTGCTTCCGGTTATATTCGATTTATTATACTAAACCAATAATGCGTTTGATGCCGTTCCGATTGGCCTATGCGTGTGCCATGGTGTTGAATTTCCTTCGTTTAGGGGGTTGATTGGGATTTGATATCCACGGTGTTGTTGCGCTTCGTACCAATGTGGACAGGTTGCCTAAAAAGCTATTACCTACCTCCTCTTCTATAGTGGCTCCAGGAGGCTGTTGGACTGTGGTGAATAAGACGAGGTAAAAAAGATTTGCGGTGGTGCTAAACTCAATGAATAATTACATGTGCTAATTTGGGAGCGGATTGCGGCCCAGCCACGGACTAGTGTACATCTGGTACGCATAATTCGCAATTTAGATGAAAAGAAGTGGTGCTGCTATAAAAGTTTTAGAAGTGTGAACCGACGGCGTTGGTGAATAGTGGTTCCAATTCACATGCCCCCCTTGTCTTACTCCTTCAGGTTTAACTGGAAATGGGTTGTGTGGATGCAACAGTTTGTAGTGAAGCGCTAGCCACCTATGCTCCCTCTATATATGCGGGCGTCCTGCGACTGTCCTAGGTAAGCCTCTGTAACAGGCAAATCCGGAACAGGATGCTGCCAATCAATCAGCGGTGTTGTTTGGATTTGTAGGTGTGCTGCTGTATGTTCCTTTGTATTTGGTCAGATGGCGGTGCAAAAATGGATCGAAGGATGTATGTCGTCCGCGGAGAGGGTAAGCTCAATTTGAACTGGCGAGGAGCGGTGATTGTATTTTAAGGCGTGGCATATCCTCCAGGTCTTAGTTTTCTTACGCAGGCATTTGTTATTAAAGGACGTAACCCACCACGTCCTGGAACAAAGCCGCCGAACAATACGCTGGAACAAGAGTTAACTGAAGCAAACAGCTGACATACCTTTGACGTTGTTTGCTCTGCCCGCTAGGCTTTACGCATTGAAGTTAACGCAGGAAGAATACTTTCAACGACCATAAGGGTCACACTTTTACAAAAAAAAATCAACTTAACGCAGCTGATTATATTTAAACCTTTAAGTTAGTTTGAATATTTAGGTTGCACTCGCAATATTTAACTAGCGGTGTTTTTAGTAAAAGCGAAGCAAACATATGTTGCGCTAAACTAATTGCGCTTTGTTTAAAGGCGAACGACAGACAACATAACTATAGTAAGATGAAGCAATCAGGAACAAGGTATATTAACCTAAGTATGTTTCAGCCAACGAACGGCCAAACTTTTGCAAATTATGGCAAGTGCGTTATGCCCAGAGTATGGATTATCAAGAAAACATACTAGAATAATAGCACATGCAGCACAAAATATGCATAGTTATTGAATGAGCTTATATAATAATACAAATTTTAAATTTGTGTGATTTGTTGGAAAGGCCCTCCGTATTTTCCAAAAACCTACCTAAGATGCAGTATTGACGGGCCGTGGAGTTTGTAGAAATCCACGTATTTCACACTGTTACAACCATCCAAATCTAATTTGCAATGTATTCCAAACGTATGATGAACTATAGTTTAACACACGAAGTCATTCTTAAAGGCAGAAATGCATTTATGAATCTGCTGAGTGTGTGCACAAATTGGGTAGCAGCGCACAGCAGTAAAATAAATCTAGAAACGTCCGCTGGAACCTCGCAAACGGTTTGATAATTTAGTTGACGCGGGAAGTCAGAGTGATTTGACGGGGCTTGTACTATACTTGTCAGTTGTGCTGCAGCATCATTTTGGCCTTTTCGATTTGCGCAAAATTATTCCAATTCATATTTTGCGAACCTCTTCTCTACACTGATGTCAATTGGATTTATCAGCTATTAACAGCATGTATTAAATTGTTCATTATTTTGACGCCTACATTTTATTTATTTCGACCATTTAGACGAATCGGTGGCTGAAACTCACTGCTGCTTCTTTTCTATTATTAAATTAACTTGTATATTGATCACCTAATTTAAATGTCTTACATCAGGGTATATACATTAGCAAAACTCCTGTCCATTCTACATTGTGTGCAGTCGCAATGGTTTATCTTGTAGCTGCCAGATGCAAACCAGTTCACATTTTCTCAGATAATATTTATTTGCGTAAGACACCCATGTTGTCATGTACAAAACAATCGCTGTCAATCAAAACTCATCGGATCACCTATACCATGTTTATGTGACCATTGTGCGCTTCGGTTAGTATCAGGAAACCCACCTTACTCAAATTACCAGTTAAATAAACCCATGTGGGTGTGCGGCTGTGTATACAAGTGATTTCATCTCTTACAGCCTAGACGGAAGAAGCAACGTAGTCGCTAACATGGACACGGATATGCCCCACTTTGAGCGAAGCTTGGCAAGCCACAGCTTCGCAGCATTTGCAGTTGTGGGAAAATGGTACAAACAGAGACAATGTGTTCTGGATGCAGCACAAATTAGCACGCTATGTGTGCTCACATGTCTGCAGAAATAATGAAATAGCAACAAAATGGATAATTCTGGTTTGCTATTTTACTGATTTTGTGGCTGCACTACTTGTTAGCGGCTTTGGGCTGAAATACAATTATCCAGCAGCAACGACTGAATAATCTACTCTTTGCAAGTATCCCCTGCGGTATAAACAGTGACCAGGTTCGTTGTCTGATATATCATCCGAGCATAAATCATGGCCCTAACATGACTCTCTATAGATAAGCACTTAGTTAAGCGGCCAAGTTATAACTACTCCAAAATGGTCTAATGTATATTTTCTGAAATATTTATGTAGCACAAGCTAGGTAGGAGCACGAAACATAATTGTTGTCTGTCCAGCATTAGCATTATTACCATGTATGATTCATCTACCTCTGCTGCATATTTGAACTATACTTTGTCACTGTTACTCAATTTATACTTGAAACACTTAATAAAGTAGGCACTTTCGCCCGCGTCTATTCCTCTCTTGCTTTTTGATAACCATTACAATTAACACAGCAATTTTTTTACGGATACCAACACGAACAGTTGCCCCTTATCTTTCTGAGCAAGCGTATCTTATCTTGTATTTGCTCCGCGTTTTTGTGCTAACCCTAAACATATTCTGCACGACGCTTAGGTTATCTTTTCTATTGCAGTAAAGTAGCATCCTATTGCGCAGTAAAATTATTGCGTTGGAACATGCCTCATTTGACTAGAAAGGTTCATGCGCCTCGGGGTCACAAGATGCACCCAGCATTTATATTTTTCATAGCAACTTTACTCATATTCATTCACTTTTGCCGATCGCTTCTTCATTCTTTACCCAGCCTTAAATCATAAGTTCTTCCATTTCTCTATCACAAGCCGCTGAAACTACCCAGATCCAATGCGCCGAATCGCATACACCCGATTTACAAATCTCGTGTGCTTTTCAGTTGCCTAGGTATTATTTGTAACTTTGTAATTAACTGCACAAGTTGTTCGCTTAGTCACAGTCACACTCTGTCATCCGTAAATGCTTCATTATAATAATACTCAAATTAACTCCACAGAACAAATATTCCAAATAATAATGTGTGTAAATGGTGTAAAAATCAGGTACCATTTACACAGATTTACTCATAATACGGTAAGATCACTTGAGCCTTATTCCGTTGTGTACATATGTCTGGTTAGTTTTCATTTTCTTTATAATCCCATTTCCAGCGACCTGTACATAAAAGTTAAATAAAATACTCACCAAAATCCTTTCATTCATAAGTAAAATATTATAATCTTCCTCCACGACTGTAATGCTTTAACAACCTTACTTCGCGAAAGAATAAATCCGATGAAACGCTTACTTTGTAGATCGCCTACCTTATTATTGTCCTTAACGGAAAAGATAATAATATGGAAATAACCTGTTACTTAGCTGAACAACTGGCTTAGACATAAAAACCATATTCCGCTAAACATTGGTGCAAAAAAGGATAATCAATAGAGAAATTTGACAGCTTTCCGATACATTTTCCGGATTATTGCTCATACTTTTCAACGTAGATCGGAATTCACTATGGAACCAATTACATATTTGCAAGCATTTCACTATTCCCTGGTGCAAATCAGTGCCACCTCGCCAAAGGTTGTAAGTTTGAGGAATTTCCTTCCAGATTTTCCTTGGATTGCAACAACCTGTCTCCGGGAACAGTTTCCCAATTCATCTAGCGTTCACCTGTATATAGTATCCAGCTAGCCGTTGGGAAGCGCATTGACGCATACCGCAATTTTTAAGCTCGCTTCTTTTGAACTAATCACCGATTCATTCATATAAAGTTCAAAACGATTACCCAGTTATCTTCGACGAATTCAGGATAGTTAGTCTCCAATGCTCAATCATCGAAAATCCATATTTCTCTTCTACAGAGGCAAACCAAATACACGACACCAGCTACTAAATACTGCGGAACCTTTGACTGTAACCAGCAAACATTTTATCAAATATCAGACTAGCAGACTATATACTACAATCATTAGCACATTAAATTAGAAGAAATCCGCCAAACAATTGATTGTACCAACTGATCCACAGTCAAAATCCGAACGACATTTGGTAGTCACTGTTCAAAGTTTTACCAGGTTAATCGGCACATTTGCCCCTATTTGACGACGCATTTACGGGCTAGTCACACAGAGTAGAGAATGTGTTTTAATATGTTTATTTATATTAAAGGTTTAGTTGCGTACGCTTCAGTCACCGATATCCAAAAACACGGTACAAATGTTACGGCTAGAGTTGCTCCAAAATCAAACTACCGACTTCAGACTAATACAATTGGCGCCGTCATCCATCACAGCGCATCCAGCAGCGTGAGTCAAAGAGGGATACAGAACGCTTATATTTACCAGCATCTAAATAAAAGAAAATCGGTCGTTGTTCGGGATCTTTATGTATGCCATGAAAATCTAGCACAAACCAATATCAGCAAATATGTAGTGGCTCAAGTTCCAATGTCAACAGTTCCAGTTCATTAAAGAAATCGGCTTTAATTCCCACCTGACTATCGCATCCTCAAATGTGTTTGTGGCATTAAGACATTCTTAAGTTAGTTATTCAGGCTTTAATCTTGTTAAGCCCATATGTTTGTTCGTGATCGCCAAAAGTAAAATTTGGATGTACGGCAAAATCCGTGATGCCAAAATCGTTCTAACTGACATGTCCGTCATTCATAAAAATCGACTGAGTAGGGAGGGCATTATACAGTTCTACCATTGCAATAAACACCTTTCCAAATCCTTGATGGAACAATTCAGTTTGCTTCATCTCTTTAATGCATCCTGTAGAGACTGGATCTTTAAATGGTGCGATGGTTTGTGTGCCTCAGCGATCCATTGAGCTATGCTAGGTTGTGCTATTTGCAGCTTCAGAGCCGGTCATAACAGATGGGTAAGGGTCAGAGGCCAGATAAACTTAGTCTTCCAGCCCAACAGCTTCAGGGTTTGTTTGAAAGCAGTTCCTTACTCCATAAAACCGGCTCGCGGTAGTTAAGTGACAAAACCCCGCTGCCTTGCGGTAAGATTATAGAAGCAAAGTCTTTGTTTGAGAACCCTGATCCTTCTCCTATCTAGGTCTAGACAACGTGACAGTATCCTCCCATGCAATACAATGGACCTTTCTTCTGGCAATCTCCTGATACTCTGGCCGTCGCAGAGGATAATTAATGGCACCCTATCTACCGCATCTAGAAGGTAGACAGGGATTTGGATGCTATTACTCTAGACATCCCGCCTTCTTATTCCCCTTCTGACACTTTTTCATCGTTAGCATCCCGTTTCAACTTCACTTTTGTTCTCAAATTCTTGGCACACCCACACCTTGCTTAAATAGTCGCTTGTCTTCTAGTTTCGACTCACACACAATCAAAGGATATCGCTCCAATTTAGTTAACAAGTCCTTGTTCAACCAAGCGGATAACGTCATTTCATCTGTTTCCCGTTGGAGTCGTCGATCTTCACTTAGACTTGAATGCCTCAAAGTGCGCAGTTTGCTACTGATTGGCCAAAATACGGCACTTGTCTAAACACAAGAGCCTATCGATCCATATTAGCTGGTTATCGGTAACCCGCCTGCTTGGTTCTAGTTCCATGCTTACTATGCGACCCCCAGATGCGACACTGGCGGCACATTTTCATTGCGCCTGGCTGGCGATGACGCAGCTTCAAATGCAAGTCAAGCTGGCTTCGGCATTGTTTTTAATCCCCTGGCTGAAGCTATCCTGATCGACTATATTCCTGTCAACAGCCGGATGTGCGCCATTAGGTTGGTTGGTTTGTTCCAGGCTTCGAAGGGGGGCGGAGACAAACCGTGACTGTTTATCATTGCGGTCTACGCCCCCACAGACTTCAGCGCTGATTCTGTGATAGATGATTCCTGTCCCCATATAAACAATCATCCCCGTTACAGAAGAAGCACGGATAATGTGGTGTATTTAATTATCTAAACGCGCAAGTCGAAAACTTGTCCTCTGACGAGCTTCATTCGGGCGGCCAACATGTTGTAAGCTCACTTAACGATAACAGTGAGCGGTTGCTACATTTTGTGAAGACACTCGACTCTTTCACGCGAGCACTAAGGACACAGCACTTCATTACAGTCACTGTTTGTTTTATAAAGAGGCATTGCGCCGTCTCAACAACGCGTATCGTCAGTCTAAACATGGGATTGTACCTGCTGCGAAATCTAGAGGAGATTAAAACAATTAAGCAGGCTTAATCACCGCACGTCAACCTCCTATGTAGACGTGGATAAACGAAATCATTATATCTGCAACTGCTATAGCAATCCGGTCACTTACTCATCATTTGCATAGTCTAAAATCTCTGCACAATTACTGCCGCTCTCAGTAGCGGCACTGTATGCAGGTTGCCAAAACAGCCTCACTCGGTGAAATCAAATGGTCCACAGCATTTTACTCCCGTTGTCCCGACGATATGGGCTGAGTTTCTAGCCAAAACTCCATCTTTTTTCACACATTATGCATTTAACAACAGAAAACTGCTGACTGCCGGAAGTGCGTCAGTTTAACACTAATAGAAAACGGGGTCGGATAAATGTCGCCCTTTTGTTTGTAATCCTAGATATAGAAGTGCTTAAAAAATTGTTCTTGTGATGATGATGACACAACGAAAGTCAAAAGATGCTCTTCAATTTGCCTACAGAATTTAGGGTTCAGCGCAAGACGTAATAGTCTGTCTTGTGCACTTTGTTCTGTATTTCTTGTACACTAGAATCAAGCTCACCGGAGCCTGTCGATTAGATCACAGAAACGCATTTGGCGGAATAAACTGCAATGTACTGTTTACAGATATACTTGTTGCCGGGTTATTTTACAGGTCATACTCAGGTAACACGATTTGGAGGCAGAAACTCCTCGCCGATAATCACAGACACCGGGGTCCTTCAGCGAGCTATTCTGTCACTATTTATCTTTTTCAACTCTGTAAACTCAATACCAGTCCCATGAGATGAAAGCTTGTTGAACCATGCAGATGAAACAGTTCTGTCCGTCGAGCAATCGACGACTGTTTTTGCAGTCCGATTGTATAATCTTACCATTTGGTCTATTATCAGCGAGCTTGCACTCAACGTGCAAAATCGAAAAGTTGTCAATTTTTATTGTACACGGGAGATCGATATCAACAGTTTCCTTCATAATGCCCAGAGAACTGCACTCAAGGCTTGAGGTTCCACTCTTCAGCACTGGCAAATATTTGGGTTTTCTTTCATGTATCTTGCTCACACGATATCAAAGCAATGTTTACAAAAGTCCGGAGGTTATTTTACTACGCCTCACGCCTGTGAGCTTCGTCTATCCCACATGATTTGATTTATCGCTTTGTCGCCGCTCGCGCTCTTCCACACTGAATGTATCGCTTACCAGTACTTTTTCCTAGTCGTTCGGGCAAGGAATTTTGATTAATCTTCAGGTCGTTAAACATCTTTTGCGATCCAGGAGTATCAACTCCGTCTTTTGTTGATAAAATTGTATCCACTTATGTTGGTTTATGCAAGCGGTTAGCATTTACATTATTTGTCGACACTTGTTACCACCTCCATTGTGCACTGTGTGCATGTGTGTCAACCTCTTGAATCACAGTAAGATAGAAATGCAAATGTGCCTTACACGATAATAAGGTTATTCACTTATCCCCTACCCAGCGCGATTTATGCTCTACCAAAACAAAGTTAACCAAGAACTAACAAACCGGTATATGCTATGATCGCGTTATTGTTTTTTACCTATTGGTCCATTTTTCGAGTTTCATACAATATCGCTAAAAGCATGTGTGTTACGGCTGAAAATTCACCTGTTCTAGGTATAAAAAATTACTTGATTTTACAATTATATACTGCCAGTTGTGGCCGAAAAATGTAGGATTGCCTACCAAGACATAGCTAATAAACACCTTAGTTTCACTGTTTATCTGTTCTTGTCATTTTAAATATCCGATCAATCTGCTAAATTTATTTTGTATAACATTATTCCTCAAGTTTCCCGTCTTTCTTGATTATTATTCCTGTAACAGTTACTGAGAATCATACAAATTAGAATGCAGCTGGCATTCTATCAAAATAACACATTAGCAAATAGGATAGTTAGCTTTACCTGCAAAAATCTGAGACTTGATTCATATGATATTAATGCGGACTTGGTGTAGCCAAGAAGTGCATCCGTCAAGCCATCAGGTCGTCAGTTTATTCAGTCTGATTAATTACCTTCTGCTTTGTATCTTAACACACATATTCAGTAATACGTTAATTACAGTAAGCGCACTATTTTGATAGAAACCACCTTTATGGAATATTTTTACTACTGTTCTGACCACTAAGACAATACTCCTTTGAAACCCATTTAATATTTCCATCAACTAGGCTAAATTCACAATGACTAGGGCATGGTATAAACTGGAGTTCAGTTGATGCTCCTCCTTCAACTTTATCAGCTGCAACTGAGACTACCTTACCCAGTACAGCAAAATTGTGAATCCTCATCATGCATTATTCTACGTCAATGATGTTACCTACATATTACATGTGGATAGTTCCCTGTTGCCTGGGAAAGTACGTTTAGTGCCACTAAAGTTTAAGCCAGCTTGGAAACATATATGCAATACATTGCAGAAAACCAAACAGCCCTTCTGTGATTTCTTGGTGTTTCCATCGATATAAATAAACTTCTTTGCAATACTTATCCTCTTAAGTTTTATTTTTCATAACATATTGGTTTTGTCTTAAACCTAAAATTGTGTAAAATGCGGATCACACCACATGGATGGTCAGGCTTCAGTTATGCCACCGTAGGAAACACATGGATTGAAAGGCAAATATACAATACAAATTACACTTTATTACTGAAGTAGAAAATGAATGTAGCAATCAAACCACTACCCAGCTCCATGCATCCCGGAGCGCATTTCCTATCTTACGGATATGACAAAAACTTTCACTATAAGGGCGATCACCAACATTACGCATAAAAGATGCGACTTTCTATCTGCAATCGAATTACTCCTTTCGGTAAGCCAACTAACATCACAATATAGAACCCTAGCTATCATATGTGATTTTATTGCAAACAGGGTTACTGAATTAAAACAGTGAGGGTAATAAAGAATACCGTGCCTAAGTCATTTGGATTTTATTGTCAAAATATATTACAGCTGGAATTTCAGATAATAGCCTGTTGATATTGGATGAGACTAATTTGTAGTTGTTACGTAATAAGACGGTGTGAAACATGATGTTTGCGTTTAATTGTTTGATATATCTACAGATGAACGCTTGACTTTGACGCACATCTTTAGGGTATGGCAAAACGACTGGATTTTGTATGGCGGTTAACAGCAAGTAACAAATTATAGCGCAACCAGAGATATACTTCACTACATTTGTTTAAGAAGCCATCTTAAGTATTCTAGTCAAGCTGCGATAAATGCTTATATTTATTACTTTGCTGTGTTGGCTTGTGACGTAGGTGGTGATTTTGATCCTCAAAATCGAGTGAATATTGCACAAATTACTTCGACACCCTTGATCCATGATAAAGTAAATGTGTATTCTTCAAGGAGTAGGTTTTATTCTATCATACATTTTTCGCAAAATACACGTAAGTAGTACAATGTTTTCTGTGCATTTCCAAAGTTAGCAAAGACGCTAACTACTTGCTTGAAGGTGCAAATACAAGTATAATTTAGGTGCTTAGCTTTTTAAATAAAACGGAAAAGAGCAAACCTATGCATCTTGTTACCAACTTGATTGCGGACGTTAAGTGAATTTCATATAAACCTACTGGACGACGTAATTGATAGAGCTAATAAGACTTTAAGAATTAAAAGCTCATCTTGCGACTTAGGGAAATGTAATCGCCAAACAAACCATATTTTTATAAAATGCTATTTAATGCTAAAGCTTATTGATATATACGAAAGGATTACATCGCTGCGCTTCATGATCCGTCGCTTTGCTACCAAAGTACATTCAAATATATGTTTTTAATGATTTACCTACCTAATGTGATACTATTTTAACTTATTCTACTCCAAATTCCCCCGAAGAGAAATATGTGGCACATCTAAGTGAAAAGAAGTAAAAACCGAACTTGTGAATTATGGTATTATTTAACGTAAAGCACACGAAATAATATCAGTGGATTTAAATGTTTCGCAGCGGTTGGCTACAAATACTGTATGTTGTGGTAAAATATCGGTAATACAGTCAAAAATCAAGTAATTAACTAAGAGCCGTTCTACATGCTGTCAAGGCTGTCTATCCAATTTTGCAAACTTACTTTTAACATGCGACTGGTCTTCTTTACATTATATACTAAGTAAGCTGACAACTTTAGTGGCTGCACCAATGTGCTCCAAAACTTTATGTGCCCAAAAAATACTTAGGATACTCTAGTTTCTATTTTTGACTAGTGCAGTGTAAATTTTATATTCGTATGCACCTTGTTTCGCAACTAGTAAATCAGCTTTTATATAACATACCGCAGTATAACGACATAAATTCCAAGTGTATGGTCTTCAAGTAAGTAGCTTTTGTTATAAACATTGTTCTGCTTATTTTCTTTAACACAAACATTTTTGCAAAGCTTGTCTCACACTGTTGAAAGGCGGAACATTTATTCTCAGCAAAGGAATGTATGGCTGGAGAACGGCGAATTACAAACATTTTCCAAGATGGGACTAATGCCCCGATGTAATATTAGTCAGATTGCACAATAAAATTTTCGGTGAACTCGTTCAAGTACCACACGCCCAGGGTGTGCCAGTGTTTGCGTTGTTATATTGATTGCGTTTGGTGGACTACGCCTTACACATAAACATCATACACACGTACGGTTCCTCATATGGTTGAAGTGCCTAGATAGGAAATATCTGAGGTCTCGATTTCCAATAGCAGCAAGTGTCTTGTAGAGGCGGGATGGATATATACTCTATATTTTAAGATGGGCGGATCATGTACAGTAAAGGAGGTTGCCGGCAGTGCAATTTATGCGTAGGTTCTGATTGCCGCTGCTTAAACATAGACATCGTATTCATCAGTTACGTTTGGTAAGTTTGGGTCATCCGGTATGCGTCAAAGGGAGCAGTATCCATCACGTATATATATGAATCCCAGCAAATGGATAGATGTGGTTCGATGTAAGTCGTTTGCATGGATATTCATGGTTCTGGGATGATTGTAGCTCCTTGACGCAGTAGAATATTCGCATATTGTTTGGCATTGTCACTGTGCTGCTTGCAGCGTGCATCGTGGGTTACCCTTCAAAAGTGTAGCAAGTGAGGGATTGAAGCAATTTGCCCAAATGCACCGCGACTATCAACAGCTGATGGAGAACAAGGTGGTCTGCATCTGGCGCCTTTGACATTTGAAGAAAGGACGACTCCGCGTAACTGAGTTTCCCTTATACGTAGGCGCGGGAAGAAGCGTGCAGTTTGCCGGAGCCATCTTTGAGCAATTGGATGCGTTAAAGCTTAAAATAGAGTTAATCCGTCAGGGGTAGCAAGTAATAGCGTCTTCATGCCTCATTTGCTGGGGTTTTACCAGTCAAAGTTTATCCACATACGATGAGTGACGAAGTAGCCAAATGATGTTACGCAGGGGCAGATGGGTCACGAATGATCCAGCTCAGGATTGCACTCGTTTTGGAAACTTGTTGCTTAAATCTATCTATAAGAACTAATGGCAACTTGGGTTATAGACTAGGAAAGCCTAAGCCATGGTCAAGGCTGGATGAATGTAAAAGGTAAATGCTGTATACTTGGGTAATCTCAACCATTTGCAAACATTAGCCCCAACTAATTTTCTATCCTTTAGAGTTGTTATCGATGTATCAATATGAACTCCTGATTGCGATCTGTCCAAAAAGTAGGTACATTTTCCAATGGAATACCTGATGTGTACCAGTGTATAAAGACGGGTGAGGCAAAATCTCACGCAACTCGGTCATGGTAAATCCGAGGCCCGGATCCGGAGGGATCCGCTGTGCGAAGTAAACTCACATGCTCGTCATCAAGACAGAGCGTGACGAAACGCGTACGAACAAAAACAGGGCGATCCTGTTTTAGCGTTAATCTTCTGGGAGTCAGAAAAATTTCGAACAATGCAAACCACCGCTAGTAGACATCGTTATCTGAACGTACGAGCCGTTCTAATAACACCTTGCAGTAATTATTCACATAGATAGCCTATGGCGGTTTAATTACTATTGCCTGCTATGGCATGTGTGGTCAACGTAACACTTATATAAGTAGATAAAATACTGCGTTCCGCTTCTGTAAGTTATACAATGTGAACGTTAAAAATTTGTAATGTTGGTCAACATATATAGTCGAATTGGCAAGTTAGACCCTACTTCCAGCATTTGGAAAAAAAGTATTTGAACTATTTCTTGTTGTCTGCAAATCTAGAGCAGTTACTGCTTCCTTCGGCTGAAGTTAATGGTATAAAAAGACAAAGTTTACCTATTCAGAAAACTGATTAAATGCTATTATCTCAAACAGTAAAACTGGTGTTCTATTGGGTAAATGATATCTACCGTGTAATCCGGAAAATGAATTTCGGATAGCCCATTTCTAGCTGGATTATAACTTTGACTTTATATTCACACGCGTTTGCTGTGTATATTTTAATATGCCACTGTTTTATAACTGCTAACCCGGGATTTTCTCCGAAAAGCATTAATAAACTGTACATTTATTTCCACAAAGAAACACAATTACAAAATATTGTGCTAACGATGGTCGGTACAGTGCTGCGAATACTCTGGCCACGCTTATTATTGTGCAGTGCGTAGGCCACAAATAAAAGTATATCGCCCAAACAATCAATGCCTTGGATCCAAAAATCAGTACAACACGCATTTTAGTTCAGAACATAAAAATTCGTGCCCAACTATTGCACATCCGTTTTAGAATTGTGCAAGCTGAAAGGAAAACCAGAAAGCAATGTTTGATCCCTAACTACCTAGTATTCGTGTCATGAATGGAATGAAATTATTATTCGTAATTGTCTTATAATAATGAGGCTCAAAATTTTGTAAGGAAGTTTCACAACAGTGTTCTCCATGCTTAAGTCCCTACATTCCGCTTGTGCAAATGCAGCTAAACTGATGACATTTAAGCAGGCCGACAAGCTGTTTGTCAATTCAAACCTTACATTTTTTCATAATTACTGATAACATATCTGCATTTGAATATGCTTTTTACTCTGTAATTTGGTCGGGGTTATAGTAATATTTAAGCGCGTATGATGAGTTACCTCGCAATGCCGTCTGAAGGCGTAGTAAACTTGCTAAATAACTAAAGATATAAATAAATAAATAAATAAATGGTTTATTTTCGCCACTGCGAGGCACACCATCAAGGGCGTGATCATGGTATTACAAACATGTATGATCAGCAATTGCACAAATTAGTACATTTTGACCAATAGCATGGGAATTTATGTGTGTGTTGAGATGTAAAACTATGTTAAACTGTATATTTGGAAGGGGACATGTTGTATGAGTAGGTAGATGTGACTGTGGGTGTTTTTGTTCGTTGTGTTCGCCATCAAAGGGGAAATCAATGGAACGCTTTGGATCAAATGACGTCCGTGATGTGTGAATGATCCTCCGGAAAAGGGAAGAGGCAGTGACTTTATTTAGTGGCGAGTCACATCCGCCACGTCACAGTGTTGTTAAACAGATACTTGTGGCTTTTTATAGGGAGAACGCTTGCCAGACGAAATCCCACCACATCCTTGAACACTGCCGCCGAACCATTTGCTGGAACGGGACTTACCCGAACCACCCAGCTGGCACCACGAGGAGGTTGTTCGGCTAGCCAGCCAGTGATCAGCAAAATATTTCATGCTTATTTTACAATGGAAGTCTATCCTAAGCACATAACAAGCTTCTCATGCCGTCTAAAATGCGCATATGCGGTCCCCGGAAGTGGAAAATGAAATATTGTTGTATGGTAGGTCAATGCCTAGACAATAGATCCAGTTAGTATGTAAGAGAAGAAATTGCAAAATTGAAGAATAAACGTGTATTGATTATGCAGCGGATCAAAGGATCATTCAAAGCTGATTTTTAAATTAAATAGCACCATACGAAACAGAGTAAAGAGTTAAATATTGCTTGTTGCTTGTTGTAAGAAAAGTCGAATTGTTTACCGGTGGACAATGATTTCGCATTTTCAGTTCGATATATAAATCTGAATTAGGAATATAACCCAGCTTAGTTGCCATTGTGATAAGGGTTAGGAACCTGAGCACGTAATCCATTTGTGTTTTGAAAATGGTTAAATTGGGTGTAAAATATTGTGTTTCGAATGATGCTTCAAAATTGGCAGATGTGGAGGTATTTTAAGCACGTCAACGATACAGCCGAAAATATTATTGTTTTACTCTTAAGCTACTGTCTATCAAGATTTTTTCGGGCTGTGTTTCAGGAGGTAGTGGCACACAGGTACTGAATTGCACAGTGCACGCTATACCTTGATGCCCAACCCAAGAATCTTACACTAAAATCTAATGCTCTTCTGACTTTCATTATTCTAACAATTTCTGTTGTCAGATGTTGTAGTGAATTGAATGCTGCGCTGTTACGCTATTGGTAACGTTGTTAAGCCCGCATGGTATATTCGGTGTAAAAAACGCACAATGGCATTCCGAATCAGAAAAAACACGGGGAATCCACCTTCCTATTTGACTTCAACTCAAGACCAACATGAACGTTACTATATTTTGGAGCGGAATCCTACTGCTTAGAACAACGCAGTTCTACCTGTGACTGCTCCGAGGTCATATTCCTGAATATCAGGCTTCCTCAAGTTTACGTAGGAGCAAATCATGATCGTCCAACAAATTGGGTACTCATCATGTATTTATGCTGTACGTTGTCTTGGGACCTAAAGTACCTGCCATGTTACTGACCGCAGTTTTGAGCATTTTACTGTAAATTGATAAAAAGTTTACCCTGTTAAATCGCAATTGTAAGCGATTAACAAGCAAACTGCTTCCAAGTATCAATGTAGGTAATGCGGGTTGTGTGCAAAGAGTCGCTTCACCAAATTTCGTCAACAGTTGAGTTCTCGGAGACCAACCGTTACTCCGTGGAGGGATGCTTTTGCCAAATGATTTTTATTAAGTAATTGCAGTATTTGCTTGTAATCTGCTGTGAATGGGAGGAAAAAGCAGTGGAGAATACTAGGGATATCATTAAATGATTCGCAAGTCCCAATTTGTGAACGCGAATCATCTATAAGTGAAAACAAATATTCACTGCATTTGTTGTAACCGAGCCTAGTTTCACTAATAAAATTTAGGTAATTTAACTGGCCAATTGCTTCGTTATTTCTTTAGATCCCTAGCTATTATCCTTATATACTGAGACTGCTTGTAGCATTTTACCATGAGGCTCTTCTCCAGTTGTAACAAAATCGATCTTGAACCAAGTGATGTAGTTCGGCTAAGTGAATCACCTTCGAGCAGTTATTGTGTTCTCGTCTCCCCGATCTTCTCTCACTAATATTTTATATGCTTCTCGTCGATATATTCCCTAATTTTCATAGACTACTTGTACTCTATGCATCAATACTTAATTTAGGATTGAAATCTGGTCAATCTGGTCAATACTGCTGGGTCTTCCATTAAGTTTTGTCATGTCCTCCTGTAGCGTAAATAGTTAATTTCCTGCACCCAACAACCTGGCGCAATATTGGTAAATAAAGCTAGAAATCTGCCATAGTGAGTCTCGAAACTCGCATTGAAAACAATGGTCAATAGCGGTTTCGAAGTCAATTATTTCATGACAACTGCTAGGTAATTTCTAGCCAGAGATTCCTAATTTGTAGTTTGTTTTGCTAGCTTGGCTTAATATTTTGATATATGGTACACTTACTAAAAGGCATACCATAATAGTGAACAGGAGATGTTTCACCCTAAGTAACATATTGAAATGCTTTCGTTTAATAAAACTCAGCGGTAGTAAGGACTTAATTGTTTGTGGAAAGCATAAACGAAGGGATGTTACAAAGGCTATGTAAATTATGACAGATAATTCATAAAATAAGACATTGGTTGTACATTTTTCCGTTATGTCTTCCATCTGGAAATTCACATAAGATGCTACAGTATTAGTCCGCCCTAAGGTTTCCGTATCAACTATCTTGATACCGTTTTCATCACTATACTTTACGATGCAATCCACATATTGTTCTTCGCTGAAGTCATCCTGACTATCCCGTTATCCGTCTAAATATATATGAAGAAATTCAAATGAATATTCATGTTACAACAAAATATTTCAAGGTTCACCAGCATTTTCTTCACAAATCGTTGTTTTTTGCCTGTTGTGGGTATCCGAAGTACTTCCGGACAAAAGTCTAAAACTGCGATCGTTAATGAGTGGATGAATACTTGAATATACATTCCAGTACTGATCTTTGGGTCACAACACACTGGAAATCTATTAATTCAGAAATGACGCTGCAGACTATAGTAATTAGCATCCGCTGAATAAGGAAACTGTTTAGCTAACCCTAAACACGGTCCAAATTCGATAAGCCCAATGCTTGTGATGCAGAACTTACTGCGCAAGCGGCATATTTCTTTTTAGAAGTCCAGGTATAATACCGATTCCGCTCAGCCTTAGCTAGCAGCACCAAGTAGTACAACTCTTTTTCGAGGTGTACATGCAGCTGTGACACTATGATGTGAATCAGGCTATCCCATGAGCGTATCCGTGATATTACGTTTTATCACTTTGGATAGTGCCAGGAATTTAATAAATGAACTCTACTTTAATTGCTTAGACCAATGCTACTTTTTTAAACAGGCTTAACTATCACGTACTACTACGTTCCTGAAACCGGCAGTTTAACAAGGCTTTATCGAAGAAACTAGCTGACGTATCGGCAATGTTCATGGCATCTATCTTTAGTGCCCTTGGTCCCCTTTAATAGCCCAGCGAGCTTGGTACCTGTAAAAACGGTAGCGTTTTCGACCTATTTGTTATGGTGAATGACACCTGGCTTAAGCCTAGGGGGCAGAGTGAGCTGTGTAAACACGGATGATTTGAGGATTCACTACGGAAATTAGCGTAAAGTTTCGTCGAAGCCTTCTAGTCGCATATTTTGTACTTAGAGTCAGACAACCTGCTGCACCCAGAACTTGGATTCCGCGCTTTTGGTGTGTTTATAATGTACCTTTCGATCGATAATGAATATTGTCTCTAGGTCTTGTTGGTGTTCGAGTTTGTCTTGCGAATCGATATGACGCAGTGATAGCACTGATTTATGTAGTCATCCAAGACCTGAAAGATGGAAAAGACTTTCAAAGCGCACCAGGCCTATTCTCTGTATGCCATGCATTTTAATGTCCTGGTCCTAAGGAAGGACGTTATCTGCTTCCTGCAAAAGACTTTTAATCCTACGCGTCTGCCACAAGCCTGCTTAAAGGTTTGACAAATTCTTTACAGGCAACGAAGGGTAGATGTTCAGTCAGTGGATGATGATCAGTCATTTTGCGGGAATTGGTAACAACGTGGATTTTCTCGTTGTTTTCTGAGAAGTTATTCGCGTAGTATATGTAGCAGAATAACAACCTGTCGTGGTCGCCACGGCCAAGCGGAGCACTTTTGTTTTCTGCAACCATCATTACTTTCTCCTTGGTGAACACACGGTTTAATAAACATGATTCGCCGCCGGTTCTGAATCCCGTGTGAGCGGTGAAGTGGTCGGGTCGCGGTATGTCCGCGAGGCATTTTTGCAAGTCTGCTTTGAATTGTTTGATGAACGTAGCTGGGATTTTAATTCCTTGTATGTTGAGATACACCACCAAAAGGACATGCCTATGACTATGCCGGGATTCGTTGCATGGAAGAGGCTATGTGCTGGTCCATCTCCAAGGTGAAAATGGTAGGAGTGTGTTTATCGCTGATTAACACATATCACCACGTTTCGGGTGCATAAGACACCAGAGTGAAACGACGGCTTGTGTATGTTTGTCATTGGTGATGTGGATAGACCGGTTAGAACGGTAAGAATTGGCACTCCGCATCCCATACTAGGTAGATCGTTTTGTAGAGAAATCTTGCTGGGCAGGGCTAACTTGGCATCAGTTATCTCGGTTTGCACTCATGTTTCTGTTATCATGGCAATATCGCAAACAGTGGAAACATTGCTAGCGCAAAACCCATGAATTTACTGGGAATTCATACTCTGGTTTGCAAGCAAATGGTGTCTCAGACTTTACCACTATTTCTGATAACGTCTTTTGGTTGTGGTATATGCCGCTACATGTGGGGTCCACTTTCTGTCGTTTTTCTCTCAATCAAACACTAATCTCCAGCTTCAATTAATTCCGTTGTTTATGTAGAGTTCCTAGTGTCAGCATGTGGCCTAAAACTTTGATCTCCTTCTGAACCACATTGATATATGTGCACATGATGTCCGCCTGTTCAGTGCTATTTGTGGCTGGGTTTCCGTCCAGAGCGACAGACGTTTGCGCATTTTGTATCACTATTGGACCGCATGTGCTGTCATGCAATTGGATTGCAGTGTTACTTGTATCACACGTGGAGCACAAACTTTATATTTGGTCATCAAGACAGCCTTTAGATGTAAGTAGTGATGTGGAGTTCAAAAGTTTACACTTTATTGGGAAGCGTCGTTTATCCGACTCAATCGTTTGAGACTCTAGCTTGTTTGAATTCTGATGCTTTGGGACACATTTAAAACGGAGCTTTTTTGATTCATTTTACGTATGGTGTCTGCGGACGTCATTTACGTTTCTTGCAATTGTTCTATGTAACATGCGGAAAAGTGCGAAGGGTGATTGGGGTAGTTTGGAGACTAGAGGCAAACAAGACGACGTTCTTTGAATCATATGATTGAACCGCTGCTCAACATAACCGCGGTCCATTGTAGTATACTGAGTTTGGATGAAGGAGAATGTGTATAACACTAAGCGGATAAGCCTGGACTCCTATTATTTGGCGTAGTTCCATTATTTCCCGTCGCCCAGGAGTCTGCCCTGGTTCACGTTTGCCTCTTATGGAGACATATTGCAACGTATGACAGTTAGATACGCTGACGGCTGTTCTCCATTTTGGAGAGACATGCAAATTCCCATGTATGCATTAACGATCCTATGTGCTCCTGTTTAACAACGGTGGATTATTTTTGGACTGTTTTTGTTGTGTATGTTGAACGCATTAAATAAGCAGTTATTAATATCAAAGTTAGCTTTAAACATTTTAAATTTATTGGTGTACGCTTTATTTCATAAAGTTCATCTGAGTTATGAAAACCGCTTCCATTGTTGTAATCAATTCTGCTTAAAGGATATAATCTCGGAACAAAGAAAACATAGATATTAACCAGAGTAATACTCTCTACGATGCCACAGGTGAATTAACTAGGGCTGGAACAAAGCAAGGGTGCATAAATGTAGTCATAGAACTAAAAGCACACTACAGGTAGTAGAAAACCAGTATTTGTTGCTCAAAGTGCTTACTAGTTTACTTACAGCTGTTTTACTGACCATGGTACCAATAATGTTTCATTTTTTAATCTTCATTTTTGCTTCATATTTACATTAAGATAGACACGTGCGTTTTCGCATATGATTTTTTTCTACTATGATAGGATTAATAATATTAGGCAGCACGTTTTCTCAACTCTTTCTGAACAGAGAGCTCATAATGATTAATTAAGACTGTCAAGAACCAGTGTACGGTATCCCGTATAGAAGGACGAAATACGGGAGAAATTTTATTGAATTACACAAATATAATCTTTACGAAATTACGTTTCTAAATAGTTCTAGATTCAGAATTAATCATGTGCAGGCTGTACAAGTTTCCCTACAACTCATCTCGCCGTAGCCCATAACGACGATAAACATGATTATTTGCACATCATACAACCACTGTTAACCTTTTAGCTTCGCTCTCTAGATATACCTAACGCATTATTTCACTCCTTTAGTGTTAGGATAATGGATGTTTTGTATTCCTCACCACCTATTCTTGTGATGGATAAAATATGAATGACATATGAATATATAAAATGAAGGATTATCTCTCTTTTGTACAGGACAATCTATGATTCTCTCCTAAGCAATGAATGTAACTCTAGGACAACCGTTTGCTTGAGTTGAGTGTCATTATGCTTAGATTGAGTGCGAAACGCAGAATTTTAGATTGGTTGGATGACGCGAACAGAAAGTAATTCACCTGCCAGAGGCTTTGGAATTGATTAAAATAAACGCGATCGTTATGTTTTCTTTAAGTTAACTTTTCTAATCAGATAAATAACTCTTGCAAAGGGTTCCTTCTACTGGTTGTAACATTTTATTAAAAATATGTGATTGTCTTCAAACATACATGAAAATATCACAGACAACCTGTGTATTGAGCATATAAATGCTTTCACTTTCCATTTCCTTCGTAGTTACCCAGTTGGTCAAATGTGAAAATACATTTTAATTTGTTTGAAGAAAACACAAAGCCACTCTTCATACCCCGCTAAGGTTAGGGCTAACATTTTCCGCAGATGAAATTCGTGCTTTATTTCTTTCCCCAAAACGGTTCGCCATTACTGCTGAGGGCTATCATGGAAAACTGTAGGTTATATGGCGCCTAAGATTGTGTAGATTTGAGGTCCGATGTTGTCAAAAATATCTTCGTTTTGCTAAATCTTGCAAATGACTGCTATCGTTGACATATATTATTGGTTGAAGGCGTTGTTAAACGTTACGCAGAGCGTTCAAACTAAACAGTAATATTAAGAACCTATTAAGTTAAGTGAGATAACCCTAGCCAAATTCATATCCAAGGCAATCCTTCAGGCGAACAACGCAAGATTATGACTATAATAATATTTTTAATGCCTGGTTTAAACAGTCAAATTCAGTTAACATTGCTTGTAAAATCATGGGAACACTGGAATGTTATGACTAATTTCGTTTATATAAGCGTCCTGACAATACAGAAAAAGTACACGGAGAATCCGTCTAGTGTCTCCACCGACTGTGGCTAGCTAGCCATCAAGCGACGGTTTAACAAAAACAATTGTCAACTAGTACAACTATAAGGTAAGTAATCGATGTCTATACTTTGATTAACTGTTGACCTTAGTTGACTGACATCCAAGCATTCCGACAGATTAATAGACTATTATTTAGGCAAATGTTATTAAAATACACACACGCGCAATGTCCGCACTCTTTGACCTGAGGCAAATGGATATGCAGCGAGTATAGGAGACCGTATGTTTTTCTTCATGGTTTTACAAGTTCTATCATCTAAGATGCATCCAGAGCTGGGCTTTGAGGTAGTCCATACGATGATGATATCGCCACTCTTACTTGTCCCAATAGTCACCAAATTCGTACTTAGTTTTCTATCCAAAACTAACTGCTTGAATTTCTAATCATTTCGGTTTGCTGTCCGATTGTTTTAACATAAAGAACATTTGTAGTTCTAGCAGAATTGACACATTAGGTCTGACTAAGTAAATACGGTCCGTAAAATCGGTGAAATATATTCATATAAACTGGTGCATCGCAAGACATATGCCAGCCAACACGCATATCAACACGTTCAACCTCGTCCTGTCTCGACCTGATGTTAACGAGCTACGAACAACGAGTGCGTGACATTAGGATTCTGGAGCCCCTGGCTACGAGCGACTACTCAGTACTGATAGCTGATATGGAATTATCTTTGCCGTATTCACATCCGCTGCAACATGCTCCCAACTAATGGAAAACGGACTTCGATGGTCTTGCTCCAGCCGCGAGCCAACTGGATTGGTCTCTGTCACAAGCTGCATCTGTGGAAGATTGTTGGATATTTATAAAAGAGAGATTGAATTCATTGTGTTCCCAATTTGTGCCATTGAAATGTCGAAAGGTTGGACCGACTAAGCCTCATTGGTTTGACAAGGAGTATGGAAACCTGGCTCGGAGGCGGCGCAGACTGTGGGACAAATTCCGTCTCTCTGGCTCTGCCAATGATTACGAAGGGTACAAATGTCAGCGGAACCTCTGCAACAGTGCGAAAAAGAATAAACGCCGACACTTTGAAGTGCAGCTCGCATTAGCCGCGAAGACCGCCCCCAAGAGAATCTTTGCATACGTGAAGCGACGCCTAAAGCCGGCAGGTGATGTGCCAGTGCTGGATGGCACGGATGGACAGCCCCTAACCTCCAGCACTGAGCGTGCTTCCGCGTTGGCGGCGCACTTCGCTTCTGTGTTTGCGAATAATCAGGTATCCGTTTGTGAGTTCGACGTGTACCGCTTTTACCGAACTCGATAGTCTGCATTGTGGCGTTGAAGAGGTAGCTCAACTACTCGCCAACCTTGACGGCACCAAACCTGCCAGACCTGATGGGTTTCACCCACTGGTTCTCAAGTCACTCTCAACCACCCTCTCTCCTGTCGTGACTGACCATTTCAACAGGTCGCTGTCCGAAGGTTCATTGCCGGTTGACTGGAAATGTGCGGTGATGAAGCCTATTCCGAAAGGCGGCGACCCTAACAAAGTAGACAATTACAGGCCAATTTGTCTGACGCCTATTTTAGCAAAGCTTGCTGAGAAAATCGTGAAGAAGAGATTGCTGCAGTTGCTACAGTCAAACGAGGTCCTGACGCCCGCACAGCACGGTTTTATGCAAGGTCGATCATGCATTACGAACCTGCTTGTGACGAGGCATGAGTGGTTGAAGGCAATAAACAAGGGGAAATCCGTCGACGTAATATTCATCGATTTCAGTAAAGCCTTCGACAAGGTCAGTCATGAGGTTCTGCTTCACAAACTCAGCATATGTGGCGTCGGTGGCTCACTGCACTGGTGGATCCGCGACTTTCTTGTTGGACGAAAGTGGAGGGTACCGGTCGACGACCATCCAACTGATTGGTACCCCTCTACAAGTGGCGTATCTCAAGGCACTGTGCTGTGGCCCACTCTGTTCCTGATCCACATCAACGATCTACCGCGGCTTCTCCGGTCGCCGTGTGCCTTGTTTGCGGACGACATGAAGATTTGGAGAGAAATCGACGCTACCGATGACTGTGGCCTACTTCAGCAAGACCTCAACCGCCTATCCACATGGTCTGCAGAAGTTCTTCTCCCGGTCAACCCAGACAAGTCTGTATTTATGAGCCTGGGGAAGGGTGCCAACGGCCGAACCTACACTCTTGACGGCCAAACGCTATATCCCACACCAATTTGAAGGACCTAGGTGTACTCTCACGCTACGATTCGAAGTCCGTGGACAACACGAACAGGCTATATCGGAACGGACTGCGCTTGCTTTGGGCGCTCAAACGTAGCTTCGGCACATGGTCTGAAGAGGTTGCCACTCGCCTTTTCTCTTCCATCATTAGACCAATGCTAGAGTACGGTTCGCCCGCCTACTTTCCGATTACCAGAGGCGAGGCACAAAAGATCGAACGGGTCCAACACGTTGCTACCAGGCTCATCCCGAGTTTACGTGGCTTTGGGTATGAAGACCGGTGCGAGAAACTAGGACTCTATACACCTTGTCCTACTATCGGGTGCGAGTCGACCTCATTATGACCTACCGAATTCTACATCTCGGTGAGTTCCCCATGCTAAGGTCAATGCTGCACTTACGAGGGCCATGCAGCACACGCGGACACAGATACAAACTTTTCGTGCCGGATGTGAAATGTGTTCCCCACCCACTGTGCTTCGAACGGAGAGTGGTAAACGTTTGGAACAGTTTGCCCGAACATGTGATTGAGGCAAAATCTGTGCAATAGTTCAAAACGTTGTTAGATTTGTATTTTGCCACTATTCGATACAGAGAACGACTGCACACTTACGATGACATATCACATTTGTGAATCCTGAAATATCGTAAGTCGAATATTTTAAATATTACATTAGAACGACGATGATATCCACGGTTGACAACTTTTATAACGTTTTTCGCCATATTTCGAAAGAGTGGTACAGAATCCATTTCTACTTGCTCCATAATACAGTATTCAATATTCAGTATAGACAAGTACGGTTAAACAAGCAATAAATCGGGGAACTCGCGCGTTTGTTTATGGGAATTATGATTGGACCCAATTTAGTTAGTAAAATATTGAATGTGGATGCCCAAAAGGATTACGGACTACAGTCAACTGGGTTATCAATTTTTGACACTGACATACCACAGCTGCGCCCACCTAAAATACCCGATTTGCATGTGGTCTTTCTTAAGTAATGTAGCTCAATTTTGAAGGTTCTACATGTCGGTGCACAAATGTTTCCAGTATCCATCCTATCAGAATTGAGGGTGTGTTGCCTTCTGGAACTCACTTACGAATAGATGCTGCCTAGTTTGTGGAAGTATATTGTAGCCAACATAATGCATGCAAATTTTGAATATTTGCGTTGTGTCCAACTGTTACAGGCTCGTGATTTTATTTGGATAATTCACCCAACACCATTTATAGGGAATATCAAAAATATTTTCGAAGTGACCTTTTCTTCTTTACTTAACTCTACACCAATTATACAACGGCAGTTGGCTAACTGGATAAGCATTATTCAAAGGATAACATTTCCATATGCTTTATAATTAAGTGACATTTGCGTTTCATTTAAATGGGCTTGCCTCTAGCAAGTATGTATAAGAGCCTCACGCACGGAAAGAGATGCAAAGGAAAAATTCAGGCTTCAGCCGACACTAATCATATAATATTTCGAGACTTTTTGCTAATTAACACACCAGAGCATATATATATATATAATATCTACTCATCATGGGTTTGCCGAAGGAAAACCCTAACTAGTCTGCGAACTAGCGATGACCAATGCATGTCAAAAGGAGTGCATAGATAACATCAATTAAGTACTGCACTAAAAACATTGTAAATACCCATCACGTGAAATAATACGGTTATTGTTTTCAAAAAGAATACTGTTTATATCAATTTTATATCTTTCAATTTATAAGTTTATTCCGTTAAATTATTTTAGGGGTGCAAATACATGCATGCAATTTCATGTGTATTAATTGACCGAATGCATGTTTATCACACACGGCTGAAACTCTAAGTGAAATGAGAGTTTGGTTCGCCAGTGTTAGTGTAAAACACGAGTTCAGATTTGAATTATCTAGCTCAGCTGTGCTAGTATACCCTTTGGTGAGTATAGTCATCATTAATTTTCTATAGGCTTTTGTAGCTGATGATTTTTTAAAAACCATCCGCAATGATTTATTACGTGTAAAACCGTATGCGTTTAACAATCCCGCAGGATGGTTGGAATTAAAACCAAAAGTAAAACAATCAACGAACACGTATATAGTCATTTTTACCTTTTACCGATTGAAGTGCACTACTACGTAACAACTGTTTGAAATAGCAATGAGATGTGAACACACAAACTAGTAAAACAGCTGTTATAGTTCATTATTTGCTTAAGAAATAAATAGGACGACAGCGCTCACTAGTGTGTTCTTTTGTTTGACAGATATGTTTAGTTATATCAAAACTACTCATGAGGAGAATTATGTATGTATCCACACCGTAACATTGCGGAGAAAGGCGTAAGACAGATGGTTTAATTTGCGTCATTTTATCCTCTGGGTGAAACGGACGGCATCAAATAACGCAAGTTGAAAGGTTTGCCATCAAGGCTTTTATAGAAAGGCGTTAAAGTAGTTGCACGCATGTTGTGAGTCGGAAGGGCCATTCAGGCACAGGGCACACGGAGGTATACCACGTTTTGTCGATAATCTATTCGATTATAGCGTGTAACCCGTTCGAACTGTTGGTCACTCAAGTTGGTATTTTGCTTCAGCTGCAATACGTTGTGACTTCGGGGAGTTGTGTTCTTCAGTATTAATTAAATCTTGACTAGATCTCCTCTTTGACGTCGATATTCACCATTGTACGATCACAGCGACTGCAATCTGCTCTGGTAGGAGCGATATAACAATTCTCTAACCAGTTTGGTCGCTCCATGTTGGGGAGCTTCAAGTGCATTTATGTGGCGTTTGCGCCAGCGAGGCGAGGCCAGGATTGCATATTCCACTTGAAGTCTCAATTATGCGTTCAACATTTGCGTAAAGGCTGATGGCTCGAAATTTACGAAAGCCCTGCGTAAGAGACCAAAATGTTTACAAGCTCTTTTTGATGCTAATTAAGCGGTGGGGTTTAATTGTTAATACACATATAATGAATTTGTTGCATGATAGGTTGTGTTTTATATATTTAAAGGGGTTTGATGTATACATTTGCGTCTTCGGTTAAGTGTATTTAAATATTGATAACAATCATTTTGGGAAGGGTACGTTAAAATTCTAATTCTCCCAACCAGATCCTTCATCGCATCCGAGACAAACGTGTGTATTATGGACAGATAGTGATTGGTTATTTAGTCAAATAAAAGCGAACCTAATACTATAGGCAAAAGTTCCGGGGCGCTTTGAATGCTGACCATTTATGACTAAGCATGAGAGGTGCAATATTTCAGACATTTTTAACTACACTTTGTTGGTACATGGATTAACCAGTGCACGCCTGTGAACTAGAAAAATCGTTGATTAAAGGGATATGCTATGCAGGTTAATTAATTCTGCTGGGCTTCTTTAAACTTTGGTTCCATTGAGCTTGATAAACTTTTGCAAACCACTTCCATCCGATTGAATTGTCCAGTTAGAACGCCTGAAAACGTGTTGCAGTTGATGTGCGTGCAATTACCGCCTATACAAATTACATCTCCCAGATCAATTTTCATCTCACCCAGTTGGATTTGAGGTATTGGAAATAATGCTGGTTTCTGACATAGTTAATGCACTTGGAAGCGCGGCCCCAGTTTCTTTGGTAGTTTCTTTTCGTGATATTTATTTGCATGTTCAATGATACTCCGGGTAATAACCGCTGCAAGACAGTATTCTATGGTCAGGTGTCATATTTTTCATTTGGTTGATTTGCCTGTGCTTTATATGAACAAGTAAACCGACTTGAATGATAAATGTTTATAACATTCAAATAACAAAGATTGTATGAAGTTGGAGCTAGTTGAAATTATGTAATTTGTCCAAGGGCTGCACACAAAATTATACACATGCACTGACAAACCGAGACTATATTTTCTCATAACAGGGATTGTTAAATAACCTTTTGGACAAACTGGTATTTTATTACGCAGATCACTAGCGGCCACTTGCATATTTGTTCCCGAAGACAATTTACTGCTTTTGGATGCTGTCAATAGGCGTATCATGCAGAACGCGCCGAAACTGAGTCGGGCGCAACGGGAATTAATAATTTAAAATTCATAATATTATTCATAACCGTCACTTGAGTTCTTTCGGTGCATTCTGGAGTGTCAACGACACGTCAACGATAATTGATTTAGAGAATTTCATTAAAAGACAAAAAGGGCTGCAGCAAATTGACTTTATATGTAGGTAATAATCTAGTTAGCATCAGAACTTACGAAAGATCAGCATGGAATGACCTGATACAGGCAAGTAAGTCAGAGTTATGTGCTTTTTTCTGTCATTAAGACTTCAGTGTTGCTCGAGCAGCGACAACTCACTCCGAAGTAGTCGAACAAGTGTTCGGCCTGCTGGCATCGATGACTAGTTTTGTTGAGCAAAGCTGTCCGTCGAAGCTGTTGATTGAATAACAACCAATCCAAGAAGATTAATTCCCAGATAAGTGATCAAGATTATGATAGAATAGTTAAAAATTGAGATATAGTTCCAAGTTCGTTCTCATGTACTCAGAATGTCTAGAATGTGACAGTATTGTACTGCTGCTTAAGGAATGCATAATCAAAATTGATTGAGTTAATAAATGCAGTATCAACGTTTTTCACTTACAGACAGGGTAAATGCGAATGTAGTCACAAACGCTGCGCTGAAATGTTTTTCTTTACGGCACACACATGCGGCAGTGTACATAATAATAACAATAGAGTTGATGCATTACTGAATGCATGCAACCTTTTCTATCGTTGCAAAGTCTTAATATATCGCAAGGGTGTAATAGGGGAACTTCATTTTTAAGTAGAAACACATCAACGTTGGTCTTAGGCAGACAACCATCACACACTCGGAAAATCACTGTAAACTGCCTTATTCTTTCGATGATCCGCAACAGCGCTCCATCCAACTGACAGCCGTGAGGCACGATAAATTATGGGATAATAGTTTAGTAGGATATTGTCGTCCTCCGTAGCTCAATAGCCGTAAACATCGTACGTTGCCAGTTAAATTGCAGGTAAATTTGCCACAGAGGATTAAAACGGTGCGATCGTTGTGCAGCTAGTACCTTGGAAATATACTACAGCATTTACGTAGCTATTTTTAAAACGTGTACATCTTTACATCGGTATCTGCCGAACTAACCTTTGGGGATGTATATGTTAAGCTAACGTTAAAAATTCATTCCTACACCAATGTGAGTTTGCTGTGTAACGTTGTCATTGTTTGGCCCATGGTAAAACTTATGCTTTGCTACGGAATCAGAAAAGTGCAAAATGTCATATGTTCCTGCAAGTGCAAAAAATATGGAGAGTACTTTACCAGCAGCTGTTTCAAATATACGGCTTTGCCGGCAGCATGTGTGCTAGGTATTTGTAAATCCCATGATACATCAATGTTTAGTATATCTGAGTCAGGAATAATTTAATTCACCCTTGCTATTCTCAGGAGTTGACGTCGGTACGTTTTACATTGCTAGTTCGTTGTACGTCTCTATGTTATACTACCCTACAAATCCCATCTTATTTCTGGCATATAATCTATAAAATCTTTTGCGGCGCAATAGGCGGCCCTTAGCTCTCTGGAACTGTATCCGTCCGTTCCACGCAGCTAAGTTGGTGTGTGTCTGTGGCGTGCGCTATTTTATTTCTCTATCATTGCGACACAGTAACTGAGGCGTTTTCCACCTCTATCTAACGTGTATACTAGTGAATGACTTTGATTATCATTAGGTTTTTAATTGGATGAAACGGATACACTACAGAATACATGTACCCAGATATATTTGACAAGCATTTCCTAACCAGAAGCAAAATTACATGCTGTTATTTTTACCAAAACTATTATAACATAAGAAGCACAGTGAAGATTTCATGAAAAGCCTAAACGCTTTCTTCAGAGAAACAATACTTTTGCTTTTCGGACAAAGCGACTGGGTAGCGGGCCAAATGGAAATAGCAGAGAATCAAGTATTACGTACAGAAGAAAATCAAGTAAGTTAGGATTTTTTAACTAATACGTTTAAAACACTGAAAGGCTTGTAACATCCAACCTTAAAAATATATCACTGAAATCATTTAGACAACTTGGATCCGCGTGGATTTAATTATTACGAAGATAATATTTAGCAAATTGATGAACGGATTCCGCGTGCTGTTAAGCAAAATTACCATTTTCTAAACTGGAAAATTCTAGCATCGAAATTATCCATAGACAAAAAGAGAGTTAAACGCCCTCATCTCCTAAGGATTGAAAAATGACGCTTTATTCATTCATACGAATTTACATCTATTTTACTAATATATCATAAATCTTTTAAAATGAAGCAAATGAAGCAATCCATATTCTTAGTTTTCTTAGTTCTTATTTCTTAGATTTACAAATGTCTCGTATTTATTGCAGTTTATTCTTTTCGTTTCTGGACACTGCCTGAAGTTCAGTTTTCGTCAATCGAGTAATTCTCCTACTATAAGCTCCTGAATTAACGTTTGACGCCGCTTAGTGTCGCTTAGTGTGGGATGCTTTACTTGACAAACGCAAGTGGCAGATAATCAATTGACATATTGCGTGTGTTGTTTGTGTCAATGAAGATGATCACCATAAAGTTATTTATTCTGGCTGTAAACTTACTAGTGACTGGTGTACGAAAATAACGCGTTAACGTTTCGCTATCCTGATGTGTTTCGTCAATTATGTACGTCAACATTCTCATTTTTCATGACAATCCCCCCAAAACCCTTTTGGTTCGCATCAGGGGAAAAAATTGAATGCATTTTCTACTCAGTATGTTTTATTCATTGACTCAGAACATATAGATCAGTAGTATTTTCGAGCTTTTTCACTCTTGAATCTATGGCCTCTAGGTGGTTTTTGGCAATATAAATAGGCTAAAAAAGGACGGAAAATGACCGTAACTACGTGAAGGAAATGAGAAGCTTCTGTCTTAGTAAACCACCGTTTGCACTAATTACTTTGAGACCTGCCCAAAAAGACATGATCCTTTCTTCGGGTTTTTGGTGCACCCGCCGTGTGTCTTGGATTGCGACGCGCAACCTTACTGGTGGCGTCGGTTGACTTTGAAGTCAGCCTCTGCCAGTACGTTCACTGGGACCGTCAACGAAGTGGAGGGATTCGGTGTGGCTCTCTCCCATCCATGCACTCTACGACCGACGGTTTCGTCTTTGTTTAGACTCATCAGTAGAGATAACTGATATGGTAGAGGAACTTGGCGAACAGTGCCTGACGGTTATCGCCATGATCACTAAACCATTAAGCTCCGCGAGCAGTGTTTGACTTCAAAGTCAACCGACGCCACTAGTAAGGTTGAGCGTCGCAATCCAATACACACGGCGGGTGCTCCAAGTACCCGAAAATCTACTTCTAACCGCTGTGTCAAACACTGCTCGCGGAGCTTAACGGCTTAGTGATTATGGAGATAGCCCCCAAGCATTAACTGCCGAGTTCCACTCTCATCTCAGCCATCTCTACTGATGAGTCTAAACAAAGACGAAACCTTCGGTCATGGAGTGCAGGGATGGGAGACAGTCACACCAAAACATGATCTATTTAACATCATTTTACAGGTCACAATTATTTACTGCATAGCTAAGCTATAAAGCGTGGTGACTTTAGTAATAATTATGGTGCTTAGAGATACAACAAAGTCCACCCTATCAAGAAGGGCCAACTCGACGTACACGTTTTTTGAATGAGCTGCGACGCGGTTTGTTGCTTTGGTCCATTATAGGCATTGAAGAAAATCTTGGTAAATGCAATCACTAGGAACGTAATGTTAGCTGTTGTATACTGGGAGTTGCCCGCTTAAGAACGCAGATACTCAGGATCAGTTCCGTGCCACGTTACATACAAAAGCAGATGTAGCATACACCTACTTGAATCCGAGATCTTTGCGATGTGACGCAATGAGGCTGCCTCTAGGACATCCAGCAACAATGTCTGAAACGTAGTCAGCAAAACTTAATCAAAACATTCGGACCGCTAGGTAATGATAGGAGCCTTATGGGCATATATTTAATTGTGTGCTGTCAGTAGTTTCTCACTTATGGCGCGGCAGACGCAAATGAAGTTTGAGCATTTTGCTAAGCAAATATTTCGAATGATTAAAAGCGCCCCTGTATGAATAGCAATCTACCAAGTCTTTTGATCAAAACACATGTGGGTTGGTTAAGTAATTCCTGGGGTCTAGCATGCCGAGGGAAATGAGATTGGTTAGGAGGACATTTCGAACGCTAGTGACAAAACGTCGTTTGTTGCGTGTGTAAAAGTAATTAGTACAAGTCAATTGAAATAAGCCGGGTTAGAGAGGAACAATTCACTCTAAAATATTAAAAGTGGCCAGTAAGAAACAGACCTACTTTCAATCAGTCTAAATTTAGAAACTTACGTTACTCACAAACATCCTTCAACTAAATCTACCATCACCCTTTGGACATCAGAAGGACAGTTACTTCGGTCTACTCGGAAGTGACGAGTGAGTGAGCCGATCTTCAACACCAGGACAGTTACTGTGAGCTCATTGGCAATACGTCGCGCAACAAGCAGAAGTCACGTGTTAAATTCCGCACCTAATCGTCAGCCCTCCGTAGCTCAGTGGTAGAGCAGCGGACCGGAAATTCGTAGACCGGCGTTCGATTCCCCGTCGAGGCAGATTTTCGTGTGGAGTTTAATCGTGACTTCTACTTTCTACGAAACTAATAAACTGTTGTTACCAGCTGCAGTGCTTTAGTTTAATCTGTTGAATCACTGGTGGAAACTAAGCGAGTTTACGGAGAAATTCATTTACATGTATACCAATGTGCACTTGTTGACTATGCACGTAAATTTAAGTGAAAGATTTTAAACTATTCTTCACTAAATTGATCAGCGAGATTATGGATTATTATCCAGCATATGTGTTAACCAGCGCAGCCAAGCTTGTGCTAAATTTAGTTTGTGATACGATGGTTTGATACATATAAACTTCAAGTCCGAGGTCATTTAAATTATTTCTCCTTGAACAACAAGGTGTTTGTCAATCCAAATACAGTTTACGTGCATTCGCAGCTTGTAAAACCAACCTGCTAACATAACCTTTATAGGCGCATTAAATTCTGGAGTATTACCTAAACTTTTCGTTGCTCAATTTGTGCATATATTTGGCATAACTGTTATCTGCAAACAAACTTGGTGGTAGTATGAAGAACATGGTATTGAAATTGAAAATCGGAGTGTTCCTAAAAGGGCATACAGCTCAATGGATTCGGCATCCGTTGCTTATTATTTTTTGCGACATGACTGAGCATAATTTACAAAAGACACAAGAAATTTAAACCATAGGTACATTGTCATACTGAAATTACAAATATGCATTGGAATTTCAAAGGTGCTAGCAAGCATGTCTTGGACATCCGTTGTATATGTAAGTTAGCGTAACTAAAGCGTTTGTAATAAACGAATGGTATAAGTCATTTAATATACCCAATAAGCAGACGTTTTTTGACTACTTATACCCAAGACGATCTGTGATTATTGACAGTTGTATCCAGCTCATCACTGTCCACTTAGGATATGGTCCAGTCTCTAGCCTCCGCAATGGAGTACCTACTGGTGCGATCTCACTGCATCGTTCTTCTGGTAAGGGACTTCAACCTGCAACTCCTATAACTCCGGCCACTCTTGGTTGGCAATTTAAAGTAAAACAGTGAGTGCGAATCGCTAGCGTACTGACATTAACCCATGGCTCTTCTCCAACCTGCTTCCGGCCAGGAAACAAAACAGCAAACTGAGACCACGTTTTTACCAACAAGGAACTCATGATCGAAGTATTCAAACTGTGTAATGACTTACGCCACATCCATAATGGGACACTATCAATGCACTGTTTGTGCTACGCAGAGTATCAATACTAAAAAAGACAACTATTCCGATCTCATTGATTTTACAAGCCAGTCTTTCTAGACGAAAACTCCGCACTCTGTTGCACGCGGCCGCACTTTATATCTGCTCTCGTTTTACTCGCTGCGGTTATTCCAGTTATCGGCACACATACTTTTGCATCAATTATTTCGAAACAGTTTGACGAGGGATAATCAAGGCTTCCCAACACTTGGATCTAACATGAGTGGATCATGCCCTTAATCCCGTACTCAGTGTTGGCACGTTCTTCGTCGAGTTCTGATTGTGAAATCACATCTTTAATGAGATTTTCGAGAAGTATTTCGGTCTCGTTCGATAACAGAGTCTGTGGAATCTGGAACGATATTACATCTATCGCAACATGCCGTAACATATCAAACTTACGAGACGGAAATAGTTCCACGTTGATCGTCCCAACAACGGCACACCACGGCCGTAGTTTCGTCCTGGTTTGGACGCATAAGGTGGCCATAGCCTGAGCTGCGCTGGAACTCAGAGCCTATTATTTCACGGCTGACAGACTGAACGATATGATACCGAGATCCGCGAGGAACGTTTAGCACAGTGGCAAGTTGTCTCTGAGTTCCAGCGCAGTTCAGGATATCGTCACCTGATGAGTCCAAACCAGGACGAGACTGCAGTCGTGGTGTGTCAGTGTTGGGAGGAGCAACACTGAAATTTTTCCGTTCCGGATTCGGTCCTCACGATCGGAATGACCGAACGTTACCTCAAAGTGTAACGAGGTTTACTTTAATGTAAGCTTAATTTTCAATAGAGGTTGTGTGTCGCAACCCAACGACGCAGCCGTTTCCCCAAAGTTAACTTCAAATTTACGAGATGTTTTGCTTCTTTCACTCACTAAGTACCGCTTCCCAGAAACTTAAGGACGCTTGCCAATGCCCTGTGCTCATCGTCGCGCAACCTGACCTGATCAATTCACCACGCGGTCTTGTGGGCTTTTGTGTGCACCGCTGAATCCGACAAACTGCGCACGAACGCCAAGTGAGAGGAAGGCATTTTGACAGTTGTCTGTCTCGGCTGATTGACCATGACGCTTGAAAAAGCAATCCAGTATCCTGGTTTAGACTTACCATTAAAGTTTCACGTAGTCTGATGAGTGCTGTTACTTGAGCGGCGATGCCTAAAGGCGCCTGTGGAACGTGCAACAAATTGGTAAAATAAGGGTTGCATTTGAAAATTATTCGTTCTATTTGTATAGGAATTGCGGAAAATCTAACCAAGCGAGTGTAGGCTAATCAGCGACAGGCGAAACTCAGATTAATTATGTATGGAGTGTAATACATCCTCACTCTTTAAAGCGCAATTGCTCCGTAAAATAAGTATGATGGGATTGCAGTAGTGCTGAATTGCTGAACACAAAAACAGCTTTAGTAGGAATAAGCATAGCATAATATATGAGACGTGCTCTTCCACAGATCTCCACTGCCAGCCAACTCAACAAGACTATATGTTAAATCAATACAGTTGCTCCTGTAAACATGGTCAATAATCCAGTTGGCACAAGCGTACCCGAACACTTTACACTCCGCCCATTTATAACAATTTCCCACAAACCCAAGAAGCATCTGGGCTGTTGTTGCATCAAAGTGCACTCCAAAATCAGTCACTACTATTTCCTTTACCAAAACCAACATTAATGTGAAAGACAACGCTGCCTGTATGCATGCAAATATTTTGGACTTGCAATTGATGTACCTACTCCCAGGAAAGGCACCCAGAACTATTGGATACCAAATCAGCAATATGTATCAACGTTCCGCTGTCAACATCGAATAATTTTAAGGGAAACAGGTAGATGTACTGAACTATTGTTATACAATAACCATCTCGGTATTCTAATCCAAACCTCCAATTATACGAAGGTCACCCGTTAGCCGAATTCCAAGCACTCTTGCATAGCCAGTCTTTGATTACATGTACTGAAATATTAACGTTATGTTTAATGTGAATGTGGTTATTTCATGATTTTCTTAAAGTACTGGTAGTTAGCACTCTCTTAGGTTCCTTTTCCTTTAACTTAAAGATTTAGCACAGCGATACCATAAATCAATATCCTAGGATAAGTAGACAGCATTTACATGTATTGAGACGGAACAACCTTTTCTCCAAACACGCATTTTGAACAAAATTGCAGCTTAAGAGCGGGAGACAAAAATCAAGAATAACATGTATTTGTTAATTTACTTTGCGATGTCAGATGTTTGTTTTATTGCAGTTTGGTCATTATTGCCATTTATGGATAACACTGTACACCTCATCATTTGCACCAGGCTGCAGCTATTTAGTATCAATTTTTTCGACAATCTGTGAGGTTTACTACATCGGTCAAATCTATTTTCTCCTACTATAAGAGGAATAAACTAAAATGTTTACACATATAATAAGAATGCTGTGGCAGACATGGCAAAAATCATTTTGAATGAACTCAGGTTGAGGAATCCAAAAAATTGATTGGTTAATATATCGCTCCTTTCGCCATATGTGGACTGTGATTAATCTATCCAAGTGACTGAGCAAACAAGTCAGTGGCATCTAAATGAATTTGCTAATACGGCTTCGTTTAACGAAAACACTAGTATACATGCCGATATAATCGGTGCATATAACTCGCTGATATATTCGACTATACACGGTGGACACAAACTAATGCTGTATCATAATTGAGTTTAACCAGAATTCCTTTTCTCAACTTTAAACAAGAGGCCGTGTAAATCCAACTGCATAATTTTTGAACATTGGTGAGTTATTTACTTGAGCAAATAACTATCGAAGATAATAAAAGCATAGTACGTTGCATAAACGTTCTGTCTAAAGCAATATAAATACTTTCTTCTCAGAGTCCTCTCATTTTAGTGAAAACAATTTCTCCATAAATACGGGTGGATCTTCCGAAATCAATGTTTTATGAAAAATGGATGGTAACTCTTTTGTCAAAGTCCATGTATTAAAGGTTACTCATGCAGCACATCAGTAATACTGCAAATGCTATCCAGTAGAAATAAGCTTAAAATATTTTGGTAAAGTAGAAATGGTTAAAAGGATGTAAGTTGCTTTTCGCCCTGTAAAACGTATGCTTGGTTTATACAAATCATGGTTGTATTTGCACACAAGTCGATATGTTAATATTTTGGAGCTAATCTGATTTGTCATTTTTTATGCAATCCAGTGAGCGAAAAAACCCTTCATCAAAATAAAATGTCCTTTGGATAACTTTATGATAGTAGCCAGTAGGTTTTAATCTAGTTGTTAACCGCCTTTAAATGATTCACTTGTTGATAACTGAATAGCAACGGATGTATTCCTTCGCTAAATGGTTTTAAAACTAATCTTATTTGAAAGGCATTAGTTCTACTAGTTGCTGAACTATATTTTTACATCAGTTGCTTTTTTGATGCAAGGTTAATTAACTTTACAAATTAAACAACAAACTATTTAGTATAAAACCAACCAGGAGCTTAGGAATTTAGAACCACCCTACATGATACATATGGATCGAAAATATGTGATTTAAGTACATCTACGCTAAGTATTCTTTGTTGGAAACATCTGCTCTCCCCAGCGTAGCCAAGTACGGATACACAACTATATATATATATATGTGTATATATAATGATAACCTAGTCTACTTATGGTATAGGACCATGCGGATACTTGTTAAGATTACCTATCCTCATTTCGATGGTTATCAAACAGAGTTTGTTACCTTTTAAACTCTGCCACTTCAGATCGTATCAGCCTATCAAATTGTAAAACCAACTGACCATATGCACTATCTTCAAGAAAAATTCCAAAATTCACAAGAGATTGCCTTTGGAGGTACCGTGGCCTTCATTGTTGAAGTCTTAGCATGTAGAATTGGACCAATACAACTAACAGTTAGATTAAAATTAAACAGAGCTTGAAGCACTGTAAACATCAAACTGTATGCGCATTAATTTTGTAAGTTCCTATTAGATGACGATAGCAGACTGTTTTGTTCTAGTTGGGTTCTGTTTTCTATAAATGCTTACGTCGCTTTATATTGTATGATTGGTGCTGCTAAGAATAATATTTACAACTTAATCCACAGCAGAGTGTAGCTTGACCATCAGCTCAGTTTCACAGCTTAGTGGTCATCATATTAGCCAAGTCTATAACAAGTGATCTGTGCGTAAACGCAGAACCCCGGGAAGAAATATTTACTAACTGCCTACAAATAAACTTTCCATTCGTATTAGTCATGCAACCGTTAGTATACATTTCAAGATGTCTTTAATTTGATACCTTGTATATTAACACTGAAGGTGGATCAACTTGAACCTATTTTGATAAGCGAACATTTGTGCCCGTAGGTCATAAGCAGACGCAGTTAAAGTATTTTTTGGTAAACGCATATACCCCACTTATGATAGCGTTGAATTCGCTGATAATTGTTAAACTGACAATTCCCCTATCCTTAAAACTAGAATCAACTTTCAGTAGAAAAAACTTGATCTTTACACGGCAAATGCTTTTCTTCGGGAATAACAAGAACAAATGGGGTGACATCAAAAGCACTGTCATCAAAATACAAACATTCTTCACAATAAGGCCCAGCGGGTATACAGCTGGCAACATTACCGTGTTTGCAATAATATATTTCGTATTTCTATTGGTAAACTACATCGCTCAACTGGCGTTTCCGTGGTTGCAAATAATGCCGACTATTATTATAGTTTACACATTTGGAAAACCCTGATATTTGAACAACGGTACTCTAAAATGGCCAAATTTTAAAAAATGCAAGGCATTCCGTGAAATAGCAAGCAGATTGGTCAACGTAGAATTTATTATTTCTAAGTAACCTGCAGCTTCCGCACTACAAAGCACTTGAGCAGGGAGTTTAACTTCTTACTATAACCAGAGCTTAAGTTCTCATCTTGGTTTTCGCTAACTGAATTACTTGCATCATTGGTTTTGGGCTTACGAGCACCATTTGGTTGTAAATTATGGCTGCCTACGTTTATAAAACAGACTAGTCTAGCCTTGAGGTAGTATGGAAAATAAATATCCTAGTTATTTAACTATGTTATACATTTTTCTCAAAAAGTAAAATCTAATCTAGCAAAATGCTGATGAGAATGCATTCAATTATGAGCTTATGTGCTGCAAATGTAACGTATATATAAATACTGTTTGTATGCATTGTTCTTGTACAGCTCCCTGAAATGCTTTTATTAGGAGCACCTTAAAAGTTAAATTACGGTGTTTGAACATCGTTATGATTAGCA